>JARHVA010002877.1:0-1200000 GCA_037957365.1 Torreya grandis | reverse complement strand
AAACTCCTAATTATGTTGAGTGAGTTGTCTAGAGGACTTGAACTCATTTGATCAGTTGGAGGTATCAGAATGCATGTTTTAGGTTGAATTAATTCCTTACAACACTAGTCTCAAATTTTACTGCTATTTTAAGAATGTATTTATTTTTGGCACATAGATGTATATGTGCATTGTTAAGACCCTATGGGCATGTTTGAGATGTTAGGCAATATACACTTTATGTTGTTTGCATTTGCTTAGCATATAAGTCCCATACTAGGGCATTGTATTGCAACATGTCTACAACATTTCATGTATGTTGTTGACATTAACAAACTTATTTTGTAGTTACATTGGGAATTGTTTCAATTTATTGACAGTTCATCGCTTTATAGGATGTGACATGGGTAGACAGTTTTGGTGTGTTGTGATCAAGTTATTGGTAGTTGTAGATTCCTTTACTCATGCCATGTGTAGGAATTTTAAGTTGAGTTTTGAAACATTTATTTTTCCAATGTTTATCTCTTTTCTATGATTGGGTTCTATTTGATATGATGTAGTAAACTAATTATCAGTTTTAAGGAGATCATAGAATTTTAGAGACCAAAAGCCTCTTTAGTAGGAAGGTGTGATCTGGAATTCAGTTCAGAGAAAGTTTCCAAATCATGATGAAACCAATTTTATAGCATAGAGCTTGTTGATATATTTCTAGCACTTTTCACAGTTTGCAAAATGGACACTGTATGCAAAAGATATGGTTTGTTGAAGTTCTGATGCGACATGGAAAAATGTGGTATCGCAAGATGATGTGGCGCAATGTGGACACGCCAATTGGACCAATCAAAAGGTGACACGTGGAAGTCAATGGGTGTCCAAAAAATTTGGGTGATTTTTGTGTTTGAGAACGTGTACAGATAAATGCATTGTATTTAAAATTGCATCACAAAGTCTGTAGAAAATCTCATTGTATTTGAATTTGCAAAGTCTGTAGAAAATCTCATTGTATTTGAATTTGTAAAGTCCATAGAAAATCTCATTGTATTTGAATTTGAAAAGTTTGTAGAAAACCCCACTTAAAATACTTTGTAATTCTCATTGGTAATATTATACTTACCATGTCCTGGCCACATGGGAGAAACCAGCCACTTTGCCAAGCCACATAACTCATGATCCATCTACAACGTCCCAAAATATGATAAGTTTGGAAGAATGTGAGAATAGACATGCCGAGTCAAAGCTCGATATTGAAGGCAGTCGAGTCATATAAACTTGAGATCACATGCCCAAATTAGAGACAACTACTGTAATGCATGCCACGTGACTTATCTTCCCAACGTTCCACGTATTAAGCCAAGATTAATGCCGAGTCAATCCTTAAGATTGGATTCCATTATCATGGTAAGTTAGCATATATGCACTAAGTTGGTATCCAACCAACAAACCCATGCTAATTTTGCTATGGAGAGCCCACCAAAAGGGGGTGTTGGTAGATTCAAAAGGAGTTGCCATTCTTTTTAAAGGACATAAAGTGGATTTCATTTGCCAATGTGGGATTTATAAGGATAAGTCAAGTGCCTAAATAGAAGGCTAAAGACTTGAACCATGGACCTCCCATGCAAAAGGGACAGGCCTTGAATGCTTATGATATGGACTTTCAATTGTTTTGAAAGGAGTGAACTTGTATTTAAAGGTAAGCTTCTGGCTGACTATGTATTGGAGATATAGACTCACTTACAATATTTGGTCATTTTGGAGCCCTTAGAGGCCGAACCAAAGCTCAGAGTAAACTAAAAATTTGTTTACATATCTAATACACTATGTCAAGTATATTTATTTGCCCATTTTGGATAATTGGTGATGCCATTTTGAGCTATATAAGTTGCCAATTTTGATTTGGAGAAGCCTCTATGTGTGATTCAGGAAGGTGAAGGAAGTGTTGAGTCAGCCAAGGTCTTTCAAAGGTCTGAAACACTATTTTTACAGAGAGATGTGATATTTTGTTGTTTTTAATTATTATTTTAGCTTGTAAATTTTAGCAACATTAATGGATCGGTTTGATAAGAACCCAGGGACATAAGAATTTTGAACCCCGTAAACAATTTCTGTGTTTTGATCTTTGAATTCATTTTTGCATTTCAATTTCATTTAATATTCAGATTATAAATTTTGATTTTTATCAATATAAAAAATTAAATCATTTGATCAATTACAGGAAATTGGATAAAATTGGGAATTTGAAAAATTTGACGGTTTCAATGGATAATTGATGTGAACTTTCATTTCACCTATAATTCAGTTTTGAAACTTAATTTGGATCAGATTTTCATCAGTTTATAAATACTCCAACATTATAAAGTTGAGAAATTTTTGCTTCCAATTTAGTTTTAATTTTGGAATTGAGAACTTAAGAGATCTCGGTGAACATTTATATAAAGTAGTGAAGTTCCTACTAGTGTTTATGCATCAAATCCAATTTGAATTTTATATGGTTTTAAAAAAAAGTGTACACCCTTTTGAAAAGGGCATATGTTCTTTGCAAATGAAATTTTGTGTTTTCCATTTTATCATGTCTTTTATCCCCAAAATTTTTGTATTCTACCTTCAAAGGATGACTTACTATGATTTAATTCTTGGGTTCATCAATACCTCATATGTAGACTTGACTCTCATACATTGTTATATGGGATGTATGACTCTATTATTAGTTAGCCTTGCCCATACTTGTTATATATTATGAAATATTACATGATGAGTTTTTTTTCCATTTCTTTTATGATTTTATTCAAATATTATCTACCTTGTGACTATAGTGGAACACATAATTTATAATCATGTTTCATGCATGCATATAAATGGAGGTCCTAGTTCTTTTTTTTATATAGTATTGATGAGATTAGTAGGATACTGCATAGTTTCAACAAGTTACAAGTTCATATTAAGCTAGGGGTAATTCCATGCTTGTTGGGGGAAATAATGGGGGCAATGTGGGGCATGCTATTATTTTATTAGAGGTTATTTTTTTCATTTATATACATTATTTTTATGCTTTATATGCTTATATCTATTATTTATATACCTGTATTTTACTATGTTTCCATGATATATATCATGCCAATATTTTGCCTTCATTTAGTATCATATCTATCATGCTCAAGTGTTTGATGTGTTGTTTATCATTATCATTATGTCTAGTAGCATTTTAATCCTCTCACGTCTGTGTTTTTTATTTCCAATATATATTTGATATGCTTATATAAGTGATCTAATTCACACCCATCTTTCATGACTTATATATTAATACATTGCTTATAATTAGCGTGATTTCATATGTCTGACCCATATTTCCAATTTCTTAGTGTGATTTCATATGTTTGGTGTGTTTCCATGTCCCTAAAGCGTTTCCACATTTTTGACATTTTTTCCATGTTCCTAAAATATATGATTTTTTCTTTGTTTTATATTTGAGGCTTGTTATATTTTTCTCATCATGTTTTTCCATGTGTAATTTGTTTATTTTCATGGTTGCATCAAATCTAATGATATTCCTAATTATTTTATCATTATATTGTCATGATCCACATCATTGCATTAAAAAATGTGTCCTTTACCTACAATGCCATGATTCATATCATGTATACATTGGGGAAAAGAAACCTTATATATGATATACACTATTATACATTATTATAATTTCCAATATATTTTCTATATATTGATCTCATATGAGGCTATTTATTTCAAGTCATGCATATGCTTTAATAGAAATGTACTATATACTAGATACATAAATGATTTTCACATATTATATATGCTACACCTATTATTTTTATTTTGAGATATGAGTTTCATAGTTTCACTCCACATATCAAAAATGGGTCATATATCTAACTTGTCATATTAAAAAACATGGTTTTAGGGCATGTGTATTCATGTAAAAAATCATGTCCTATTTTAACCTATTAGGGTTTAGCTTATGTAAATCCTATGTTTGATTAAAGGGTTGAGTAGTGTAAATTAGAGAAATAATATGCATAAAATAAATATTGATTTATTAAAATTTTGAATAGTTTTGACTTTCTAAATAATAATAAATATGTGCAAATAAAGACTTGTTTAGAAAACACCTGATACAGATGATTTGAGTATTGAAAATTGAGATATGAATAGGTATAAGTGTTGTCAACTGGAACCTTGTATTAGAACCCCTCTTAGATAGTAGTGCCACATTTGGATAGAGGTTCCATGTGGCTCTAGTATCCTTATATTTCTGCTAGTACCTTCCATGCAAGACTATCTTTAACTTTTAAGTCAACATACATCTATGTTTTTGGGATCTATTCCTGTGTGCACAAATTATAGAACTCTATATTATGCCTATAATATTTTATTTATGGTGAAAACCCTAATATTCATTGTAATTAATACATGAGCTAAAAAGTGTGCTCATTAGTAGGATAGGCTAGACATCCCCAACACTCTGTTGTAAAAAGAGTTGCCTACATACCAATACTTTGAGGAGGGATAAAGCTCGATGAAGTTATCCCCACCTAAGTTTTAGTATAAGTGAAAGTGATGCTAGAATAATAGGGGCCTTGAGTTCCTTGAATGTGCTTTAGATTGGAAATCTAAAAAATCTAATCTTACATATCTTTAGATGCAGAAGTAGGACAGAATAAGGATTAATAACCTTGATTTTGCTCAACCTATTTTGAGTTTAAATAGGAATTTTACACCTAATTTATGTCTAGTGGATAAAGGGATAAAATTAATGTATTTATAGTGTCATTTTTCTTGTGTGGATAATAAAATATGCTTAGGCTAACCTTAGAAGGTTTTTACCATTGAAAATGTATTCATTTGGGAAAGATAGGGTAAAAGACATTGGTGTTATTCTAGGGAAACTAGTGCCACATGGCTTTAGTGTCCTATTGATGCATGTAAATGTATCACAGGGTTCTAATAGTGTTGAAAACACTTCTCATTTTAAGATTCAAAGAATATTTTGCATGAGTTGCTAGTTGTGACCTTCTTGAGATCTGTGGTGGAATAACAGTTGAGTCATTTGACTAATTCACAAAATGATTATGTAAGTGGTTATTGGAGCAACCCTGGTCCTAAAGTTTGTGAATATGAATGTTATTTTAGATAAATATAATGAATAATAATTATAATCCAAATTATAAAACTGTAATCCAGCATGGATATTAACAATGAAAAAGTACACTATAATGATTTGATCGAAAAATGAGAAAATAGGTAGGGTACAAAAGAAAGAGAGATGTTTTTGTTTCTTAGTTCAAAAATCTTGACAAAGATCTTATTTCATCAAATATATGCATCTTCAAACCAACATATGACATGAAATTAACAAATATTAATGATCTTATCATATACTAAGAAAATGTCTAAGGATATTTAAAACATGCAAATTAGAGATCAAATTCACTTTAAAGATTTAATTAAAAATGAAAAATACATTTGCACATCTTCTAGAAAAGCAATGATATTGAAATGAATCTAATAATTTTTAGTCAACCGAACGTAAAACTCAAATTAACAACTTTGCATTAATACATGAAAATCTAGAATTCATGAAAGCAATTCAAATATAAACATCAGAATAGAGACTTGAAGAAGTAGTCATGATAAAAAGCAAGAAGATAAAATGAGACAATATTCATAGAATTCTCTTGCTTGTATTATTTTCTCCAAAATTTACAAAATAGTTTTGCTCTCAAAACTTCCTCATTATTCCAATGATAATGCCCCATTTTATAGGTTGGAAGAGCAACCTATGGGATATTTTGGTTAGTCATTATCAAATGAAAATCAAACAAGTGTCAATGACAATTATCCTCTTATAAATATTCAAATACCAATGACACTTTTCAAATGTGACTAACCTATAACCCATGTGTGTTATATGTTGCACGTGATTTTATAAAATAGTATATTATTTTAAATAATTTACATTATTTTTGACAAAAAATAATATTCTAAGTCAATCATGTTGAATTTGAGATGCTCTTGTACCTACAACCTTTTTCTTTTATTCCAAAATCTTCATGGATTTGTCATAATGTTCATAAATCAACCAAAGATTGATGATTGGCTCTATGAATAGTTCCTCTTATTGCCTTGCTAAATCTATGAATATTTCATATATCCTACCCATGGCTTATTTTATGCTCCTAGCATCACCAATATTTTCATTTGTTGTCAAGATCAAGTTTAAGATATTCTTGTTGTCAGCCCCTATGGTGCCCTTGCTTCTATTCTTGACTTGATGGATGAACTTGGTAGCTCTCTCTTGGATTTCTCCATAAATTATTAGGCCTATTTAACTGAGGATGGCTAGATCCTTAATCAAACCTCCTAATATCGACATCATTTTTACCTCTAATTATTTGAAGTCTCTTGAGAGACCTTCCATGCCTTTTGACCACTTATTTATGTCCCTAATTTTATCCATTAGGATTATTATAGCCATATTTAAATGTGATAAAATAACCATTTTAAGCTCAGGGATTTGGTTTTTCATTAGTATCTTGATCAGTGCCTTTGTTTTATTGTCTGAGCATTGCCATTGATTGACTTGGTTCAAAGCCATGACATGTTGTTTACTCACCATGTCCAATTTAGACCTTATTGCCTTCAAATAATTTAACGCCTCATAGATAGTTGTTTCAAAGTTATTAACAATATATACTAGCACTAATAGAATAGATTATTCTTCAAAAATATTTTTCTCTTATTTTAATCCTTTGATTGTAGCCTGTAGCCTCTATGATTGGGATTGGGCTAGCTCTAAAACATCTTATTCAAATATGGGGTCTTCTTTTGGTCTCTATTCCTTTTTCTGAGTTAGGTGCATCAAAGGCTCACCCTTTTGGTGTATAACCTCCTAACCTTCTTCTATGACCACTATTTTAGTTACTCTTTATAGGCTCATAGTAGCTAGATCATATCTGACTCCCACTGAAGACTAGCCTATATGCTTAATTGGAACCTCTAATTGTAACTAGGTTGCTACTTGAGTTGGAGTATTAATCATCTTTTCTTCTTCATTTTGTAATATTATTACCCAAGGCTTTAACTCCTATTGTAGAGGGAGGCCTATGGTCTTCACTATAGCCCATGGATGATAGGCAATAGGAAGCTTCTCCATCCTTGGTTAATATATGAACCATTCAAGTATAGTTGATCCAGAGCTTGGGTTCTCTTTACTGAATAAGTTGATGTCCTTCAAAGGGGGAATGATGGCCACTTTTTCTTTCTTTTCCCTTGAGACAATTGCAGTCTCAACCTTCCTCTTAGGAGGATCAATGGCCACTAAGTCCAATGACTTCTCTTTTCCATTTTCCTATTGGGTCTCCTCAACATTTTCCTCCTCAACATCTATGTCTATTTCATAAGTCATGGAGAACATTTTTAATGCATCATCAAGAGATTCCTATAGATCCAAAGCTATCATGTGAATATCTTTTTGTTGAGGTAAATCTTGTTTTGTTATTCTAGAAGACTCAGGAATTGAGGAGCTTAAATCAACTTCACTTGGTCTCCTTTATTCAAGCCTATCTTCTATTTGTATGTCATTTGGGGGAAACCTAGAAGGGCCAACATCTACTAGATGATATTATCTAGGACCAAGATGCCATCTATCTTCCATCTTCTGATCTCTCAATAATCTAGATTTAGGTTTTACATTATGTTCCTTTAATATTATAGCAACTTCATGATAGGTGACTCCCTTAGTGTACAAAAATTCATATGCTCCAAGTTCATGCTCATAAGGTACCATCATAATACCTTTATTCTTAAAGTGTTCCTTTACCCTACCATTGGGATCCCACTGTCTTTGGTCATCTTTTTGTAAATTGAAAGAAATCCTATATTTCGAATCCACTTCAATTTGGTCCCATTGTTTGAAAGTGGTTCTAACAATATTCACGTTAAAACCATGAAGAAGTCCTTTCATCTTGGTCTTGCATATCCCATTTATTCCATTAAACAGTTGGTATGCTACTTCTTGTTCTACCAACTTATCTAACACATGTACTGGCAATTTAAGGGGGGCACTTTGGGTTCTTTCTATTCTGATAATAGTGCAATCATGATATATCTATATATCTCCCCTTTTCTCAATAGATTTACTGATTAAAGGAGTTATCCTCATCATGGAGATACCATTGATAACTTAACTCAAATTAGGATATACATAATCACATATAAATACAATATGATCCTTATATTTGTAAATATATAATTTTGAGTAATATTGAAACATAGTTTGAGTGCCATTAGGAGACCACTCTCTCTAGTTGGGTATTTTAGTGGTGGCACACAAGGAATATAATAAATATGACATCATGAATAACTTAGTTCTCTTCTTTATTTTAATACCAAAAATCTATTTGCTTAAATAAATGCTAATGATTTTACCTAAAGGAGGTATACCACTTCCTTAATAATGAAATATGCAACAAGTACCCATATTGGTTCCACATGTGCAATATGTGTAAATACATATAATTTGTTCAATATTTTCATAACCATTCTAACTCCTTATCTAAATTGGCTCATAGGGATTTTCTTTTTAGGATCAACAATGACTTTGTTACCAGCTTCTAACCATTTCACTAGGATATCCTCCATGGTATGTTCTGGGTGCATGCATTAATGGAGGTAAGGTTTATTTGGGGCCATGAAATTTATAATAAGATTCAAAGGAAATGTGGGATATGTATGCTATTTTTCTCAAACTAGGTTCAAGGATATGCATACCCTTATCAATTTTATCATGTTTAAAAATAGGGCTAAGGACATTGATGCAGTGTAATACCTTTGGCTTGGCAGCAACATAATGGAGTCCTCTTAATTAAATTACCACAATGTCATCTTACAATCTCTTCATCAGAATCAGATTCTCCTCTTCCTTGGTTAAAAATACTTGGTTCTCTATGGTCCAAAATAAGCTTGAGAAGTTATTGTCTCCTATATTTAGTGAAGAAGCTACAAACTATGTATCTTTGAATATTTTGCCTTCTACATCTAATGACAAGTATAATTCAACTAATTTCTTCAAAGTAGGTCCATAGGTTGAAATTACTATGATTTTGATTAAATTATTCACTTATGAATGATAATTTCAACACTTTTGACTATCTAGTTAGACTCTTTGAATATCTTTGATTATCAGGTTCTTTCTTTTGACTCGAAATAGTGAATGTATGAACAATTATAGGGACTTTTATATGTATTAAGGATTTTGGAGGTTTTAATTGAGCTTTAATGGTGACATACAAGTTTGAAGTATTTTCTTTGGTAATCTAAATCATATTTTGATATTATATTTATACCTTCACATGCTTGGGTCCATAAAATCTTTCTCTCTAACATGTCTGCCTATGTGGCATCTCCTTGCCATGTTGCTTATTTAATTTTAAAACATTACCATTGTCACTTTGGAAACATGTCTTCATCTCATGCCCCATGTAAATTTGATCAAATTCACTCATCGATCTCCTTGAGAGTCTCCTAGCATTGACTTTCAACATTAATCATTGATCTTTGATCCAGGCTTCCAAGATTATAACACTTGGTAACACCACATGCCTTCTATGTACCCTATTTTTAGTCTCCATTTAGTTAACACTCTTATGCCACATGGTAGTCTTGCATACAATCTAGGATTATTGACTTGTTAACTTGATTTGCACCATCTATCTCTATCTACATAGTTGAATGTGCACCATCAATATTTGATCTGCATGATAAAACCTACATCATTCATCCTTTAAACATATGATCAAATACAGGTCATTGAGCTACTGCTAATTCAACATGATTATGACACATGTCACCCTTATGTCCAATCTTAAGATACTTTGACATATTAACTTTGTGCTCATCATTAGATCTCTATTTGCATGATTAAACATGTGCCATTGATCTTTGATCTTTACTTATTGACCCCAGTCTTCAATTTGCATTGTTGATTAGAATTTGTACATAAGAATATGCATCATTAATCTTAATTCAAGGAAATTTGACTTGTTGACTTTGGGTGATCACTCATGTGCCATTGATCCTTGATTCGATCGAGTGAGGTTTTGACACTTGGTAGTCCTACATTCAATTCATACCTAAGAATAGTAAAATCAAAGAATAAGTACTTGGGACATAAAACAAATTAGCATAAATCTTAGACTAAAGTTTTAATGAATTAATAAACTTGATCAAAATTTAGGCTAAAATTAAAGTAAGACTAAGATGAAATAAAGTGACCCGTAAAAAATATGAATCTATTTTAAAAAGAACTTAGGCTAAAGTAATTTAGACTAAGGTTTTGAACATTATTTAAATTTAGATTTAATTAATCAATTAATGACTAAATGGGACCATATTAATTAAAAACTAAGGGTTAAATTAACAGTAAAGCATAAACCCATGAACATTTTTTCATTTTAATTAAGATCCATTAATCCTACAAGATGGAAACACATGATCCAAATATTAGCAACATTAGATAAGATCAAATAAAGCTTATGTGTTAGCATGTCAAAGTAAGCTAAATCAAAACATGATATTAAATAATACACTTTGATCAAGTTGAATACCTAATTTATAGCATAATTTGCAAAATTTGAGTAAGGGTCCTCATTTTTTAGAAATGGGGGATGTTGACCTCAACATGTCCTTGAGTGGTGTTAATGTATAGCTAGCAGAAAACTAGTCACGAAGGGCCAAGATCAGGAAATGAGGGTTTAGGACTATATTTGAGCTGACTAAGATGGCCCACAAGAAGATATAAAAGTGTGATAATAGGCTCTAGGATAGGTCTATAGATAAGTTAGGAATAGGTAGTCTCAAGTGTCACTCTTAGCACTAAAATACCACTTTTAGGTGATTAGATTCCCCCCCTCCCTTTATGCTAGAAATATAGCAAAGTGAAATGACTAGTATAAAGGAAAAAAGAAGCATACTTGGACTTACCTAGGAAGTGAAGTCCGTGAAGCTGAGTCTGAGTATGTGAAGCTGGGTATGCATATGTGAAACATGATCCAATGTATGACCTATAAATGAAATGTTCATAAATCAGTCCTTACTTAAGATATATAAAAAGAAAAACACTATGTTGAATAAAGAAGTAACTAAATAAAATTGAGTAAAGAAATAGTAAAGAGGAAAGGAATGAATACACCTCATTATGTACATGAACCAATGCATGAACCTAATGATAACCTATGTGTGTGAATGTACATAGTGATTAATCGATGAATATCTAGACCTAAGCTATTAGATTATTTAATCCTCATGTGTGGGTAGTTCAAGAACTCAATCCAATTTTGACTCCATCATCCTCCACCACTAGTTGGTAGATCATGACTTGTGAATAGCTTGGATTGGATTGATAGTGTGTCCAACCTTCTCATGTGGGTGGCTCAATAAATCAAGTAGGCTATGACTCCATCATTTCCCACCCATGTGTAGCAGATGCATATAAAACTAAACTGTACAAAGTGCTCAAAATGTCTAACTGAGTATAACTAACTATGCATGGTGGCTCCGTGGCCACTCAGGTAAATTAGGTGACTCTGATCCACTCTTGAATGCCAACCACTATAGATAAAGTAAGGCATGAAACTGGTGACAACATGGAATATGATTTCAAGTGTATACAACATAGAGAATGACATGGAGTTCATCATTCCATCTAATCAACCGGTATGTAACTGAGCATATGAAAACAATATGCCACACACATACCTCCAATCTGGTATCTAAGTATATTAATTATCGATTGAGTTGTAATAACTATATCTAAGTATCTAAACTAAATATATGAATGGTCATGTCACATATGATACCTCTAATTTGAGCAATTGATATGTATTTAAACTGAGTTAATGTGAATTTGAGAAAAAATTAAGTATAGTTGATAATCTTGTAGTTAAATCTATGCAAACCTATACTGTACCTGGTGTATTATTCTAGCCAATCTAAGTTGTCCTAAAACTAAGGCTGCTAGATAGTAGTGCCACATCTTAGACAATAGTTCCATGTGGTGCTAGTGTCCCTATTTGGGTGCTAATGTCTTTATGGTCTAAAATATGTCTCATTGTACTACTTTCTAGGTCACTATTTTTCCTCTATGTTTACCTGTCTAATTGTCTAAAACTTAGTCTATGTGCTAAAAAATGTTCTATGAGTGCAATATAGGAGCCTAATATTTATGATAAACCCCTATGAATTCCCCCTCTTTTGAGGGTAGTTGTTGAACTTATGCAAGAACTATCATCAAAATAAAAAGCTCTACAAAATGTGTGTTAGCTAGAGCATATATGATAACTACATGATAATCTAATATAATGTGCAAACATAACATCAGAATGTATTATAATCTGTGAATAAGTATGTAATGTAAGATGTATATCATGTCTAGCATTACACAAGGGTGTCAAGATAGATTTAATAAATTTATGTAACAATAGATCTAAGTAGAACTGAGTAACTAGCTAGAAGGATGGGCCATGATGTCTAGCATGGCACCCAAGTAAGAAGGGTAGATGCATGAGGTCCCTCATGACATCAAAAATTGGTGTGTGTAACAAGTAAATAAAAGTGTCATGCCATGACACATATAAGAAAGCATACATATAAAACACATGATGTAGGTAAAATAGGACAAGGGGCCATAATACAAGGGACATGAGCACATGTCACTAAATGTGAGAAAATAATATATAAAAGGACATGTTTAAATGTCCACATACGCAAGCAACAAGCCAGTTAATTTAGAGACACATAGAAGGACATGTTCACATGTCTGCATACACAATCAGGAAATCACACACAAGGGACATGGGCACATGTCTAAGGCATACATATTGTGAATAGAAATTGTGTAGAGCCAAATAAAATGGCATATTCAAATGCCCTCAAATAGAATAAGAATAAAGATATAATCAAGTCTAAACTAGGAAAGATATAAATGAAATCATGCATGAATATGTAGTACAAATCTATGTAAGAGCTAGGATGTACATATGTTGAGTCCAAACTAATAATATCCAACAAAAAAACTGAGTATGAGTAACAATTATCAATATCAAGGTATAAAAATGCTAAAACTATAATGTAGAGAATGCAAGGATAGAACATGGTAATATAAACTATGTATAGGATTCCCCTAAGTGGGTTAATGTGTCAAATTAATAACCATGAATCGGTGTATATGCCTCCAGTGGGTAGATGATAGTAAGTTTGGATCAAAGTAGTGGACTGAGACCTATAATCAATATGTGAGCACTTGATAAGAACAAGCAAAGCATGTAGTATAGTAAAATCGACTATACTAAGATAGCTAGCATATGTAGTGTCTGTCAAATACAATAAATGTAAACATAACAATTCATACAATCTATAAACTTTGTGTTTTTTTAGTAAATATTTGAATGTTTATGTGTTTTTGACATGTTATATTATTTATGTATTTTTTGGAAATAATCTATGTACAAGAAATATGGAGTGAACTATGTACAAGGAGCAAAGAGAGAGAGAAAGTATGTACAAAAAGAAATAAACCATACTAATAAATGAGTTTCTTAGGAGACTCACTATCACTATGGCCTATATCAAACAATGGAAATATGATTATGTGTATTGTGTGAAAGGGAAACTGTGATCCAGTAATCTATTGTACTAAGTGATTTATATCTATATCTGCCTATGTAGTGGTGATAAGAATTTCATGGCACTAAGTGTGGTGTCCATTAAACTATAAGGGTATTAGGAACCCACATGGTAGACATTATAGGTGACATAGGTTCCCTGTGTTGAGAACCTTGAGAACCCAATAATACTGATCTCAACAAAAAAAGAGTAGAAGATGGCGCTCTAGAATCTATGACATATCTCTAATGCAGGGGTCTCTCAAATAATGGTCTCCATGGGAGATTACATGTATGTTTCGATACTGTATGAGTATACCTCACCTAAAATGGTAGATATAATAAATTATGTGATGTGTCAATAGGAAATGTGTTCTGAGTTATAATTGATAACTATTTTATATCTGGTAACTATACTAGAACTATAACTAGTAGTTGTTTTGTAATTGGCTATGGAATAGGTAGAGGATACTCATATGGAAGACCCTCAACTTCGAATACCTAATTTACATGTATGTATTTTAGGCATTTGTGCATTGTGGATGGTATGGATCATAGTTTTTATATCCAGGGCCTACCTAATAACATGTCAAACACACCTACACTAGGTACTACTAAGAATTAAGTGGATATATATGTTGATTCTAACCTATAATTGAAGCACAATATCATCAATGGAGCTCTGAACATGACCACTAAAACCACTAATAATTATGTTTGTGGGGAATATATCCTGCTCTGAATACCCCAAATGCTATGAAAGTGTCATAGTGCACATTTTAATGCTTGATCCATTGTCAACCATAACACTATGGATAGGATGATGATCTATGTATGATCATATAAAGATTGCATGCAAATTTTTATAATCATCAATAATATCTTTATCTAAGAAGGTGATAAGTGGCCTAGGTATAATTTTAGTTTGGTGCATACCAATGATGCTTTGTAATATATGTGCCTCCTTTGTAATAGTATGATATGAAGCTAGTAGTGGATATACTTGATATGTGTAGTGAACATGTGATGTGCACCCCGCCTCATTTGTTTTTTGATTTGGAAATGGATATGAGAATATATTTAATTACTCAACTTCCATTTATTATACTTTTGGTGCTTTTATGGGTGTGCCCACATAAATAATGTTAGCCTCAATTAAATCTTGTATCTTATGTTTTAGGCTTATGCATCTATTTTTTGTATGGCCTAGTGCCCTGTGATACATGTAGAATTTGTTGGAATCATATATTTTTTGAAGAGGTCATGTCATATAAACCTTTTTAATAGGAGGGAGAGATATGACATTGCATTATAAGAGTAAAACCCATGTTGGTGATGCTAGAAGGTTGATGATGATTTTATGTAGAGGACCTAATCAAACTAAATGAGGAGATGGATTTGAAAATACGTTAACTATGGACTTTTGATCACCCTTATTATTGGTGGACCTTACCTTGTATGGAGGCTTGTTTTAACTCTTAGTAGTTGATTCTGGTTCATTTGTATATTTTAGTTTTCCCATTGATATAAGTTTAACCTCTCTTTATTTTACTATGTGGCACAAATATGTGAATGTTGTAAACTTCTTGAACAAGATGACTTCATGTAATGTTGGTAGAAGATTATATTTGAAGATGTATTAAAGCTCTTTATCTAGCATGGGGCTAGTCAATTTTGTTAATATAGTCTTGTATCATAAAATGTATTCTACAATAGGTTCATTTGACTATTGTTTCAATTGTGCAATTTGAGCATATGAGATCTTGTCACTAATTTTTATGGAGAAGTGTGATAAAAATGTGTCTGAAAATGAATTAAATGTTATGATATATTAATTAGATAAATCATAAAACCAATTTAATTCATAATCCTTTAAACTTATTGGAAACAAGTTAGTGAGAATCCAATCATTGGACACGTAGTCTAAACATGCTACGTGAAGAGCTCAGAGATGGTGCTCTAAGTCACCCTTACCATCATATATGGTAAGGGAGTTGCCATTATGTGATGTATAAAAGGTGTATTTAAAATAATATTAGAATCTAATGCATGTGATGGCCTAGTGTCTCTCTTTTCAATATGTAACACCTTAGCCTACAGAGTATGAACCTCATGCATAAGGGATTATACATTTGGAGTAGAGGAACTAGCCATAAGAGGTGTAGTTGTCATTGAAGGTTGTTGAATTAAAATTGTTGGTTGTGCTAGCTGAGTTGGCTCCCCTATAAGTGTAACTGATCATGTTTGACTTATTCTTAATTTCTATTATAAGTTATAAATTTTGTGCATGATCAAGGGGCTATTCCTGAAATCTATCTCTAAATATCTATAAGATCTCATCCTTATTAAAAATTAGGTTTTCATTGTTAAGTGGAGGGAGAATGTCCTAATTTCCCACTTGTGTATCATTTTGATCTTGGTTACTTTTTGAATCACTATTTTTAGATGCACTTTATTGTGATTTATTGTTTTGATACATAATATTGCTTGCCACAAATTGTCTAGGTGAAGATGTATACAAATGATTGACACTAGTTTTCCCTAGGGACTTTTGTATTATGATTAGAGTCTCCAATGTTGTAATATTTTCATGTACTAGTTAATTATGAGTTTCTAATTTTGAAATGAACATGCTCATGCTAGTAATTTGATCCCTTAGAGTCTCACAAGTGTAAACCCTAGTTGCTTATGATTGATCATGTAGGCACACACCTTGTAGGGAAGAGTGTGAATAGGCTGAATATGGGGATTAGTGACAATGGTATAGGTTGCATCACCTTCTAGAGGAGTGATAGCATGGACCTAGTGATAGGTAAAGTAGTTATCTCCCTGTTGGAGATGAGGAGGAGAAGGAGATTCTTTCATGTGCATAAGATATGACATTAAAACTTGAAAAATAGTTGTTATATTATGTGTTAAATCCTCTATGTGTGTAAAGGTTTGCTTGTTAATAAAATTCCACATAAGGGAAAGATACCATGGTATGAAATATGACATATATTATAATTGATATAAAACATCATCTATGCATGTGTTTATGTCTTTTTTGAATTCATTCCAAATTAAAGGGAAAAAGCATGAAAATGAAAGTATTAAATTTACAAAAAAAAGTGATACACTTTTTCTATCATTACAATCATGATTATATCAAATAAAATCAAAAAATGTATGGATCTAGAATTTGAATGCTTGAAATGTAAACCTAGGGTTATCTAGGGTTATAGTTTATGTAATGTTTGAAGTAAGTCAGGTTCACCAAATATTTTAACCTTTTAGGGTTTAGCTTATGTAAATCCTATGTTTGATTAAAGGGATGAGTAGTCTAAATCAGGGAAATAATACACATAAAATTACCACTAATTTATTACATATTTACCGAGATTTGACTTTCTAAAAATAGTAATAAATATGTGCAAATAAAAACTTATTTGAAAAACACTTGATATGAATGATTTGAGTACTAGAAACTAAGATATGAATAGGTCTAAGTGTCATCAACTAGATCCTTGTATTAGAATCCCTTCTAGACAGTAGTACCAGAATTGGACATAAGCACCATGTGGTTCTAGTATCTTGATATTGGTGCTAGTGTCCTCCATGCAGGACTATCTTAAACTTCTAGGTGCACCTATTCTTACATGGATGAAGTTTGGAACTCTCTATTATGATTTTAATAATTGATTTATGATACAAACCCTAATCCTCTTTAAAATTAAGGCATGAGATAAAAAGTGTGTTCATTATTAGGATAGGCTAGACATCCTCAACATCTCACTATGAAGAGAGTTGCCTACATACCAATACTCCAAGGAGGGATCAAGCCCAATGTAGTTATCCCCACCTAAGTACTTGTGAAATTTCAAGTGATGCTATAATGATAGTGGCCTTGAGTGCCTTGAGTGTGTTTGAGATTGAAAATCTATAAAATCTAAGTTTAGAGCTATTGTAGATGGTAGTATGTAGAATTAGGGTAGAATAGGGAATAATAACCTTGATTTTACTTAACTTTTTTCATGTTTGAAAAGGTATTTTGCATTTAATTTCCATCTAGTGGATAGAGGGATAAAAATCATGTATTTATAGTGTTGTGTTGCTTGTGTGTATAATAAAAGATGTTTAAGCCAACCTTAGGAGGGTTTTACCTTTGAAAATATATTCATTCGATAAAGATAGGGTAAAAGACATAGGCACCATTTTTGGGACACTAGTTCCACGTGACTAGTGTCCTAATGTGTTGTTAATATCCAACTGGTAGAAAATTAGGCACAAAGTGCCAAGATCAGGAAATAAGGGTTTGGGACTGTGTTTGAGTTGACTAGGGATGTTTGTGGCTTGTACGAAGGCTAAAAAAGTGTCATAATAGGATATAGGATAGGTCTAGGGCTAAGATAGGAATAGGTAGTTTCAAGTATCATTCTTATCACTCAAATACCACTTTTAGGTGATTACATGTCCTTTACCTATAATGCCATGATTCTTATATTGTACCCATTTAGGAAATAACCCTTTATATATAATTTGTACTATTATATATTATGATAATTGACACTATATCTCATATATCTTAATCTTTGTAGATACTAAAATATGATATTAGACACTTGATAGTTTCATTTTTGATGTACCTTCACCATACATGAATTACACATACATATATGCCTCTAATTTTCTATTCTCTCACATTTACATGTTATATATAGATCCAATCCTTCCAAGTTTCTATTAGTCACCTCTAAAATTTTCTCATACTATGCCAAACCAATAAACAATTGTACTCAAAGATTTATAAATCATTAGATCAGTGTTCATGTCTCCCAGACATGAATGTCAAATTTAGTTTGTATCATCTAAATGTTATCAACCAAATATGATGGTTCCATCCTTCACCCACAAATGATCAAATTTAAAAATAAAATTATTCCTATGGGTCAACCCATCTATCCAACATGTCTATGGAATGATAAATTACCTATATTAATAAAACATAAGTGTAGAGTTATTATTCATCTGGTATGTATTTATCAAGCATCTATATAGTAATGTAAATTGAACAAACTTTCCCTATTCTTCCCAAATTTCAAATCAATCACTAGGATCAATCATCAACCAAGTATGTAAATATAGATCATTAGGTGCACTCATATAGCAAAGGAACATAAATTCACATTTACGCTATGGGAAAAAAATACTTGTGGCTTGATTTCTCTCTTCAAATTATTAGATACATAGGAAATAATCAATCATCAATGGGGGTAACTAGGGTCAACATAGTTTGTTACACATCCCAAGTTTTTATAGGTTTTACCCCCTCATAATTGGACATAGGGTTTAGGATGAAGGATATGAGTTTATGGGTGCCACACATATGATCAAACTTTGTGATTACACAAAGAGTCAAAGTAGAAACATGCACACTTTCCTGCATTAAAACAAAGAAGAAAAATATATAGGTACATACCCATCTAGATTAAAACATAGCAATAAAAAATTTGACCTGAAGCTAATGTTGTTATTTGGGTGTGCACATAGATATAGATCCAACACTGAATAACCAATAATATTAATTTATGCCTACCAGTTGTGTCATCCTTGGATAAAACATAAGAACACTAAGTATATTATCCTTTGTTTCACTTTCCATATTTACCAAATATCATTTTCAAATCAATTTCAATTTTATATATTTAGATATATTCTTGATTTTCATACTCTATGATTTAAACTATTACAATAGTTTATATCTTAATTAGATTAATAAATTAATCCAAACTAGGGTAAAATAGTACCATATGAGATAACTTATTCATT
Organism: Torreya grandis; assembly: GCA_037957365.1. Taxonomy (NCBI): domain Eukaryota; kingdom Viridiplantae; phylum Streptophyta; class Pinopsida; order Cupressales; family Taxaceae; genus Torreya; species Torreya grandis. Next base: position 1,180,540 of record JARHVA010002877.1, on the reverse strand, counting down.
TTCACACACACACACACACACACACACACACACACACACACACACACACACACACACACACACACACACACACACACACACACACACACACACAGGTTCACCCCACATCTCAAAAAGGGGTTATATATCTAACTCATCATATTTAGAAACATGCTTCTAGGGCATGTGCATTATCATATTCAATATAATGGATTTGAAGGCATATGACTAATAAGATGCCTAACTCAAATTTATCATGATTTAAAATGTATTTATGTGTGGAGGCCCATATATGATCTAGGGGTTTATATCTCTACTCAACTTTATTTAGGATTGTACTTAATGTTGTACTCATTTTTATTTAGGTTAGTACTTAGAATTTTATTTAGCTTTTATAAATAAATGTTATTCAAGAGTGTGCTCAAAATGTTCTTCACAACTTTAAATATATTTAGAGGCATTAATATATACATAGTATTCATATCTAAGTTTTTTTTTCTGATAGATATTGAGGGACAGGACCCTCACCCATACAAAGATAAAGGCAAGATAAAATAAAACTGGTGGCAATCTAGAATAGACACAGACCAATCCAATCAAAAGTTGACCCCAAAAACATGGTGGTGACAAAAATGTTGAGGGACAAAACTTGAACCAAACAAAACCTAATTACATAACTAAGAAAATATCTAAAGATAACTCAGCCAAATGCCATCCCTACAAACCAAGGATGGTTGTTGAGTATCATAACAAAGAAATAGAAACATAATAAGATAAAAAAATCAAACCTAAACTTATGTTCTTCCTTTACCCTCTTTGTTGGGAGAGCACAAAAACATGGAAAATGGATTAGGAGATTATAAACATCCTTTTTTATTATTCTTTAAAACTATCCAAACTTATTAAGAAAGTGATTCCCCTGAATCAACCCTCAAAGGTGTAACATCAGAGGAGGAACCTGAGGTAGCTTCTCTATTAACTAAAACAACATTATAGGGCACAACATTCCCCACTTCCACATAACTCTTCACATTTGCATGAGGTGAAAGATCCTTAAGAACAACAACCTAAGAAGAATATACCAAATTCACAATGGGTGGAATAGGAGACCTACCTAAAAAAATTGTAAGATGGTCAACCCAAGCATCCTTCCACCAGGAGGATTTAAATTTTCACTTAGTGCTAGGATAAGATGTGGCTTGGTGACCAGTTTTAAATTAGTTGTGACATCAAAATGGTATCCCATCATAGTCTAGGGATTGAGTCTAGCACTAGTCCTTAATTGCCAATTCAATGGTTATTGTAGGAGCTAGAGAAATATCCATGTTAATAAGAATACATATAAAAGTGGTGTAACAGAAATTTGAAGTAGAAGAATCAACAACAATAAAGTTGCCTAAAATGCCTCAAATTATGGGAAGGCAAGAATTATCTCAAAACTAGATAGGAGGATACATAAGTTGCACCCAAATGGGCTGATAAAGAGGTTTTCAAGAAGAGGATTAAATGTAGGAAACAATGGCTTTAAAAAGAGGAATGTTAATCCTAGTTCCAAGATTTGGTCTAAAAATCCTTGTTGTGATATTTAAGACTATAAAAAACCACAATGAAGAATCCACATGCATAGGGGTAAAGTTCTAGGTCATCCTCTATAAAAGACCATGAATCTGAGATCTATTGATGAAGGCTCAAGAGGCTTGGCCACAGGTAGTAAAATATACACACTAAACCCCTATCTATAAACCAACCCTCATTACACAACACCTCCTCCAAAAGTTCATCCCCAAAAGAAATTACCAAAATGGCCATTATAGTTCCCACTTAACAATTATTTTATCCAATTTTCCCATTTGGGATACCAATTCCATAGAGGGTTTACCCTTTTTTGTGATAGTTGTAGTCCTAATCAAGCCTAGAGAGTGAGGAGAATCCCTTATAGGGGTGAAACAAGCTAAAGGGTTGCTAAAAGATTTCATAGATTGCCCAGATTGTAATAAAGCCCCAATCGATTGAAGAATAATCCCAAGGGTAGCCGAACACATAACATCATAGATAAAAGATGTTAATCTAATGGTGAAATAAACATCCTCAGTTTCATAAGTGAATGGCCCAGACACTGAGCCATGGAGGAGTCACAAACCCCAAACTAGAAGAGTTGGCCGAAATGCCTATCATCGCTCGTGAAAATCCACCTGAAGCCATAGCATCAAACGAATCGATAGAAGCCATCATCTTTCCTTTTCCAATCATTAATCATATTCATATCTAAGTTATCGGTAAAGTGTGGTATAATTTTTTTTAATACTTCAAATTTCAACAATTATTATTTGGCATTGACCAATGTATGCATGTGCAAAAAATAAATAATGTTTTTTCAAATTCATAAGTATATTATATTTTTTTGTTCTAGGGATTTAGGAGTAAAAAAATTATATCCATAATATTCTTCTTTTCTACATATATATGTGCTCATATGCACATCAAATTACAGAAAATGTAGACACATAAAAATGGCCCCTAAGCATTTATTAATTATTAAATTACATAATTCTAGGATATTTGTATGCTCATTGATTATTGATCTAAATTAGGCATTATAGGCAACTTTGTAGGTTATCATCATGTCTCTCTCTCTTTTTATCTCCTCCTCTATTTATAAATGTCTCAGGCTTTGTGTCAGCCACATATGGTACACTCATGGGTCTATAAAGAGTGTAATTGTCATCCTAGGTCCTTCAATTCCCCCTTTTGGTTAGGGTGAATTTGTATTTATGGTCCTGCATTTTTTAATTTTTAGTCAATATGATTTTAGTTAACATGCTAAGAGGGCCCTAATTTTATAAACACCTAATAATTGTAGTTCATTTACAATTATATGATTATTGAGAATCTATTTATTATTTGCATGAATTTATTGAGCATTCAAAATAATTCCAAATAGATCAAGCAATCATTAGAGCATTTATTCATGATACAAAATTTATTGGAAGGAGGAAGGACATGTATTGCACATCATGTGGGTTTTATATGTCTCTAAAATTATTTTTAATTACGTAACTTATCATTTTTAATATTGCTTAGTGTCTAGGGCTTTGATAAGTAGATGGTGCTTCAAAACACAAAAGACCCACAACATAGACCTCAAAATAAACATTTTTTCCTATAAGTTTAATATATTGTTACCAATCTTGGGCAAGATTTTTTTTTTTAATGGATAATTAGTGTTGTAGCACCAAAACTAAGCAAAGTTATTGGAGATCATGAACATGTGACTACAACCATCAAATAAAATTTTACATGTATGTTAGCTATCATAAATGTCACTTCCTCTCATGGGTATTAGGAGAGGAAATCACACTCTTAAGAGACTTCGAGCTATTTGTTTTTGATTTTCTAGGTGAGGGATACATCACTTTTGGTGTGCATCCCCATAGTTACATTTTGATGACTGTCATTAGATCTTATGATATTTAATATATTTCTCTAATCCTTGCATGATCACCTCTTTGGATTTGAAATTAATTAATCAAATTTCTATTACTACTTTACATATGTTATTTAGCATATCACAATTTAGTTGTAATACATTTAAATCCATATTACACTAAGGTCAAAGAACATGAAGCACATTATATAAAGCATGAATGGATTGCCAAATCAATATTTTGAGAATACTTGGCTAAAACAAACCACCATGTTTTCCTTATAAATGTATGAAGGTTCTAGCAATTGAGGATCACTATTTTATAAGGTATTTGAGCAAATTCATTGAAAATTTTTAGAATAACCAAAAGCTAAACATAAATGAGGGTTTATGATCTTATAACGCTCATGGAAACTAGTAATCAATATGTTCAAGCAACCCACAACCTGAAGTGTAGTCGATTTATTTATTTCTTTTATGATTTAATGCACACAATAATATTTTATTTAATTTTTTGTGAATCAATGGTTACAACTATTCTATGATAATAATGACTAATTCATTCAATATTTTAATAAATACAATTGTAAATCTAATTAATGATAAATATAATTAACTAGAGTTATCTACATAAAGGGCTCTAGTCCACAATCTTAACACATTATTTACATGAAATTGACATATTTCACATCGATATTTTCATTCAAGTCTAGAAAGATAGAAATGTAGTGAGGTTTAAAAATTTGGTTCAAATGCCAACAAGCTTGACATAATTAACAAAGATTATGTGGTTGTGATATTATGTCACAATTTACAAGTGCAAGCTGAAAAGGTGATATTAGAGGTGAAGCACCTTTGAATCATAATTAGCTACGAGGGCAACTTTATTCTCATCAACTCAATACCTTGTAAGGGGGTTGAGGCCACTAGGACAAATGAACATGACGAGATTATCCCCCCTACAAAAGGTCATATCCCTTAAACATCCAATACAGTTTGGGATCCTCTATGTGATGACAAGATCTTTTGAACATTTGGCACTTGTTATCTCATTTGCTCATTCTTAACATGAATTAAAAATATAAAAAAAATTAAATAAGTAGCAATAAAATGACCCACATCCAATTTAAACTTTTATTTTTAATTTATTTAAGGAACATTTATTTTCAAGGTTTTTTTCCCCTTTAATTTAGTAAATTTTAAGATGGTTTTGTAGGCTACACTTAAAATTGAATGTATTAATTTATCTAATTTCAATATTTAATATGTTTAAATATACCAGAGCTTTTTTTATGGACATAAATTTTATATGGGTTTGGCCAACATTTTTTATGGACATGAATTTTATATGGGTTTGGTTAGCCAACCAAAGTTGAGGAAAAATTGAAAATAAAATGAAAAGTTATCAAGATTTAGATGAGGAGTGATTTTAGTGTTTTTTATCACTTAAATAAAATTTGAAAAATAAATGGAAAGTTATTGAAGTTTAGATGAGTGATTTGGGAATGATTTGTATATATAATTTTTTGTGTTAAATTTCTGATCATAATTTATTATGAAAATATATAATGTTTTTTTGATATGTCAAAGGTATTACAGAGAATCACTGAATTACATAAAATGTCTACATCTCTACTCATATTTAAGAATAAATAGTATATTTCAAATAGAATGTCAATATATTCATGTTAATTATTTGAATATATACAATTTTAACATTAAATTAAACAATTTTATGCATTAACACCAATCAACATGAAAGCACAAATAAAAACCCAACCAAAAATAACCTAATTCAACTTAACACTCATCTAACTCATCTAATTTTATTAGTGTAGAATCTTACAAAATCTTATTGGCTAGTTTTCTTGCAAAGATAGCCTAATTGAACTTTTATGTTTTTATGCTCACTACAATTACAAACCATTGATGACTCTTTATATAACTAGCAATTGCCCCAAAGGTGCAAAGACAATGAGAGAAATTGTATATTTTTGTCTTGCGATTCTATCTAGTATGTATTAATATATAATATATTAAATATATATAAATATTATCTTATATAATATATAAACCATATGAATGGTAATGACCCTATAATTATAGAAGAATTAAGCATTCAAATTATGAAAATCTATGTAATAAGAATTAAAACTCATAATAATTATCAAAAATTTAATCTCAAACTAAGATTAAACACAAAGATGTAGCCATAATCACTATATAATGCAAATCATGAAAATGATTGGACGTTAAGTTATTACTAACAATTGCACCAAAGGTGCAAGTTACACTCAAAGGAATGAGTGTTTTCTTTTCATTTATGGTTAATATGGATCTTTGTTTAATTAATGTTGTTTTGTCCTAATAGATTAAGGAAATTGGGGTTACATATGTTGTACATAGGATTAAGTTCCTTGAAATTGAATTTTCAATCACAATAATTACTTGTGATAGGGTCTAGTAGATTATCAATTTGGTTAGAGAATGTAAAGCTAATATGGATGAGATGAATGATATCCAAATCATGTTTCATGGTCTCTTAAGTGTTATCCACATTTTTGGTGTGGATGTACATCAAAAAATAATAGAAAGGGGATTGTAAGATATGGACACCACACTCTGCATAGTGCCACATCAAATTTATCTGCTCCAATTGAAATTCATAATAAACTTTAGTAATTACATAAAAGAACATAAACTGTAATATATTTTTTACTTCCTCGCATGGATCTTTCAAATTCAAGAAAAAAAACTTCTCATTTTCAATAATTCATCATCCCCATTTATACAAATCATGAGAACGCATTTAGGCTTGGAATCTGATCACTTAAAAGATGAAAATTATTTTGAATTAGTTTGGTTAGCAGGAATGTGTCTTTTTATGGGTGTGTGTGTGTGTGTGTGTGTGTGTGTGTGTGTGTGTGTGTGTGTGTGTGTGTGTGTGTGTGTGTGTGTGTGTGTGTGTGTGTGTGTGTGTGTGTGTGTGTGTGTGTGTGATATGTAGGTTCAAACAAAATTAAAAGTCATCCACTCATGCCATTACACTCCTTGATTGTCACTCTAAATTACATCTCTTGACATAATAAAGTAAATAATTAAAACAAATATTTTATTGACATCATTAAAATATAAAAAAGAAATACTCAATTTAAAAAAAAATTATTTACAATAATTAATATATCAAATTTTTGTTTGTAATTTTAATGTATCCTAACTAAAGGGCAATGGGAGATTGATTAGATCAATAAACAAAGACCAAACGTGGTTGTAAAGTTCCCAACAAAACAACCAATTCAAAGGATGAAAGAAACCATCCATGTGTTGTCAAAGTGACAGTGAATGTTGTCATCTGTTGCCCCTTTTGAGGATTTAATTCCTGTCATTTAATTCCCAAATAGAGCCATGAAAAGAAATCATAAATTATACTAACCAACTAAATGTGGGTCTTCCTCTACACTTTCCGTCAATTAACAATAACGTAAAATCAAATATGCGTTGGCCATGACAGAATGGAAGAAAGTCGCTTTTAAGATATAATATAGAGACTCACTGTATTGTAGAGAACTATTTTAAACCCAATATAAAATACAATATTATGAAGTCACACCATATATATACACTAAATAATAATAAATCCATAAAAATCAACATCAATAATAAATAATAATATATATTAGGAGCATTTTTATTTTACTTTTTACTTTATAATTGTTCAATTATAAATTTTAGAATAATAAATTATTTTATTTTATTGTTAATTTAAATTAAAAATTATAGAAGAATAAAATAAATTTTTATTTTTTTATTTTTTTTAAGAATAATAAATTAAATCTTTATTTTTTTACTTTATAATTGTTCAGATAAAATTTTAGAATAATAAATTATTTTATTTAATTGCTAATTTAAATTAAAAAATATAGAAAAATAAATTAAATTTTAAATTTTTTAGAACAATAAATTATTTTATTTAATTATTAATTTAAATTATTTTATTTGATTATTAATTTAAATTACACATATTATTTTACTAAATATAAAAATATATATTTTATTTAATCACAATATATAAAAGATATTTTTTATATCTTTCTAATATAAAAGACATACTTAACATATACATATTATTTTACCAAATATATAAATATTTTCATTTTAAGTTAATGGCCTTATTTTATAAACGTTAATATATAATAAATAGTAAAAAGTTTTCGACAGGTTCGGTGCTTAAAATGCTTCTCCCGTGATTCGAACAAGCGACCTGCTGCAAGCCAAACATATTTCTATTATATGAACATGTAGACAACTATTTAGATTGATGATGATGATGATGATGTTGCTGCCTGAGAAAAGAATACGCCCCAGGTGGCCTTCAAGAATCAGGTTCCTTCGAATTTACCTCTTGGTTTTGATAGAAATTTCAAATATGTGTATCCATACAATGATACATATGCCATACGATTATTTGTAGATGCAGCCACCGCCGCCATTACCGTATCTTCCTACAATCACTTCTTCTGCACCTGAAATCTCAGCTTTGAGTGCCTCCATTGAGGTCATCCACAACCCTTACAGGCTTGCTCCTTTGAGGCCTTCTCTCAATATTAGTCAAATTTAATATTCCTACAAGCAAAGGCTAACAAGACCTTGAAAAGTACACCAATGCCTTCTTCATGGGCAAAAACTATGCTGGTCTTGAAAGGCCTGTCTGTTCTAGGACTCACAGGCTCCCTAGCCAACATAACAAACTTGGTCACATTGCCATGGTCATCTTGAATACCATCTACAAGTATATCCATCCCATATATCTCAGCAACTATTGTGCTTGCAATTGCAGCAGTGTCTCTGAGATTGTTGGCAGCAACATACTCTACAGCCCCAACAGTGTCATCAAAGGCTTCTCTGGCCACATTTTGTCCCATCATGGTCAGTGTGTTCTCACACTGTGCTAGAGCTTGTGGGTGGATTATGACCCTCCTCAATCCTTCTATTGTAGCACTAGGTAATGCAAGCAGATAGTGATGTACTAGAAATTGAACCTCCCCAACAATGTGCAGAGAATGCTTGAGCAACAGATCATAGTTTTTGTGTATACTCCCTCTAAGTGAGTTTTCCATAGGCAGAACTTCCCTACCAACAATCTAGAGCTCCACAACGTGAAATGCAACCTCAAACTGGTCACATGGAATGGGCTCACACCTACTCTGGCATTCTCTGCACATTGTTGGGGAGGTTCAATTTCCTATGCATCACTGTCTGCTTGTATTCCCTGGTCCTAAACCCCCATTTATGTTTATCTTTTGGTTATTCTAAAAATTCTCAATGACTTTGCTCAAATGCCTTCTAAAAGAGGGATCCTCAATTGCTAGAACCTTCATACATTTATAAATACAATGTGGTGGTTTGTTTTAGCCAAGTGTTCTCAAAATGTTGATTTGGCAATCCATTCATGCTTTATATAATATGTTTCATGTTCTTTGACGCTAGTGTAATATGGATTTAAATGCATTACAATTAAATTGTGATATAAATGTTTAATTAATTTTAAGTATGCTAAAGAATATATGTAAAGAAGTAATAGAAACTTGATTAATTAATTTCAAATTCAAAGTGGTGATCATGCAAAGATTAGAGAAATATCTTGACTAGCATGAGATCTAATGGCAGTCATCAAAATGTAATTATGGAGATACACACCAAAAGTGATGTATCCCTCATCTAGAAAATAAAAAATAAATAGCTAGAAGGCTCTTAAGAGTGTGATTTCCTTTCCTAATACCCATGAGAGGAAGTGACATTTATGATAACTAACATACATGTAAAATTTTATTTGATGGTTGTAGTCACATGGTCATGATCTTCAATAAATTTACTTAGTTTTTGGCACTACAACACTAATGATCCATAAAAAATATTTATTTTTATTGTCTAAGATTGGTAACAATATCTTAAACTTACAAGGGAAAATGTTAATTTTTAGGTTTATGTTGTAGGTCTTTTGTGTTTTGAAGCACCATCTACTTATGCGAGCCCTAGATAATAAGCAATATTAAAAATAGTAGGTTGCATAATTAAAAATAATTTTAGAGACGTAAAAATCCTAAATGATGTGTAATATGTGTCCTTCCTCCTAATAAATTTTATATCATGAATAAATGCTATAATGATTGTTTGATCTCTTTAGAATTATTTTGAATGTTCAATAAATTCATGCAAATAATAAATAGATTCTCAATGATCATATAATTGTAAATGAACTACAATTATTAGGTGTTTATAAAATTAGGGCCCTCTTAACATGTTAAATGAAATCATATTGACTAAAAATTAAAAAATATGGGACCACAAAGAAAAATTCACCCTAACCAAAAGGGGGAATTGAAGGACCTAGGATGACAATTATACTCTTTATAGACAAATGAGTGTACCATACATGGATGACACAAAGCCCAAGACACTTAGAAATAGAGGAGGAGATAGAAAGAGGGAGAGACATGATGATAAACCACAAAGGTGCTAGTAAAGCCTAATTTAGATCAATAATCAATGGGCACACAAATATCCTAGAATTATGTAATTTAATATTTAATAAATGCTTAGGGGGCATTTTTATGTGTCTACATTTTATGTAAAATGATGTGTGTGTGTATGTGTGTGTGTGTATATATATATATATATATATATATATATATATATATATATATATATATATATATATATATATATATATATATATATATATATATATATATATATATATATATATATATAATGCTTTTTCAGATTCACAGGTATATGATATTTTTTGTTCTAGGGATTTAGGAGTGAAAAAATTATATCCATAATATTCTTCTCATATATATATATATATATATATATGAGAAGAATATTATGGATATAATTTTTTCACTCCTAAATCCATAGAACAAAAAATATAATATACCTATGAATCTGAAAAAGCATTATTTATTTTTTGCACATACATACATTGGTTAATGGCAAATAATAATAATTGTTAAAATTTGAAGTACTACAAAAAATTATACCTCACTCTGCTGATAACTTAGATATGAATATGATTAATGATTAGAAAAGGAAAGTTGATGGCTTCTATCGATTCACTTGATGCTATGGCTTCAGGTGGATTTTTGTGAGTGACAATAGGCCTTTTGGCCAAATCTTCTAATTTGGGGTTTGTGACTCCTCCATGGCTCAGTGTCTGGGCTATTCACTTGTGAAATTGAGGATGTTTGCTTTGCCATTAGATTAACATATTTTATCTATGATGTTATGTCTTTGGTTACCCTTGGGATTATTCTTGAGTCGATTGGGGCTTTGTTACAATCCAGGCAATCTGTGAAATATTTTAGCAAACTTTTGGCTTGTTTCACCCCTATAAGGGCTTCTCCTCACTCTCTAGGCTCAATTAGAACCACAACTATAGCAAACAAGGGTAAACCTTCTGTGGACTTGGTATCCCAGATGGGAAAATTGGATAAAACAACTGTTAAGTGGGAACTACAATGGCCATTACAACAGTTTCTTTTAGGCATGAAGTTTTGGAGGAGGTGTTATGCAATGAGGGTTTGTTTATAGATAGGGGTTTAGTGTGTAGATTTAACTACATGTGACCAAGCCTCCCGAACCTTCATCAATGGATCTTAGATTTGTGGTGGTCTTTTAGAGAGGATGACCTAGAACTTTACCCCTATGCATGCGGATTCTTCATTATGGTTTTTTATAGTCTTAGAGATTGTAACAAGGATTTTTAGACCAAATCTTGGAACTAGGATTAACATTCCTCTTTCTAAAGCCATGGTTTCCTACATTTAATCATCTTTTTGAAAACCTCTTTGTCAGGCCCATTTGGGTGCGACTTATGTATCTTCCTCTCTAGTTTTGGGCTAATTCTTGCCTTTCCATCATTTGAGGCATTCTAGGCAACTTTATTTTTGTTGATGCTTCTACTTCAAATTTTTCTTGCACCACCTTTATATGTATTCTTATTAATGTAGATATTTCTCTAGCTCCTACAATAACCATTGAATTGGCAGTTAAGGACTAGTGCTGGGCCAAATCCCTAGACTATGAAGGGATACCATTTTGATGTCATAATAGCTTTAAAATTGGTCACCTAGCCACATCTTATCCTAGTGCTAAGTGAAAAGTTAAATCCTCATGGTGGAAGGATGTTTGGCTTGACCATCTTATAATTTTTTTAGGTAGCTCTCCTATTCTGCCCATTAGGGATTTGACATATTCTTCTCAGGTTGTTCTTAATAATCTTTCACCTCATGCAAATGTGAAGAGTTTTGAGCAAGTGGGGAGTGCCCTATAATTTTGTTTTAGCTAATAGAGAAGCTACCTCATGTTCCTCCTTTGATGTTACTCCTTCAGAGGTTGATTTAGGGGAATCACTTTCTCAATAAGTTTGGATAGTTTTAAATAATAATAATAAAGGATGTTTATAATCTCGCAATCCATCATCCATGTTTTTGTGCTCTCCCAACAAAGAGGGTAAAAGAAGAACATAATTTTAAGTTTGATTTTTTTCTCCTAGTATTTTTCTATTTCTTTGCTGTGATACTCAACAACCATCCTTGGTTTGTAGGGATGGCCTTTGGCTGAGTTATCTTTAGATATTTTCTTAGTTATGTAATTAGGTTTTGTTTGGTTCAGGTTTTGTCCCTCAACTTTTTTGTCACCACCATGTTTTTGGGGTCAACTTGTGGTTGGCTTGTTCATGTCTATTCTGGATCACAACTAATTTTATTTTATCTTGCCTTTATCTTTGTATGGGTGAGGGCCCTGTCCCTCAATATCTATCATAAAAAAAAAACTTAGATATGAATACTATGTAGAGATTAATGCCTTTAAATATATGTAAAGTTGTGAATAATATTCTGAGCACACTCTTGAATAACATTTTTATAAAAGCTAAATAAGATTCTAAGTACTAACCTAAATAAAAATGAGTAAAAAATTAAGCACAATCCTAAATAAATTTGAGTGGAGCTATAAAACCTTAGATCATATATGGGCCTCCACATATGAATAAATTTTAAATCATGAGAAATTTGAGTTAGGCATCTTATTAGTCATATGACTTTAAATCCATTATATTGAATATGATAATGGACATGCCCTAGAAGCATGTTTCTAAATATGATGATTTAGATATATAATCCCTTTTTGAGATGTGGGGTGAACTTATAATACTTATATGTCAAAAAAATAAATTAGATGTGTGTGTGTGTGTGTGTGTGTGTGTGTGTGTGTGTGTGTGTGTGTGTGTGTGTGTGTGTGTGTGTGTGTGTGTGTGTGTGTGTGTGTGTGTGTGTGTGTGTGTGTGTGTGTGTGTGTGTGTGTGTGTGAAAATGAATAAGTTATCTCATATGGGACTATTTTACCCTAGTTTGTATTAATTTCTTAATCTAATTAAGATAGAAATTGTTGTAGTAGTTCAAATCATAGAGTATGAAAATCAAGAATATATCTAAATATATAAAATTGAAATTGATTTGAAAATGATATTTGCTAAATATGGAAAGTGAAACAAAGGATAATATACTTAGTGTTATTATGTGTTATCCAGGGATGACATGACTAGTAGGCATAAAGTAATATTATTGGTTGTTCATTGTTAGATGTGGATCTATGTACACACCCAAATACCAACATTAGTCATAAGTCAGTATCTTTTGTTACTATGGTCTAATCTAGATGGGTATGTACCTAGATATTTTTCTTCTTTATTTTAATGCAGGAAGTGTGCATGTTTCTACTTCAACTCTGTGTGTAATATCAAAGTTTGATCATAACTGTGGCACCCATAAACTCATCTCCTTCATCATAAACCCTAGGTTCAATTGTGAGGGGGTAAAACCTATTAAAAACTAGGATGTGTAATGGACTATGTTGACCCCAGTTACCCCCATTGATGATGGATTGTTTCCTATGTATCCAATAATTTGAAGAGAGAAATCAAGCCACACGTATTTCTTTCCTATAGCATGAATGTGAATTTATGTTCCTTTGCTATATGAGTGCACCTAACGATCTATATTTAGATACCTAGAAATGTTAGCTCTTGACTTTGGTTGGTGTGCTTCATACTTTACAGATGATTGATCCTAGTGATTGATTTGCAATTTGGGAAGAATAGGGAAATTTTGCTCAATTTACATTGCTATATAGATGCTTGATAGATACATACCAGATGAATAATAAATCTATACTTAAGTTTTATCAATATAGGTAATTTATCATGCCACCGACATGCTAGACAGATGGGCTAACCCATAGGAATAATTTTATTTTTAAATTTTATCATTTTGGGTGAAGGATGGAACCATCATATTTGGTCGGTAACATTTAGATGATATGGACTAAATTTGATGTTCATGTCTAGGAGACAGGAACATTGATCTAATGATTTGGAAACCTTTGAGTACAATAGTTTACTAGGTTGGAAATCTTTGAGTACAATAGTTTACTGGGTTGGCACCATATGGGAAAATTTTAGAGGTGACTAATAGACACTTGGAAGAATTATATCTATATATAACATGTAATGTGAGAGAATAACAGTTTAGAGGCATATATGTATGTGCAATTCATGTATGGTGTAGGTAGGTCAAAAATGACATTTTCAAGTGTGTAATACCATATTTTAGTATCTACAAGGATTAATATATATGCAATATAGTGTCAATTATCAAAAGATATAATAGTGCAAATTATATACAAAGGGTTATTTCCTAAATGGGTACAAGATATAAATCATGGCATTATAAGTAAAGGACATGTAATCATCTAAACATAGTATTTGAGTGCTAAGAGTGATACTTGAGACTACTTATTCCTATATTAGCCCTATACCTATCCTATATCCTATTATCACACTTTTATAGCCTTCGTACAAGCCACATACATCCCTAGTCAACTCAAATACAGTCCCAAACCCTCATTTCTTGATCTTGGCCCTTTGTGCCTAGTTTTATACCAGTTGGACATCAACACCACATTAGGACACTAGATCCACATGGTGTTAGTGTCCCAAAAATGGTGCCTATGTATTTTATCCTATATTTATTGAATGCATATATTTTCAAAGGTAAAACCCTCCTAAGGTTGGCCTAAACATTTTTTATTATACATACAAGCAACACAACACTATAAATACATGATTTTTATCCCTCTATCTATTAGATGGAAATTAAATGGAAAATACCTATTCAAACATGAAATAAGTTGAGTAAAATAAAGGTTATTAATCCCTATTTTACCCTCATTCTACATACTACCATCTACAACAACCCTAAACTCAGATTTTATAGATTTCCAATCTCAAACACACTCAAGACATTCAAGGCCACTATCATTATAACATCACTTGCACTTGCAGTAACACTTAGGTGGGGAGAACTACATCAAGTTTGATCCCTCCTTGGAGTATAGGTATGTAGGAAACTCTCTTCATAATGAGATGTTGAGGATGTCTAGCTTATCTTAATAATGAACACACTTTTTATCTCATGCCTTACTTGAAAGGAGGATTAGGGTTTGCATCATAAATCAATTATTATTGGCACAATACATAGTTCTAAACTTCATGCACATAAGAAGAGGTGCACCTAGCAGTTAAGGATAGTCTTGCACAGAGGAAACTATCACCAATATCAAGACACTAGAGCCACATGGTGCCTCTATCCAAATGTGGTGCTACTATCTAGAAGGGATTCTAATACAATGATCTAATTTATGACACTTAGACCTATTCATATATTAGTTTCCAGTACTCAGATCATTTATATTAGTTGTTTTTAAAATAAGTTTTTATTTGCACATATTTATTACTATTTTTAGAAAGTCAAAGCTAATCAAATCTATAACAAATCAGTGGTTATTTTATGTGTATTATTTACCTAATTTAGACTACTCATCCCTTTAGTCAAATATAGGATTTACATAACTAAACCCTAAAAGGTTAAAACATTTGGTGAACCTGACTTACTTCAAACATTGCATAAAATCTAACCCTAGATAATCCTAGGGTTTACATTTCCAACATTCAAACTCTAGATCCAGACTTTTTTTATTTTATTTGATATAATCATGATCGTAATGATAGAAGAAGTGTATCACTTTTTTTGCAAAGTTTAATACTTTCATTTGCATGATTTTTCCCTTTAATTTGGAATGAATTCAGAAAAGACATAAACACATGTATAAATGATGTTTTCTATCAAATGTAATATATGTCATATTTCATAGCATGCTATCTTTATCCTATGTGGAATTCTATTAACAAGCAAACCTTTACACACATATAGGATTTAACACATAAGATAACAACTATGTTTCAATTTTCAATGTCATATCTTATGCACATGAAAGAATATCCTTCTCCTCCTCATCTCCATGAGGTTGATAACTACTTTACCTATCACCAGGTCCATGCTATCACTCCTCCATAAGATGATGTAGCCTTTACCATTGTCAATAATCCTCATACTCAATGTATTCACACTCTTCCCTACATGGTGTGTGCCTACATGTTCAATCAGAAGCAACTAGGGTTTACACTTGTGAGACTCTAAGGGATCAAATTACCAGTAGGAGCATGTTAATTTCAAAATTAAAAACTTAGAATCAACTAGTACATGAAAATATTACAACATTAGAAACTCTGATTACAAGACAAAATTCCCCAGGGCAAACTAGTGTCAATCATGTATATACATGTTGACCTAGATAATTTATGGTAAGCAACGTTATGTCTCAAAATAATAACTCATAATAAAGTGAATGAACAAATAGTGATTAAAAACGTAATCAAGATCAAAATGATACACAATTTGGAAATCAAGACACTCTTCCTCCACTAAACAATGAAAACCCAATTGTCAATAAGGATGAGATCCTATAGAGATTCAAAGATAGACTTTAGGAATAACCCCTTGATTATGCACAAAATTTACAAGACATAATGGAAATTAAGAATAAGTCAAAAATGATCATTTAAACTTATAGGGGGGCTAACTAAACTAGCATAACTAACAATTTCAATTCAACAACCTTCAATGAGAGCTACACCTCTTATGGCTAGTTCCTCTACTCTAGATGTATAATACCTCATGCATGAGATTCATACTCTACAGGCTATGATGTTACATCTTGAGAAGAGAGAAACTAGGCCATAACATGCATTAGGTTCTAATATTATCTTAAATACACCTTAGGTACATCACATAGTGGAAACTCCCTTGTCATATGTGATGGTAAGGGTGACCCAAAACACCATCTCTAAAATTTTCATGTAGCATGTTTAGACTACGTGTCCAATGATTGGATTCTCACTAACTTGTTTCCAATAAGTTTAAAGGATTATGCATTAAATTAGTTTATGAATTATAAAATTAATCTATCATAACATTCAATCCTTTGGTAGACATGTTTTTAACACTCTTCTTCATAAAAATCAATGACAAGATCTCATATGTTCAAATTGCACAATTGAAACAAAAGTCAAATGAACCTATTGTAGAGTAAATTTTATGATACAAGACCATATTAGCTAAATTGAATATCTCTTTTCCAGATAGAGAGCTTCAAAACATATTCAAACAGTCTTCTACCAATATTACATGAAGCTATCTTGTTCAAGAAGTTTACAACATTCACATATTTGTGCCACATAGTAAAAGAAAGAGAGGTCAAGATTATATCAATGGAAGAAATAAAATATTCCAATGAACCAAAATCAACCATTAAGATTTCAAATAAGCCTCCATACAAGGTAAGGTCCACCAAGAACAAGGGTGATCAAAAGGACATAGTTAATGCAACTTCAAATCCATCTCCTCGTTTGGTTTGATTGGCTCCTCTACATAGAATCTTCACCAACCTTCCAGCATCACCAACATGGGTTTTATATCAACTCTTGGAATGCAATGTCATATCTCTTCCTCCCATTAAATAGGTTGATAGGACATGACATTTTCCAAAAATATATGATTTCAATGCATTTTATGAGTATCATAGGGCACTAGGCCATACAAAAAATAGATGCATAAGCCTAAAACATAAGATACAATAATTGGTTGAGGCTAACATTATTAATGTGGACACACCCAAAAAAGCACCAAAATTATAATAAATGGAAGTTGAGGCATTAAATATATTCTCATAACCATTTCCAAAGCACACAAGGAGCACATCAGGTGTTCATTACATATATCAGGTACATCCACCACTAGCTTCATATCATGTTATTATAGAGGAGGCACACACATTGCACAACATCATTGGTATGCACCAAAATAAATTTATACTTAGACCACTTATCACCTTATTATATCAAGATATTGTTGATGATGATACAAATTTACATGCTCTCTTTATATGAGCATACATAGATCATCATCTTATCCATAGTGTTATGGTTGACAATGGGTCAAGCATTATAATGTACACTATGAAACTTTTACAACATTTGGGGTATTCAAAGTAGGATATATTCCCCAAAAACATAGTTATTATTGGTTTTAGTGGTCATGTTTAGAGCTCCATTACTAAGATTGTGATTCAATTACAGGTTGGATCAACTTATATAGCCACTTGATTCTTAATAATACCTAGTGTAGGTGTGTTTGATATGTTATTGGGTAGGCAATGGATATAACATCTATGATCCATACCATCCAAAATTCACAAGTGCCTAAAATACATACATGCAAATCAGGTGTTCAAAGTTGAGGGTCTTCTATATGAGTATCCTCTACCTATTCCATAGCTAGTTACAACACAACTACTAGTTATAGTTCTAGTATAGTTACCATATATAACATAGTTATCAATTACAACTCATAACATAGTTCCTATTGATACATCACATAGTTTAGTAAATCCAACATTTTAGGTGAGGTATACTCCTATAGTATCGACACGTGTGCATAATATCCCATGGAGACCATTATTAAAGAGACCCTTGCATTAGAGATATGCCATAGATTCTAGAGTGCCATCTTCCACTCACTTTTTATTAAGATTAGTATTATTGGGTTCTCAAGGTTCTCAACACAAGGCACCTATGTCACCCATA
Source organism: Torreya grandis (assembly GCA_037957365.1). Taxonomy (NCBI): domain Eukaryota; kingdom Viridiplantae; phylum Streptophyta; class Pinopsida; order Cupressales; family Taxaceae; genus Torreya; species Torreya grandis. Next base: position 1,162,031 of record JARHVA010002877.1, on the reverse strand, counting down.
ATGTCTACCATGTGGGTTCCTAATACCCCTACAATTCACTAGACACCACAATTAGTGCCATAAAATTCTTAGCACCACTACATAGGCAAATATATATATAGATGACTTAGTAAAATAGATTATTGGATCATAGTTTCCCTTTCACAATACACATGATCATAATTCCCTTATTTGACATAGGCCATAGTGATAGTGAGTCTCCCAAGAGACTCATTGGTTAGTATGGTTTATTTCTTCTTGTACATACTTTCTCTCTCTCTTTGATCCTTGTACATAGTTCATTTCCATATTGCTCATACATAGCTTGTTTCCAAAAAATATAAAAATAATATAATATGCTAAAAACACAAAAAACCATTCAAATATTTACTCAAAAAACATAAATTTTATAGATTGTATGCATTTTTATGTTTACATTTCTTATATTTTCTAGACACTACATATTCTAGCTATCTTAGTATAGTTAGTTTTATCATACTACATGTATTGCTTGTTCTTGTCGAGTGCTCACAAATTGATTATAGGCCTCAGGTCCACTACTTTGATCCAAACTTACTATCATGTACCCACTGGAGGCATATACACCAATTCATGGTTATTAATTTGACACATTCACCCACTTGGGAGCATCCTATACACGTTTTATATTACCATGTTCTATCCTTGTATTCTCTACATTCTAGTTTAAGCATTGTTAAACTTTGATATTGATCATTGTTACTCATACTCAATTTTTTTTGGATATTATTAATTTAGAATCAACATATGTACATCCTAGCTCTTACATAGATTTGTACTACATATTCATGCATGCTTTCATTTATATCATTCCTAGTTTAGACTTGATTATATCTTTATGCTTCTTCTATTTGAGGGCATTTGAATATGCCATTGTTATTTGGCTCTATGCCATTTCTATTCACAGTATGTATGCCTTAGACATGTGCCCATGTCCCTTGTGTGTGCTTTCCTAATTATGTATACATACATGTGAACATGTACTTCTATGTGTCTCTAAATCAAATTTCTTGTTGCTTGCATATGTGGACATTTAAACATGTCCTTGTATATCTTGTTTTCTCAGATTTAGTGATATGTGCTCATGTCCCTTGTATTATGGCCCCTTGGCCTATTTTTCATTCATGTGTTTTATATGCATGATATATTTTATGTGTCATGGCCATGAAACTTGTATTTACTTGTTATACACACTAGTTTTTTATGCCATTAAGAACCTCATACATCTACCCTTCCTACTTGGGTGCCATGATGGACATTATGCCCCATCCCCTTAGCTAGTTAATTAATTCTACTTTGATATATTATTAAATACATTTATTACATCTATCTTGACACCCTTGTGCAATGATAGACATGATACACATCTTACATTACATACTTATGATCAGATTATCATACATTATGATGTTATGTTTGCATATCATATTGGATTATCACATAGTTATCATATATGCTCCAACTAACACACATTTTGTAGAGCTTTTTATTTTGAGGATAGTTCTTGCACAAGTTCAAAAACTATCCTCAAAAGAGGGGACATTCACAGGGGTTTGTCATAAATATCAATATCTTATATTGCACTCATAGAACATTTTTTAGCACACAGGTTAAGTTTCAAATTAATTAAACATAGAGGAAAAATGGTGACTTAGAAAGTAGTAGAGTAACACATATTTTAGACCAAAAAGACATTAACTCCCAAATAAGGACACTATCACCACATGGCACTACCATCCAAGATATGACACTATTATCTAGTAGCCTTAGTTTTAGGACAACTCAGATTGGCCAGAATAATGCACCAAGTATAGTACAAGTTTGCATAGATTTAGCTACAAGATTATCAATTATATTTTTTTTCCCCTCAAATTCACATTATCTTATTTTAGATACATATCAGTTTCTCAGATTGGGGGTATCATATGTGGCATGACCATTCCCATATTTAGTTCATATGCTTAGATATAGTTATTACAACTCAATCTAGAATCAATATGCTTAGATACCAGATCAGGGGTATGTGCATAGCATATTTTTTGATATGCTCAGTTACATACCGGTTAATCAGATAGAATGATAAACTCCATGTCATTCTCTATGTTATATACACTTGATGTCATATTCTAGGTTGTCTCCAGTTTCATGCCTTACTCTATTTGTAGTGGTTGGCATTCAAGAGTGGCCTAGAGTCACCTAATATACCTAAGTGGCCATGAAACCACCATACATAATTATTTATACTCAGTTAGATATTTCTATCACTTTGTATAGTTCTATTTTATATACATCTACTACACATGGGTGGGCAATGATAGAATCATAGGCTACTTGAGTTTTTGAGCCACCCATATGAGAGGTGACTAGTAGTTGATTCACAATCAGATATACTTCTCTTGACCAAAATTAATAAGGAGAGTTATCATAGACCTATACCTTCTACTTCATTTAAATGTCAACTCGAGGATGTAGACTTGATAGGATGATGTCACTATATGTGCACACTCAATCTTCTAATTTGACCTTCTACTGATTGTATTCTAAGATGTTAAAGTCATGAAATAAATGTAATATTGTAATTAAATATGAACATAATACTATGAAATAAAGGTTTACACATTGGAAGATTCCTTAAACAATTCTATGCAAGAATGTAAATCACACAATTTAGAAATAAAACTCACAATGCATAAAAAAACTAAATAACATGTTTAGCTATTTAAATGGGTTAGATTGTTGTTGTAAGAATTTTGAAGGGGGGCCTTCCTCCTTCTAACTCTAACTTCAATCCTTCCTCTTACAACACTAAATTGAACTCAAAAATTCTTTTTCATATTAATCAAAATGCAATAATGAATTATTGCAAGAAATTATAATAATAACTACTTGACAAAATGTAAATCTGATAATTCTCTAATCAATATCTACTACCTCTTAACCCTTCTATAAAACAATCTCCTCTATTGTGTGTGTGCTAATCGATATCTACTACCTCTTAATCCTGCTATTATATATATATATATATATATATATAATTATAATAGCAGGATTAAGAGGTAGTAGATATCGATTAGCACACACACAATAGAAGAGATTGAATATACAAAACAATATATATTCTAATCTAAGAAACATTCGACTTAGTATAATTGAAATTCAATCCTTCTATTAAAGTCACTTTTCATGTGAATTCCATAATATTGATTTAGGAAAAACAAAGTTGTTTCATTCTTTAACCACATCTTTATTGTGTTCCATAGAGGTTATAGTCATTTTTGTGAGTTGGTTGAATTGGGAATCAAAATTTGTTCATTCATGACTTTAGTCATGTAGTGACTACATGATATGTCTGCGTGATGAGGTTATTTACTATAGGATGTTCCATGATATATACCTATTACTCCAAAACATATTATAAAAATAGAATCTTATAGTAGAAGATAACTATCATATACTTAATTCCAATACATAATTCTAACTATTTAAAGAGTATGGAAACATAATGCTATTTACACGACTATGGCTATTTGAGGAAGGAAACTTTATGGGAAAGTAATCAAAAGCATGGTAAACAAGAAGGATGAGTGTGATAGATGAGGAGAAGAATAAGACATTTTTGGAGCTCATCACGCCCCCCAACCTAAAACCTTACTCGACCAAAAGCAACAAACTTATTAATATCCATTTCACAAAGAGCTCTAAAATCCATAGGGTCTATAGAACCACTGACAAGGTGAGCATAAAATCCATGCCTCTGTTCAAATAGTTGCCAATTTTTTACCTCCCTAGCTTCATCCAATGGGGCTTTAACCTACTAATCTACAACAAGATACCAAAACAGAGGGGGCTGGAATTTGAGGCTCAACAATTAAGATATCATTTCACTTACAAGTAGAATATATATTATGATCTTGTTAAATGCTTCCTTTAAGTTAAAAGGGATATATATCTCTCTCTATTTATTAGTATAGGAGTGAGCTCATTCCATATTTCAATGCAAGATTATTTTACTATAGGACCAACATAAGTTCTCAATCTCAAGTAAAAATCTTAGGCTTCATCACAATTCTTAGCAAACCCTGTTTTGACTTCTCTTTTCAGCATGATATTATCCCATTCTGTCAATATAACATTAGGTGCCATTGAGTCTCCTCTAATAATCTATTGGATTTCATTTTCATTTTTCCTATATTCAACTACATATCTTCTTCATCTTTACTCATTCAAAAGATATGATGAAAATGCCTATTAAAGGACATCTCCAACATATAATTTAGGGTTCCATTCCCTATCATAAGGCACAACATAGTTGTGATGATAGAAATCTCACAATTATGCTTGTTCTTCCTATGAGCTCTCTTTATAGATTTGAAAGAAGGAGAGGGGATCAATTAATTCATAAGGCATGTCACAATAAATTGTATCAAATTTAAACTTATGACATTGCTCCTCAAGATAAACTAGATATACTCTTGTAGGAGGCCTGCAATCAATGAACTCTTGAGTAAGATAAGCCATATCTTCAATTTTTTGTTGTATCTTAGAGATTTTTTTTTCCTTCAATCTAACCTATTTTTCATGTTCTTCTTCACTTTTGTTAATGCCTTAAGACTTTCATACTGACTATCTATCTAATTCATCAATTTAATAGATATCGTAAATGAGGAATTTTATCTGACATCTTGGATAATTATAGGTTTTTATTGTTAATTTTTCTCTATAGAAGGTTGTGAAACAATGACTATAGGATGGTCTTTGGTAGAGGGATATAGTTGAAAATCTACTACAATAAGTGCATCCAGTCCTCCTCTAGACTGATCTTGTATCTTCTTTCTTAGTCACTCAATTTCCTATAGGGCTTTCTCTAGAGTAGTAAATTCCACTTTTATGGTAGGTTGCTCTATTTTTTATACTTCTTCCTACATTGGTTCCTCTTTCAATTCTTAAAAACTATGTTCTACTTATTCTGCATCCTTATTGTATTCTCAATAACATTCTTCCTTATTTGTTTCAAAACTACATGCCTCTAGTGATTCATCACTATTGACAGTCTATTGTTTTTTCCAAATTTTTCATTAATTTAAATAATAGAAGAAGGTTTAGTTATAATCTTTCTTCATAATCTATGGGATCTACGAGGAGTAGAGGTTACCTTATCCTTTTTAGGAGGTGGAAGTTCCTTCTTAGATTATTTTGAATCAGGTTGGAGAATAAGTTTCTTCCTTTTTCTTCTATATTCCTTAATTTTGGAAGTCCTTCCTTCAATATTTGTCCTTGCTGTAGGTTATTATGTTGCTATAGGAATATCTTCTTCTACAAATTCTTGTGTGGTTATAGGAAGGTCTCCTTCTATAGGTTCGTATGGAGCTGCAAGAAGGTTTTCTACTACAAGTTCTTGTGGAGCTGTAGGAAGGGATTCTTCTATCCTCTATTCTTCTACCTCCATTTCCTCTTCTATTTTATTTACCTCTCTATCACTTTATACATTTCTTGGTACTTGGAGAAAATATTCCCAACTTATGTTTGGTCTAGTCCTTTGTAAACAATCTTAAACAATCAACTGGATTAAACAATGATGGGAAAGAGCTTTGGAATTACCTCTTTGAAATGCATCTACCATTTTTGTGATCATGTTGAGAAAGAAGTTGGGGACATTTATCTCTATACCATTTTGTAAATGATTCATGAATTTTAAGTGAATGCCATGCAACATGGAATACATCCCTTTAAAAGTGAAATATCTGTAGATGAACTCAGCAACTTTGGCCCATCTTCCTGGTAAAGATAACTATGAAGTGCCCTACTTTGAAGTTTCCAAGCTTTCATTTCATCTGATGAATTTTTGCTTCTCTAATTTGACATAAAAAATTTATTTCCATGTTCCCCTATGTTTTCACTTAGATATGCACCATTTAAGGAGATGATAAGACTCTCCTCATCCAAGTGGCACAATTGAATCATTTTTAGACTTGTGGGCAGCCTAAAGAATGAAGTGAATCTCTAGATAGGGCTAGCTTCCTTGATGTACCACTTGACTAAAACTACTAATAACTCTTGGGGGTGAAAAGGGAGAGAAATAAATAAAATTAAAGCTAAAATAATGGAGGTGATACACCAGATAAGTTGATGACATCCAACCACATGTATATGGCACTTAAGACCAAGCAATAGACCAAACATGCACTTTCCTAATCTATAATTTCTTGAATCAATGTTGCATTGTGAGGTCAAGATGAACATATAGGATAGGAGGATTAGAAAAGAGACCTTGAATGGCACTAATGAAGATAAAAACTCACTTATTCCTTGAAATATCTCAATAACACTTCACATGCCCTAAAAGAAGAAGTTTCTCAACTGCAAATAGACTGTAAGAATGAATTAGCATGCTAAGGTGACAAGAGTATCACTTAAGCAAGATCAAACATCTAAGTACACACACTAAGTATAGTCATGGAAGAGGTAACACTTAGTAATTTTATTGATCAAAAGGTGAATAATTAAATAAGGCTTCTCCATACTCAGATGGAGCATCCATATAATGCCAAAATGGCCAACATTGAAGTAGAGAGAGAGAGAGAGAGAGAGAGAGAGAGAGAGAGAGAGAGAGAGAGAGAGAGAGAGAGAGAGAGAGAGAGAGAGAGAGATGTCCAAGGGTCACATAGACATATTTAAAGCTGATAATTTCAATTATTCATGCATGGAAAGATAATATGGGTTGAACCATGTAAGGTTAGGAGACACAAGTGTCAATCCAAGTCACAAATTTGAAGAAAAGTGGCAAGAAACTCCTCCCTTTGCATAGAAAAATTGCCTTCATGATTGGTCCTATTTGAGTGACTTGTAAATAATATTTGGAAGGTATAATTATTTTAATGGAAAGGAAGGCTCTAAAACGTGCCTCTCCATGCATTGTTTTCATGTTTGATCTTCTAGAATCACCTGGAGCTATCATCATCTATTGTCTTAAAAATTGCCTTTCCATGAACCTTGCACACTTGGCCTCAAAATTGGCATCATTTTCCCATGAAAATATATGGTATAAATTTTATGACACTTTTAAAGATCTTCCATGGCCTTGGAAACACTAGGGGCACCTTAAAATCACTTTACTTGAAGATTTTCTCCTTTCTCTCTAGCTTGTGAATTAGGCCAATTTTGACTAGATGAAAGTAAGGACCTAGTTGAAGGACTTAAAGGTTTATTAATTAAATTAAATGAATATTTGGAGTTATATTAAGTGTAAATATTCCACCCAAACTTTGTTTCATCTCCTAATTAATCTTGTAGCCTGCAAAACACATAAAATAATGAGAAAAATCTTATTTCTGCCTTTGTCCATACAATTACATACATATATATAGCATGGGAAGGATATTTGGTGAGTCTTATTAAACTTCCAATATGTTACATGAGAAAACTATTCCATTTTATCAGCTATCCAACTCCATTTCTCAAGACTAGTTCTGGCTGAGGGTTTGCAAGGGTTTTAGAGTAGTTTTGAGTCTTAACATTTTTTCATAAAGTTTGGATGTCCAAATTGAGAAAATAATTCAAAAATTTGGCCTATATGACCCATGATAACATCTCATAACTCCTTTTTCTCCCATGCATAGCCTCATGAAAGATGTGAGCATTGGAAAATGGCCTATCATGCTTGTTTTCCTCATTTTACAAGTCTAAGTTGATTCTTGAGCTAAAAATGACCTTTTTGATGGTTTCCCTGACATCCAATGGTTTTAACACATCTTTTTTTTATCTCATGAACATGTCTCAATTCATGATAAAGCTTGTCTCAATCTAGAACTGAGAGTGATCCTCTATTTGGACACTAGGCTTGTCTTGGCAAGTAGGCCTATTTTGTCTTTGGGGATCTAAAATGGTTTATTGAGGGTTATATCTACATCCAATAGCTCAAACACATCTAAAAACATCTCAAAAACATGAACCAATATTTTTTAAACTTGTCCTTTACTAACAATGGTTTTGACTCCTTGTTTGGCTTTAAGCTTAGTTCCTTGCCTAATGGGTTTAACTAGAGCCTTCATGCTTTAGGCTTCCCTATTTGATTTATCTCCTATACAAGTGTTTTTCATGTTTTTTTTTGTGTCATAAATCTTTTAAAACCTTCCTATAAGGTTCATATATCTCATGAATTTATTTTATGTTACTAACCCTCAAATCTGTCAATTTCATGTCTAAGGGGAGTGCCCTCTATCTAAGACAAAACAAAGGGCACTCCTCTACCTTCTCAAAAAAAAATGAACATTATATGAGTCTATCCATGTTTTAAGGATGATATACACAAAAACTTAGCCTTCCACTAGGTCCTCTGACCCTCTAAAGACTTCAAACCTCAAGGTAGACCAGTCAGGTGATGATTATCTGTGAATCTTTTCCAAGTGAGATGTATATGTATCATGAAACCCTTCTCTCTACCTTTTATCCAAATTATTAAGGTATAAAAAGTACTAACCACCATTTCATAAGTTTTCACCATGCTTATAAACCTTTATCAACTATATATGTATCTTGGAATGTGTTTTTACTCAGTTAGGCCTAAGTATGTTACCCTGTCTGCTTAGGAAAAGTGAGTTTATGAATAATGCTTTCATGCTTATAACTTGGACCTGAAGTATATTGGATTCTTCATGAATATTTTTTACCATTTAAAATTTATCTTGAACCATAATTTTGCCTTGAGTGACCCTAGATCATCACTTATGCACACCTCTTATCTCATCGTTCATCTTAGTTTTCTTAAGCATAATTGTAAGTGAACATTGGTTCTTTGGACATAGATTATGATATTTAAGGAACTTATTGAAGTTAAAAAATAACCTATTCATGTGATTGAACCTTAAATCCACTCAAACATCAAATTTTATAATAATTTAACATTTCTTGAGCATCAAGATAGGGTTCCTACCTTATACTCTGTTGTAGGTGTTCAATAGGGTCATAAGGAGGTGTATGGGCTTGTTTACCTAGTTGATAATTCATGGAAATAATCATGACTCTATGTTATTGGTCATAGGTATTTCTAACTTATCAACTTCACTTTCATTCCCTTTTCAAGCCTTTTAGCCTCAAGACTAAGTCTTGTCCTTCCTGACTGAGACACCCTTGTTTATTGATCCTTGTTGTAGCTTTCCTTGCTTTTTGAATTTTATTGTAATATTTAGAAACCTTTTATTTAATTTATTTAGGTATCACACAAAATTGCTTTATACTAGTTCCTACCTTGAATGGCCTTAAACACCCTTCAAACCTAAAACTGTATCATTATCTTATAGACTGAGACATTTATTTTGTTGACTTACCTGTAGGTGCTTTTGCATGCTTTTGGACATCAAAAGTAATGATCAAAATTTCCTCAGTCTCCCCTATATTAATTTGATATTTTTTAGATTTGCATACATGTCTCATGCTTGGGTTATTCATACATCAAAGGCAATATTTTGTGCACTGTCAACTGAGACAGTCACTTGTAGTGGTTTTAGGTGTGCATTAGAGCTATATGAGGTTTGATTATGCTTGATTTAAATTATTAATATCATCATGGATGTCATCATTATTTTTAATAACATATTATCCTTCTCTCAAACTCTTTTACAAGCATTTGATGACAATACTGAGCCTCTTCCCTATGTTTGACTATGGGTGTACTTTAGGGACCTATACAGACTGGAAGTAGTCACAAGGAAACATGACACCACCTCTCAACCTTTCTAGATGGTCCTTTTTATTTTGAATGACATATCCATCATCAATATTATTTTAGCATGAAATCTTGGCAAAGTTTTCAACTTGAGGCTATTAGAGGTCTCTTTTGACTCAAGCCTGTAGAGAATACTAGTTTATTTTAGTGTGTTTTAGGGAACTTTGAGCCTCAAATACACCACCTTATATCCATATTATAGAGCTCATCTTTGGCATAGGCATTCTCCTTACCAAGGGATACAATATTTATAAAACTAGATTTCTTAGACCCATTCAAGCATGTTTTATGATATTCATAAGTATCCATATGACCTCTATTTGTCCATTTTAGGGACTATTTTCCTAAACTCAATCCTTACTCTTTGATCATGGTCTAAAACCTATCTATAAATATAGCTTCCTTATCATGGATGTTATGAATTTCTATCATGTTAGTACCTCAAGAAGGATTTCATTGTTGTCTTTGATATCTATATATGAATATCCCTGTTATTTGTCAATGAAATCTGTAGGTAGACATAATCAGGCCTACAAATAGTAGATACAAGTGTGAAAAATGCACAATACTTATAGCCTCTCATGAATTATGAACCATTTCAACACTTAAAAATGCATTCTTCATGTTTCTAAAGATTTAAATATTTTCACCAAGATCCTCATACTCAGTATGACATCAATAATGCCCTATAGGTGACTATTCATTGTGTGAGGATAATGGATGTGAAATCAAGGAAAATGTGTAAAAAATATCCAAAGAACAACTTAAACTCAAGTCCAAAAATCAAATTCATGATTTCCATCAAGAATATGTTTAATCCAACTCTAAACATCTTCTTCAATGTGAAAACAACTTGCAAACATGTGGGGTAAAATAATTAGAGTGTTAAATGACTGGTATACCATGGTGGATCCATGAGATTGAAAACATGTGAATCAAGGAGACTTGGATTGAAAGTGGAAAGGAATTAGGGATACATTGAAAATGTGTATATAAATCTATCACAACCTTGCAAATCCTTTAACAAAACACAAGAACTTTGTAAATGAAGAACCCTGCCTATTGCACCCAAAAATGACCAGTCTTCAAATTCAAGGTTATTGGCCCACCAAAACAACTCCAAATGTGAAACCAATCATGGAATACATTATAGGACATAATAAAAATCATTTTAAAACAATCTCAGTAAGTGGTTTGTACAGACTTGCTCAAAATGAAGTGAAACTTGCAGGGTTCACATATTTGCAAGCATATTTGGAGGCTTAAATTGTTAGCAATGATTCATAAAACATAGTTGATAATTATAAAACTTATTGACATTAAAATTAAGGTATATGAGTTTAGAATACACCCAAAGAGAGTTTATCCTAAAATTGCTTGTGTTGACTGTATCAAGCAAAAACCTGTAAGTCACTTCAATCTACCAAGGAGAGTGAAAGTGGAGCAAAATGGTTTTGAGAAAGAAATGTCAGTTTAAGAATAAACAAAATGTGTATTTTAGATTTGGAAATCTGAATAGTCACATTTACACAATTTTCAAGTGACACACTTCCCAAAGAATTGTACAAGTGTCCTTTTCTCTTGCTTTGGCCAAGAAAATTGCCTTTTCTCTGAACAATCTATCATTTCTTCAGTTATGTCAGCTTCCTAAGACTTCTAAGGACACATGAGGCATGCCATCAGATTTATTAACTTGCACATTTCCAAAAAAACCTATATAAAACATTAAATGCATCATTTAGACCTTTAAAATGACCCCAAATGACATGATAGACTAAAAAAATGAGTGACCAAGGTTAATATAACATTGAGAGGCATGAAATGACCTATAAAACACCTTATGACAATATATTATTCCCCATTATATGCTTAAAAATAAAAAAAATTACTAGGGGTGCCCTATTTTGACCTAAAGCCAAAATTGATCAATAAATTGGTGACTCATAAGGGTAGTATGAATGCTATAATAATGAGACCAGTAGCCTTATTAGTCCATTAGGCTTATGAAGTCATCTAAGGACTGATAAAAATAAGAGAATTTGACCATTAACTCAAACCTTTTATCAACAAGATAGCTAGTGATTACCTCAACCACACAAAGGGAAAGGACACCAAACCAAGAAAGTAAACACACACATGTGCACTAGCAGTTAAGAAACACAAAAAAATAAGAAACAAAGTACTTATATACATCTAACTTGATATGTTCTTCTCCATCTTGGATCAAAGGGAAATTCTTTTAGGTCTCTTCCATAACAAGAAACCTCATGGTGCCAAACAAGTTGCTTGTTGGAGTGAATGCTTGGTGAACCAACCTTTTTGCTTATGACTTGGCTTGGAGAGGCTCCAAATAGATCAAGATAGAACAAGTCTCCAACATACATGTATTCCTCTTGATCTTTGAAACATGTTTCATTCTAGTCTTTCATGCTAGCATATCTCATCAATACATTATTGACTGTAATTTCATCATGATAAGGCTCATTTGGCTTGTATCCTTCTAGGCATGTATCTTGAAAAACCTCATTTTTATCTATTTCTTTAAGAAGCTTCAAAAACTAATCTCTAACTTATTCATTGCTCTCTTGTGGAAGGGGGCTGGTATGATGTTACAACTAACACAATAATCTTCAAGTTCATCCCAAAAGGAATCACATGCTTGTTCAATCTACTCAAGGTCTTCATCCTCAACATTAAAACCATACCAATCTAATTATTCTTCTTCTTGATCAAGGACTAAGATATCATCTTGTATATAAAAATTTACTTGGAGCTCTTCATCATCACCTATTGTAGATTGTTCACTATCTTCATCATAAAAAAAGGAAGTTCATCAAGTAGAGATAATGGAAAATCATCATGTCTACAAGGCTCTATACATGCTACCTCTTTTACACTCAAATTATCTTCTTCGCCCTTAAATTTTTAAATTTTATCTTCCACTTCACAAAAGACATATTCTCCTTTCTCCAAGGAGAGTGTGGGAAGTCTAGAAATATCCTTGACTGAGTTGAAGCCTAATGGGAGACCTTCATTCTCTTCTTTCCATCTTGAAATCACCATATCAAAGCTTGGACAACTTCCATCACTTGAAAACATTTCAGATTGAGGAGTAGGAGAATGACTTACCAAATCATCATTTCTATTCCTACATCAATCTCTTCCTTCTTATCCTCTTTAGATTGTGTTTGCATTTGAAGGACATCCTTCCAACATGTGAAGCCAATAGGCATAGCTTCTTCTTTCCTTTCTTCTTTAAGATTTTGGGCTAATTCATGATGAGCACTCATCCAATATGAGATCTTGACATCATGTGTCTCCTCTTTATGATAGGCAGCAACTTCATTCACTTTCTCAAGGTCTTGAGCTATTTCATGATGGACGTTTCTTCAACTTGAGATTTTGACATCAGATTGAAGGGCTTGAGGAGGTTGAGGGAGACTAGAAAAAGTTTTCACATGCATAGGAGGAGTTACTTGAGAATGGATGTGTTGGTTTCCATAGGAAATAGGATGGATTTATTCAAAGGAGGGTTCACAATATAATAAATTGGACTAGTTAGTTTCCATAGAAGGCTGCTCTAATCTCTTTTGGTGTTGGATTACTAAGTGCAAAGGATTAATAATAGGAGTAGTTTATTTTGGCATAAGAGAGAATGCATTAGATGGGATAGAAGGTTGGATCATTTTATTTTGGTAAGTGATATTGATATAAAATATTTGGTGTACAAGATTAGGGTTTCTTTTGCAGGGGAGAAGGCTATCTTGGGATGGAAAAAGGTATACAAGGTTGATTGCCTTGAGTGGGTTGACTCCTCCATCTTACTAATTTGTCCTTCATGGATTATATGGCTTGAGCTTGCCTAAAAAAGCACTCATATTTTGACATTAGCTCATGCTGATGTATATTGTACTCATTAAACATATCTATCTCTAGTATTTTCTTCTCATACTCCAATATTATCTCCCTAATACCCTTAGACTAACTAGGAAAAGGAGAATTAGGAGAGTTGCTTGAGGTGATTCCATGAACAACATGAGCTTGATCAAAACTATGTGAAGGAACATAAGGTCCATACTATTAAAAAGAAGGATTATACATACCAAACTATGATTTATTGATGCATTAGGTCTGCTTTACCAACTGATTCAACTCAGAGTCACCATTTGTGTTGATTGAGATGCCTCTAAAAGGCTGATTGGTTGAAGAACACACCAAAAATTCTTAAACTCCTTGAAAAAATTATCCCACTAGGCATGCCAAAAACTATTTTCACTTGGATATACACACTTTGAGGAGATGATAAGGCTATACTCATCCAAGTGGCACAATTGAATCACTTCTAGGCTTGTGGGCAGCCTAAGGAATGAAGTGAATCTCTAGATAGGGCTAGCTCCCTTGATGTACTACTTGACAAAAATAATTACTAACTATTGGGGGTGAAAAGGTAGAGAAATAAATAAAAGTAAAGATAAAATAATGGAGGTGATATAGTATATATGTTGATGACATCTAACCACATGTATATGACACTTAAGACCAAGCAATAAACCAAACGTACACTTTCCTAATCTATAATTTCTTGCATCAATGTTACATGGTGAGGTCAAGATGAACATCTAAGATAGGAGGACTAGAAAAGAGGCCTTGAATGGCACTGATGAAGAGATTAAATCACTTATTCTTTGACATATCTCAATAACACTTCACATGCCCTGCAAGAAGAAGTTTCCCAACTGTAAATAGATTGTAAGAATGAATTAACATGCTAAGGGAACAAGAGTATCACTTAAGCAAGATAAAACATCCAAGTACACACACTAATTACAGTCATGAAAGAGGTAAAAATTAGTCATTTTATTAATCAAAATGTTAATAAATGAGTAGTGATTCACCATACTCAAGTGGAGCATCCATATAATGCCAAAATGGCCAACTCTTATAAAGTTTGAGAGAGAGAGATAGAAAGAGAAGTCCAAGGGTCACATATAAATTTTTAAGGATGATAATTTAATTTATACATGAATTATAATATAATATGGGTCTAAAAATGCAATTTTAGGAGCCACAAGTGTCAATCCAAGTCATAAATTTGAAGAAAAATGGCAAGAAACTCCTCCCTTTGCATAGAAAAATTGCCTTCATGATTGGGTATGTTTGAGTGACTTGTAACTAATATAAGAAAGGTAAAATGATTGTAATGTAAATGGAGGATCTCATACATGCATCTATATGAATTGGTTTCATGTTTTGTCTTCTATAATCACCTGGTAGAGAGCCATCATCATTTGTTGTCCCGAAAACTACCTTTCCATGAACCCTACACACTTGGCCTCAAAATTGGCATAATTTGTCCATGAAAATACATTGGAAGAAGTGTATGAAACTTTTAAAGACCCTAAATTGCCTTAGAAACATCAGGGGAACCTTAAAATCACTTTATTTGAAGATTTTCTCCCTTCTCTCTAGCTTGTGCATTAGGCCAATTTTGACTAGATGAAATTAAGGGACTTGGTTGAAGCACTTATAGGTTTATTAATGAAATAAAATAAATATTTTGAGTTATATTAAGTTTAAATATTCCACCCAAACTTTTTTTTATCTCCTAATTAATCTTGTAGCCTGTACAACACACAAAATAGTGAGAAAAAGCTTGTTTTCACCCTTGTCCATATAATTCCATACAAATAGCTAGAATGGGAAGGATATTGGGTGAGTCTTATTAAAATTAAAATATTTTCCATGAGAAAAATATTCTATTTGATCAGCTATCCAACTCCATTTCTCAAGACTGGTCTTGGCTGAGGGTTTGCAAGGGTTTTAGAGTAGTTTTTAGTCCTAATGTTTATTCATAACATTGGGACGTCTAACTTGAGAAAAAACTCCAATAAATTTTCCTATAGGACCCATGATAACATCCTATAACTCCTTTGGATCCTATTCATAGCCTCATGAAAGATGTGAGCATTGGAAAATGGCCTATCATGCTTGTTTTCCTCATTTTGCTAGTTAGAGTTGATTCTTGAGCCAAAAATGAAATTTTTGATGGTTTCCCTAACCTCTAGTGGTTTGAACACATCTATGGTGATATTATTAACATGTCTAAATTCATGGTAAATCTTGTCTCAAGCTATAACTAAGAGTGACCCTCTATTTGGACACTAGGCTTGTCTTGGCAAGTAGGCCTATTTTGTCTTGGGGGATCTAAAATGGTTTCTTGAGGGTTATATCTACATCCAAAAGCTCAAAAAAATATAACCACATCTCAAAAACATGAACCAATATTTTTTAAACTTATCCTTTTCTAACAATGGTTTTGACTCCTTGTTTGGCTTTAAGCTTAGTTCCTTGCCTAACGGGTTTGACTAGAACCTTCATTATTTAGGCTTCCCTATTTGATTTCTCTCTCCTAAAAGGTTTTTTTCATGTTGGTTTATGTGTCATAAATATTTCAGACCATCCTATAAGGTTCATATATCTCATGAATTCATTTTATGTTACTAACCCTCAAATCTATCAATTTCATGTCTAAGGGGAGTGCCCTTTGTCTAAGACAAAATAGAGGGAACTCTCCTACCTTTTCAAACAAAAATTAACATTATATGAGTCTATCCATGTTTTAAGGATTATATAAACAAAAAATTATCCTTCCAATAGGTTCTCTAACCCTCTAAAGACTTCAAATGTCAAGGTAGACCAGTTAGGTGATGACTATGTGTGAATCTTTTCCAAGTGAGCTGCATATGTATCATAAAAACCCTTCTCTCTACCTTGTCTCCACGTTATGAAGGTATAAAAATTAGTAAACATAATTTATTAGGTTTCCACCATGCTTATAAACCTTTATAAACTATATATGTATCTTAGAATGTGTTTTTACTCAGTTAGGCCTAAGTATGTTACCCTGTCTGCTTAGGAAAAGTGAGTTTATGAATAGTTATTTCATGCTTAGAAAATGGACCTCAATTCTATTGGATTCTTCATAAACATTGTTTACCATTAAAAATTTCTCTTGAACCATATGTTTTCCTTGAGTGACCCTAGATCATCACCTAGGCACACCTCTTATCTCACTGTTCATCTCAGTTTTCTTAAGCTTAACTGGAAATACACATTGGTTATTTGGACCTATATTATGATATTTAAAGACCTCCTTGAAGTTAAAAAGTAACCTATTCATGTCCTTGAGCCTTCAATCCACTCAAACATCAGCTTGAATAACTATTTAACATTTCTTGAGCATCAAGACAGGGTTCCTACCTTATACTCTATTGTAGGTGTTCACTGGGGTCATAAGGAGGTGTATGAGCTTGTTCACCTAGTTGATAATTCATGGAAATCATAATTGATCTAGGTTATTGGTCACAAGAAGTTACACCATATCAAATTCATTTGCATTCCCTTTTCAAGACTTCTAGCCTCAAGACTGAGTCTCATCCTTCTTGACTGAGAGACCCTTATTTGTTGATCCTTGTTGTAGCTTTCCTTGCTTTTTGAATTTGCTTGTAAAATTTAAAAACATTTACTTGAATTTATTTAGGTGGCACACAAAATGGGTTTATACTATTTATTACCTTGAATGTCCTTAAACACCCTTAAAACCTAAAATTGTATCACTATCCTGTAGACTGAGACATTTATTTTTTTAACTTGTTTGTAGGTGATTTTGCATGCTTTTGGACATCAAAAGTAATGCTCAAAATGTCCTCAATCTCCCATATATTCCTTTGATAATTTTTATATTTTAATTCATATCTCATGCTTGGGATATTCATATATCAAAGGCAATATTCTTCTCACTATCAACTGAGACAGTCACTTGTAGTGGATGTAGGTGTGCATTAGAGGTCTATGAGGTTTGATTATGCTTGATTTACATTTTTGATATCATCATGGAGGTCGTCATGATTTGTCCTAACATATTATCCTTATCTCAAACTCTTTTACAAGAATTTTATGACAAGGCTAAGCCTCTACCCTGTGTTTGACTATGGGTGTACTTTAGGGACCTATACAAACTGTGAGTAGTCACATGGAAACATGACACCACCTCTCAACCTTTATAGATGGTAATTTTTATCATGACTTCCATATCCATCATCAAG
This sequence comes from Torreya grandis, assembly GCA_037957365.1. Classification (NCBI taxonomy): domain Eukaryota; kingdom Viridiplantae; phylum Streptophyta; class Pinopsida; order Cupressales; family Taxaceae; genus Torreya; species Torreya grandis. Next base: position 1,144,187 of record JARHVA010002877.1, on the reverse strand, counting down.
ATAATTTTAGCATGAAATATTGGCCCAATTTACAACTTGAGGCTATTAGAGGTCTCTTTTGACTCAAGCCTATAGAGAATACTAGTTGATTTTAGTGTGTTTTAGGGAACTTTGAGCCTCTAATACACCACCTTATATCCATCTTATAGATCTCATCTTTGTAATAGGCCTTCTCCTTACCAAGGGATACAAGATTTATAAAACTAGATGTCTCATACCCCTTCAAGTATGCTTTATGATATTCATAAGGATCCATCTGACCTCTATTTGGCCATTTTAGGGATTGTTTCCCTAAACTCAGTCCTTACTCTTTAATCATGGTCTAAAACCTATATAGAAATATAGGTTACTTAGCATGGATGTTATGAATTTTTATCATGTTAGTACCTAAAGAAGGATTTCATTGTTGTCTCTAATATCTATATATATCCCTGCTCTCTGTCAATGAACTTTGTAGGTAGACATAATCAGGTCTACAAATAATAGATACAAGTTTGAACAATGCACAATACTTCTAGCCTTTCATGAATTATGAACCATTTCAACACTTACAAATGCATTCTTCATGTTTCTAAATATTGAAATATTTTCACCAAGATCCTCATGCTCATTATGACATCAACAATGGCCTGTTGGTGACTATTGGCTGTGTGAGGATAGTGGATGTGAAATCAAGGAAAATATGGACAAAAGTTACAAATAACAACTCAAACTCAAGTCCAAAACTCAAATTCATGATTTACACAAATCATATGTTTAATCTAGGTCTAAACATCTCCTTCAACGTGAAAATAACTTGCAAACATGTGGGGTAAAATAGTTAGAGTGTTGAATGACTAGTCTACCATGGTGGAGCCATGAGCTTGTAAACATGTGAATCAAGGAGAATTGGATTGAAAATGGAAATTAGTTAGGGATACATTTAAAATGTGTATATTAATCTATCACAACCCTGTGAATCCATTGACAAAACATAAGAACTCTGCAAATGAAGAAAACTACCTATTACCCCCATAAATGACTAGTCTATAAATTTGAGGTTATTGGCCCATCAAAACAACTCCAAATGTGAAAAAAATCATGGAAGAAATTAGAAAACATAATAAAAATCATCTGGAAATAATCTCAATAAGTGGTTTATATGGACTTTCTTAGAATGAAGTGAAACCTGTAGGTTTTATAGATTTGCAAGTAGATTTAGAGGTTCAACTTGTTATAAATGATTCATAAATCATAGTTGATAATTATAAAACTTATTGATATGAAAATTAATTTATCTACATTTAGAATACACCCCCAAGAGCATTTATCCTAAAATTTCTTGTGTCGTCCATACCAAGCAAAAATTTGCAAGTCACTTCAATCTGCCAAGGAGAGTGAAAGTGGAGCAAAATAGTTTTGATCAAGAAATGTTAGTTTCAAAAAAAAAATAGATTGGGGAAGTTGAAGAGTCACATTTATACATTTTCTAAGTGGCACACTTCCCAAGGAATCATAATAGTATCTTTTTCTCTTTCTTTGGCCAAGAAAACTACCTTTTCTCTAAACAACCTGCCATTTCTTCAGTTATGTCAACTTCCTAAAACTTAAAAGGACACATGAGGAAAGACAAACTTTTTAACTTTCACATTACCAAATAAACATGTACAAAACATTAAATGCACCATTTAGACATTTGAAATGACCCCAAATGACATGATAGACTAATGAAATGAGTGACCAAGGTTAATATAACACTAAGAGGCATGAAATGACCTATAAAACACCTTATGACAATATATTATTCCCCCTTATATGCCTAAAAATGGAAATTTACTAGGGGTTCCCTATTTTGACCTAAAAGTCAAAATTGGTCAACACCCTATTCACAACAATCCCATTACTCTACTAATGACTATTTTTGTTAGATTTATTTCCATTCCTCTTAATGTTTCAAAGTTGTTAGATAATGAGAAAATGAATTATTCAATAATTATTTGATCTAGAGCCTATATATTCTCAAAATATTATGCACATCCTACATTCTAGAAAAGGGCCATAATGTCCAGGCTTTTGGTTTGAGGAGTGATATCAAGCAGTCTGTGTTTAAGCAAGTCCCCTCTCATGTTGTGAGATGAAATTTTAGTTTTAGGTATGTGTTATTGTAGCAAGGGTTTTTTGGATTTGAGAGAAATGTTTGTGACTTTTTATTTGGGAGTAAAATAATCCATTTGAATTTATGGGAAATCCCCCCAATTTAAATTATCACTTGTCCTCAAGGGATGAAGCCGACATATAAAAATGGCTCATAGAAATAATAAGGGGTGGTAGAAGTGTAGCGTCAATGGTTATGTCAATCAAAAAATAAAAATATATGGTGAGTTAGTGTGATAAGAAGAAGATATGGCAGTGTGTTAATAGAATTAAGACCCATCATCTTAGTAATAGTTAAAACTTATGACATGAAATAAATATAAATTAATTACATTGGTACTTGTAGGAATACCTTTTATTAATGTGTAAATGATGATTTGAAGTGGTGGTCTTACATGTGTTATCATTTTATTGGGAGCAAAATGATTTTGTGAGAGTGTAATGAAGGATGGAATGATAAGAATACATCTTATAGCAATAAATGTTTCCTATAACAACAAGTTTTTCATCTTGTAGCAAGAAATGTTTCCTATAACAACAAGTTTTTCATCTTGTAGCAATAAAAATATCTTGCAGCAACAAGTTTTTCATCCTATAACAAAAATAAAAATATATTTATACTCTAAGGGAATGAATTTGCAAGCAAAAAAAAAAGAAAACAAAAATTTTGATTGCTTTAGTGCTCTTCTTTCTTATCTCTCTTTTTTTAATGAATGTTGATTAGCTAGTGACCTAGTTTTCTGAGACAACATCCGTCAACATGCCCAAAGGTTTTCATTGTTGAATTTTCTAATTTTTTTTAAAAAAATTTTGGTCCCAAATCAACTAGAATTAAGAAATCCATGAGGTAGGATTTTATTCATCCTAAACCAAGCCATTGTGAATGACTTGTTCTTAACTGCAGGAAGATTTTAATTCTCTTAGAAAATATTAGAGAAGGGTTGACAAAAATACCCTTCATCTGCAGGAATAGGTTGATTTGATTCTTGAATAAAAGATGGATGTTGTTCTTCAATAATTTGGTGAGTGAGAGTTTCTTTAGAAAATGGTTTCTTATACAACTTGAGCCTAGCCAAAACTAAATAAGGTCAATGGTCATGAGATTTATAGCTCCATTGTCATAAAATTGTTTGATCTCATAAAACCCAAGCCATCTAGACTGTAGTTTTCCTTTATGATCCTTGTATTTAGAGTAAAAAATTAGTGCATAGTCACTAGATTAGAAATTCTTAATCTTGATGTTCCTATTATGCTAACCCACATGTTGTCTTTGCACTATTTCAGTGTGATGGAGTGCTTCCTTTCTTAGTTCATCAAGTGAATTCAACTGCATGATCCTATCTTATTGAGCTTAGAAAATATCCAAGCACAAATCAAGTTTTTCTCTTAATGTTTTATGCTCAAACTCAATGGGTAGAACATACTTCTTACCATAAACTAGTTCATATGGAGTGAAACAAATTATGGTTTTCCAAGTGATTCTATAAGCCTAAACTACTTCAAGAAGATGAGTTGACCAATATTTTCTATGCAGACTAACAATCTTAGTGAGAATATTTTCCAATTCTCTATTTTTCACTTCCACCTAACCATTTGATTGAGGATGGTAAGGGGTAGACTTTTTATGTCTGATTTCATATTATTTTACCAAGGTGGTTGTGAGGTCTTATGTGAATTCTGGGCCTTGGTTTGTAAATATTTCTCTTAGTACTCTATAGAGGGTGAAGATTTCTTCATACAAGAACTCAACTACTTTCTCATCATAGGAATGAGTTAAGGCCTTGACCTTGGCCTAGTTTATGACATAATCAATGCACACCAATTTACATTCCTTATTATTGGATTTAGAATTAATGTTACCTATAAAATCCAATCCACATTTGTTAAAGGGTTCCAGAACTGATTGTGGCTATAATGGCATTTCATCAGAGTGAGTGGGTTTTCCCATACACTGGCATTGATCACATATACAAACATACATCATGGCATTCTTATGTAAAGAAGACCAATAATATCTAGTAATAAGTATTTTTATAGTAGTTTATTTGGCAGTAAAATGCCTCCCACAAGGGTCATCATGTTAGGCTTTGAGAATGTTGTAAGCTTCATCTTCTTAGATACATCTTCTCATAACTGAATATGGTCTAGTGATAAAGAGATATCCTAAAATTCAAGAATAATTTCTACTCTTTTAGATCAGATGTTTTTTTCCTTGGGTGAGAAATGTTGTGGTAGTGATCTTGTAATAAGATTGAAAAATCTATGAACCAAAGAGATTGAATTGTTACCATAAATAAATGTTCATCAAGAAAATAATCATCAATAATAGGAATGTGCTCATCATTTTGAAATTGAGATAGAAAATATGCTACTACATTATCCTTACCTAGTCTATCCATAATGGTAATATCAAACTCTTGTAGCAAAAGCAACTAGTGAATTATCCTACCTATTACAATAGGTTTGTTCATTAAATACCTAATTCTTTCATGATTTATTTGAAAGAATACTTGGTAACCTATAATGTAGTGTCTAAATTTGTTGATGGCATAGATGACAACAAGAAATTCCTTCTCTATTATAGTGTATTTGAGTTTAGCCCCCTGAAGATTATTGTTGATAAAATAGATTACATAACTCAAAGATTCATCTTTTTTGCCAAGGACAACTCCTAAAGTAGTGTTAGATGAATTTGTGTGGATGTGAAAAGGTTTCTTCCAATTAGGCCCTCTTAGAATAGGAGTTGTTATGATAAGGTCTTTGAGTTGATGAAAAGCATTTTGACAATCATTAGTCCATGTAAATTCAACATTCTTAGTAAGCAATCCAAATAATGGGGTGGGAATTTTACTAAAAACTTTGTTGAATCATATATAATAACTAGCATTTCCTAAAAAATTTCTAACATCTTTTTGATTATTTGGTGTGGGTAGATCCTTAATGATACTTATCTTTGTTGGCCAACTTTTATTCCAGTAGGGGATATGTGACGCCCCAACATAATCCCTTCAATCATAAGCATATAACACTTTTCATTGCTTAAATATAATTGGTGGTCTTAGAAGCATTAAAAAACTTTCTCCAAGTTGGTCAATGTTTCTTCGAATGTCTACCCATAGGAAGTGAAATCATCCATGTAGATTTCAACATAGTTATGGGAGAGATTAGAAAATATGCTCAAAACAACCCTTTGAAAAGTAGCTGGGGAATTAAAAAGACCAAATGGCAAGATGACATAGGCATAGGTTCCCCAAGGAAAAGTAAAAGTGGTTTTATCTTGGTCTTGTGGATCAATTCGTATCTGATTATAACCACTATAACCATTTAGGTAGGAAAAGTACTTTTTCCCTACTAATGTACCCAATACTTGAATAATAAATGGAAGGAGAAAGTGATCCTTCCTAGTAGCAAGAGTCAACTCTAAATAGTTAACACAAATACTCCATTTGCTCCCTTTTTTAGGGATAATGACCAGGAGAGAGACCCACTAGCTATCCAAAATAGGATAAACAATCCTGCATCCAAGAGTTTTTTTAAGTCTTGAAAATGTCTTTAACTACATGATTCATTCATCATTCGGGTTGGTGAATAGGTTTGCATTATTCTTTAATGTAAATGTGATGTGTGCATAAATCTAGGGGTATTCCTCTATGTCATGGTAATCCTAGGCAAATGTTTTTGTGTACTTTTTCAACATTATAAGTAATTGACTTTCTTGCTAGGGTGTTAAAGAGGTGTTGATGTTGAGAGGTTTGTTTGGTAGAATGTCTACTTTCTTTGTTAAAGAAAGCATGGTTTTTACATTGGTGATTAAAGGAGCATAACTTTATTGATGGGGAAAAAATTGATGGAATGTCCAAATGTCTCTTGTATTTTTAGTAAGATCATTCTCAAGAAAAGTATTTTGAATAGGGTGTGTTGTACATTCTAACATGTTTATGACTGCAAGATCCTATCGATAGGTATTTTGAAAGATACCAGTAAGGACAATGTCTTCTTCTTGTCCTTGTAGAGCTAGAATCCAATAAATTATACAAAGAGTTTGTAAGGAGATAACTTATTCAAAGCTATCAATCCAAGGGGTTGGGCCATCATTTTGGGAAGGTTTGGCTAACAGATAAAGAACTAGTTTTTTGGTGTCATTTCTATTGGAAATTAACATTTTATCTAACCTATAGCCAATAAAAGCATCAACAGTGGCCAACCATGGATGACCAAGGATGAGAGGATAACCCCCCAAGTTTATTTTTAGTTATAAGAGAATAAAGTCTGCTAGATATTTCTAGGAGTCCATAGTGATAACGAGGTCCTCAACAATCCCCTCAGGCTTAATAGTTGATCTTTCGGCCATCTAGAGGATGGTGGGTGTTGGATGGAGAGCTGTAAGTTTTAGTTATTACATGATCTCCATGATCATCACATTGATGGTTATGCCCAATTCAATAAAATTATTGGAGATGTGTTGGCCATGGATGCTAACATTAACTACAAGACTTCTAAGATTAGAATATTTTGGGAGAACTATATTTCCCAACACAATATTTTCTAGTTGGCCAATGACTTGGGTTGTTTTAGGATCCTTCTTCTTTCTTCTTAGTTTTTTCAAACATAGCTCTCTAACATCATTATTGTATATAATAACATCCTTTATTAATTTAATGAGTGGGTTTTTTATGCACACATTCTTGAGTTGTCTTAAGATATCAAATTTTGGATCTAGTTCAATATGTGATATATTTAATCTCTCTAAAAAAGGAAGATTGTCAGATTCTTTTTGATTTTTGGATAGACTTGGCTTAAGATTAGCCATGGGTGGATGTGTATTAATATGGAGTGGGGCTGATTCAAAGTGTTCTATGATTATGGGTGAGATGGGTTATGGAAAAACACATCCTGATCGAAATTGAACTTGATTAATATCCAAGGTGTATGTTGGATATTGTATTATTTCAGTGGATTATGTTAGTTGAACCAACTTATTGGTAGGATGGGGGATGGGTTGGGTGGGTAATTTAGTGGTTCTAATAGGTTGATAAGTGTTTGGAATTAAGGCCTATTGTTGTGGTTGTTGTATTTGCTAGGGAAATCCTTGATTACCTCTCCATTGTTGTTACCATGGATTAAAGGGAAAGAACCATTGCTGGTTTTGGAATTATCTAGGTTGAGGTTGTTGTCCATTTTGTTGCATCCATAATTGATTTTGGGGTAGCTGCCAATTTGTTTGGGACCAATTTTGATTTGGGTATATTCATCCAAGAACCATATTGAGGATTTTTTGAGAATTGAGAATTTGCAAACATAGAGTTTGATGACATACCTGATCTTTGTACCCATAGTTTCCGTTGAGCCATGAAAAACATTTGATTCTCATATTCTCCTATGGCATGTAGCTCCACTATTTCAATATTATTGATTATGATGGCTAATCAAGTTTTCATATAATGATATGTGTAATCCACCTTCTTCTTTCTACATTCATGGCAATAGGTGGCTAAGGCTTTCTCAGTTTCTTCTTTCTTCCTCCATGTATTTAATTTATCAACCTGAGTAGTTAGGTGGATAATAATGTCTTGCTTCATGTTTTTTAGTAGATTTTTAACTTCACCTTTAGATATTCTTGTTGTAGTCACTGTAAGAAGGGTTCTACCCCTACTTTTGTTCATGGTTAATCTGGAGTAGTTTTTACATAGAGTTGTTAGTTCATTAAAAGATAGTGTAGAAACATCACCACCAGACATTAGATCTAGTGCCTCTAGAGAATCATCTCTAATCCCCTTTAGGAATATCAGCTTGACTAATTCTTTCTCCATTGTATTTTATTTATATTTTTACAAGCTGAAAAAAAATATTTCCATATATTCTTGTAATGACTCAACATCAGCTTGTGTCATTCAGAATATGTCATCTCTCTTATAGTTCCTGCCCCTACAATAGTCTTGGTATTTCATCGAAAATTTCTCCTTCATTTCTTCCCAAGTAGAAATGTCATCCTTTCCAAGTCCCATAAACCATCTAAGTTCTGCATCCTTGAGTGTTGGTGGAAACAATTTGAGTTGATGAGCATCTTGATTATAATCATAGCTACAACATAAGAAGTCTAACTCAGAAAGAATTATGTCTAGATCCTTAAATGATTTTTCCCTAAAGATAAGGAGGGTAGAGTGAGGAATATTATTCATGGGTGGAATTTCTTCAGGAGTAAGGATATGAAATCTAAAAGTATTAGACTCATTGTTAGTGTTTTCTTCTTGGTGATCCTCCATGAATACTGTTTGTATTGGTAGATCGGAGGTTGTTGATACCCACCACTCAAAATTCCTATCAATTATTTTATTTTCTAGGGTGTAGAAGATGGAATATTTTATCTTTTTTCTTAGGAATGTATGGCTTCCTATATAATGGGGATGGTATGGAGGTTTTAGAAGATTCAGCTTGTGTCTCAACAAAGAGTCTTTCTAAATTAGAAGATTCTATTGGCTTGGTGTTTCTTCTAGGAGCAAGAATGACCTTGAATGCCACATTAGCAAGAAATTTAGGTGATAGAGGGAAGTGAACTTCAAATTCCTAAGTATGAGGTGATAAGGTGAGAATTATCAAGGGTGGTACATGTGGGTCTCTTTTAGGGGTATGAACCTCTTCAAGGTCTCCAGTTTGTGCTACCAATCTAGCCAAAAATCCTTCCTTCTCTACCTCTTTTATTGACAATTATGAATGATCTGCAGTTATTCCTTTGTGTTCCTCAACTACTACAAGATGAATTTATGATCTTTTAGAAATGATTGATGATTCAAAAAAAAATATTCATATATAGTTCACTTCACTTTGCATGTATGTCAACCACTTTTTTTTTTAATTTTTTGCTCACCTTGCCTGCATAGGGTTAATAATATGGGGTTTTTTGAAAATTTCCACTATCCTACTTAAAAAATGGGAAATTTAAAATATTAAATCAAGAAATATTTAATCTAAATAACATCAAGATTTATAAATAAAAATAATAAACATCTAAAAATAATTACTATCAAAATTGAAGATTATAAGTGTTTGACACCCTTCCCTGGCAATGGCACCAAAAATAACTATCATTTGATTCACGATAAGATATACTTATCTTGACCAAAATGATCGAGGAGAGTTACCATAGACCTACACCTTCTACTTCATTTAAATGTCAATCCAAGGACGTAGACTTGATAGGATGATGTCACTATATGTGCACACTCAATCTTCTAATTTGATCTTCTATTGATTGTAATCTAAGATGCTAAAGTCATACAATAAATGTAAAGTTAGAATTAAATATGAACATAATAATGTGAAATAAATGTTTACATGTTGGAATATTCCTTAAATAATTCTATGCAAGAATATAAATCACATAATTCAAAAATAAAACACATAATGCGTAAAGAAACTAAATAACATGCTTAGCTATTTAAATGGGTTTAATTTTTATTGCAAGACTTTCAAAGGGGGGCATTCCTATTTTTGACTCAATATTCAATCCTTCCTCTTACAACAATAAATTTAACTTATAAATTCTTGTTCATATTAATCAAAATGAAGCGATGAATTACTGTAGGAATAGCTGAAATTGGCTCCTTCTATGAAAGTTATTTTTCATGTGCTTTTTTCAATATTTATTTAGGACAAACAAAGTTTTTTAATTCTTCAACTGCATTCTTATTATGCCCCATGGAGGCTATAATCATTTCTATGAGTTGGTTGAATTGGGAATCAAAATATGTTCGTTTGTGGTTTTGGTTGTGTAATGGCTACAGGATATGTCTATGTGATGAGATTCTCTTGCTACAGGATGTTCTGTGCTATACACATATTACTCCAAAACATCCTAAAAACACATTATAAAAAAAAAATCCTATAGCAGAAGATAACTATCATATCCTTAATTACAATACATAATTCTAACTATTCAAAGAGTATGGAAACATAATGTTATTTATAGGATTGTGGCTAATCAAGGAAGGAAACATTATGGGAAAGTACTCAAAATCATGATAAACAATAAGGATGAGTGTGATAGATGAGGACAAGAGTAAGAAATTTCTATGGCTCATCAAGAGGGTTGAACGCACTATCAATCCAATCCAAGCTATTCACAGATCATGATCCACCAAATAGGGGTGTAAGATGATGGAGTCAAAATTAGATTCAGTTTTTGACCCACCCACACATGAGGATTGAATAAGCTATCAGCTTAAGCCAAACTATTCATCGATTGATCACTATGTACACACACACACATAGGTTGTCACTAGGTTCATGCATTGGTTTATGTACACAATGATGTGTATTCATTCCTTTCTTATTTACTATCTCTTTACTTAGTTTTACTTAGTTACTTCTTTACTCAACATAGTGTTTTAATTTTGATATATCTTAAGTAAGGACTGATTTATGCACATTTTATTTACAGGTCATACATTATATCATGATTCACATACGCATACTTAGCTTCACATACTCATATTCAGCTTCATAGACTTCACTTCCTAAGTAAGTCCAAGTATGCTTATTTTTTCCTTTATACTAGTCATTTCACTTTTCTATATTTCTAGCATAAAGGGGGGGAAATGTAATTACCTAAAAATGGTATTTGAGTGATAAGAGTGCTACTTGAGACTACCTATTCTTAGTTTATCCATAGACCTACCCTAGATCCTATTATCACACTTTTATATCCTTCTTGTGGGCCATAGACATCCCTAATCAACTCAAACATAGTCCTAGATCCTCATTTCCTGATCTTGGCCCTTCGTTCCTAGTTATCTATTAGTTATACATTAGCACCATAATAAGGACATGTTGAGGTCAACATCCCCCATTTCTAAAAGATGAGGACCCTTGTTCAAATTTTATAAATTGTGCTATAAATTAGGCATTCAACTTGATCAGAGTGCATTATTTAATATCATGTTTTGATTTAGCTTACTTTGACATGCTATCACATAAGCTTTATTTGATCTTATCTAATGTTTATAACATTTGGATCATGTGTTTCCATCTTGTAAGACTAATGGATCTTCATTAGAATGAACAAATGTTCATGGGTTTATGCTTCAATGTTTATTTGACCCTTAGTTTTTAACTAATATGGTCCTATTTAGTAATTAATTGATTAATTAAATCCAAGTTTAAATAAGGTTTAAAACCCTAGTCTAAATTACTTTAGCCTAAGTTCTTATTAAAATGGATTCATATTTTTGATGGGTCATTTTATTCCATCTTAATCTTAGTTGATTTTAGCCTAAGTTTTGACCAAGTTTATTAATTCATTAAAACTTTAGTCTAAGATTTAAGCTAAGTTGTTTTATGTCCTGAGCACTTATTCTTTGATTTTACTATTCATAGGTATGAATTGAACATAGGTCTACCAAGTGTCGAAACCATGCTCAATTAGATCAAGGATCAATGGCATGCAGGGGATCACCCAAAGTCAAAAAGTTAGTAAGTCAAATTTCCTCAAATCAATATCGACAATGCATATTCTTATGTATAAATTATGATCAATAATTCATATTGAAGACTGGGGTTAATAAGTCAAGATCAAAGATCGATGGCATGCGTTCAATCATGCAAATAGAGATATAATGGTGAGCATGAAGTCAATATGTTAAATTATCTTAAGATTGGATACAAGGGTGACATGTGTCATAATCATAGTGAATTAGTAATATATCAATGACCTACATTTAATCATATGTTAAAAAGATCAACAATGTGCATTTGATCATATAAATCAAATATCAATGGTATACATTCAAATGTGTAGATAGAGATCAATGGTGTGAATCAAGTAAAGAAGTCAACAAGCCTAGATTATATGCAAGGTTACCACATGGTGTAAGAGTTTTAACTAAATGGAGACTAATAGTAGGGTACACAAAAGGCACATGGGGCTACCAAGTGTTATAATCTTGGAAGCTTAGATCAAAGATCATTTGTTAATGTTGAAAGTCAATGCTAGGAGACTCTTGAAGAGATCGATAGAGTGAATTTGATCAAATTTATAGGGGGCATGAGATGAAGACACATGTATGAAGTGACAATGGTAACATTTTAAAATTAAATAAAAAATGTGGAAAGGAGATGCCATATAGACAGACATGTCAGATAGAAAGATTTTGTGGACCCAAGCATGCAAAGGTATAAATATGAGATCAAAATATAGTTTAGGTTACCAAATCAAATACTTTAAACTTGTATGTCACCATTAAATCCATATTAAACCCACCAAAATCCGTAAGACATACAAAAATCCCTAGAATTGTTCATACATTCACTATTTCAAGCCAAAAGAAAGAACCTGATAATCTAAGCTATTCAAAGAGTCTAACCAGATAGTCAAAAGTGTTGAAATTTTCAATCATAAGTGGATAATTTAATTAGAATCATATCAATGGAAACCTATGGACTTAATTCTAAAAATTATTTGAATTATACTTGTAATCAGGTGTAGAAGGCAAAATATTCAAAGATATAGAGTTTGTGGCTTCTTCACTAAATACAAGAGACAATAATTTCTCGAGATTGTTTCAGAACATAGAGAACCAAGGATTTTTAACCAAGGAAGAGGAGAAGCTGATTTTGATGAAGAGACTTTATGATGACATCATGGTAATTTAGTTGATAGGACTCTATTATGTTGTCACCAAGTTAGAGGTATTACACTACATCGACGTCTTTAGCCGTATTTTGAAACAAGCTAAAATTGATAAGGGTATGTTTATCCATGAACCTAATTTTTAAAAAATATCATACATACCCCCCATTTCCTTCAAATACTATTATAAACTGTATAGGCCCCAAATAGACCTCACCTCCATTAATGCATGGGCCCAAAAAGATACCATGGAGGATATCCTAGTGAAATGGTTAGAAGATGGTAACAAAGTCATTGTTGATCCTAACAAGAAAATCCCTGTGAGACAATTCAAACCAAGCTTTAGAATGGTTATGACCATGTTGAAAAAATTATATGGATTTGCACATACTACACATGTGGAACCAATATGGGTGCCTATTGTATATTTCATTATTAAGTGGTATTACCTCCTTTAGGAAAAATCATTAGCATTTATTTAAGTAGGTAGATTTTTGGTATTAAAACAAAGAAGAGAACTGAGTTCTTCATGATGTCATATTATTAGATGCCCTATGTTCCACCACTAAAATACCCAACTAGAGAGAGTGGTCTCCCAATGGCACTCAAATTATGTCCTAATATTATTCAAAATTACATATTTACAAATATATGGACCATATCCAATTCATCTGTGATTGTGTATATCCTACTTTGAGTCAAGCTATCAATAGTACCCCATGATGAGGATAACTCCTTTAATCTAGAAATCCATTGAGACAATGGGAGATATTTGGATATATCCTGATTGCACTATTATAAAAATAGAAGTAACCCAAAGTGCCCCCCTTAAATTTCCATTACATGTGCCAAATAAGTTGGTAGAATAAGAAGTAGCATACCAAATATTTAATGGAATAGATAGGATATGCAAGACCAAGAGGAAAGGAATTCTCCATGGTTTTACCATGACTATTGGTAAAACCACTTTTAGACAATGGGACCAGATTGAAATGGCTTCAAAACATAGGATTTCTTTAAATTTGTAGATAGATGACCAAAGACAGTGGGATACCAATGGCAGGGTAAAGGAACACTTTAAGAACAAAGGTATTATGATGGTACCTTATGAACATGAACCTAGAGCATATGACTTTATGTACACTAAGGAATCCACCTATCATGAAGTTGTTATAATATTAAAGGAACATAATTTAAAACCTAAATATAGATTATTGAGAGATCAGAAGATGGAAGAGATATGGCATCATGGTCCTAGCCAATATAATCTAGTAAATGTTGGCCCTTTTAGGCTTCCCCCAACTAACATTCAAATAGAATATAGGTTTGAAGAAAGGAGACAAAGATAAGTTTCTTCAAGCCTCTTAGTCTTTGAGTCTTCTAGAATAACATAATAAGATTTACCTCAATAAGAAGAGATTCACATAATAGCTTTGGACCCACAATAATCTCTTGACAATGCACTAAAAATGTTCTCCATGACTTATGAAACAAACATAGATGCTAAAGAGGAAAATGTTGAGGAGGCTAAATAATAAAATGGAAAAGAGAATTCATTAGACTTAGTGGTCATTGATCCTCCCAAGAGGAAGATTGGGATTACAATTGTATGAATGGCAAAGAAAGAAAAAGTGGCCATCATTCCCCATTTGAAGGACATCAACTTATTAATTGAAGAGAACCTAATCTATGGACCACCTATACATGAGTGGTTCATATATGAACCAAGGATAGATAATCTTCCTACTACCTATCATCCATGGGCTATAGTGAAGACCACATGCCTCCCTCTACAATAGGAGTTAAAGCCTTAGATATTAGCATTGTAAAATGAATAAGAAAGGAGGCTTGATACTCCAACTTAAGTAACAAGCTAGTTACAATCATAGGTTCTAATTAAGCATATAGGCCAGTCTTCAGTGGGAGTCAGATATGATCCAACTACTATGGGCCTACAAAGAGTAACTAAAATAGTGGTCATAGAAGAAGGTCAAGAGGTTCTACACCAAAAGGGTGAGCCTTTGATTTTCAACTAACTCAGAATGAGGAACAAAGACCAGGGGAAGACCCCATATTTGAATAAGATGTTCTAGATCTAGCCCAATCCTAGTTAGAGAGGCTACAGGATACAATCAAAGGATAAAAACAATATAAGAATATTTTGAAAGAATAATATATTTTGTTAGTGCTAGTATATATTGTTAATAACTTTGAAATAACTATCTATGAGAAATTTAGTTCTTTGAAGGCAATAAGGTCCAAATTGGACATGGTGAGTAAATAACATGCGATGGATCTAAACTAAGTAAATCAAAGGAAAGGTTAGACAATAAAACAAAGGCATTGATCAAGATACTAATGGAAAACCAAATTTATGAGCTTAAAATGGTCAGCCTATCACATTTAAATATGGTATGATTATCTTGATGGATAAAATCAGGGACATAAATAAGTGGTCAAAAGGCAAGAGACTTCAAATAATTAGAGGGAAAAATGATGCATATATTAAGAGGTTTGATTAAGGATCCAACCATCCTCAGTCAAATAGGCTTAATAAATGATGGATAATTCTAGCAAAGAGATACCAAGTTCATCTAGCTTGTTAGGAATAGAAGCAAGGGCACCATAGGGGCTAACAACAAGAATCTCTTGAACTTGATCTTGATAACAAATGAAAATATTGGTGATGTTAGGAGCATTAAAGAATCCATGGGTAGGATAGATGAAATATTTAGATATTTATTAGGGCAAATAGAGGAGCTATTCATAGAGTCAATCATCAATCTCAGGTTGATTGATGAACATTATGACAAATTCATAAAGATTTTGAAACAAAAGCAAAAGGCTATAGATATAGGAGCATCTCAAAGTCAACAAGATTGACTTATAATATTCCTTTGTGTCAAAAATAATGTAAATGATTTAAAATAATGTATTATTTTGTAAAAACATGTGCAATGTATAGCACACATGACATATAGGTTAGTCACATTTGAGAAGTGTCATTGGTATTTAAATATTTGTAATGGGATAAATTTTATAGACACTTATATGATTTTTATTTGATAATGACTAACCAAATTATCCCATAGGTTGCTCTTCCAACCTATAAAATGGGGTATTATCATTGAAACAAGGAGGAAGTTTTGAGATCAAAACTATTTTGTAAATTTTGGAGCAAATAATACAAGCAAGAGAATTTTGTGAAGATTATCTCATTTTGTCTATTTGTTTGTTATCATGGCTACTTCCTCAAGTCTCCATTCTGATGTTTATATTTGAATTACTTTCAAGAATTCTAGATGTTCATGTATTATTTTAGAGTTATTAATTTGAACTTTATGCTAGGTTGACTAAAAGTTATTATATTCATTTCAATATCATTGCTTTTTTAGAAGATGTGAAAATGCAATTTTCTTGTTTAAGTAAATCTGATTTCTGATTTACATGTTTAAAATATCCTTAAACATTTACCTAGTATATGATAAGATCTATACTATTTGATAATTTCATGTCATATGTTGGTTTGAAGATGCATATCTTTGATGAAATAAGAGATTTGTCAAGATGTCTGAACTAAGAAATAAAAACATCTCTCTTTCTACCTTACCATGCCTATTTTCTCACTTTTTGATCAAATCACAGTAGTTTACTTTCTCTTTGTTAATATCCATGATAGATTAGAGTTTTAAACTTTTGATTCTGATCATTATTCATTATATTTAGCTAAAATAACATTCATCTTCATAAACTTTAGGACCAGGGTTGCTCCCAACAACCACTTGCATAATCATTTTGTGAAATAGTCAAATAAATTGACCATTATCCACCATAGATCTTAGGAAGGTCACAACCAAAAACTCATGAAAAATATTTTTTGAATTTTGAAATGAGAAGTGTTTTCTATACTATTAGAACCCTATGATACATTTACATGCATTAATAGGACACTAGAGCCATGTAGCACTAGTTTCCCCAAAATGGCACCTATGTCCTTTACCCCATCTTTCCCAAATGAATATATTTTTGAAGGTAAAACCCTCCTAAGGTCAGCCTAAGCATATGTTATTATCCACATAAGCAAAATGACACTATAAATACATGATTTTTATCCCTCTATCCACTAGACATAAATTAGATGCAAAATACCTATTTAAACACAAAATAAGTTGAGCAAAATCAAGGTTATTAATCCTTATTTTGTCCTACTTCTGCATATTACCATCTAAAGCAAACCTAAGCTCAAATTCTCTACATTTACAATCTAAAGCAAACTCAAGGCACTCAAGGACACTATCATTCCAGCATCACTTGCACTTATACCATCAATTAGGTGGGGATAACTACATTGAGCTTGATCCCTCCTTTGAGTATTGGTATGTAGGCAAATCTCTTTACAATGGGGTGTTGAGGATGTCCAACCTATCCTACTAATGAGCACACTTTTTAGCTCATGTCTTACTTGCAAGGAGGATTAGGGTTTTCACCATAAATCAAATCTTATAGGCACAATATAGAGTTCCAAAATTCATTTATGTAGGGATAGAACCTAAAAAAATAGACATATGTTCACCCAAAATTTTAGGATAGTCTTGCATGAAAGACACTAGCACCAATATCAAAACACTAGAACCACATGGCTCCTCTGTCCAAATGTGGAACTACTATCCAAGAGGGTTTGTAATACAAGGATCCAGTTAACAACACTTGTCAGGATCTTGCTTTACCAATTAGAGCACATATGATTACTTCTTGTATTAGCAACTAAACACGGAATTTAACCAGAATCAATAAGTAACTAGATATATGAAACAACACAGGAATTGAGAGACAATACACAATTATATTAATAATCACTCAGAAGAATATACAATAAGGAAGATGCCACTTCTTCCTCCACCTCAAAGGTTCGCCACTCCTCAAGACCTTCTTCCCTCTCTCTCTTGGTCACAACAATCAATTCTAGTATAGAGTTGATGTTCACCTCTCCAACCAATCAGTAACATGCTGCCAGTTCACCAAGTACACAACTGTACTTCAAGTAGATCACTTGCTCTCTGCTGCTACCTGTAAATAACTAGATCATACTCACCATGTAGATGTCTTTCTACACACCTGAAGAACCCTTGTCCTTGCCTCACCAAGTCCTTATGATTCTTCAACCAGTACCCTGGTGGATCTTCTCCAAGAACTTGCACACCTACAACTCTCTCTGATCATACACTCTCAGTACCCCTATTGGTAGCTAGGAGGAACTACACTAGCTCTCTCCACAAGCCCAATGGCTTTCTAGCACACACTTACAATACAGCCCATGAGTCCATATATATATCTCATGCTTACAATAATTAGACTAACCTAATTACAATAATTAGACTCGCAACTCAAGACTATGACTAGCCTTCAACATGCAAACTAACAGTCTCAAAATAGACTCTCCCAGATTCATCATGCAAACTGCATGTTCTCAAACAAGCTGCCGACATCGGCTCCTCCATGACCGATGTTGGCTGACTGGTAACCAATGCCAGTTGCTTCCTCTTGCTATCTGACCGACGTCAGCTGATCAAACTGATGCCATTTTTCCTACAACTAATTCTGTAACTACCCACAATTCTAGATCCTCCTTAACTTCTCCTGTTTGCATCCTGGTGAAGCTTTTAGCTCCACAACATAACAATCTCCCACTTGGAGATAAATAGATGCACCTGTACCTATACCTATACACCATCTAAATTATTTCTTGGCTTGTATTCCTCTTCAAGATCAATCCTGAAGACCAACCACCACACAACCTGTGATGATACCCCTGTCATTCAAGTAACCTGCCACATCCAAACCTACATATCCATGTAGTGAAGAACTTGACCCTGCATAACAAGAAACCCTGCTACCAGTCCCACTGAACTGCCCTCCAGTACTCCTTTCCCGAATTGGCTCCATACTTTCTGACAACCCCCACTGCTTGGGAAAACAACTTAGGTCTACACTAGACCTCATGTGATTTCGAACCCTGTTTCAAGCTAAGCTTGAACTGTCCAGCCCTTGGTGTGCTTTCTGATTCTGCATCCTGCATCATGAACCCCACCAACATCATCTTCACATCAGCTCCCACTGGAGATCAAATCTCCATGTCTCTTATTCCAAAGAATTTTGCTACTCCAAATTCTTCATGACACGCCTCTGAACTAACCTTACCTTTAGCTCAGCAAATACCTGTATGTACAAACCTACTAGTAAATCACCCACATATAGTAATAGAATGATGTCATGACTCATCATCCACCTGGTGAGATAAAACCACAATAGTTACACTGACATTGATTGAAGCCATGCTTAGTCATCCACCTGTCGATCCCTATACCACTATCCTGCAACTTCCTCAAGACCATATGCCTTAGCCTTCTGTCTCTTGTATCCATCCACTCTCTTCTTTAAAATGGGAATCCATTCCATCTCTCAATGCTTCCTCCCAGCTGACAACTCTACCAACAAATCCTATTTGGTTCTTCTCCAAGGACTCACACTCCTCATCCATGTCAAGCTCCCACTGTATCTGGACTCTACCTGCATTGCTTCTTCCGTCTTCCTGGTTCTTGACTATAAAGAAAGCAATATAAAGAAGGTGAACAATGAATATGAGGTTCACTTACCCTTTCTGACCTCGACATGAGCATTTGAGACTTGTTGTCCGCCCACTATCCGTACCAGTGACTGATCTCAGCCATCTCCCAGTCTATTTCCAACCGATGTCAGCTCCCTGTACTGAACTTGACTATCAACGTCATTTCCCTGGCTGATGCCGGTGTCCCTCCTACCAATGTCAATTTCCTTATGACCAACATCAGTCTTCCTATTGCTGACGTCGGTTACTGTATAACTGATGCCGGTACCTGTGTTCGTCTGTGAGTGATAACTTTTTACCCGCGAGCTCTCCATGGATCAAAATCCTAATCAAATCAACCCTGCTCTGCTCAGAATAATTTAGTTTCCTCACCTGATCTCTATCCATCATCTCCTCCATGAACACCAAGGCTTTCCAGTTCTTTAGCTTATCAAAAACATCTGACCTCCGCTTCAAAACCTGCATTCTCCTCCTACATATGTGACTAAGCCTATGAAGCCACATCTCTGCAACAGAAGGTGAATCAGCAATATAAGTAGATAGATAAAGGATACCTAATTTCTTACCACCATCTAATTCAAGTGCATCCACTGTGAGAGTTACATTGCATCTCTCATCACCCAAATTTCCTGAAAAAATTAGACTAATCTCCAAGACTGGTACCTGCATGACTTCCTTCAACCACTGTGTGTCATCCGTCTACAATTTCAGCTTCACTTCCCCTTCATCAATCATCTGACAAGGCTCTCCAACCCCTAAATAAATCTCTCCAAAGTCTCTAAAGACATACCCATGAAAGGATGCTCTATTTTGGGCTGCATGGAAAGAGGCAAAAGAATCTGTAAACAAAGATTCCACTTTATCCAGAACATCTAGTCCAATATTACCTGTAACATATGCTTCCACAAGCTGATCTTCTACCGACCAATGATCTCTTTTAACTTGCTCCTTCTTTCCATCAATCAGACCACTCGTGTTATTCAGTTTCTCCATTCGTAGCTTATTTTCTTCTGCCATTGCTATACTCCCACTCAATCTGAAACCCCTGTGAGTGACCTGTAATCAACAAACACTACCAGATCTAAAACCACCTGTTAGTCAACCCAACCAAAAGCTCTGATACCACTTGTCAAGATCTTGCTCTACCAATTAGATCACATATGATTACTTCTTGTATTAGCAACTAAACACAAAATTTAACCAGAATCAATAAGTAACTATAAATATGAAACAACACAGGAATTGAGAGACAATACACAATTGTATTAATAATCACTCAGAAGAATATACAATAAGGAAGATGCCACTTCTTCCTCCACCTCAAAGGTTCGCCACTCCTCAAGACCTTCTTCCCTCTCTCTCTTGGTCACAACAATCAATTCTAGTATAGAATTGATGTTCACCTCTCCAATCAGTCAGTAACACACTGCCAGTTCACCAAGTACACAACTGTACTTCAAGTAGATCACCTGCTCTCTATTGCTACCTGCAAATAACTAGATCATACTCACCATGTAGATGTCTTTCTACACACCTGAAGAACCCTTGTCCTTGCCTCACCAAGTCCTTATGATTCTTCAACTAGTACCCTGGTGGATCTTCTCCAAGAACTTGCACACCTACAACTCTCTCTGATCATACACTCTCAGTACCCCTATTGGTAGCTAGGAGGAACTACACTAGCTCTCTCCACAAGCCCAATGGCTTTCTAGCACACACTTACAATACAGCCCATGAGTCCATATAGATCTCATGATTACAATAATTAGACTAACCTAATTACAATAATTAGACTCGCAACTCAAGACTACGACTAGCCTTCAACATGCAAACTAACAGTCTCAAAATAGACTCTCCCAGATTCATCATGCAAACTGCATGTTCTCGCACAGGCTACCGACATCGACTCCTCCATGACTGATGTCGGCCGACTAGTAACTGACACCGGTTGCTTCCTCTTGTTATCTGACCGACGTCGGTTGATCAGACTGATGCCATTTTTCCTGCAACTGATTCTATAACTACCCGTAATTCTAGATCCTCCTTAACTTTTCCTGTTTGCATCCTGGTGAAGCTTTTAACTCCACAACATAACAACACTCAGACCTATTCATATCTTAGTTTTCAATACTCAAATCATCTATATCAGGTGTTTTCTAGATAAGTCTTTATTTTCACATATTTATTATTGTTTTATAAATTCAAAACTAGTCAAATTTGTAATAAATCAATGTTTATTTTATGCATATTATTTCTATGATTTAGACTACTCAACCCTTTAATCAAACATATGAATTACATAAGCTAAAACTTAAAAGGTTAAAATAGGACATGATTTTTTTAGATCAATGCACATGCCTTATAAGCATGTTTTTTAATAATAAAATTTAGGTATATGACCCCTTTTTGAGAGATGGGGTGAAACTTTGAAACTCATATCTCAAAATAAAAATATTAGGTGTAGCATATATAATATGTGAAAATCATTTATGTATCTATTATATAATACATTTCTATCAAATCATATGCATAAATTGAAATAAATTGCTTCATATGGGATCAATATATTGGAAATATATTATAAATCATCATAATTTATAATAGTGTATATCATAAATAAGGGTTATTTTCCCTAATGGATACATGATATGAATCATGGCATTGTAGGTAAAGGACACAATTTTATATGCAATGATGTGGATCATGACAACATAATGATAAAATAATTAGGAATATCATTATATTTGATGCAACCATGAAAATAAATAAAATAAACATGGTGTAAACATGATAAAAATCACATTAGAAACAATGCAAACATGATACGAAGCATATATCACACCTCAAATATAAAACAAACAAATATATATATATATATATATATATATATATATATATATATATATATATATATTTTTAAGAACATGGAAAAAATGTCAAAAATGTGGAAACAATTTAGGGACATGGAAACACACCAAGCATATGAAATCACACTAGGCAAATGGAAACATGGGTCAAACATATGAAAGCATGTTAATTACAAGCAATGTATTAATATATAAATCATGAAAGATGGGTGTGAATTAGATCACTTATGTAAGAATATTAAATATATATTGGAAATAAAAAACATAGACATGAGAGGATTAAAAAGTTACTAGACATAATGATAATGATAAGCAACACATCGAACACCTGAGCATGATATATATGATAGTAAACAAAGGCAAAAGATTGGTATGATATATATCATGGAAATGTAGTAAAATATAGGTATATATATCATATATATAAGCATAGAAAACATAAAACTAATGTATATACATGAAAAAATAACTTCTAATAAAATAATAACATGCCCCACATTGACCCCATTATTCCCCCCAATAAGCATGGAATTACCCCTAGATTAATATAAACTTGTAACTTGTTAAAACTATGTATGTATCCTACTAATCTCATCAATACTATATAAAAAAAATAACTAGGACCTCCATTTATATGTATGCATGAAACATGATTATGAATTATGTGTTCCACTATAGTCATAAGGTAGATAATATTTGAATAAAATCATAAAATAAATGAAAAAAAAATCATCATGTAATATTTCATAATAGATAACAAGTATGGGCAAGGCTAATTGATAATAGAGTCATACATCTTAGATAACAATGTATGAGAGTCAAGTCTACATATGAGGTATTGAGGCACCCAAGAATTAAATCATCATAAGTCATCCTTTGAAGGTCTAATGCAAAAATTTGGGGGATAAAAAACATGATAAAATGGAAAACACAAAATTTAATTTGCAAAGAACATATGCCCTTTTCAAAAGGGCATACACTTTTTTTTAAAACCATAAAAAATTTAAATTGGATTGGTCCCAAGCCTAAAGTGTGTATCCCATTTTTCACAAAGGGCATATGTCCTTTTTCACAAAGAGTGTATTCCATTTTTCATAAAGTGCATATGCCCTTTTTAGTAAAGTGTGTACGCCCTTTAGCAAAGGGTATACACCCTTTGAAAGACATTTTTTTGAGGGAATAGTTAAAGGTTTAAAATATTGAATGAAAAAGTGTACACCCTATATAGTAGAAAGGGAATACACCCTTTAGTAAAGGGCGTATTCCCTTTGATTTATAAAATGTTTTATTGTGGATTTTACTTGTTTGTGTTGTAAATATTTATATTACATTTTATTACATTATAATTTAATTTAATTTTTAATTTAAAGTATAAATTTACATTTAATTATATATATATATATATATATATATATATATATATATATATATATATATATATATATATATATTTAACCCTAAATTTTATATCTAAGGTGATCTTATTGTTAACCCTAGATTTAATTAAAGGGGTATATAGAAATGAAATGGCACAAGGGTGATAATCAGATCTATAATAGACCGATTAGATGCTAAACTCAAATATAAACATACATTGAATTTATTATGTTGAATATAGTCTAAATATGGAAAGTGATATAAAAATAACAAAGAATTGATATACTTAGATTGTTGTGATGTTAATGTAGTTTTAGATCTAGATTAGGTGGAAAGCAAGCTAAAAGGAGATTCTAGAATAGTCATCAGATTCTACATCTGACACTTTTTGATCTCTAGATAGTAACATTAGCCTAGGACAGTTGTGTCAACACTACTATGTAGGTTTGACATAAGTGTCCTATATGGAATATATACTAGAAAAATATGCAACCACCTAGATGTTTCTAGGTTTTACTTCACCTTCACTCTGGTGCATTCAAATCTAGATCATGGATTATCACTCCTTATGAAATAGAAAACCCCTAGTTCTCCATCTCCATAGTGATATTTGGGAAAAATAGGCTAGTGGGCACATAATGTTGAGTTGAACCCAAAGACATAATTATCAAAGGGCATTTCCCACATAGTGAATACTCCAAAAGAGGGCCTTAGACTCATGTCATTCTCCCTTCTGCATTAGCTTATGTGTGAATCATACAATATCATGCATAAAAATTACAATAATGACCTAGTTTGTAACTTAGAAAATCATGCTCTTGGGATACTCCTTTAGTACCTTAGACCTGTAGATGTATTGTACCTATGACTGGTATGAAAATATGAAAGATTTATTTAATTGAATGCTTGATAGAGTGCTTTTGATAAGTTACCTTGGTTTCTTTGATCTTTTGTTAGGTGTCTCTAGGTGAGGAATGAATGAGGGTTGATCTTATATTTATATCAATCCCTTTAGATTAATAACTCACATTAAAGAACCTAGATCAAACATTAGGATACATTTTATTTGAAAATTGGATGAATTTAGGGCACTAGACACTTACGTCAGGTCAGGACACTAGCATCGACACTAGTGTCTATCTCAGACATTAGTGTCAAGGAAGCATAAAAGTAGGTACATGCTTAAAACTTGTAGATATGGAAGATAAGTAGATTTTAAGCATTTTGAGTAAGATATAAGGCCTAGGTTATTAGCATAATATTACTAAGAAGTATAGTCCAAGGGGCACAAGATAGATCAGATGCAAGGAATATAGAAGCGTGAAAAGTATAGAACTAAGAGGAACAACCAAGGTCTAAGTTTTCTAAGTATATGAGACTGAATTGATATATAATCATAACATTCCCTCCCTTTAATTTAGTATGAAATTATTAGTTTAAAGGAAAAGAATGCATACCTACGTGTGTATGCACACTTTGTCTTTGTGTGTGCCTAATTTGAGTGATTCGTTGGTGAGTGACCTACAACAAAGAACATGTTATAATATAAAAGTAGTGCATATAATATGGAATTGAAAACACTCAAAATAAATTTAAATTGAAAGGGTAAGGTTTATTGCCTATTAGATAGTTGTTTTGAAAAATATGTATCATTGTAAGGCTTTAAAACTAAGATTAGGAATATATATATATATATATATATATATATATATATATATATATATATATATATATATATATATATATATATATATATATATATATTGAAAGTGCATATATCTAAGGAAAGAGAGAGAAATAGATTGATTGGAAGGCACATGCCCCCAACATTAAAGCAAAAGTGTGTTGCCACCTGGCAGTTGAGATTGGGTCAACCATGCAACCCAATGATGCTTATAACTTGGTGAGGCTGGATGATCAATTCCAACCTAAAATTTTTACAAGATTGAATGATATGATCAACTCAACCATGCCAAAAAGTGAACTAACTACTATAGTAGATTGGTTTAATAAAGTTCGTAAAGGTCTTCAAGGTATCGATATGGAAAAGTATGTGATGTGGTAATAGTCCATAAAAAAAAAATTAATATAAAACTAATTTATATTTTACAATATTAGGCACATGTTGCATAACATATATACCTTATATATATGTGTGTGTGTGTGTGTGTGTGTGTGTGTGTGTGTGTGTGTGTGTGTGTGTGTGTGTGTGTGTGTGTGTGTGTGTGTGTGTGTGTGTGTGTGTGTGTGTGTGTCATGATTAAACTATGTATAAAAATGGTATAAAATTATGCCACAACTGTGAATGTGAATCATATAGCAGTGTGCTTTGGCCAATTTAGAAAACTATGTAAGTGTAGAGAACATATTTCTAAAGCATGTCCCTACTATATATAGAGAAATATGAAATTTGATATAAGTAACAATATGGAGGACATGTTTCCAAAACATTCTTTGATTATAATTTGGATATGTTGAACACTAAATAGGTGTGGAGAACATGCTTTTGAAGCATGCCCCCACTAAATCTAGGAAATATGAATGTGTGGAAGCCATGCCCATATGACATCCCCCCCATTAAATATTAAAAATAATATAAGTACCATGTATTGAATGGGTGTGGAGAACATGCCTGTATGACATGCCCCCCTTTTAGGTGAGGAAAGATAAGAACTTGTAGTTATCCCACCTCAAAGGGATAAGAAAAATGTATAAAATATGAATGTAACCATGTATTATATATAAGGAACATGTTAAGGTAGATATAATATTGAAGTGCATAAAACCAATGTGATCACATGTAGGCCTAAGATGCATAATAATGATCATGGCAATGTATATATCATAATAGTACAAGCTCAATAAGAAAACAAGCACACACACAAGAGCATACAAAATTTAGTCAAAAGGTAATTTTCTAGGGAGACTACAAACAATAGGCATGTTCAAAATCCACACAATCAAAGTGACATGAATTATTCCAATGTCCATAAAAATAATAATGACATATTCAAATTTCCAAATAAGAAACCATGCCATATGTAAATTTCAATGAAAGCATACATAATCATGGGGGTCAAAAATAAAGGATCATATTCAAATTCTCAAACAAGAAATATAATATAAATTCAAGACACTCAAGGAACTGCATAAAGGAAAACATAAGCAACCAACATAATCATGTCATAGTAGCCCATGGATCAAATGTGTTAAAAAAATCAAGTGTATAGCATATTAGGTACATTGTGTAAGATATAATCATGGATAATATGCATGTGTAAGTACATATGTATGCTCAAACATGAAAATGTAGAGTGATCATTGAATCTTATAACTTGTGTGTATCAAGATCAAAGAAGTGGATGCCCTCAATGCCCATGTGACATGAGTAGAGAGAGGGAAATCTGAACATCTAAAAATAGGAGTAGATCATATATCTGTGTATTCCTATATCAGACTCCAGTATAAGTGTGACACATATGTGTATGTACGAGTAACTAAATATTCCATCCATTGATATGGAACTAACACATAGGTGTTAAGGAACTAGTATAACATGTAGGCACCAAAAATGTTTTTGGACTTTTGAATGTTTTTTAATTTTTTTTCATATTTTTGTAATTTTTGAAGAGGAAATATCATCTTGTGATTCCATCCAATAGATGGTCATATATGTCTACCCACTGTGAACTTGGTATAATACCCCATTTATACTATCAAGGATCATGTATAGGTGTAATATCTATCACTGTGGTATAAATGATGCTTTATGTATGTAAAATAAGATTATGTGTTCATGAATAAATAGTAAGAGTAATAGGAGTAGGGGTTATTAGAACCCATGATTGAGTGTTTGTTTGTTTATTTATTATATCAGAGTTATGTTTATTTAGAGGTGTTCTAGATATCTGAACATGATGTGCACTAGAAGATGGGGATTTCATGGAATCCATTGTATGTATTTAATGTAATGGTCTCTAGAGTATTACATGCCTAGTAAAGGGTATTTCTTATTGCTTACCCTTTTGTGATGAATTAGCCTTAGTAAGATTGATAGATAGTTGTTTAGGTATAAGTTTATTTTGTTTAAGAGGATGCTCATTTGTAGTTATAGAAACTATAATTACTTGATTAGCATGAATGTATTTTACACACCCATGCATTGTAGATGGTACTATTTGAATAGTGTGTATCCAAAATCTTCCAAATAAAATATCAAAGATGCATGTGGAAGGGATAATTGAAAAGGTAGTAACCACATGTGTGAGATTAACCTATAAAGATAAGTCAATCTCACTAAGAAACTTCTGAGAGGTCCCATCAAATGCTCTAATTGATCTAGTAAAGGGGTGTAAATCATGATGAGTATAACCCAAGTGCATAAGTAATCTCATGGTGAAAACATTTTTACTTGCACCATTATCAATCATAACACTACATATAGGGTGTTTATCAAGATATGATGGAATTAATAGAGAATTAAGATCAAAGTCATCATCCTTAATTTCACTATCATAAAAGGAAATAAAAGGTCTCTTAACTGTATGAGGTATATGTCACGTGTAAGTACCAATAATCCCATCTATTGGATGCCCATAATGTGATGGAGGAGGTTGTGCATTATATGCCATTTATACATGTAGTTCCTTCTTATAATGGTCTTGTAAAGGATTGTTAAATATTTTCAATTTATGGTGATCTCTAGGTTGTGAGCCTAATCCTTTTGGAAGATCCTCAAATGTAAGTAATTGGTCATGGATAAGATCTTGGATATTGTGATTCAAGATAAAAGATCTACTTGTATAATTTTGTGGTCTTTGATGATAATCACAATATTCATTTATATCATATATTTTGGGTATAACTTGACTCATATCGACCTTGATAAGATGAGGGAGAGATATAAGTTAACACTTTATTAACTATGGGAGTAATGAAGCTGAGGACTCAAGTAAATGTGTAAATTATATCCTTGGTGTATTGGATAAGACAAGATGATTAGGATGATGTGAAACTATGTTAACCATGGTGGTTGTTTCCTTTTTAGGCTCAATAGGTTTCACCTTATAACTTATTTTAATTTTTAATTTTGTACTAGATGTAGAAGTAACTAGTGTGTTTGCTACATAATTGAGTTTATTCATTGACATAAGATTCATTTCACGGTCCCATACAATATGGCATAAGTTATTGAAAGATTTGAACTTATTAAAAATAATGGACTCATATAAATGTGCAAGTAAACTTTTCTTGAATATATCATGCAACTCTTTATATACCATAAAATTTGTCATTTTGGCTATCATTGTCTTATATCTCAATACATATTCATTGATAGGTTCATTGGTTCCTTGTTTGATTTTGATAATTTGAACATAGGAAACATTTTTGTAAATATTAATGGAAAAGTGTGATAAAAATTGGTCTATAAGAGATTTCAATGCTTTTACATATTGTAGAGGTAAATCATAGAACCACCTCAAAGCATAGTCCTTGAAGCTTCTTGGAGATAATTTGGTCAAAAGTTTATCTTAGAGGCATAGTCAAGGCATGCCACATAAAATGTTCAAAGATATTATTTAGGGTCACCATTGTCATAATAAAATGTAAACTTAGGATCAAAAAATTCAATTGGAAAAGGGTGCAAAGAGATCTCAAATGCAAGAGGGTTATGTAACACATCTTGTGAATCTATAGCATGAGGGTCTTTTAAAGCATTTTTTTCAATGTTTATAACATTATCCTCTAAGGTATTTATAAATTTAAGGAGTGATTGAACTATAGGCCTAGTAATATTTAGATTAACAAGTTGAATAGTCACTAAATGGGATGGAAACATGTTTTAAGTAGTAATAGGCATTGAAACCAATATTTGTGTTAAAAAAATTGGTAATTTCATGATAGATGTAAAATGGTAGTTTCAATAAGCAAATTTGTAAACACACAATCCATGTTCCCACTAAATTTAGGTGGATTAATAGGTGTGGGCTTAGTTAGAGAACCTTATAAGGATTCACCATCACTAGGTGAGGCAGCCTTAGTTTTATCTTGTCTACTTCTTTGATCTCTTGTAACATACAAAAATGCATACATTAATCCCTTGTTATTATTGAGATGAGTAATCAACACTTCCTTATCTTCTATTTAGAGTCATGGTTTTGTACTAATATTTTTTTTTGCTTCAAAAATAAAATAATAATGACAAAGTATAGAAATCAAGATAAAATCATAACACCCTAATTTGTTCTAGGGTTTGATGTTCAAAGATTAGGTTCACAAAATATTTAACCCTAAATTGGATCTAAGGTGATCTTATCGTATCCCTAGATTTTATTTAAGGGGTATAAATAAATGAAATGGTATAAGGGTGATACTTAGAACTATATGAGGCCAATTAGATGCTAAACTCATATATAAGCATACATTGAATTTATTATGTTGAGTATAGTCTAAATATGGAAAGTACAACTATGCTAGATATAGAAATGAAAAATAAGTGATGTACTTAGCTTGTTTTGAAACTAATGCAGTTATATATCTAGAATAGGTAGAAAGGAGACTTGAAGGATATTTTATAAAAACCATTAGATTCTAGATTTGACACTTTTAGAGCTTTGGACAATAATGTTAGCTTGGGATAGTTGCATTTATGCTAGTGCCTAGGTTTAATTAAAGCATCTTATATAGAATATCTACTAAAAAAGGATGCAACCACTTAGGTGCTTATGGGTTTTGCTTCTCCTTCACTCTAGTGCATTAAAATATAGGTCATGGACTATCACTCCTTGTAAAATGTCAAAACCCTAGTTATCCATCTCCATAGTGACCTTGGAGAAAATGGGTTAGTGGGTACATGGTGTTGAGCTAACCCCACATACCCCACTATCATATGACATTTCCTACATATTTAATACTATAGAAGAGGGCCTTAGACTCATGTAGTTCTCCCCTACGTGTTGGTTAGTGTGTGAGTCATACAATAGTGTGCAAAGCAAGTATAATATGACTTATCTTGTAACTTTGAAAATTGGGCTCTTGGGATGCTCCTTTAGTACCCTAGACCTAAAAATATGTTGTACTTATGACTGGTATAGAAATATGGAAGCTTTGATCAATTAAGTTCTTGATAGAGTGTTTTTGATAAGTTTCTTTGGTCTCTTTGGTCTTTTACTAGGTGTAGCTAAGTGATGAATGAATGATGTTTGATATTGTATTTATATCAATCCATTTGGAGTAATAAATTGCATTCAATAACCTAGGCAAACCATTAGGATATATTTCATTTTCAAATTATATGAGTTTAAGGTATTAGACACTTGTGTCAAATCAAGAAATTAGTGTCGATGATATTTTATGTCCTAGACATTAGTGTTTAGGAAGCCAAAAAGTAGGTACATGATCAAAAAATTTAGAGATGGAAGATCAGTATATTTAAACATTCTAAGCAAGATAGAATACCTATGTCATCAACATAAGACTATCAAAACTAAGAGATATAGGCTAAGGGACATAAGATAAAGAAGTTGTGAGACATGTGAAAGTGGGAAAAGGTATAGAACTGAGAGGAATAGCCAAGGTCTAAGTTTTTCAAGTGTACAAGACTGAATTACTATATAGTCATAAAATAGTGTCTACAATATTCTTATACTTAAAATTTATTTTACTAAATATAACAAATTAGGGCCACTCTACATATTTTGAAATTGATTATAGAGCTATAGGAGTTACCATTTAGAAGTTAGTTTTTAAAAATCCATTATGGTCAATACTTAGTTTTTAGAATTTTAGGATTGGAAACTAGCTAAATATTTTAATTATTAAGCTCTAATATTAGGTATAGATGTCACTAGTCAATAGAGAAATAGGGAGCCATATATATAGATAGGGGATCAAGTATGGATTAGTTGATATAAGGACAAGGATGAATGATAGAGATAGGTCATATTTTAACATATATGTAACATCTACGTAATATGATGGAATGGAGCATGTACAAATACATCAACCTATCTAAACTTATAGATACAACCCTCAATGAAAATATGACAACTTCACAATTACTTCTTTCTTTTCACCATTAACTATCTAGGTTTGGGGACATATATTATCTATTTAAGAAAAGGTAAAGGAAGAGTTGGGTTATGGACTGAACCTTTGGGTTGATTTTACACCCCAACATTAGTGTAGACCCATAGATCTTCTTTCACTAGTGAAGAGGTGGGATATATATATATATATATATATATATATATATATATATATATATATATATATATATATATGAGTCACTCTATAGTCAATGCTTCAATTTTTATTTCTTAAATAACATGATTGACTCAGTAATATTTGATTTCAACCATGGAGATCATATGATAATATCCATAGAGTAATCCATCATGGTCCTACCTAATCTACTATATATGAACAAGGCTAATAACCCAAGTAGAGTCTAATCAGAATAAAAAGAAGTAAAACACCATTAATTTTATTTCATCACTCCCTCATCAACCCTCATCATCCCTCATCAGCCCTAACTACTCATTCATCGACCCTCATCATCCTTCATCATCCTTAATCACTCTCCCATCAACCCTCATCATCCCTCATTATCCCTAGTCACTCCCTTATTGTCCCTCATTATCCCTCATCATCCCTAATCACTCCCTCATTGATCATAATCATCCCTCATCATCCCTAATCTCTCCCTCATCAAACCTCATCATTCTTAGTCACTCTCTCATTTTACCTCATCAACCATCATCATCTCTAATCATCCCTAATCACTCCCTCATCGACCCTCATTTTCACTAAATACACCCTCATCAACCCTCATTACCCCTCATCATCTCCCCTCCTCACCCCTCATCATCCCTAATCACTCCCTCATCAACCCTCATCATCCTTAATCACTCATTCATTAATACTCATCATACCTAATCACTCCCTCATTGGACCTCATCATCCCTAATCCCACCCTCACCATCCTTCATTATCCCTAATAATATTTAAATAATCCCTAATAAACCCTTATTATACCTCATAATTCATAATCACTCCCTCATTATCCCTCATCACTCCCTTACCATCCTTCTTTATACCTCATCATAACTAACCACTCCTTCATTGGCCCTTATTGTTACTAATCACTTGGGCTCATCAACCCTCCTTGTTTCTCATCATCCCTAGTCACTCCCTCATCATCCCTCATCATTCCCAATCACTCCATCACTTCCTCATTAACCCTCATCATCCCTAATCACTTCCTCATTAACCCTCATCATCCCTCATCATCCCTAATCACTTTGTTATTGTCCTTTATCATCTTTCATCACCCATTATCACTCCCTCATTTCTTTGATATGTTATTGGGTGAAGCAAAGTAAAATATCAAGAATGTAAGCTTCCTTTGAATTAATCCTTGGTATAGATTAAGTAGGTATGGAAAGCTTTTCCTAAATTATTGGGTAAGGAAAACATGAGATATAGATAGGTCTTTTACAATTGTGCCTCCATATATCTTTGGTAGGGCCCTCACTCCTATAATATCCCTTAATATAATGTGTTGGGGACCAATGCATAATTAGAGTATATGAAGGCCCTAGTTTTGGATTTAGAGCCCACCACCCATACCTAAGATCTAAGTATCACCTCCCTGATACACTAGATTAAGTCATATGCCATTATTTCCCTTCATATATCAAGTTGGGTATAGATCGATTTGGGTTCAAAAACATAATCTAGTAGATTGGTGACCACCTATCTATCTATATGGTGATGCACTCTACTATGAATAAACTTTCAATGACATATAGATAAAACAGGAACTCAACTATGGGTTGGGATAATAATTCTTAACTATTCTATGGTCACCCCTATCTAAATAGATATAGATTTGTATTATCAACTCTAGGATTGGGATTCTAGGATTACACATACAAATCTATATATGTAAGTATTACAATTTCATCCCACCCTTTGCTTGCTTTCCTACCTATTTAGTTTAGCTTAGGCATGTGAATACACACTCTCTCCCTGATCCAGGTATGGATCACTATATAAATCTCTTAATCTTTCTAGATAACTAGATAATATCTATTCAGGATACTAATCTATTTGATTGGGGTATGGGCTTCAATCATTTAATGGCCAAGATATGTATGGTGAGGGGTCAATACATTCCATTTGATGTAAGATATATATATATATATATATATATATATATATATATATATATATATATATATATATATATATATGGATTACCTTTTACTCTCAATAGAGTAAGAGTAGCCTAAAGACAAGGATTAAAGATTGGATATTATCATGATAGATGGAGTAGAAAAATAGACTATGGGATTGGGACATGACCATCCCTAAATTATCACTTGATTTGGAACTCAAGTCTGGGATTAAATCCTTGCTCTCTCTCTCTCTCTCTCTCTCTCTCTCTCTATATATATATATATATATATATATATATATATGTATATATATATATATATATAATAGGGGGATTTAAGAAATCCCCAAAAATATATATAGGGTGCAAGATACTAATATTCAATTGGGGTATGTATGTATATATATGTGGGGAATATAACATCCCACTAATAATTTCCAATAATGGATACATCTGAGATTGGTTCAACTCTAGGATTGGATCAACTCTTAGATTGGGCAATGAAATATATTTCCTCTAAAGTTTCTTAGTAGTAAAGTGATATATTCCTAGTAGAAGACTTCAAAAGTGGGCCCATAAAACAAAAGTATTTAAATAATTATTAGAGAGTGCTCTACTATAATAGATTATATACATTTATGTGTTCAACCATGATCAGTTCCTCAATCGATGATAAAACCACATTAATAAATAGTAAATTGGGTTGTTCATATGATTATGACATCAATCAATAATTGAATCAAGAATTTGTTAAACATAGATATATTCCTTAGTCATATAGTTTCAATTGCATTAAAAAAAACTCCAATTAGGTTTCTTGGATGGGTCATGTACATCCACCTAACCCTAGAGGGGTACGCTAAGAGGACCAAACCTTGGATCACCCAACTAGTTTTAGATTTAATAATAATTCTTGATATATTAAATCATGATAGATATTATGGCCAATAATAGTGATATTGATAGTGGGCATCATGATCATGATATAGATTTTGGTAGAGAGTCAGGACAATGAGCTCCAATAAGGGAGTGATTATGGATGATGAGGGACAATGAGGGATGATGAGGGTGTGACTAGGGATGATGAGGACTAATGAGGGAGTGACTGAGGATGATGATGTTTGATGAGGGAATGTTTAGGGATGATGAGGGAGTGATCGGTGATGATTAAAGATGATAATGATTGATGAGGGAATGATTAGTGATAATGAGGGATCATGAGATAGTGATTAGAGGCAATGAGGGATAATGAGGGCTAATGAAGGAGTGACTAGGGATGATAAGGGATGATGAGGATGATGAGGGAGTGATTAAAGATGATGAGGGTTGATTAAGGAGTGATTAGGTATGAGGATAAATGGGTGTTGATGATGACGAGAGATTAGGGATGATACAGGTTAATGAGGGTGTGATTAAGGAAAATGAGGGATATTAAGGGAGTGATTATAGATGATTAGGGATGATGAGGTAAAATGAGGGAGTGATTAAGGATGATGAGGAAAGATGAGGGAGTGATTAGGAATGATGAGATACAGTGAGGGTCGATAAAGGAGTGACTAGGGATGATGAGGACCAATGACAATGCCATTAAGTATGATGATGGATGATGAAATATGATGAAGATCAATGAGAGAGGGATCAAAGATGATGAAAAATAATTATTGATTGATTATGATGATGAATGATTATGACAAATGATAATTTATGCACTTGATCCCCATATCTCCATATCATTTGGGGAGAGGGAGATCATGATATGAGTGATTTTGATATAATATTGAGAAAATAAGGTTTGAAATCACTCCCCTCCACCCTAAATGGTAGTGGTAGTGTCCTATGTGATTTTGGAATTATAGAAGATGACTATGTTTTATTTGAGTCTAGAATAAAATGTTTAGGTCATGCATGTGTGTGATTAGAATTTAAGAATACATGGATTGACCCATCTATATAATATTTTTTTCAAAGTGAAGGGTATATTTTTAGGATGAATCTTGAATTTTTTTTTGATTCTTTCTCTTTTGAATATATTGTATTAAGGTGATTAGCTACATTCATGTCTGGTATGAGTGACTATATTAAATGTCATATATGAATAACTACATACCTACATGTAATAATAAGTATTCATTAGATGTCATGTATGATTAATTGTATCATGACTCTAAGTATTTTAAATATTGCATGATACATGCCAATTATTTATGCATATCGATAGACCTAGTGATCAAAAATCCCATAAATTATTTAGGAATTTAATTTGAATATACATTTAATCCTTTTTCCTGATCATCCCTAGTCACTCCTTTATCTATATAGGTGAAAATTCCCCCTCTCTTTTCAAAATATGTTAGTCAATTCTGAATCTCCTTTATCTATATAGGTGATAATGGCCCTCTCCTAATTTTCAAGCATCCCTTGATAATACCCCAAATCCTAATTTTTAGGCATCTCCTAATAATTCCCCTATCCTTTATCCATTGATCATATAATGCCCCCTCTATTAGTTTTTAAGCATTATAATGGCACCTCTCCTTTCAATATATGGATCGGTTATTCAATTAGGTATCAAGTATTCAAGATATGGCTTGAGTAAAGTATATATGGTCAAGATTAAATACATGTATTCAAGATCAAAATATGGATCAAGTATTCAATAAATTAGGGAATACTCAAGTACATAGGAAAATAATGATATGTAGTTAGGGCATAGTCAAGATCAATATATGGCTTGGGTATTCAATTGTATAGGCCACACTCAAGTAGGTAAACTAGGCAGGGCATATTTAAGTAGGTATGACATACTTAAGTAGGTAGGGCATACTTAAGTAGGTAATTAGGTAGGGTATACTCAATGGTATAGATATATTATATATGTAACATGATTCAAAAATTCATTTCACATTCTATCTATTAGGAATCAAGCTTCTCTTGCCAATAAAAAAATCTAAGTAGGTAGGGTCTAGCTAAGTAGGTAGGGAAATAATAAATGTAAGTTATGGATCTAAAATCAATATTATCTTGATATAGAAGAATCTATTATAGAAATGGAAAGTAGGTAGGTATATCAAGAAGTAATATTTTCTTGCCTTATCAGGTAAGGCATAGCTAAGTAGGACAAGAATAAAACTATCTATCAAAAAATAAGCTTACCTTGATAGTTATGTCTTAATCCAAAAACAAAGAAAAGATAGATATTAGGAAGGCAAAATTACCTTGATATCTATGCCTTAATCCATTACTATCTATTGGGAAGGCAAGGTTCCCTTGATATGCTATTAGATGGAGCAAAGCTAGATATCTAGAATGCAAGCTTCCTTTGCCTTACTCTTTGGCATATATGAAATAAGGAAAGCTTTCCTTGCCTTATAGGGTAGGGAATCCTTGAGATTTGGCTAGGGATTTCAGATTGGTGCCCCCCTCCCCCAAATATATCTATGGTGGGGGGCCCATTCCTATGTTATCCATTTATTTATTATATAGGGGACTAGGGCATACTCAGAGTATGACAAGGCCCTAGTTTGGGAATATCACCACCTTGAATGGTGTTAAGATTATTACCTAGACCATGAATATGATATGGGAATAGTAATCTAGGTTTTTGATGAGATTTAGATGTATCAATAAATATAGGTCAATGCATCTGTACATGCTCCATCCCATCATATGAAGTAGATTTTGCATTCATGTAAGCATAAGCCCTATCTCTATCTTGACCAATCTATACTTGAGCCCTTTATATATATATATATATATATATATATATATATATATATATATATACATACATATATATATATATATACATATATATATACACACATATATATACATATATATATATGGTTCCCTATCTCTATCTTGACTAGTAACATCCATACCAGAGCTAAGAGATTAATAAGTTATATATATATATATACATACATATATATATATACATATATATATATATACATATATATATACATATATATATATAGTTCCCTATCTCTATCTTGACTAGTAACATCCATACCAGAGCTAAGAGATTAATAAGTTATATATATATATATATACACATATACATATACATATATATACATATATATATACACATATATATATACATATATATACATATATATACATATACATACATATATATATATATATATATATATATATATATATAACTTATTAATCTCTTAGCTCTGGTATGGATGTTACTGGTCAAGATAGAGATAGGGAACCATATATATATATATATATATATATATGGTTCGCTATCTCTATCTTGTCCAGTAACATCCATACCAGAGCTAAGAGATTAATAAGTTATATATATATATATATATATATATATATATATATATATATATATATATATATATGTATATATATATATATATATGTATATATATATATGTATATATATATATATGTATGTATATTATATATATATATATATGGGGTTCCCTATCTCTATCTCGACCAGTAACATCCATACCAAAGCTAAGAGACTAATAAGTTAAATATTTAGTTAATTTTTAATCCTAAAATTTTGAAAGTTGAGTATTGACTATAATGGATCTTAAAAATTAACTTATAAATGGTAACTCCTATGGCTTTGGAATCAATTTTAGAAGATACAAAGTGACCCTAATTTGTTATATTTAATAAAATAAAATGTAATAAAGTATAATTTTACATTTAATTTATATTATATTTTATATTTTTTTAATAAATTTAAAGTATAAGAATATAAAATGTATATAAATTAAATATAAACTTATACTTTGTTACATTTATTTTACTAAATATCTACAACACAAAACATTTTGTAAATCAAAGGGCATATGCCCTTTAGTAAAGGGTGTATTCCCTTTCATTCAAAAATTTCAACTTTTTTACTATTCCCACCAAAAAAAAATGCATTTCAAAGGGTGTACACCCTTTTAATAAGTTTTTATTATGGCCATTTTGCTTCCCCTCCAAAACTGGTTTAGTTTTGGGATTGGGGGGTCCAATCCCAACCTAAAACCTATCATGGACTAGCCCATATTAATTTTAGGAATTTTTTATCTTTTTCATCTTTGCCAATGCATCTGATCAAGAAGATTTTATTATCTAAAAAAATATGTGTTTGTAGAGGGGAAAAATTAGATTTTAAATATATAATATTTTTTAATGTTAAATTATTATTTTTAATTATTACTTAATTTATACACAACATACCTAATTATGGACTATATACATGTCTTTAAAAATACCATTATAACTTTTTGATCGTTAATCAAAAGTTCATAAAACTTATATCTCAACAGTCTACACATCATTGGCTATGCTTTAAAAAAATGATTTTCAGGAAGTTCAGGTCAAAAGGTTGTGTTTGTAGACTTTTAATTTCAATTTTCTAGTTGTCTTGACTTGTAAAATTAATTAATTAATTATTTATATATATATATATATATATATATATATATATATATTAAAAAAGTAATAAAAAATATTCTCAACAATCTTCAATGTTTCCTCTATTCATATATGAAATTCCATAAAAAAATCTTTCGTTTACTCAAAAAAAGTGTCTATACACATGTAGTCTCCTTATCTTTTCATAAAAATGTACCAAGCCATTGTCATAAATGCATCAATTTTGCATACTTTTATCACCTAGTACTGAAAAAAACTATATATTTAAAAACTAGATTTGATATGCCACAATTCATATTCTTATATTATTTTGAAATTATTTTTCCAAGTGGCTAAAATTCTCTCCAAGTTAAATTATTATTATTAGAAAAATAAGTGTCACTTTAAGCCCCACTTTTATTCCCCATTATCATAAATTGTGTGTGTGTGTGTGTGTGTGTGTGTGTGTGTGTGTGTGTGTGTGTGTGTGTGTGTGTGTGTGTGTGTGTGTGTGTGTGTGTGTGTGTGTGTGTGTGTGTGTGTATATGTATGTGTGTGTGTGTGTGTGTGTGTGTGTGTGTGTGTGTGTGTGTGTGTGTGTGTGTGTGTGTGTGTGTGTGTGTGTGTGTGTGTGTGTGTGTGTGTGTGTATATATATGTGTGTATATATATGTATGTATATATATTTAAAAAGTAATAAAAAATATTCTCAACAATTTTCAACGTTTCCTCTATTCATATATGAAATTTCATAGAAAAATTCTTTCGTTTACTTAAAAAAAGTGTCTATACAAATGCAGTCTCCTTATCTTTTCATAAAAATATACCAAGCCATTGTCATAAATGCATCAATTTTGCATAATTTTATCACCTAGTACTGAAAAAAACTATATATCAATATGCCACAATTCATATTCTTATATTATTGTCAAATTCTTTTTCCAAGTGTCTAAAATTCTCTCCAAGTTCAATTATTATTATTTTTAGAAAAACAAGTGTCACTTTAAGCCCCCATTTTATTCCCCATTATCCTTCATCAACCCTAAAGCATCATATTCATTATCATTAGTATTTATAATTATATCATTCTCATATCCATTTAATTATCTAATTACCATAGGTTGTGTCTTGTGTCTTATTTTTACTTTCTTAGGTATAGACATATGCACCTGAACTTTATCCTTTCTTTCTTTAAGTATCAACCTTGGTTCTTCATAGGTTACTCTTCTTGTTTATGCCTTTTTAGAAGTTATGTATCTATATGAATTGTAATAACATTACCATGTTATATGAGGAATGATAAAAAAAACCTCTTATCCTTACCCATCTAATAATAATTCTCTTCCCACTCACTTGTGTGCCTCCTTAGCTCCTCTACTTCAAACTATACCTTTTTTCTCTCTAAATTCCCTGCTTTATTTTAACCCTACTTGGAAATTAACATTTTTTCCTATTTCATGCCCTTCGGTTTTAAAATCTAAGTTTCTCTCATCCAAAAATAGTTTCACCTACCCTTAGCTCAACCCCTTTTTAAAAACTACACTGGATCTTTCCATCATAGAGTTCTTCACAATGGTTATTTTTGTATGGAAGATTTAGATGTTTCCCCTATTGTGAAGATGTGTGTAGAGGATTTTGAACAATAATGCTATCTTAAATAGCCCAATATCATTTTTTAGGTTTACTAGACTTCAGTGTAATTTAGTCAACCTTCACCAATGGATTTCAACTAATTTCAAATTTGACCTCTCCTTAGATTTTCATTTATCCTTGTGCATAAATATTCTTCATTATTGTATGTGAATATGTTGAGGATAAGATATCTATTCTAAAATTTTGACCTTGGTTTTAGAAGGGTGTTGGCCTATGTATGAAACCATATTATGCCTTTTTTAACCCTTCTTTGGATATTGTTTCATATTCCCCAATATAGGTTAGGTTTTTGAACCTCCCTCTTCACTTATAGACTCCTTCCACCTTCTCTACCATCAGGAATGCTCTTGGATTATTTCACTTATGCATTTTGAAGACATCTAATAGGAATTTCACCACTTTTTCTAGGGTCTATGTGGAGGTAATTTGGAAAATGGCATCCTAGAGTAAATTTAACTTAATTGGGTGATATCATTTTGAGAAAAAAGTTATATTATGAGCACATGAAATTAAAATGTCATGCATGCTTCTCTCATGGTCACAAGTGTTCAAATAAAACTAAGTGAGGAATGAATGATAAATGGGCTAAATTGGCATAGTCATCCATCTACTACAAAATTATATGATACCTCATTCTCTCGTACAATCTAATCAATTTAAACTTATCACAATATGAAATTGCAATTGCTTAAGTAATCATTCCCAATGAAAAATAATAAATTAAATTGGTAGAGACAAAGATTTATTGATCTCAACTTCCATATGTTCTCTCCTCTTACTTCTATTCTAAGGATGTTTCTTGAGGCTTCCAAATATTATTTCCTTC
Source organism: Torreya grandis (assembly GCA_037957365.1). Taxonomy (NCBI): domain Eukaryota; kingdom Viridiplantae; phylum Streptophyta; class Pinopsida; order Cupressales; family Taxaceae; genus Torreya; species Torreya grandis. Next base: position 1,102,512 of record JARHVA010002877.1, on the reverse strand, counting down.
TCCTCCAAGCTTTTTTTTTCCACATTTTTATAAATTTATGAATTAATGATTCATCTAGATCCTTTTTCTAATCTAGGATGTTAATAGCTATATACTATGTGTCTATAATTTGTCTTGTATTTCCTTCAAAAAAAATTATCTAGTTCACAGTGGTTTCATAGTTTTTAAAATGTATGGGAAATTACTATAAATGAATGAAATTCATAGGGTACATTTTATTTTGTGTAAACCAATGTTATATGAGGTTAGGAATTGTCCACGAAACACAAGAAGATATGTATTCTTGTTCATCTCACAAATTTTGATAAATTTTAATCAATATAATATGTGTGATATTTTTTATTTCCTTGCATTTCTTGGATTTAATATGGAAGTAAAGTGTTTAGTCTATGTCAAGTTTTCTTTCAACCATTATGTGTGCATATTCACATTCTAGTGTGTAACTTGGCATGAATGTCATTTTGAGATATATTTCATTATGATATAAGTTTTGAAATCACTTTGGCACAATGGATAAGGCATAAATTCTTGTGATTGGATCACTTTTTATTAAATATTTTTCCACTCATGTTTTATTGAGAATCCTAAGTTTGTATAATAATATATCATACATGGATTCTTTGTCCTCCCATGGAGCCTTGTACTATATTTGAAAACATTATCATAGGTTATTTTTATGCACATTATATATGTCTTGAATTCATTATGAGAACCATATATTAACAATGAAGGAGGTGGTTACTTGTAAGATTCATTTCCTTACACAAAATTGAGGAGTTGTTATAAATCACTGTGAAAAGGTCCATTTGAATATTAACATATGAGATGTGTTGTTACATGGGTGAGGTTGAAATTATTATAAGTTTGTTCAAATCTATTTGATATCCCCTTATATATGTTGTATTCATTTTGGAGTAGCTATGAGTTAAGATCTTTTGGTCATTTGTATCCTCTAAAACACTTTGCCTTTAATTTTTCTTTGTGGGGAATTATTGGTATAATTAGATCATATATTTTTGAGTTATCCTTGATGCTTAAGCATCTGGTATTGTTCTAAGTTTGATTTCTCATTTGGTTTGTTTTAGGATGTATCATATAGAAGAGTGAACAAGAATGAATATATAGAGGTTATCAATACTATATTTTTTAGGTTTTGATATGGATTAATTATGTGTAAGTGTGCACATGTTAGTCACACTTAGTTTGGAATATGAACATAGTGGATCTTGATTATGGTCCATATATGATGCATATGTGAGTTAACAATCAAGAGTGCATGAGACAACCCCATAGGGAATCCCCCCTTGGTTTTGCAGAGCAAGAAGTGTGGAGGGTAAACCCCCCTTGGTTGTTTTTGTTTGAGTTTAAAAATTGGTATGTAAAGAGAGTTGGAAAAGGTCATTACCGAAAGGTTAGTTCCCATTCCTCTTTTCTACTAAAATTTGGGTTACTTATTTGAGCACCGATAGTTTTTTTGTCTTGTGTGTTGCTTATGCACCATATGTATCTATTATTATCCATCTACTACTATAATTTATACATAATCTACACACATATTATTGAGATTATTATTGTATTAGATGTGGGATCTACATGTTTATACATATGATTATAGATTTAAAAATGATTGGGAGCATCCTTTATGCTTGATCTTGAGGCATCTTAGAAGAAAACCCCTATCACTATTTTAGGATGTATCTCTCCTAGTTTCCATTATCATATTGAGATTCATGTGATTATATATCCTGATCTATCATGTCTCTTATGTGCTTTTTGATTTAATCTGTGCTCATGTTGATGTCATACTTTTTTTAATTCTTATCATACTTATGGTGCTTGAAATGTTACTATGTGATTTCTTATATGAGTGTTTTACTTTGATTTTAGAGTGCTTGATGTGTTTACTATAATGTTCATTCCAGGGGCATACTTATGCTCTCTCTAGGGTAATCCTAGAGGAAGACTCTGAAAAGTGTCACAGGATGTATCTTTCCTATTTTACTTTATCATATTGAGCTTTCTTTTGATTATATATCCTGATTTATCATGTCTCTTATGTGCATAGTTCTTTTATCTATGTCAATGTTAATGTCATAATTTTCTATGTTCCTATCATACTTTTGATGCCTTCAATGTTGCTTTATAATTTCTCATATGAGTGATTTTATTTGATTCTAGAATATTTGAAGTGTTTACTATAATGCTTACTATTTGGCATGCCTCTCTTATTTTTTATTTTCCTATTACATGTTACTTCAAATGCATATTGATTGGTACGATTATTTTTCTTTCCTCGTGTGCCTAATGTATGCTTCTTGTTTAGAATGCCTCTTTTGTTGATGATTTATGTATGTCCCTTCCTTTTTTATATGTTTTGTGTGACTTTCTTGTACTTGTTTTCTTTGTGTGACATGCTTGTACTTTTTTATTTTGCATGGCATTACTTATGTAGTCTACTTTACATGTGTGAAACTATTTTCCTTATTTACTCTTGAGTATTGTATGATTTTTAATTACTTGGTGTGTTTTCCTTGATTTCTTTATTTATTATGCATTGTTATATGATTAGTGTCATGATGTATATAGTGTAAATTTTTTTTTGATTGGATATATGCTTTTTTTCTTATGCTTCCATGTTCCTACCATGCATATAATGGGGAATGTTATTGATTGAGATTCATTCATTCTAAAAATAATATATTGAGGCATATAATTTTATGTTTCCTTGACTATATATTTATCATTAGGGGCATGATAGTCTTATGATTACATCAACTATATCTTGGCCAGTGAATACTTTTGCTTGTGCTTCATTGATTATAGCTTTCTCACATAAGGGAAAATTTAAATTGATTTTGCTTACATTGTATATACCTTTCTTATATAAGGATAAACCCATTATTATATTTTCTCTACAATGTTTCCACTCTAGCACACATGAGTCGAGTTACCTATTACATATGTGCTTTCATGATGATGTATTCCATATCTAACTTATACCTAGACATAATTAGGTTAAGAACCCTTATTGCATATGTGCTTTCATGATGATACTTTTCTATAGTTATACCAATGTATTTTATACATACATGCTTTAATGATGATATTTTATTATGATTATAAATCCAAGGTTTTATCATTCCTATTTTACACATGGTACAAATAATCCTTTTATTTTGAGAAATGTGATTAAAATAATTATCCCACACATTAAAATGGGGCATACAATCCTCTTATTATACTTTAAATTATATGATACAAAATAGTCCTATAGAGTTATAAAGTGTACTTCTTGCTTCCACATTTGGAATCAGTCCTAAAGAGTCATAAGGCATCCTTATTCTTGCTCCCATATTTGGAAGTGATCCTATATAATTATAAGAATAATTCACTTGGTCTTCTTAATGAGATGCATACTAAGAGATGATTCAAATTCAAAAAAATGGACTTCATAGAGAAAGCTTCATTCCTACACAACTAAGTGTATATGTTTATGTTTTTCATTTTCTCTCATAGATTTCAACATTTACTTGATTACTATTTACATAGACATTGATTCACTTGTAGTTTTTTCTTATGTTTATAGATAATTAATTTTTATATTATAGACACATAACAATGGATGTTTGTTGCAAGATCTTCATGCCTTTTCATAGTGGAAATCAGGATGCTCGTATCATATTTCAAGGAGTACATGGTTTCATTTTATTTTACATGTCACAGGTGTTAGAATTTGCATCAGGATAAACTGTATCCTCATTTTGAATTTTATAACTTTATAATTTCCTATTTTGACTTCAATAATTGGTATTGGTTTTTTCCATGACCCCTTTTTCAAGTTTTCCCAAGTACAATTATTTGTTTTAATTTGAAATATATATGTGCACACGCACACGCACACACACGCACACACACGCGCGCACACGCACACACACACACACACACACACACACACACACACACACACACACACACACACACACACACACACACACACACACACACACACACACACACACACACACACACACACACACACACACACACACACACACACACACACACACACACACACAAAAGTAAGGCATTATATAAACACCTAATTTTGGTCTAGGGGTAGTTGTAGTGCTATTTTAAATTTATCTATGTTTCAATTATCAATTCAAATTGAACTCTTATTGGTGTGTGTTTATGTGTGTTTTGGGCCTTGTTTGCCTCCCTAATTATTTATCTTCTCTCCTCCATATTTTTCCATGTTCTTGTGATTCCATATGTCTATTGGGTTATTTATATGAATGTAATGGTACATTAACAATCCCATAAATTTTTGGATCCTTTGATCTACTTCCCTTGTTTCTAGTGTTTGTGCCATGTTTTGTCAACTTTCTTGCCCTTTGTTTGTTGCCTTGCATGGCAATAGAGCCCTAGTTTGAATTTAATTGTATATATGAATGAATTCATATAGGAAAAATATTGAAGGAGAAAGAGTTATAATAGTTCAAAAAGATGTTTATAATGATAAAGAAAAGTAGAGTTCTAGTGTTACATCAAATTTCTAGTAAAAGAATTCATATTGCATCATTATCTTTGCTTATGTAGTGAAAAGTTATATAAGGATTAGGACTTGCAACATGATGATTACTTGTTGAACTATATTTAATGTTAGTTTTCAATTTTTTTAAGGAAAAAGGTCTATCTAAGGAAGGCCCACATAACTACACCCAATTTTTATAGGTTTTACAAGATTTTAAGAGCTATTTAGCATTTCAAGGAAGGTAAGAGTTTTTTTAGTGATCTAAAGAAAATTAAGACAACGTGAGTGAATTTTATAGAGGACACAAGTATAGGAACATCATTGTTAAATTTATTTTGAATTTAGACACAATTTCTAAGAGCATACCTTCCCACTCCTAGTCAACCAATAGTGTATTATCTTAGTTTTGGTCAAAATTTCAAATTTTTTAGATACTTTTAAATTTTTATAGATATCCCATCATTGGTTCTTATAAATGTTTCCACATGTTTTTAGCCTCAACTATACACAAGTTTGATATAATTTGGTATTTATCTTAGAACCCTTTCTTTGTCAATTTCAATTATTCTAATACTTTTATGTCTTACATTTATGTTTGTTTTAGCTATTTGTTTGGGTAAAAAAATTCTATCTGAATTACAACACTTTATGATTTATTATAGTGAGTTGTTCATGTAAACTAATTTATGCATCTACACTCATGACCTAACCCTTCACTAATTTTAGGCACCTGTAATATAACATTACTTAATAATAATGTTAAAATTAAAAATAATTATATAAGTAAACATCTTATAAAAAAATGTTGTGCTTAAATTAAAAATTACTTCCATTCCCATGATTTTGCTAGCTCAAGTGTTTATCATCATCATATTGTTTCCACCCCTTAGGTTCCATAGGTAAATAATTATGAGATTTCTCCCCAAAATACTCAATGAAAAGGTTTTCCATTAGTAAAAAAAAGTGAAAAACCCATCACCATGCCTTCTAATTGCTCATAGATAATTCCTTTGAAAATAAATAAGGTAGATCTCAAACAAAGCCCAACCAATTATGCCATCTCCCTATTAATGTTCCTTTATGTTCTTTCTTTAAAAATTATTCTCATTTTGTTGATTTTATTAAGGATAATAAATTGAACGGAGATGAGATTCTAACAAAATTCAATGTGGTTTCCATGTTCACAAAGGTACGAATTGTAGAAGTGTTTAATGTGGCGAGAGATCACATCATTGTTTAAAGTTTGATTGAGATAAACTCTCTATAATTTTCAAAAGACATGCTCAAATATAAATGAGAGGAATAGGCATAACAAACCACTCTCTCGATTTAAATTTGAGTATAATCTAAATGCTAGAGAGAAAGGAGGATGGATGTAACCTAATGCAATCAATATTAGGATCTTTAAACATTGATTGATAACTTGAGGAGAGTGTAAATGATGTCAACTAATTTCAATTAACGTAAGGTTCAACCATTGTGTCCTCATCATTTAAGTTGAGGGATATCAACATAAACATTCTCAACAAACTTCGATTTATGTAGGGCTCAACCATCACACCTTTATCCTTTAGATCGAGGAAGATCAACCAAATATTTTACACTGAATTCATTCAATGTTGATGTTAATTTTAATTCAACATATTATCTATTTAAAACTTTTAATTACTCTACCTAAAAAATAAATATATTTGAATTATGCATGAATTATTAAAATATTTTAATAACATCCATAAATCTACACACCCTATGGTACCTTTTAAAAAAAAACAAAAATGTGTTCCCTGCAAAATAAAAGGCACTAAAGACAAACCCTGTCCTTTGAAAATATACCCTCCAATGTGTACCATGTGTTTTTATTGGTTTTCATTACCATTTCATGACTTTTAAAAATTGATATTGACATTAAATTAAACCACCTAGAGATGGGATAACTATTAAACAATAACAACAATTGACACGTTATACAAATATAAGCATATGGGTCATTTTCAATCATAACACCTTCTCATGTTTATCATGAAAGAATCTAGTGCTCTAAAATAATTCCATAGGATGGTATTATTTCTTTTGACATACAAAACTTATAATTTATAAATATATTAAAAATACAAGGTAGGTTGTTTTCTTTTAATTTATTCATTAAGAGAATGTTTTGTACATATATTGGATGTTAAATTCATTAGAGAATCATTTTATATAACTATAACTTGTAACCCAATAATGACACTATACTTTTTGTTGACACTCAATAATTGTATTAATTTCAAATGAAACAAGTTTTTGGGGTCATGTGTATAGGATGTAAGATGAAATTTTGGATCCAATGAAAAAAAATTCAAAAATTAAAATAAATATGTAAATTATTTTTAATGTGTTTTTAATCATGAATTATATTAATTTTTGACAAATAATTTTTGATGAATTATGTTTTTTTAATCATGAATGATCATTAAATTTAGTTTCTTACTCTCATCATCCTATGTTATTGAATTGTCTTAAAAATATATACATATGTATTTACATTAATTGAGAGTAAATATTTTTGACTAGAATTATGAACTGACTTTGGGGCACAAACAAGGAGATCAACCTTATAAAAAGCTAAGACTACCCAAATTTAAATAAAGGACCAAAAACTAAACACATAAAAAAATGCCATCTACAAAGAAGACACCCATATAAAAGGAAAATCAAAGAAGTGCAAAAACAACACCATTTTTTGCCGGTGAAAGAACAACAAAAAGTCAACAAATAATCTATCACCAAGATTAAAGACTAAGCGGGTTTCCAACCCACTATATACTAGAGCATCCTTTGCATAGGGTAAAATCTAACAATGCATTGAAACCATTTTTATCCCTCAATGAGATAGGAAGTCCTCCATCATCCATTGAGAGTCATCTTTCACTATTTTCTCTACCTCCATTTTCATTGTTTCTAATTCTAATCCTTTCCTTTTCCTTTTAGTAATTAATCCCAAATTAGTTTTTGATTTTGTAGCTTTATGTCAACAAGGGAAGGAGTCTTTGTCAACAAGTTGGATAGAATTTAGATACATAATGGAAACAAACACATTCTTCAAAGGTTCCACCTACCAAAGAGACACTATAGGATCCCCAGGGGAGGATTAAGGAGTGGACGAAGTTGAGTTTTGGAAGAACTTTTCATGATTATGCCACACAAAATCCTAATCAGGGGACCCAACATTATTCTTCCACACAAATTGAGAATGTATAAGATGGGCAAAAGAGTCTTAAAAGGACCTCTAGCTGAACGATACCCAAAGAAATTATAACAAAAACATCTAAACCATAAATATATTGATTCCACATATGTGAAGAGGAAACTAGATTAATGAATCGAAGAGAGGTTTGAAGAGATCTATAACATTACACACTCTCACAAATCTATTTTCCAAAAAAAGCATTATCTATTTTTTTTAAAAATCCCACACTATTACCCAACCAACCTAATCCATTTTTTTATTTAACAAAATGTTTAGTTATTTTGCATTAATGTATCATACTTTTCTATAAGTTAAGCACCTAATTCTATTGAGTTTATCAATGGTGATTAGGGGTTAAATTTCATGGCCACCCCTACCCATCAAGATATTTTTATGTGACATTTTTAAAGTAAATGTCACCTAGCACATGATGTCCATTTCTCATTTTGACTTTCATATTTTTCATATAAATACTAAAATATAATTTTTATATAATAAAATAATATAATAATAGAGATATTATTGATATAAATAAAATCATATTCTATTTTATTTTAAGATGTTTTAAATTATATAGTACCTATACAAAACTAATAAAAAATAATTAAATAAAAAAAATTAGATGTTACTATATAGAATTAATTCTTAATTCTTATTTTGGAGTTCCTCTTAATTTTTAATTTATTCTATAGAGACAATGTCAGGTCAAAAGAAATTGCTATTTGCTAAACTTTTTGACAACTTAAAAGCTATCCAAGAAACCACCCTTGTCCCTCCGTCACACTTGCCACCTGAATTGGTGGCCACCCATAAAATTTATGGTGTGATCAACGTTAAATTTAAATATTTATATATATCATAGGCTTCTTATTTGACAGACCATTGTTGCTTTTTTATTTAAACACCAACTGCCACTTTATCTTGTTCAATAATGCGGCATGCTTCATTACTATCTACATTAATATTTTGATATTTATTAAGATTTCATTGACATACCCCTTAAATATATATGTATCTTTGATGGGGGAGAGACATAATATGATGTATTACTTTACTAATAATGTGATTAGATGAAATAAAGGAAAACCACTGTGAATGAAGATGCTTCTAGTGTAAAATATATTATTGATATGAAATAGTAACCATAATAGGTTAATAGAAAAAGTACATTTCAAATAAGCATATATAAGAAAGAAAGTAGATAAAACATAAAACACAATAGATAAGTTGTTAAAATCTTCCATTGTCAACATCTGACTGTCTATTAGAATAGTGGGTATGTTTGCCTCTCTAAAATTAACGACAAAGAAATGAGGGATGGAATAAATGAAGTGACCTTCCTATTAACATGATGATAGATTGGTACCACCATAAAATGAAAAAAATCAAACAAGGAGGAGGTTGTCCATTTAGTTTAACTCTTGGACATAAATTTTTTTCAAAAGAATTTATATTGTTCACTTATCACATCGTATGATGGGGAATGATAATTTAAAAACTTGAAAACATTTTTTTTTTGGTTTCTAATGTCATAGAAGAAGATTTTATATCTATAAGATGAATTAGCTTACAATTTAATTCTATCAAGTCACGTGGCATAAAAATTAAATAGCAATTAATATTCATTATAGTATATAGACATATAAAGAATTATCAACTCCTCTTAAAACCATTGTGTACATTTTTTTAAGAATATGTGTAATATTGAAATTTGATAGGCACATTACAAAAAAAGAGAATTAAAAATAAATGATTGTGTAGAGAGAAAAGGTTCATTTCCTATGCAATGATTGAAAACATGTCCTGGCCTGCTTTGTTCCCTTCGATTTCCAGCCTAGTCAAGTAAAAGAGTAAGGAAATAACATGGCTAGATTTCTATTACAACAAGTGAAATTGAGAGTAAATACCATAAAATAAGGAAGTTAAAAGAAATAAATAGCAATCCATTTAATCACAAGTGTATACCAGGGCTTGCATTTTCCTTGCCTTATAAAAAATAATGTAAAAGCTAAATAGAGAAATGTAGATGCAAACATGAAAATGAATAAGAGTACCTTCAAATTGTAATAATAAAAATTGCAAATGTGCCTCCAACCTTTCATCTCAAACGATAATGCCTAATATTAAACAGTGAAAAATATGTTATGAAAATCAACCATATGAAGGATGATGAAAGACACATGTTGCTTACAAATAGGAGAATGAATAAAAAATTAGGCCATTAAATTTTAAAGAAAAGCAACGACTAGATTGGCACCTGCACTACCATTTTTTGACACTTGATAGTCCACCTATTAATAATGTTGAATAAATCTAGTGTCACCACATTCACTGGAGCCTGGAAATCAGTTTTGCTCTAGTAATAAATTCACATTGGGAGGAAGGCATTAATGTAAAGACAAGACAAACATATTGGAGGATGTCATGGATGGGATAAATTGAGTCACATAATAAATACTTTTACTTCAGTTATAAGTAGAGTATGTAGCATGTTAGTACCTATAATATTTTTATATTTAATATTTTGTGACGGTTGATTTTTTATTGTGAACGTCATATTAACGGTTTGTGTAATTTTTTGCCCATCCTTTGATATAGTTGAAAATATAAATTGATTGTATTTTATGGCTAAAAATTTAAAAAAATGTCTAAATGACCATCAAATTTAACCCCTAATTGTGTTTATTTTTAGTTCTAACTTTTGATTGTAATTGATAATCAATTATTTCAAAAAAAATTTGATATAATAATGTGAAATTAAAAAATAAAAATAATTATAATTATAATATATACAAAATCTAAGATAAAATCTATTAAATTAATAACTCTCAATATTCTAAGTTGAAAAAATATTTTGTACATCTAATTCGTATAAAAGTAAGTTCTAATTAAATATATATATTAATATATTTAATTTTTATATTTTATATTATAAATTTTTCTTTTTCTAATTCAAAATGTATAATATAATTTTCTTACTTATTATTATTTTCTATCGATCATTTTAAAAAGATTGTTATATAAATTATATTAAAATCTTAAAGACTTAATAAGATTTAAGGGGTATTAAAAAAGTTGTACAATTTTTTTATATTGACAAAATTTATTTAAAAACATTTGCACATAATAAATTAATAATAAATAAAAATATATTTTCTACTCTTTTATGCAATGATTTACTTATTATTTAATTTAATTTAAATTATATAATAGTTGAAGGTTATATAAATATAACAATTTAAATTATTTTATTAAAATTAAAAATATTTATTTATAATTTTTTGGTTCATAAAAATATTAATAAATTATAACTTTAAAAAATATATGATTCATATAATAATCATTTATCGTTAAAATTAATTCAAATATATATATATATATATATATATATATATATATATATATATATATATATATATAATTTTAATTAATTAAATATAAATTTTAAATATTATATCATTCAATTATACTCAGAAGTGTTCCCACAACTAAGTGGGATGGTGGAAAGTTGTATAATTTTTTGTATTACGTCGACAACATTTTTATAATATATATTTTTTTCAAAACATCATTCATATACCTTTTGAATTATTAATAAATATTTATCTACATTGAAAATAAATTATCTAAAAATATTATGTATATATCATTAATGATGCTTTTATTTTAACATAACAAAATTTGGACACCTCCCTCCATTTATTAAAAACTAGCAGTTACCATCATGGTGCAAGAAAAGCTAGAGGTTAGATAAAAGTAGTTCATATTTGGTTTATTTACTAAGTGTTTATGTTTGTTCTTCACTACCTTGTAAATCTTTTTGGTTTTAAGTTGCGTAATTTAATTATCAATTTCTTTGATTACTTTTGTAGAAATATTGTATAATATTTTTTATATACATTGAATATATATATATATATATATATATATATCAGATTATATAATATATATTAATGATGAAAGTGTTGAAACTATATAATGCATTGTATGTAATAATAGTTACAAAACTCTCTCTCTCTCTCTCTCTCTCTCTCTCTCTCTCTCTCTCTCTCTCTCTCTCTCTCTCTCTCTCTCTCTCTCTCTCTCTCTCTCTCTCTGATTGTATATAACAATAATTACAAAGCTAGAGTTTTTATGAATGGTGTGGAAGAGGTAATTCTTTCAATTTTTTTCTCTCTAATTGTCAAAAATTTACATATTTACTTTATTTCATTCTTTCAAAGCATTCAAAGTTAAATGCAGAAGAGATATACATGTCATTGATTGAACATACTCTTGATCAGTAGTAAATGTTAAGCCTTGGCAATCAATGTCTCCAATGTCAATTGTTGCTTTCTTGAGTGTCATTCCTTGTGCTTTATGTATGGTTAGAGCCCATTCCATTTTTATAGGCATCTACGGATGATTACCTCATGTAATAAGAGCAATTTGTGCATGTGTAGGATTCTTTGCATCCCATGGGGGGCCAAAGTATTTTTTCAATGCAACAACTGCATATATGGGTAGGAAAGGTGGCTTTGAATCTAAGTTTTAGACAGTGTCAATAATTTCTCCAATAGCTCCAGTAACTAATCCTGCTTTCACCCATAGATTGGATATTAACATAATTTTTTGTTCCTTACATAAAACCACAATGAACTCAAGTTGAGTGTTGTTGTGGTTGAATGTATTTCTTTTTCTGCTTTGTTCAGCTCTACATAAAGCAATTGGCATATTTAGTGATTTCAATATTTGCTTATTATGTTTTATTATTAGTACACCCAAAATATCTTCCTACATATGTTGGAGTGTCATTTATAGGTGGGAGTTGTCCCAGGTCTCTGGTGAGTATAATTGAGCAACCACCAAAGTCTTTATTATTTTGCTGAGGAAATGCTTCATGGAATCGATTATTTATCTTACTGAGCATCTTTGGCCCTATAAAACCCATTTCATCTAGGAGTACATATTGAATGTGTCTCATTTCTTCTTGAAAATTGTTAACATTTGTCCCTCCAGTGCTTTCAATTCTTGGATAGAGGTATGAAGTGCTAAATGTATTGTCGATGCATTTAAGTTACATGTTGCAATGCCAATTGGAGCGAGAAGAAGTAGGGGAAATTTGCTTTTTCCTAGAAGCTTATCTAGAGTGTGTTTGATTGTGCTTATCAAGTAAGATTTACTTATCCCTCCTATTCCTTATACAATCATTTGAAGCGGTGTACCTTGTGGGCCTTTTTGAGCATATTGGTGAAATATGTTAAAGGCTATTTGTGGAGTGCTTGACAAATCATAAGATATTGGTTTGCTAATGCACTCAATGTTTACATCTTTCCAAATTGCACATTGTGAATCTATGAATTGTTATGCAAGTTGAGAAGGATATCTGAATGATTCCAGTTGTGTTTATTGTCGAAGTCACATAGTCCAAGCATGTTAATGTCATCTAGCTCAACATTTCTAGATGGGTGTGTATGAGATAATATTTGCAACTCGTGCATTTCCATATCATGTTGTAGATATTTTTCATTATCACTTTCATCACTGCTTGTCTTGACATTGTTATTTTATTTAAACTCTAATGTTAGTTTTAATTAGATCCACCTCTCTTTCCCAATTTATGTGTATTGTATAAATATGTGTTGTATGAAATCAAATTTATTTAAACTGTGTGCATGGTAATTTAGATCCTGATCAATTTGCCCCCATAATTTATTTACACAAACTTATGTTGACATCCAAATACATTATTATAGAGCATGAAAGTGGTGAAATTTTTTAAGGTGAGTTGGACAATGTTGGGAAAAAGCAATGGCAAGGAATTTAAGGTGATGGACTCAAAGATCCCCAAGGACATACACTTGTGGAGTTTAATGACATGTCACTTCTATCAATGCAATTTGTAACTTTTATAGAACTATTTAAATTATCCAATACATGATCAAACATGGGTCATCTCAATGAAAAATAGGGGTCATATATTTAATGACTTGTCTAAGAATGTAGAGAATGCACCTGTCAACTTCCTTGTGTCATATGACATCGGCACATTTTTTATTGAGACTATCGTTGCATTCAATATAATAAAATTAGGTGAGAAACTATTTTATCTATTTGATGATGTTGTGATAGAGGTACTGATTGCAAGACTATTTGGGAGGCTTTTTATGGATAATGACGGAATTATGTTTTAGACTCTGTGTGCGACACATCATGATTTGATCTTGGAGGATAGAGATAATTGTACCTCACTTCAAATTGATAGATATACCTCACTTCAAATTGTGGGGAAATGAAAGGCCATACATAACATGGAAGTAATGAAAAATTCATAGGTGAATTCAGCAGTGATGGTGATTGGAAATGATAGAGTATTTAAAGTGACAAACTCAATGAACCCTATGAAGATACATGTTCTAAGTTTAGTGACATGTCACATCTATTAATTTACAATTTGTAGTATGCACAAACAAAAGCTACAAGATAGATTCTTAGACTTCAATATCTTGTCCCCACATCAATGGCATTGTAGAAGTAGATGCTAACATGGCAGTCAAAATAGAGGATAAGATTGCAATATTTTGAACAAAAGCTACAAGATAGGTTCTCAGACCTCAATATCTTATCCCCATCAATGACATTGTAAAAGTAGACGCTGACATGGTGGTCAAAACATAGAATAAGATTATCATATTTTCAATGATACATGTTTGAGATTCCTCATTATTATTGATGACATTGATAATCACGACCAATATAACGAATCACTGCACAAATGAGATCCAAGTAATATTATTACCTTTTGCCAATACTTTACCAGCTTATGGAATGTAATCTTATTACACTTTATCCAACATATGAATTATATCCATTTAAATCTCTACATGAATTTTTTGATTGAAATGCATTTTGCAACTATCATAGATATGTGGGAAATTCCACTAATAGATGTATGAATTTCAAGCATAACATGTAAGATATCATCGATGGCAATACTATTGACATTAATATACCTAGTGAAGAGGCTAAGCCACAAATAAATGACAATGCAAAGCTAAAAATGTATCAAGATTCCTTTCTAGGGTATAAGATAACAAGAATTTTTTTGAAGTACATTATACATATAATGATCATACTCCTCCATCTTCATATGGGCATCCACTTGATAGCATTATTGGTACCATTATGAGCAAGCTAACATCTGAACAATATATTACATTTGATGATTGAGAAATTCTTGATGATTCTCTTGATAGACATTCATTATTAATTAGAGCACATGTTGGCATGCAACACATTCATAGTGTTATGATAGATAATGGATCAAGTGAAAATATGTGCATTATTAATAGGTTTTACCCTATTTTGTAGAAACAGGCCGAAGTTCACAAGTGTGCCAAAACACAAATTCTTGGTCAATCAACTTAATCAATATTATTAATCAAGACATTACAATTATATAAGAATTCTTCTATAATCCCTCTCTCGAATGACATGTTAGTTGTTCTAAGAACTAACCACTATTTCCTAAAAATCTCTTTGTCCTATATTAGTGCATGGTTGAAACAACACATTACAAATACAAATTAATATTGGTGTATATTAACACCTTTATTTTATAACCTATATTTATGTTCACACTAAATATTTCCAACATTCCCACTCTTAGTGTGAACATGGAGAGAGGGACTACATGTACCAACCATCTTATATTATCCCCATAATATTATCTTGCAGACATCAGTACCCAGACAATATGTCTGATTTTACATTGAAAAGAAGAGATTATACAATAGAAATATTCCATCATACACAAGGAAGTTTTCGTAAATGGTTTATTTGAAAAATACCTTTAAACACTTATTTATAACTTATGACAAAAAAATGAATTTGCCTAAATGACGATGCACATAACTTTCGACAAATAAAAAACTACTAACTTCAATACACAAATCTAAATAATATTAAAAATAAGACTTTATTTAAACAAAATCAATTTTTTTTAATAAAAAGAACATTATAATAAAACATCTATAACACAAAATTAAAACTAAACAAAATTTATTTAAAACTAATTATTTAACATATTAACACCTAAAAAAAATATATATCTTGAAACAAAATAAATTTAAACTAAAATATTAACAATATATTCTAAAACATAAAATACAGAATAACAATAAAACAATAATACTTACTTGTAATACTAGACTCATAACATTATAAATTAAAATGAGATACACACACATATACATACATATATACATATACATACATATATACATATACATATATATATATATATATATATATATATATATATATATATATATATACATACATACATATATATATATAATACATATACACATATATAAATAAATATATAATAAAAACATAATATCAAACCAAATTGAAAACTTTAAAAAGCTAATACATATAAAAATAGACCTTAATGAAACCTAAATAACAACGAAATAAAAATTTATCCATATTTAGGAGACTATGCATGGAAGTGGTTCTCTTGCTATACATTGGGGATTAATTTGTGCCATTGACTCCACTGATTGGTCCAAGAATCCATTGAGCATGGTACTCAAAACTGAGTTAGGAGTAGATACAATGCATTAAAGTTTGAATAAGCTTCAATTTTACTTTTTTATACTAAAGATAGTAATTGATTGTTCATATGTATTATATTTTATTATTAGTCAAAGTATTAATAGATTTATTTTTCAAATATTTATTTTTGTCTCATTTAATTAAAAAGTTTAAATTAATATAATTTTAACACTTATAAAATTTTACATAAAGTTAATCATTTAAATTTTAGTATATTCTTTGAATGTTATTTAAAAATATTTTTCAAATCTTGATTAGTATTAATATATTATCATAAAAATAATTTATGTAATATTATTATGTATTTGTTTATACTTTTTTTTAAAATTTGATATTAATGTGCAGTGAGTTGATATAGCCAACGAAAAATAGATGAGAAATAAACTATTAAAATAATGTTTTATCTTCAGTTATTGTTTTACATGGCTATGGCTTCCTTTAGATAAAGACCAACACAAACAAATATTGATATATATATATATATATATATATATATATATATATATATATATATATATATATATATATATATATATATAGGGAGATTCAAACAGATAAGCGACCGAAAGATTTATTAGTTTATTGTCCTTACCCTGTCGATGTGATTGTTTCTTAACATGTAATAGCATGATAATATTAGTTATTTTTAAATTTATGGTCCATAAGGCCAATGCAAGTGGAGTTTTTAGGTGACACTCTTATCCATCTAGTCAAATTGGCAGTTTAAAAAAAACAAAAAAACTTAAACATGATATTATAGGATGTCCCTCTCTTCCTATGGCAAGAATAGCATGTCCATTTATGTGCACCCAACAACAAAACAAAACTTATTGCATCAAAGTAATGTAAAGAGAAAAATGATTTCTCTATCCATAACCTCAAATTTTTCATTTATCTTTTCCTTCATACACCACTTCTCATGATTTTAAATGCCTCTCTATACTCTAAACATTAGACACATAAAAGTGATAAATATTACCTTAGCCTCCAAACTCTAAGTATCACTTTTTCCCAAAACCAAATCCAACATGGAAAAGCAAATCACTAAAATATCAAATCTATAAATTTTATCTAAAGTTATTTACTATATTCTAGTAATTTGATAACACGAAACACACTTGTCAAAGGACAAATAGAGTTGATAAGTAAAACACACTTTTCAAAGGTCAAATTTTGATTGTTTTCCATCATAGAATTTACCATCACAAAATGCTAATCTAAATTGATTACATTGAACAAGCTATAAGGCAATCCTAATTACAAGGTCAAACCTAGTGAGAGAAAAATTGAGGCAAAAATTACAATTAATTCTATATCTCAACCACAACAACATTTACAATTATAAATTTCTCAAAGGAGGTAATTTTCAAGGCTACCTTCACCTCCTCATGTGTTATTGCATAAGCTTATGGAATGTAATCTTATTACACTTTATCCAACATATGAATTATATCCATTTAAATCTCTACCTGAATTTTTTGAATGAATTGCATTTTACGACTATCATAGATGTGTGGGAAATTCCACTAATATATGTATGAATTTCAAGTATAAAATGCAAGATATCATCTATGGTAATACTATTGACATTTATATACCTAGTGAAGAGGCTAAGCCACAAATAAAAGACAATGCAAAGCTAAAAATGTATCAAAATTCTTTTCTAGAGCATAAGACAACAAGAATTTCTTTGAAGTACATTATACATATAATGTTCATACTCCTCCATCTTCATATGGACATCCACTTGAAAGCATTATTGGTATCATTATGAGTAAGCTAACATCTAAACCATAAATTACATTTGATGATTAAGAAATTGTTGATGATTATCTTGATAGAAATTCATTATTAATTAGAGCACATGTTGGTATGCAACACATTCATAGTGTTATGATACATAATGAATCAAGTGAAAATATGTGCACTATTGATAGGTTTTACCCTATTTTGTAGAAACAAGCCGAAGCTCACAAGTGTGTCAAAGCACAAATTATTGGTCAATCAACTTAATCAATATTATTAATCACAACATTACAATTATATAAGAATTTTTCTATAATCACTTTCCCTAATAAAATGTTAGTTGTTCTAAGAACTAACCACTAACAACTACTATTCCCTAATAAATATCTCTTTGTCCTATATTAGTGCATGGTTGAAACAATGCATTAAAAATATAAATTAATATTGGTGTATATTAACACCTTTATTTTCTAACCTATATTTATGTTCACACTAAATATTTTCAACATTCCTGCTTTTAGTGTGAACATAGAGAGAGGGATTACATGTACCAACCATCTCTATATTACCCCCCACAATTTTATTTTTTAGACATCGATACCCCAATAATATGTCTGATTTAACATTAAAAAGAAGAGATTATACAATATAAATCTTCTATCATACACAAGGGAGTTTTCATACATAATTTATTTTAAAAATACCTTTAAATGCTTATTTACAACTTACGACAAAAAATGAACTTGCCTAAATGACGACACACACAACTTTTGACAAATAAAAAACTACTAACTTAAATACACAAATCTAAATAATATTAAAAATAAGACTTTATTAAAACTAAACCAAATTTTTAAATAAAAAAACAAAAAAATATTACAATAAAACATCTATAACACAAAATTAAAACTAAACAAAAATTATTTACAACTAATTATTTAACATAATAACACCTAAATAAAATAAAATAAAAATCTTAAATCAAAATAAATCTAAACTAAACCATTACCAATATATCTGAAACATAAAATACAGAATAACAATAAAACAATAACATAAATTGTAACTTAAATTACCTAAAATACTAGACTCATAACATTATAAACTAAAATGAGATTATCATTAAAAAAAAAAAACTAAATATAGAACAAAACAATATAAAATAAAAACATAATATCAAACCATATTAAAAACTTTAAACAACTAATACATATAAAAATAAACCTTAATGTAAGTGGTTCTCTTGTTATACATTGGAGATTAATTTGTTCATGGTGCTCAAAACTGAGTTGGGAATAGATACAATGCCTTAAAGTTTGAATATAGTCAATTTTTAAGTCGATTAGAATCCATTGGACTTTCCTCTCAGATATTTCCAATGCAACTGATATAAATCCAACACAATGCAATGTGAATACTTTAAAAAAACAATCCTCCAAATCTTTTAATTTTTTGCAACCCTGAAACATATCCATAATTTTTTTTTGTTTTTAAAAACCTTCACATCCCTCATTTTTCATGTTGAACAACTCTATGAATTTGCATAATTTATTCAAACCGTTTATGGGTTTTGTTTTCCTATCTCTCAGCTTCCATATCAATTCCAATTATCAAATGTTGTCAAGAAATGAAAAAGATATGATGATTTTCATGAGGCTGTTTCACATTATTTTTCTATTTTTTTTAATACAACTGTGAACATCATAGAGTTGAAAACTATGGAGAGCATAAACAAGATGGAGAGGAGTTAGATGCAAGGGGATGGTGAATGCCAAGAGGGTCACACGTGGTCTCGTCTATTCAACCATTGGCAACATGCAAGAATTGTGGATGAACATAACAATGACATTTGCAAGTGGTCTACAGTGCTTGGTCATTGAGTCGTGTTGAATAAAATGATGAGCAAATGAATAAACAATGCTCAGAGAGGCCTAGATAACCTACTCTAATAAAAGTGATAAGTTTTATCCCATTTTGCAATAAAGAACTAAAGCTCACAAGTGTCCAGAAACACAAATTCTTGGTCAATCAGCTTAATCAATACTATTAATCAAGACATTACAATTATATAATAATATACCTGTAATCACTCTCCCTAATAACAAGTTAGTTATTCTAAGAACTAACCACTAACAACTACTATTCCCTAAATATCTCTTTGCCCTATATTAGTGTGTGGTTGAAACAACACACTAATAATACAAACTAATATTGGTGTATATTAACACATTTATTTTTTAACCTGTATTTATGTTCACATTAACTATTTCCAATAATTATAACACGTATATATAATCTTGGATATATAGAGAATGATATTCAATATACATCTAGCATTCTGAATACATTTGATGGCCACACACAAGATAATCTTGGACACATTTTTTTCCCCCTTACAAGTGGCCCCTCTCATATTGCATACTTATTTCTTACTGCTACCAAGCAAACATGTCTTTGATATGTTACAAAGAAGAGTTTGGTTACAAATAACTAGAATAGTTCCTTCTATAGTTCACAAATGTCTAAAGTATATTCATCATAATCAAGTGGTGAAAATTTTAGACATCCAATATGAATTTCCATTAGCATCTATGGTATGTTCTCTTATTTTACAAGAATTGGTTGGTACAATTATTGAACAAATTGGTAATGACCTATTTTGCACTCCTATTCAAGATAATGATTCACATTCAAAGAGGCATACTCCAAACTCAATTTTTACATCCATACATGAGCATGAGCATATTTTAGTTTCTTTACCTACTAATGAACATGATGATATTTCAGTTTATTCATCTATTGTTGAGCATAACATGATTACACATGAGCATGATCATTTGGCACAATAAAGAAAGATATCTACTTCTACATGGGCCCAATAAATTCAAAAGTATTATAGATAGGTATAAGGTATTCAAAAGGATCCTACACAAGTACAAGTTGTGGAAACACCTCCTCTTATGCATAAGGATACAAGTTTGCATAGATTTATACATAGTGATTCAAAAGGTTAATTGAAAACATATGGCTCTTCTTATGATTTAAAAACTCCTACATATGACACTATTTTTATGGCACAAGAGATGGTTCCACCTTATCAAGGATTTGGGTGCATATATGAGCATCCTATTGATGAGATCATTGGTTTGACATGTTCTAGAATTCCATCCTACTCTCATAACTGGGCCTATTCCCATGATTAGATTCCTTGCACAATCCCTACTTGTACATAGCTTCTTTGTTGCCCATATTTTTATTGATTATTCTTCTACACCTATTCAAACTTCTTCTACATTTTTGGTTTTTATCTTTCACTTTGGAGGCACTTGCTATCTTGATTTATCTAATCCATTCAAATAACCTAAGGAAACCATCATATTGTTCTTTCAAATTTACACATATTTTATGGCAGCCCATACATGCTATAATATATCATATGTAGTTTCATGCTTGAATTTACTTAGATTTACATGAGTTCACATGGATTTTATTGTCATCTTTGCTAACACTACATCTACATTGGGGGCATCTCACATGCATTCCTCTTTGCCATGCTTTGCTTCAACACATTGTTGAGGGTTGTTAATACCTAAAAATTCAGAATATTATGTCAAAATAATAAGTTAGGACATGTAAACATCTCAATATGTTGTTGAATATGTTTTTGATTATGTCATATACCCTTCTATTTTAGTATATAACATCTTATTCAGGGTATATTTCTCATCACAAGATATTCTGAGTGTGCAACAAGGCAAACTATACAATGTAAAATAGTCTTCATACACAATAAAAACTACTCCAATTGGCGGCAATTTTTATATAAAATTAATCTAAACAAGTTGTATTAGGTAGGAAATGACACACTGTGTATATGTCCCCTACTGTGTACCTATCATTGTGCATATTCACTCCAAATTTCAAATGGTAACCCAAAACATGGACTTTTAACATAATTCTTTGCACACAGAATAAAATTCACATTCAGATATCAATAAACAAAGCTAAAGCATACCTTAACATGATTCTATGTTGGTTGAGCCTCTCACCCAATGACCTTGCTTAGTTTGGGGTATCCCACTATTATATATAAACATATTACATGTATATACTCATAATCTTGATTCTATGTTGAACAATAAATAAAAAGAAATGATTTAATTATTCATTCTATCTTCACATATGTCTTGGTGAAAATGTTACATGCTAAACTGAAACATAGATACACATGATTTACTTATTTTAGCTTGATTTATTGTATGTTGTTATTACATGTTCATTCCAATTTCATATCATGATTTTAAAACTTGTTTTCTCATTATATGCAGACCTTGGCCTTCTGTATGTTCAACATACACCTTATTTGTAAGACACGACCATGATTTTTTGTGTGTGGCCTTCTTGGCCTTTTATTCCTTGTGCAACATGTTCATGTCCCTTGTATTTATCCTTTAGGCTCCATATGTGACCTTTTGTGCAAACTTTATACACTCTTTGCATCATCTTACATGTCACTTGTATGTGGCCTCTAGGCCCTCTTGCATAAAAAATAGTGTGTTTAACTTTAGATATTATGGTGCCATGATTATTAGCATGCACTACTATGTATATACTTATCTATCTATGGCTCCATGACACATATGATGCCAAATATTATTTATGTGCTCCAATGCATCAAATTTTCAACTCTATGCTTAAAATAGATATCCAAATCTTGCAAGCTATTTAAAATGCTTCATTTTTACTATGACATCACTATATCAAACTTACATGATTTAATAAAATATACAATTTCTTCAAATTCTTCAATAATTACAATGATATGAATTTTTAATACAAAATTCAATCTATGCAAATGACTATTACATGTTTTATCTATCTTTCAAAAATGATCTCACTTTTTATTTTGAGATAAGTGATTTTTCAAGCAATCTCTCTCATCTCAAAATGGGTAGTCACAATGGTCCTTTTCAAGTAATACATTTTTTAGTTTTGCCAACTTACAATGTGCAAAAATCAAGTTTTGCACATTATGGGGGCATTTGGTTGGCCTATGTTCTCAACTCATGCAGTTACTTGAGCACATACACACTTGTGCATAGATAATACAAAGCTAAAATCACATTTGGAACTTTATGAAATATAAGAGGCATGATATACACTCATGACCAATCTACTATTTTTTAAAAATCAAATATCTATTTTTACAAGTATCAAGTAATTTTACAAATTTTTAGTTTGAATTTAAATCTTTTTATAGTGGTGTGACTCATCTTTTCAAAGTGGACCATGTTTGAACTTAATAACACTCTAGGTCTTGGTTTCACTTTAATGAGACATCTAATAGTTCCCACATCTTATCTCTCAATTTAGCAAGTGGACTGCATGAGAGCTTAATGACACTTAGTGCTTTCGTTACACTTTAGAGAACCACTTTGTTGGTTCCCATCTCTTCACACATTTTTAAAGTAATATATGATGGTTGGAGCATACATATTTTTAACTCAAGCATCTATATTGATTCTTTAAAATTGAGACTTCATCACTCTCAATTCAACACTTCTCCACATGCCTCAATAAGGGGGCAAGCATATCTCTATAACAAAGATAATCTGCATATACACACTCATATATCAAATTTTCTTTACTCTAGTAATTTATGAATCACTAGAATAAGGGGGGATGTAGACATTGAAATTCAATCAATAAATGATTGAAAATACCAGTCCTTAATATTTTTACCTTGTTTGGCCAACTTGCCATTTCGATAACCACTTATCTATATGAGATACTTTCAACTCTTGAAATTTATATGAGTTGGGTACATATAATTTCATACCCATCTTATCAAGGAGTTGGGTACATATATGAACATCCTATTGATGAGATAACTGGTTTGACATGTTCTAGAATTCCATCCTACTCTCATAGTTAGGCCTATTCCCTTGATTAGATTCCTTGCACAGTCCCTACTTATGCATAGCTTATTTATTGCCCATATTTCTATAGCTTATTCTTCCACACCATTTAAAACTTATTCTATATTTTTGGTTTTTATCTTTCACTTTGGAGGCACTTGCTACCTTGATTTCTCCAGTCCATTCTAATAACCCAAGGAAACCATCGTACTATGTTTTTAAATTTACACATATTTCATGGTAGCCCATACCTTATCTAAGATATCATATGTACTTTCATGATTTAATTTAATTAAATTTACATGAGTTCACATGGATTTTTTGGCTATCTTTGTCAAGACTACATCTACATTGGGGGCATCTCACATGCCTTCATCCCTACCATGCTTTGCTTAAGCACATTATTGAGGGTTGTTCAAATATTCCCCTCTTTACAATTTTGTAAACCATGTTTATTTTTGTTAATTTAGATTTTTTTCAACATTCAGGCATGATTATTACCTTTGAAATATGTAAAATGCAATTTAAGCACGTGCACACACACACACACACACACACACACACACACACACACACACACACACACACATTCTAAGAATACCAAAAAATTCAAAATATTATGTCAAAATAATAAGTCAGGACATGTAGGCATCTATATATGTTGTTGAATATGTTTTTGATTATGTCATCTACCCTTCTATTTCATTATATAATATATTCTTTAGGGCATATTTATTCTCACAATATATTCTAAGTGTGTAACAAGGCAACCTATCAATGCAAAACAGTCTTCATACACAATAAAAACTACTATGTTGAGCAATTTTTATATACAATCAATCTAGACAAGTTGTAGTAGGTAGTAAATGACACATTGTGTATATGTACCCTACTATGCACCTATCATTTTGCATATTCACTTCATATTTCAAATGGTAACCCAGTTAGATGGACTTTTGGCACAACTTTTGCACATAGGATAAAATTCACACTCAGATATCAATACAACTTTTCAAAGCTAAGTCATATCTTAACATGATTCTATCTCGGTTGAGCCTCTCACCCAATGACCTTGCTTAGTTTGGGGTATCACATTTTTCTATATGAACACATTATATGTTGTATCTACCCAAAAGATAATTTCTATATTGAGCAATAAATAAAAATAAATGCTTTAATTATTCATTCTATCTTCACATATGTCTTGGTGAAAATGTTACATGTTAAACAAAAACATAGATACACATTCTTTACTTATTATAGCTCTATTTATTGTATGTTTTTATTACATGTTTATTCCAATTTCATAACATGATTTTAAAACTTGTTTGCTCATTGTATGCAAACTTTGACCTTGTGTATATTCAACGTACACCTTATTTGTAAGACACAACCATGCCTTTGTGTGTGTGGCTTTCTTGGATTTTTATTATTTGTGTAACATGTTCATGTACCTTGTATTCAGCATTTAGACTTCATATTGGACTTTTTATTCAAACTTTATACACTCTTTGTGACATCTTACATATCCCTTGTACGTGGCCTCTTGGCCCACTTTCATGACAAATTGTGTGACTTGGCTTGCATGTTTTTGCTTTGGCTATTATGGTTCCATGATTATTATCATGAAATACTATGTACATAATTATCTATCTAGGGTACCATGACACATATCATTCCAAATATTATTTCTGTGCTCTAATGCATCAAATTTTCAAAACTATGCTTAAAATAAAAATTCAACTCTTGCAAGCTACTTGCAATCCTTCATTTTTACTATGACATCAATTTATCAAACTTAAATTCTGTAATCAAATCTACAATTTCTTCAAATGCTTCAATAATTACAACTATATGCACTTTTAATACAAAATTCAATTTATGCAAATGACTATTACATGTTTTATGCATCTTTCACAAATGATCTCCCTTTTTATTTTGAGAGAAGTGATTTTTAAAGCAATCTCCCTCATCTCAAAATGGGTAGTCACAATGGGACTTTTCAATTAATACATTTTTTAGTTTTGGCAACTTACATTGTGCAAAAATCAAAATTTTCAGAATATGGGGGCATTTGGCTAGCCTATGTTCTCAACTCATACAATTAATTGAGCACATACACACTTGTGAATAGATAATAGAAAGCTTCAAAGAGTTTTCCAAAAATCAAAGGAACTTTATGCAATACAAGAGGCATGATATAAACTCATGACCAATATATTCTTTTGAAAAAATTAGATATCTCTTTTTACAGGTATCAAGTAATTTTACAAATTTTCAGTTTGAGTTTAAATCTATTTACAATGATATGATTCATATTTTGCAAGTGGACCATGTTTGAGATTAATAACACTCTATGTCTTGTTTTCACTTGAATGATACATCTATTATTTCCCACATCTTATCTCTCAATTTAGAAAGTGGACTACATGTGAGCTCAGTGACACTTAGTGTTTTGGTTGTACTTTAGGGAACCACTTTGTTGGTTCCCATCTCTTCACACATTTTCAAAGTAATATATTATGGTTGGAGCATGAATATTTACAACTTAAGCATCTATATTTATTCTTCAAAATTGAGACTTGATCACTCTCAATTCAACACTTCTCCACATGCCTCAACAAGGGGGCATGCATATCTCTATAATAAGGACAATGTGTATACACACTCATGTATCAAATTTCCTTTACTCTAGTAATTTATGCATCACTAAAATAAGGGGTGGGGGGAGGATGTAGACACTAAAATAAAATCAATAAATGCTTGAAAATATTGGTCCTTGATATTTTTACCTTGCTTGGCCAAATTGCCATTTTGATAACCACTTATCTATATGAGAGCCTTTCAAGCCTTGAAAATTTATATGAACATATTCTACGCTTCCCTAATTTGTTCTTAAATATCCCTAATCAATAGACACTCCATTGCCAGTTCAATTTTAGAAGCCTATATCCAATCTAGATAAGTCCACGCTAGGCAAGCATGGGTGCATTATGCACCTGTTTACAAGTGCAAACTTGTCTCTCATGCTCTAACGACTAGTTTTTCAAAATGACATGCTTCCTAATGCCTCTTTCATGTGATTCATAAGGTCAATGATCTGAAATAATTTGAATGTTCTCCTATAAGTGGAAATCATGTGCCTCACTTGAATCCCCCTTGGTTACTCCTTAACTCTCTTTTATAAAGGTAAATTCAAAATTACTTACCTATTCAACAAAGAGCCCAACTAAAATTCTACTAAATTAATACAATCATTAGCCAAGTTAAAATTATTATATTTTAGGTTGAGACCATCATTTATCAATCATTATAATGAAATTTTCTATTTATATTTATTACATTTATATAATCTTCCCCATATGGAGAACTACATCATCCTAAGGTCCACACACACTATGTAAGTAACATTCAATTAATAAGGGATTTTCTAAGGATAGTTTGGGCATATCCCACTTCCCAAATCCCCCATGTATTTGGTCTTGTTTTTTCCTTGTGTAGGCTATATTTTATCTCTTTAAATTTATATATGCATCAAATTATAGATTGCACATAAATAATTAAACTACAAATGGACACGAATAACCTCAAAATTTTAGATTCAACACACAGTAAAAATAGATAGAATCATAATAGATGACAATGGTGTACTATGACCTTGTCTAGCTACTACACACTTGTCCCAATATACTATGAAGAAAATATTTTAATTGACACCATTTTTATAGGTTTTATTTGTTGGAATGTGTGTTATCATCAATGTCAATGGCTTGATGTCATGTGTGCATTGATGTCAAGATTAATGACAAAGTGGTGATGTCATAATATAATCAGTGTTATTAATGTCAAAAAAGGTTAATAAATCATGTTGGTATTATTTTAGGTCAAGGAAAGAAGACAAGTATGTGAACAATGTAAGGCGTGGTAGCCCTGTGTAATGGCATGGGCTTGGTAGCTTATTATGTTGAGTAGCTTGAGACTAGAGAGAAGAAGGTTGAAAGATGTGGAGATTAGCATGAAGTTCTATGACATGTTCCTGAGGTGGTGAGATCAGTACAAGAATGATCCAAGTATTGAAACCTTGCTTAATCAAATCAAGGATCAACATCATGTGGGTGATTGTTGGAAATCAATAAATCAAAGACTTACAATGCAAATTCAATCATGCAGATGGAGATATAACAATGAACACAAAGTAAATAAATCAAATATATATGGCACACATTCAATTTTTTATATGGAGATCTAATGGTGATAATGAAGTCAATAGGTCAAAGGATCCTAAGATTAAATGTGATGGTACAATGTGTCATAATCATAGTGAATTGGCATTAGATCAATGTCATGTATTTCATTATATAAATCAAAGATCGATGATGCATATTCGGCCATGCAGATGGAGATAGAAAGTGTGAATCAAGTCAATATGTCAATGATCCCATATTGATTACAAGGCCACTATGTGATGTAAAAGCATTAAATAAATGATGACTGATAGCAGGGTACATAAAAGGCATGCAGGACTGCCAAGTATCATAATCATGGAAGCATAGATCAAAGATTAATGGTGAGCACAAAGTCAAGGGCATGAGACACCTGAGGAGATTGATGGAATGAATTTGATCAAGTTTAGAGGGGGTACTATATGAAGACATGTGTCCAAAGTGACAATGTGTTGAGGAGTTGCCAATAATGTTTTCAAAGTAGCTTGATTGAGTAGTGAAGATTGTGAGATAGTGACCTAAATAATTGGTCTATTAAACCAATGAATAATGATAGAAAAAGAGAACTATATAATTGAGAGTGATCTATAGATCATATAGAATCTATGGATGTGGAGAGTGATGCCTATACTATTGGAAGCTATAGGTAGTCTGAGTGGTCATTTTGAAGGAGTGAGTTGGAAGTGTTCTTGTCAGAGTTAAAGGATCCAATGAGTTTTAATTTATTATATAAGTCTAGAAGGTGGATGATAAGGCATTAGAATTCTTGGTTTATCCCTGATCAGATATGGAGAGTCAAAATGCTTTGACTATGTGTGACCAATCTGAGTGGTCATGTTAAGAGAGGTGATTTGAGTGCTTAGAGCTTATGTAATGATGTCTAATGGACATGGATAAGTTTTTGAGGTCATATAGTGTCTATTCACATGATTTGTGATCACGTTTGAGTGATATAAGTGTGACTATATGCTCAATATCCTTGACTAAGTTTTTAACAATCTAAGCAACTTTAAGTGGTGTTTTTGAAGGAG
Source organism: Torreya grandis (assembly GCA_037957365.1). Classification (NCBI taxonomy): domain Eukaryota; kingdom Viridiplantae; phylum Streptophyta; class Pinopsida; order Cupressales; family Taxaceae; genus Torreya; species Torreya grandis. Next base: position 1,073,230 of record JARHVA010002877.1, on the reverse strand, counting down.
TGTCCCTAAAGTGTTTTGGCCTATGTTAGAGTGTCTAATGGATGTGGAGGTGTTGTAGAGGTCCTAAAGGTTCTACCCATATGATCTAACCATATGTAAATGTGATATATTTGAGTGTTTACTTCAAAATTATGAGGCAGTGTTTTCTATGTATAAAGGCCTAAAGAGTGAGGAGACCTAATTGCTAGGTTCAAGGTGTGAGTTAGTGTTCCAAGTGCATACACCTAAATCTAGCCAACAATAACTTACAACTAGGCTTTTGACCAATTTACACCTAAAGTGCACAATTTGGTTTAAAAATAATAAAATGCATTAAATGAGTTGAAATTGATATATTCAAGTTCTGATTCTGGCTAGGGTATCACTAAATGGGGTAATGCAATTTATGGGATAGCTAACTTTGATTAGATCATTTTGAGTCAAAATGCCAATTTTTCACCTAGGTGCTCTAGATTACTCTTTCCTATCAAATCTCTTGCAAAAGACATGTGCCATTGTTATTTGCTATTGATAATATCCTAAATGGGATAATGGATGTAATGCATCTAAAATCACCTTCCAATTCTAATCCGATCAACTTTGGAACCAATAACAAGGCATTCTAATCAATTTGAGTAATTAGTGCACAAAGTGCTTAAACATGCTTAAGAGCTAATTGAACCAAATTAGAGTTTAATCAAGAATTCCATGGAAACTTGTTAAAATTTTTGTTTTGGAAATGAATATTGAATATCTGCATCATCAGGTGATCTTATTTCTTTATAAGGCATCCCTAGGCCATAAATGCAACAAATATCAAGATTCATTCCCTCTATGCCTCATCAATGTCCTCCATGCCTCTTAATTGCCCCTTTTTCCAATGTCATGATGAGGATAATTATAAACTTAATTCCCAAAAATTAAATTAATCCTCAACCACACATCTTCATCTTAGGATGGATGGTTCAAGTTGATTATGATCAATCTCAAGAATCTATAAATAGAGAGGCCATGAACATCATTAGTAAGCTTAATTTTTGCAAAGTTATAATGTAGGATTTGTTCTAAAAGCTTCATGAAAACTACTGTTACCATGCCAAATTGATTCCAAGCCAAGCCAAGCCAAATCCAAATGTGCCAAGGAGAGATGGAGGTAGCCAAGCTTCCACTGAAAAAGACTTCATGAGCACAAACTGAACAAGCCAATTGAATAATACTATTGAAGCATTAAGGAAGGTAAAGAATGTGTGTTTTCTTACATTTTAGTTGTGCTTTGTTCATTTATCTTTCTTCACTAAGCTCACCCTAGTAACTAGGCATGAAGATGTTAGTTTAGTATGTTTTTGATTTGATTTCATTCACTAACACAACACTAATATCCTTTTCTTAGTCAAATTCTTAGTTCACACAATGGCACACCTGATGGGACCTTCCTAGCTTCACAAAAATGATCACGAAGCTCTTTCAAGCAACCTACTAATATTTTCCTTATATAATCTTGAAGTAACAAGCCAAAAAGAGTGAAAATTGGAGTAAAAACATGTTTTTCTGGGAGTCATGGGTTTATTCTAACATAGTTTTGGTATTATTTTTTGAGTCATGATATTGTCTTGCAACTCGCGGTATTGTGCTAAGCTTCTTTTTTATCTGACTAACTTTGTCTTTCTATGTAGGTTTAACAATACAACTACTATCTTAGTATCAGGATTATTCCACAACTCACAAGGTTGCCAAACTAAGTCATATTATTGTCTAACTTCTATCAGGTTAAATGAAAATACCACTACTTTTAAAGTGGTAGGATTGTCTTGCAAGTAGCGGGATTGTCACTATGAGTCATGATATTGTAGTGTGTAGAACATACCATTTTTTAGAGCTTTGTTTGGGGTCATCCAGACTTCATTTTTTATTATTTTTTTTAAAACCATGTGTTTTTTCATAAATTTTCATAATATGTAATTAGTTTAGCTTGAAGTTGTGTATTTTTGACCCTAAGTAGTAGGAATGTGACCCTGAGTGGTGGAATTATTGTTTGCAATACTGCAACTTTGAAAGTTGTGAGATTGTCCTACAAGTAGTGGTATTATCTTTTAGAGTCATGGTATTGTGACTAAATGGTTAATAGTGTTACAATACCACAACTCTTAAAGTTGTGGGATTGTCTTACAAGTAGCGGGATTGCTTTGTCAAGTAGCGGTATTGCACCACTGTGAAAACTTGAGATCTCTTTTTTTACTTAATGTTTCAAACCCAAAGTAGATTCAAGGATAAAGGACATACTAGAATTTTTGTTGCAGGATCAAGCTTGAAATTTGATAAAAATATGTTTAGATCATCTTTTGCATGCTTTAAAATGAACTAGGAACATTATTTTGGTGCATAAGGTAACATTTAGGTACTTAAGTAAGTGTTTTTGAGAATTAGTTTTCAAAGTTCACAATCTTAAGACTAAGGAGTCAAATGAAAACCACCCAATCTTTCAAACTTGCTACTTAAAAATAAACTCACTTTCCCCAAGATTTGTGTATTCACTTAGTTGTTTTAATTAGATTTTGGTTGGCAAAGAAAGGGATGTTGCATGTATGCTCTTCCACTTGTCCCATTTAGCGAACCCTTGGAATCAAAATCACCATTTCTATTGAAAAAATCCTAGTTTAAGGCTTAGAAAGAATGTCATCTAATGCACTCCCAAAACACTTGTCATAAGTTTGGATGACCTTGAAAATGACCCTAAAGTCTTTCTTTTTATGTATTTCATTTCATTGCATCTCAGCTTACAAGGGGGACATCATTATCTCCCATGAGTTTTTTAGGGAAGCTTTTACCTAGAGTTTCATCTCTTAATATTGACTTCCCTCACTCCTTTTGAGTTACACATGGGATGTATCTGCATTTGGACATCGCACTACACTGAATGAACAACAGGATGTAGTGGTTGTAAAAAGGATTAGACCTTTTTACAATTAGCCAATGTCATGGTCACCAAATTTTTGTGCTTGTCTTTTGCATCATTTGATGTGAAATTCATTTTGTAATTGATTCCCATAGAACATTCAAAAAAAATTTAGATCTTAGACAAAACCCCACTTGATGTGGAAGTATTTTTGGTGCAAGGTGCGCCTCAAGGTCCATGTCATAGTACTATCATTTGAGAGAATGGGGGGGTGTAAACCCCTTACTATTTAATGTGCATTTACTTTTGGATGAACACTTAAAATCCTCTCAAATGACGTATATTGATAGATTCCAACAATACCAAGCAACCTTGTCAGTTTAGAATCTAAGAGCGATTAATCAGTTGAGTTTTGTCCTAGATTGAAGTCTTGTTTGAAGTCAAAACTTGGTGTAAACAAATGATACAAACCAAAACACATGGTCTTCATTTTCCTTTGAATAAAGAGGCATTATGCTGCCCATGTGAAATCATCAATTTACCTTATTCAAAGTTCATCAAAACTTGGAGTCATATCATCCACTTTGATGTAGTTATGATGCCTAATTGAGTCTAGACCTTTGCCATAGTTGTTTAAGTCCTGCATTTATAATCTAAATTTGAAATTGCACCTTTATAAGTTCATACGGTTGATGTGTTAAGTGGGTTCACCATTTGCACTAAACTTGTGGGAACTTAGGTTCAATTTCCAATTTGGGTTGAAGGTCATTTAAGACTTATGATCATTATCACCACTTGATAGACTTAAGTCATTTCATGCTAAACACTTGCACTTTGAGTCAATGCACCATAACATTTTGAGTTAGGAAAGATAGTGTTATGCTGTCAAATTTGTGGGAAACTATTTTTACCTTAGAGAGTTTTTGAAACAAACATTTTTTCACATTTTTTGGGTAGTCTAGCATTGTTATGTTGCACAAAACATTTTAGATATTATTTCATAGACCCTTTTGCATAGAGTTAAAAAATTACCTACATTTTTAGACCAATCTGAGTGTACCTTTTGTGTACCTATGTCTAGCATAGTTACGTCATTCACTTTTTGTCTAGCTTATTTGTCAAAAGGACCAAGTTTTATACCATTATTTATGAGAAAAAAATTAACTATCTCTAAAGTGCCTTTTGTTTCATACCTTATACTCGGTCAAATTTATATACAAAACTCAAATGCCTGGTATTTTTTATAAGTGTTTCAAATTCATTAGATTAAAAATCATATTTATTTCAAAGTCTAGCTTTTGACGTTGTTTGGTCAAGAGTCCTAGCACATGCCTTGTTTGATCCTAGCTTTTGACGTCATGTTTGGCCAAAAGACCTAGCAACTTTTGCTTTTCCTAGATTAGACTAATTTGAAACACTTCAGCCTTAGAGTTTTGCAATTTAATTTTTGGTCTATTTACTTGTTTATCTTTATGTGAACAGTGAGGCATTAGATATTTAACACTAACTTGTTTCTTCACAAATCTTTGCATAAACCTTTTTGATCCTTTTGACAAATCTAGACCAAGTTTGAACATCATATATTTTAGACATTGTCCTTTTTAGATTTTGTATAACTCTCTTCCCTTTCAATCACCAAACATTGACTATGGATCCCAACATGTATTCCTACACTTGTAGTGGACTTTTGTACAATCTGGGGATTCGTAATGTGGTTGCATAGGAAGAAATGGTGTAAGACCCCTATGTAGATAATATTGCTTATGAGATGGATCCTTATCCCTCTTATAATACTCAATTAGGGGCACAAATCCAAGATCCATTGGCTAACTATTTGGTTAATACACCATCTTATTCAAAACAAGACCAAAAATAAATTGCACAATACCTAACTACAATACCTATAACTGATGAACCAGTTCTTCAAAAACCATACTCTACTAATGTGCCTTCCATGTATGATCCATTTTTTTTATCATCATTTGTTGGAGAACAAAGATGAGATTTTGGTTTGAGCCATAGAGGTAGGGGCCAAGTTTCCAGTAGACTTCCCTCACAAGAATTTACCAAGCCTAGTAAGAATGCCCCAAAACATAATTTATGATCAATAGGATTATTATAACAATCCTTTAGCTCTATTCCAAACAACATATCAGGACCCTAATATGCCTAATATAGGTAAAAACCTTATAGAAGACCACTTTAACCAAATGCATACAACATATCAAACCTACCTAAATCTAGCATGTAATTTCAATCAGATGACCATGGTGAGCAAACATATTATTGAATTATTTCCTTAAACAAGAGTTTTGATAGAGTTAGCTGGTCAAGATAATCATAGTTTAGACCTATTCATGTAAAACACCTTAGTATACAACTTATTGTATATGCCCATTATTGAAGAAGTGTCTTCTGCTTCTATGTAGAATAATGAGCAAAATATAGTGGACAATGTGCAAGAAACATCCAATCCAAATCAAAATGGTACTAACACATAAATAAATAGTCAACATGTGCATGTAGTTAATACCATGAGTGGACCATCATATCAGGGAGTAGGATTTTTTGCATCCCAACCTCAACCAATTGCTTCATCAAGTGTGTAACCAACAAGATTAGGTAGTCAACTAGCAACCAATGTCACACCTCAACATCCAAATATGATGAATCCTACTTCTCCTCGACAAGTGAAAAGTAGTATTCCATAATAATAGGCATAATCTAGTGTACCAATGCAACATAGGCTGATTATATTACCACCTCAACAAGGGGAAACTAATATTCCACCTCATCAGGTAGTGGCAAATATACCTCCTCAGTCACAGACCAGTTTACCAATCCAAAACCAAATAATGACTAGCCAACAACATGTAAATATTGGTCAGTGATAGATGTCAAAATTCAACATGCTTTTGCTTCCCAACAAGGATTCATGCAACAAGGACGCTCTCATGTTTCTCAAGTACCTACTAGACAACAATCAATTTAAAATGTGCCACAAGTTTAGAGATAGGGTCTTGGTCCACAAGTTCCCACTCAACAGTAAAGTTTAATTAGTTAGCAGCATGTCCCTTTTCAACCACAGTAGGCACAATATAGCTATATCCCTTACCCCCAACCACAAAATCCTCCAATTCAAACCTTCATAGCCAACCCAAACTAGAATATTGCATAACCAAATGTGCAATTTCAAGTACATCCTAATCCACGTATGCATATTCATGATCCATTTCCCAACCAAACCAATATACCCCAATAGATATCTCCATCATAGCCTGGTCAAACTATACCACTTGTAACCTCCCAACCATATACCCAAACCAATATTCTCCTTCAAACCAATGTTCCTTCTAGTTTTCTATCCCAAGAATTGCAATAGATGAAGGATGCAATTGCTACCATTCAGGTTGGGAAATAGACTAAAAAGTTTAATTTAGATGACATGTGTTCTTATCCATTCAACATGGAGTACTTGTAGATACCATTTCCTCTAAGATATGAACCATGAAAATTTGATAAATATAAAGGGAAAGGTGACCCTAAGGCTCATTTAATCGAGTTCTTTGTTGTATCTTAACCAGTGGTCTATAACGATATATACCATTTGTTGTTATTTCCAAGGAGTTTGGCTAGACAATCCTTGGAGTGGTTTTTCAAGTTACCCTAGAATTTAGTAACAGAATATGATGATCTTTTTGATAAGTTTATACAACACTTTTCCTATAATCTTGAACATGAGATTTCATTAGTTGACTTAACACAAACAAAACAAAGGGCTAGTGAGAGTTTGGCAAGTTATTTACAACAATGGAGATCCCTTACAAGCTAATTCACCCACAATTTACTAGATAAACAATTAGCCACTATGTTTACTAAAAAATTTCATAGTGCGATAGCTTATCATCTGGAACTATAATGTGCACATAATTTCAAGGAGACCATCGACAAAGGTTTGTTGATTGAATGAGATCTTATTAATAAAGGGATCATCAAGCTTACATCAACTAATCAAAATCAAGGTACCAATAGGGGAAGTGGCCAAAACCAACATCCAATCCAAGTGAAAGCATCACAACTAGCATAGGCTAATAACTAAGATAGACCAAAGAAATTCAATAGCAATAGGAATGTTGTGGATAATGGAGTAACCAAGTCACGTCATGTTTAAACAGTGTAAACATCATTTGCACCACATTTTTAGCTTACTGCTACCCAATAACCTCTCCAACCAATGCCACACTCATAATAACCAAGACCCATGCAACAAATACAACAACCTTTACCATTACAAACCCCTCCTCCAAGGATAACTATGCTTACACATTGTGTCTTTAGTGACCTAAGAGAGCCTATTGAGTCTATATTTTATAAACTTGCTACTGCTAATCTGATAAGTTGGCCTATACCAAAGAATTATCCACAAGGCATTCCTTATCTTGATTGGTACCATGAAAATGAATTATGTGAATGTCATCAAGTCAATGGGCATAATCTATGAATATGTGTGCAAATCAAGAATTTGATTGAGAATATGTTGGAGAATGGTGAGATAATAGTAGATAATGGTGCTTCCACCTCCAATCAAACTCTTAGGATTTATCAAAACCCTTTCCGTCATATAACAAATAATAATAGCATAAAAATTAGCAACAACAACAACAACACTTGCCAGTGCAACAACAAAATCAACAATATCAAAATTAAAAGCCAAACTAGCAGAATCAATAGAATCAATAACAAAACCCACGACGTCACAACAATGGACAAAACTAAAGTCAGAATGGTAACAATTGATAAACTTGCCATGTAGTCGTACATGACTACAACAATATTGTGGGTCATATTGCAGGGGTTAACATTAATACCATCTCCATTAATCCTAGATTAAACATTAATCAATCTAGAACATTGATAAACAATAACACTCAACCACATTACATGGATAATCCTTATTTGACTTGGGATAACACACAAATAAACAAACAAATTAGGACTTCCACTTTTAGACCTTACACGAACAACTCACCCTTGCCACAAGACCACATACAACTGCACTGGCAATCGAGATTTATCTTATCTAGTCCTACACCATTCCCAACATTTTTTAGAAATTATGGTCCAATATCTAATCCTGATTGTGTAATCACAACTTGGAGGTCAAATATTATTATCCCAGGCCCACAACCATCTACCACTTTACCCATTATCCAACCAACTGTTCAACCTTGGAATAAACCATTCACTATTGACCAAGACAAGAAGTTCGATATTATGGAATAATTACAGAAGACACCAACACAAATTTCTATTTTATATTTTTTAAGAATGTCAACAATCCACAAGAAAATCTTGAATGAATTCTTGACCCAATCCACTATTTCTAGTGAAATATCCCTTGATAAATTTCAATCTTTGGTTAGACACCTAGTTCCATCCCAACAAGTCACATTCAACCAAAGTGATATGTCTTCCCTTGAACCAATCCATAATAATCCATTGTACATAGAATTTTATATAAAGTGACATAAATTGAAACATGTCCTTATAGACAATGGATCAGACCTCAACATAGTATCAAACTCATCAAGCTTCTTAGGTACACACTGGTAGATCTCTAGCTAGAAATGATAACTATCAAAGCCTATGATAATTAAAAAAGAGAATCACAAGGCACCATTAGCTTACTAGTTATCATTGGTCTTTTGACCCATGATACACTTTTCCATGTGCTTGATCTTGAGTTGTCATATAATATGCTTCTAGGTAGGCCTTGGTTACATGAGATTCATGCAGTCCCATCAACACCACACCAACGTATCAAGTTATCCCACTTAGGGATGGAAGTGAATATACCAAGAGATTTACACCCATATTAACATTGTAAACATCTTGAGGTTGAGTTTCAAAACTACAATTACCAATACAACATGAATTTGAGTTCCAAGAAAGATAAAGGAAAGGCCATAACTATTGATCCACCATAGGATAATTGTATAGATCATAATACCTTGGATTCCCTTTCCCATGTGCCACCTCCTAAATCTTCCAATCATTTCACCATTTAGATAATGGACTGAGGGAGTATGTGATCCATGATACCTTCCATATTGCCAATCTTCCCCATAATTTGAAGACCTTTGGGTGACCTAAAGTCACCCCACACATGCATTGACAACAAAAAAACAAAGATAAGGGACCTATCATATTTGTACCAGCATCTGGCCTATAACCATATCCTCTTGAAGGGGACAAATCATGGTTGTCTAATGAAAACCAAGCTGATTGTTATAAAAGTACAAAGTATCCTATTCCTAATAGGATCATGGAGCATCAATATTATGAAGGAAGAGGCCTCAAACCGAATTAATAAGGAACCATCAAGCCAATTTCCATGACTAAGTGCAAAAGACCCTATGGACTTGGATTTAAACTGCCTAGAGGTGACCCCACATATCTTATTTGAAGTACATCACCAATGCCTATTGATAATGATGTTGATAGTGAAGCAGAGTTTGATCATAGCCTCACCTTTGATGACCTAGCTAAGACTAACTTGTTTGATAACAATGTCATATGTATTCTTACCTCAATCATTTGTCACAACCCATTGCCATTATACTATCCCTGATTGATAGATTGGGACCAACAAGAATCCAATTTGTTGATTGATGAGTCTTAGAATGATGAGGCATTCTGTTAATTTTTAGGCGTTAGAGACAACATTTCATTGGGAGATCATAAATGAAGATTTTCAATTATATTAGATCCTGAAGCCTATTTTGGAGAGTAGGTGAACACCCTTAGCTAAAAATAAATAAATAAAACATTAAGGTCCTCAAGTGAAAACCTCTTTTAGGTGCTTTCTAACTAGTGAAAAAGTAAAGATAAAGGCCAATCTAGTGGTAAAAACCTGTTTCAGGTGTCGTTAGATGAGGGTGTTCATTCTTCTTCAAATTTAGACCAAGAGACCACTAATGATGAACTTGCCTATGGATCTTAGTTTAGTTTTTCACAATAATAAGTATTTGATCAAATTATTCAAGAATTTCTAATTGTTTTTATCACATGGCTAGATATCCCATTGGGGGACTCAGATTCATCATGCCTAAGAGATGTTGAAGAGCTAGTCCTAACAGAGGACCCTGATATAATATAATAGTTCAAGTCTTTGCCTATTATCCTAGAAGATGGTTTGACCCTTGTAATCAAAGATACAATAGAGTTAAACATCAAGACTCCATCAAATTTGAAATGGATAAAATTAGTTGCATCCCTCACTGAGGAGGAATGTGAAGTCTTTACAGCTCTATTGAGAGAATTTGTAGATATCTTTGCATGGGCTTATTTTGACATACCAGGTTTAGACCTCAACTTGGTTCTGCACCACCTTGTGGTCAATCTTGATGATGAACTAGTGAAGAAAAATATACGTAAGATGAATCCTCTCATTGCTATCTTTGTAAAGAAAGAGTTGGAAAACTCTTAGAAGTAGGATGTATTCAATCCATTGACTATTGAGAAAAGATATCTAATGTTTTACCTGTTAGCAAAAATCATGAAGGAATCAGATATGTACTGATTTTTGAGACATAAAAAAATCGTGTCTTAAGGATGGATTTCCATTACCTAATATTGAAATGATCATCAAATCCATGATAGGTTATGAAATTCTTTCACTCATGGATGGATTTTTAGGATACAACCAAATTAGAATAGTACCAAAAGACCAACATAAAATAGCATTCACCACTCCATGGGGAACATTTTGTTATTAGGTAATGCCATTTGTCCTTAATAATGTTGGAGCTACATATAAAAGGTTCATGACTATCATAATCCATGATATGATGCATGATATTGTTGAAGACTATGTCAAAAACATATTAGGAAAATCCAAAACCAAGGCTGACCATCTAGTAGTGCTACGTAGGATATTTAAAAGATTGTGGGAGTATAAAGTCAGAATCAATCCAAATAAATGTGTGTTTAGAGTAGCCTCAAGAAATTTACTTGGCTTTATTATGTCTTGTAGGGGCATTGAAGTCAATCTAACCAAAGTCCATGCTATAATTGAGATGCCACCACCACCAATTTGAAGCAACTCTGCAGTTTGCAGGGCAAGATCTAGTCAATCTTATGCTTCATCTCTCAGTTAGAAAACAAGTGTAATCTATTTACACATCTTCTAAAAAAGGGAGTTGCATTTCACTAGGATGACCACTGCCAAATAGATTTTCAACAACTCAAGGACTATCTAGTTAATCCACCTAGTTTGTTACCTCTTATGCCAAGAAGGCCATTCTTATTGTATCTATCAACTAACAATAATGCCTTGGGGGAACTTTTTGCTCAACATGATAATAATGGAAAATAGCATGCAATATACTAATTAAGATGTACCTTGGTCACATATGAACACATCTATACACCTATTGAAAAAGCTTGTCTAGCCATGGTCTTCACAGCTCAAAAAATATGCCATTACATGTTGAATAATAAGACCATGGTAATTTCAAAAGTAGATCCACTCAAGTATCTACTATATAAAAAAAATTTATAAGGTATAATGACCAAACAGATCAAGCTTCTTAGTGAGTTTGACATAGATTATGTCAATCAAAATGCAATCAAAGGATAGGTCCTTGTAGATCAGCTTGTTGAAGCACCCCTTGCAAACACAAAGCCACTCACATTTTATTTTCCTAATGAATCCATAATTATCATCATTGACACATCTGTTGGGAGCATCACTGGAAGCTATATTTTGATGGTTCATTTACTACACATGGATTGGGGGTAGGTCTCTTATTTATTACACCATAGGGGGATCTAATCCCTAAATCATTCAAAATCAATTTTCCTTGTACAAACAACATGGTTGAGTATGAAACACTTATCTTAGGACTTAGATAGGTATTATATTGGAATATATCTCATCTAAAGGTTCATGGTGATTCTCAATTAATCATTAATCAAGTCACATACCATTTTTAGACCAAAGATGACAATTTGGTTCCATATAAGGCTATGGTCGATACCATAAAGTAGCAAATTGCAAATATCAAATTTGAGCATTTACTAAGGGCTGATAATAGAACTATAGATGCCATGGCTACTATAGGCTCTCTGATTTTACAAATAGACAAAACTAGAGAATATCAGTTCTTTTTTGAGAATTTGTTCACACTAGCTCATGAACCTTCAACCATTGCAATGATTTGTGATATTGTTGGTCCTAATTCTATTTGGTACTTAGACCTTTACAACTACCTTCATGACCAAGTTCTACCACCCAACCTATCTCAAAAATGAACCAAAGCCTTTATTCATCATTCCACTTATTATACTATACTTGGATCCACCCTTTACCACCATAGTTTTTATGGAACTCTACTTTATTGTTTAACTTCAACAGAGTCTACACTAGAGTTAAGATAAGTTCATGAGGGAGTATGTGGAGCTCATTCTAGTAGGGTAGTGCCATCCAAAAATCTCTTGTGTACTAGTTATTATTGGCCCATGATGGACGTAGATGCAAATACATATGTAAAGAAGTGTGACAAATGTCAATGGCATGCTAATCTGATTCATGCCCCAACCCAAACTCTAAAACCAATGTTGACACCATGGCTATTTGTTACATGGGGACTTGACCTCATTGGTAAGATCAACCCCACTTCATCTGATGGCCATAAACATATCCTTACCACCATCAAGTATTTCACTAAGTGGGTTAAATCTATACCCCTCACTTACGTGATTGGAAAGTAAATTTACAAATTCATCTTCAACCATCTCATTTGTTGCTACGATATCCCCTCTGATATTATATATGATAATGGAGTATCATTGAAGAACAAGGATGTAGACCAACTATGTACCAAATATAACATCACACAACATTTTTCTCAAGCATATTACCCTCAAGTTAATGGTCAAGCCAAAGCATTGAATAAAGACATTGTCAATATTCTCAAAAAGATTGTCAATGATGCCAGTCATGATTGGTACCTGTAGATATTCCATGCCATTTGAGCATATCGTACCAATCATCATACCCCCATAGGATCCACTCCATACTCATTTGTTTATGGTACTAAATCCATCCTTCCCATTGAGGTTGAATTGCCTTCACTATGCATCTCTTTCAAGTGTGTCCTGGATGATCACAACTACCGATTAGCTCACTCGTAAGAGCTAGGCCTACTTGATGAGAAATGCACAGCTGTGCTCAATAATATTCGAGCATATTAGAACTGACTCAAAGGCCACTATAATCGATGTGTCAAAAATAGAAACTTTGAACTTGGTGATCTTGTTCTTAAACTAAACCAAAATAATACCATGACTGAGAAAAATCATAAAGGAAAATTCAAACCAAACTAGATAGGGCATTTCATCATTACTGTAGATTATGGATCAGGGGCATACAGACTTGCCACACTGGATAGAGATGAACTTCCTGAGCCAATGAATATTATTCACCTTATGTGGTATTATGCTTAAGCGCTAAGGTGTATTATCTATAAGGACCATTTTATTTATGCCATTTTATCCCTATTATTCTTTGTAAAAATATCATTCTTATCCATATTCTTAGTCATATCCACTTTATATTTTTAGTCTATCAACCTAGTGTGTTCTAAAGCCTAGCCCATTTGACCTTGGTTTTTGCCATTCATTATGCATTTTCAGCATCGAGGAACATGATTAGTTTCATCAATTGGTTAAAGTATTTCAAATAGAGATCATATTTTGGAGTAGTGTAATATAAGTTTCAACAGTTACATCCTTCATTTGTTATTCCTTTCTTATCACTGGTCTTGCTACTATTTATAACCATCTTTGGTAAAATTAGTAACATTGATCTATAACATTGTGTCCTAGTTATAACTACCTATGGGTAAACTAGGGGAAACATTTGTTTATTAAGCCTTGAAATACCAACTTGCCACTTCCTATGCCATGTTGTGCTTTTTTACCAACTATGTTTGTTTTATTTGAATTGACTGCTACACTAGTCAAATTCCTTTGTTATAGGGTGGAACTACAGTGACTTGAGGTCCTACTCTGGGAATATGTAGGTAGCACTCGATACTTATTGAGGTTAGCTCAATCACCCCCTTGCCATGCCATTGTGTGAGCAACCTAAGTTTAAATTCTCTCACTATTTTTTGAGAAACATAAGTTTGAATTCTCTCACCATTTTGTGAGCATGAACCATTTAGTGTCTCATCATTCTTGATCGAGTTGAGATACTTCAAAAAATTCCAAAAACATTTATAACTTCATTAGAGAAAACCAAAAACATTTGACCACTTCTTTGCCTTAAGGATTCTAGGAACCCTTACTAAGTTTCAAGCAAACCACTTGTCACTTAGTTTCCCTATCCTTTTTGGCCTTTTCTCTTACACACTTGCCATTTTACAATATTATTCCTATTCTTCTATCACATCCATTATGTTTGTTTTCACCAATTATCATTTTTATTTCCATTCCCTAGGAGAACTACATTTGGCTTGAAGTTTTTATTAGTTATTACATCCATGGAACTATATAGGTAGCATCCACTTGCCTAATGCATATGTATATAGCTCGATCACCCCCTTCCTTTTCTTCTATTCCCCAATTTTATTTGTTTGTTAAGTTATCACCTATTTTCTAGGGGAAATGTTTGTATGGTTTCTATTAAGTGTTTCTTTATTATTTTTTTATGTGCCTATTTGTTTGCTTTCAGCACTGTTGCCTTGATTCAATTTATATGTGTTCTTTGGGTGATTCGTTTCCCACACTTACAGTTGAATCTATCCATATTCATATGCTTACATTGTCATCATGGTTTCTATCATTGGTGCATTGTTTTCTATTAAGTATTGGATTATAGGAGTTAGTCCTCATACATATTTTGGCCAAGTCCTCATGATGTTATACCATGATGCCTATCGACACATGATACAACAAACCTCAACTTCAAGAAGTCTATTTATCAATGGTAGCATCAATATCTCTTTAGCATCATCATCTTGATTCAATCATATCCCAAATAGAGTAATTAACCACAAATGAATTTCAACCTTTATTAGTTCGGATGAGCATCTCCCTACTAATAGGTGTTTCCAATCCATAATTACCCTATGTGTTAAGTTATCATCATCTTCACCCAAGTTAATCATGTTTTCCATAATCAAGGTCCAATGATTATAACCACCTATGGGAGAATCATTGCACACTGTCCCACCTGCATATCTCAATAATTATAACCACCTTTAGGCAAATCATTGTATTATCACCACTTTCCATTTTTTACCCATACAGGGGCATGTTATTATTTTGTTTTTTAATTCTAATTGGGGCAGTTCCATCTTCTTAATGATTATAACCACCTTTAGGAAAATCATTATGTTATCATACCACGTTTACACTATTGGGGTACAATGATTATAAATGCCTTTAGGCAAACCATTGTACACCATCCCACTTACATTCTAAATGATTTTGACTACTTTTTCAATATCTTTTTGTTTTCACCCCATCATCTTTCCTTTCTTTAGTCCCCTTATTTCACTTCTTTCTTTTTGAGTGACCATTTGTCGACTTACTTGTGCCAACCATTCCCTCGAGGTGGCATCATGAAGTTAGTTTATCATCATTGTAGTTGTAGGCATACAAGACCTTTTAATTCTTTGAGAATATGTTACTATGCTTATAGCTTTCAATGCCTTCCCAAATAGGGGCAAACTGTAGACACCTAAATCTGATCACCAATAACCTCCAACTAGGCTTTTGATCAATTTCCACCTAAAGTGCACAATTTGGCCTAAAAATAATAAAATGAATTAAATGAGTTGAAATTGATATATTCAGGTTTTGATTTTGGCTAGGGTATCACTAAATGGGGTAATAATTTATGGGCCAACTAACTTTGATCAAATCATTTCGAGTTAAAATACTAATTTTACATCTAGGTGCTCTGGATTGCTCTTTCCTATAAAATCTCTTGCACAATACACATGCCATTGCTATTTTATATTGATAATATCCTAAATGGTATAATAGATCCAACACATCTGACATCACCTTCTAATTCTATCTAGTCAAATTTTGGACCAATAACAAGGCATTTTGATCAATTTGAGTAATTGGTGCACAAAGTGCTTAAACATGCTTAAGAGATAATTAAACCAAATTAGACCCTAATCAATAATTCCATGAAAACTTGTTGAATTTTTTTTTTGGAAATGAATATTGAATATCTACATCATCAGGTGACCTCATTTCTTGGGAAGACATCCCTAGGCCATAAATACCATAAATATCAAGATTCATGCCCTCCATGCCTCTTAATTTCCCCTTTTTCCAATGTCATGATGAGGATAATTATAAACTTAACTCCAAAAATTTAAATTAATATTTAACCACACATCTTCATCTCAAGATGGATGGTTCAGGCTGATTTTGATCAATCTCAAAAATATATATAGAGAGAGGCTATGAACATCATTTTTAAGCTTAATTTGTGCAAAGTTATAAGGCAGGATTAGTTCTAAAAGATTCATGCAAACTAGTGTTACCATGATAAATTGATTCCAAGCCAAGCCAAGCTAAAGACAAAGGTTCTAAGGAGAGATGGAGGTAGCCAAGCTTCCATTGACAAAGACTTCATGAGCACAAACTGAGCAAGCCAATTGAATAATAATCTTAGAGCATCAAGGAAGGTAAGGAATGTGTGTTTTCTTGCATTTTGGTTGTGATTTGTTCATTTTTATTTCTTAACTAAGCTCATTCTAGTAACTAGGCATGAAGATGTTAGTTTAGTATGTTTTTGATTTGATTTCATTCACTAACACAATACTAATCTCCTCTTCTTAGTCAAATTCCTATTTCACACTAGGTAGTATAGACCTATGTAGGATTATGAAAGGGTCTATTGGAGATATGTTTTATGTCCAAAATTTTGATGTAAGGTAAATATGGTCTAAGGAGATGAAGTGTAACGTGTGTCTTAGAGAAGGCCTAATTATTTTAGGTCTCAACTAGGCCTAATAGAGGATTTGAGTCTTAAGGACTATGGTAGACCTATGGAGTGGAGTGTCTCACCCATGTAAAATGTGTGGAGACCTATTCCAAGTTTAAGACAAGTGTGTGAAGCATCTTGGCTGACCAAGATGGGTTAGACCAAGAGTATGGTATAAGTACAAGGCCTAATTGGCCTATTTGTTCTAGTTGAGTATGTAAGGTGTGAAGTGATGGAGATAACCTTTGAAAGAGAAGGTATAAGTCATTGATGACCATCAAAGAGTGAAGAGGATTAGTCATTATTGTTTGATCAAGTTGATGTAGGAGGACACATAGGACATTGGACCTAATGAACCTAGAAGAGACAAAATAAGTGAGTAAGCCCTAGAGGTTATTTGAGAGAGATTGAGGGGTAAAGAGTGCAAGTAAAAGGAATCCATCATTAGGTGTGTTTGACATTAGATCAAAGGTGGAGATCAAATCAAAGGTAGTTGAGTTGGTGTTTGGTTACCTAGGGGGTTGTATCCTCCTTGCTAGTTGGGTGCTTGACTAAATTGAGGGGTGGGTGCTCCTTGATCAGTTAATTCTGGTCTAAATTTGGATATTGTCATTATAGGACTATATTCCATCTTATAGGGTTTAGTAGGGTTTATCCCCCGTGAGGGTTTCCCACATAAATGATGTGTCATGGTTGTGTTCATACTTGCTTTGTATGCAACCTCTTGCTTTGATGTTAATCTAGTTACTCATGGTTTATTGTGATGCTTCATGAATGATAATGAGTGAATGATAAGTGGTTTGAAAGTGAAAGAATTATTGTTCTACCAATTCACCCCCCTATTAAGTAGTTTTACACAATTATAGTCAGTAGAATCATAATATAAAAAGCATAAATCCATTATCAAAGACATCTCTCTAACCCTAACCCTAATTTCTATATTTAGAAATTTATAACTTCTATAAATTTTGTATATGATTATATTTTATAGTACATTGCCTTATTTATTTATTTATTTTATTAAGGTTATGGATTTTTTTTTTTGAACTAGGGTCCCCAAACCCTAGAATAAGGTCTAAAACAAAAGAAATAAAATGCTCACACACGCCAACAGAGAGACAAATAAGAGCATAGAAAAAGAACAACTAAAAATGCATTGAAAGACAACCCATACATAGCCAAAAAAAAAAGCTACTCTAGGCTCCTAGAAACATCTTCCCAATAGGCCTTCATATTGTTAAGATTCAAATCAATCTGCTTCAAAAGACTTTCATAATCTATGTTGTGTTAGGTACTACTTCTTTAGCCCTATTGACCCTTGCCTTTAGCTATGTATAAGGGTTTAAATAATTAATTGAGATGAGACCTAAGGTTCTTCATGTTTTGGAGGCCTTCATTCATTGTAGCCTTATTGTAATTAACCAAATAACTAATTTTTCTCTATTGATTTTCATTTGCTTGCTCCAGTATATCTATTCTAATACTCAACCCCTAAATTTGTACGTCTTCCTCTTTCTCAGCTAAGGCTTTAGACAACTTATCATTCTCCTATTGGAGGACATTCATCTTTATATTTAGGGTTGATATTTCATGCAAGAACCATCTCATCAGGGATTTTTATAGGTTTAGTTATTCAACCATTTTATTAGTGTTCCCCTTTCCTTTGAGAGAATTAGCCAATTGGTTAAAATACTCATTTTTGTCCCATTGGGTCTGAGAAGCCTCCCCTTTATCAGATTTGGTAGTGTCCTTCCATTTTTGATGCTCCATCTCCATCTGATCAATTCCCTGCTCTCTAGTCTTCTCACTACCAATGTGGATTGCTTCTAATTCCTCATTTTCACTCTCCACCTCCACAACTTTATCCCTCTCTTTTTTATCCTGAGAGACTTGTAGTCTTTTATGACCCTACTTCTCAATTTTATCTTTATTTTGGATAATGTTCTTAGAAGCACCTTTAATATGATTCTTAATGTTTTCCTAATCCTTGATGTTCTCTAACCTATTCTTGACAATGTCTTTAATGATCGCTTTCTTCTTACCACTTGCAACCCTACTCGGGCTCCCAGGGTATTTAGTCCACACCTTCTAAATCTTCCTTATATCCATCGGTCCTTCTTTAGAATTATCTTGTTGTTTCTGAGCTAAGTCCAACATTATTTGATTCATCCCTTTAAATTATTTTAAAATAATAAAAATGACCCCCTCATGTCTTGGGGAAAAGTAATTTCCATTTTTTAATTTTTGGATAGAGGTTTTCATGGATTTAAGAATGAACAACAACAAACTAAAGGTAACACCATGTCTAAAGTAATTGAGCATTCTAAACATAGACCATCTAACTACATTATATCTACCCTCTAAAGTAACATATTGTATAAGGTGAAAATCTACCTCAAGGAAAGTTTTTAGGAGAGATTCCCTATCAAAGCCATTGTGTAGTTGGTCCAATTGCTCTCCATCTTCCAGAAAGGCTTGTTTGTCTGGTTTAAAATATCTAAGATTATAAAAAAATCTTGGTCTCTTTAATATCCATACCTATCACATGATATATGAGCTCCTCTATGATGTCTATAGTGACCCCATTAATTGTTAACCTTCTCTCCTCCCAGGCATTAGTGAATAGGATGGAGAGGTGTCTATTAAAACCCTCAATTCTCTCCATGAAGTTTGCAAAACCTCCAACCTATAGGACATTCTAGACTCCAATATTTTTTTGACCTTTGGCTATAACTTGGGTTTAATTCTATTAGGGATCCCCATGTTGTTTCCAATCCCCACACAATAGACTACCCTACCTTTTCTATAGTCTTTGCGTGCCCATACCTTGTCATGAATGCTATGCTTGTGTGAGAAATTATGAACTTTATCAATTATCTTATTCCTTTCTATAATCTTCTTCCTAGTGCCTCTGAGTTCTAAAGTCCTTTGAACACAATATCTAAGATTTAACTTAGCCTCCCCCCTACTCCAAGGATATAACACAAAGAAGATAATTATTATTAGGATTGGTTTTTCCTTCATTGGTAACTTTAGTAATCAAATATCTAGGGAGGTCTTCGAAACCAAACCAAGTTCTAAATCCAATATTACTAACTCCCCTATTAGTAAACTAAGAGGCTATCCCATTGCCTTATTTGTATGTATGTTGTATTTTCACCTGATGGAAAGAGTTTAAAATATCCTTAGCCTCATCAATAACATGTTTAATGGACCAACTTATGAGGTTTCTACCATTAAGGCAATTCAAAATGTTGAGGGAGTCTCCCTCCACCACCAAATTTGAACATTCATTTGTTTAGATAATCTGATACCCCATAAGGCCACCAAAGCCTCTACCCAATGGTTAGTCTTAATGCTCATGTCACCTGCATAGGCCACAATTAAATTACCTTTTGGGTCCTTGATTAAGACACCACCCCCAATCAGTCCTGGATTTCCCTTTGACACTCCATTAAAGTTTCCAATACTTTAGAGTTACTTAAATCATGTTTATTAATTCTAAGGGTAAACATTAGTGAACTTCAATGTGGTTTCCATGTTTATAAAGGTACCAATTATCTAATTGCTTAGCATGGTGATGATAAACATTGATGGGGAGACATCATTGGTTGAAGTTTTATTGATATCCACTCTCTATAGTCTTACAAGACACTCAAACATAAAGGTGAAGGATGGCCATATCAAACCATGTTCTCTTTTGACATAAATCTTGACTCTTATTCCCAATGCAATCAACATTAGGACCTTTAAGCATTGATCGATAACTTGAGGAGAGTGTAAATGATGTCAACTAACTTCAATTAATGTAAGGCTCAAGCATTATGTTTTTATCCTTTAAGTTGAGGAAGATCAATATTTATAACAACCTCAAAGAACTTCAATTAATGTAGGGCTCAAGCACTATGCCCTCATACTTTAAATCAGGGAAGATCAACCAAATATTTTAAGCTGAATTCATTCAATATTAACCTTAATTTTATTTAGACATATTATTTATTTGAAACTTTTAATTAATCTATGTTATAAATATATTTGATTTATAAATAAAAAATTAAAATATTTTAATAACATCCATAAAACTAAACAAGCTATGAAACCCCACCCCACCTCAGTCCACCCCAAAAAAAGAATGTGTCACGAACGACAAAGTAAACTCTCCAATGTGTACCATGTCCTTTTATTGGCTTTCATTGGCCATTCTATGTCCTTAAAAATTGATATTGACATTAAATTAAACCACGCATGATATGGGGCAACCATTAAACAATGGCAACAATTGACATGTTATACAATGGAGTCATTTTCAATCATAGCACCTTCTCATTTTTCTTTGTTAAATTTTATCATTACCCATGAAAGAATCTAGTGCTCTCAAATAATAATTCCATAGGATGATATCAATGCTTCTGCCATACCAAAAAATCTTATAATTTATAAATATATTAAAAAAAAAGAGACAATTTATACATATATTGAATGTTAAAGTCATTAGATAATCATTTTATATTATTGGAATTTGTCACCCAATAATGACATAATACTTTTTATTGACATTCAGTAATTGTACTTATTTCAAACAAAGCAAATTTTTGATTACTTTACAAATGCACTAATTTACAATAAAGATTGAGGCTCAGATTGTTCAATGATAGTATTTAATAAATATGTAAAAAATAGTCAAGTAGCATGGGTTTTGTTCTATGTTATGGATATTTTTGTAAGTCCCTGACTTATGTCATCCTATATATATATATATATATATATATAGATTGATTGATTGATTGAGGGTAAATATTTTTTATTGGTATTATGAACTAAAGAAATATTTTTTATTGGAGTTATGAACTGATTTTAAGGTACAATCAAGGGGTATATCTTCCAAAAAACTAAGACTACCTAAATTTAAATAGAAAAACAATAAAAATTAGCTAGGTAAAAAAAAGAAACATCATTTACATGGAAGACAACCAAACAAAAGGAAAAGGAAAGATGCACATAAATAACACCACTACCTGTCAATAAAAGAGTGACAAAAAATCAACAAACAACCCAATATCAAGATTAAAGACTAAGGTGGTTATCAACCCACCATAGATGAGAGCATGCTTTGCATAGGAAAATATTTAACTATTGGATGAAACCAGTACTCTCTCAATGAGATAGGAGGTCCTCCATTGTCCATTGAGAACTCTCTTTTACCATTTTCTCTATCTTTGATCTTAGTATTTTTGCTTCTAATCTTTGCCCTTTATTTTTAACCTTTAAGCCTAAATTATCTTTTGATTTTGAAATTTATGCTGAGAAGGGGAGGACACTTTGGCAACATGCTAGAAAGAATTCAGATTCACAACAAAAACAAATACATCCTTTGAAGGTTTTCCTCACTAAGGAAAGACTATAAGATCCTTAGGGGATGATCAAAGAGTAGATGACATTGGGTGTTGAAAGAATTTTTCATGATTACACCATGAAAAATTTTAATTAAGAAACCCGACATCCTTCTTCCATACTAAAAATGAGATAAGATAAACAAAAAAACCTTAGAAAAACACCCAACAACATGATGCCCAAAAAATTACAACAAAAACATTTTAAAGACATTCATAATTAAAACACTAAATTCACATATCTCAAAATAAAATTATATTAACTAAATGAAAAAAAAATTCCAGAAAATCTAAGACAACACAAAGAATCGGCTTCCCCAAAAATTATCACCTATTTTTACAAAGAATCCCATTAATCCAAAATTATTCTTATTCTTTACAAAACATGTAGTTATTTTACATTAATGTATTTTTATATAAGATAAGCACCTAATTCCATTGAGTACATTATTGGTGACCTCGATAATTAGTCAAAATTATGATTGGATGATAGAGATTCTTTTGTTTGCCACTAATTCCTAACTCGTGAATTTAAATAACAAGGGCGCTATGCACCAAGCCCCTGTGGATTGAGGATATAATCAATTTTTTTATAAGCTAAATTGTTAAATGTATTGCATAACACAGGTAGATATAAAATTAGTTATCCTAGAAATCATCAAGTATTCCTTGCTAGCTGTGTATTCCTTAAGAAAGTGACATTTAAGACCTAGTTAATACCAAATTTGTTGGATACCCTCTTCTGATAGGGAAACAAAGCGCTACAAGGTTGCACCTATGAAAATGAGAAAATTATAATGAGGTGAATATCAAGGATTCATCCCCAAGATAAAAAGGGGCAGTTAGGACAGTCAGAGGATTACCTAATCCAAAAGATGTGTAAAGCATGTCGATGTGGGAAGAAATTTTCTCATTAACAGGAGATGTTAATTTAAAAACGTCAAGAAGAAAAAACCCAAGTCCTACAAAATAAGGGACATGTCAAGACACAAAAAACAAATGCTAAAATTTAGTATAGAAATTGAAAGTGAAGGCGGTGTTAGGGTTTTAAAAACCCTAACACTAGATGCAATTTTAACAAATTATGTAGTGAATAATGAATTTCCGTATGAACAATCCATTTCTAAAGAAGAAAATAGGGGAAAAAGTATTTTATACAACTGAAAAAATGCACATCACATAAGAGGGAAAATCACAAACTTATGTTAACCTCAGACAAAATCAAAAGCCTGACTACAAATGTAGTTTACATGACATAAATCCAATGAAATGACATAAAATTAAGTCAAAAAAATATAAAAATCACATAAAATTTAACAAGTTGTCCTATGAAAAATATCATTGATCTGGGTAAAATTCAAAAAATAAGTATCACATAAGAGAAAATTTCACAAGTTTACTATCTTATCTTAACTTCACATTACTGTCAATTGAAATCCTAACTACATATGTAGTATAAAGGAAAGAAATTCCAAAAAATAATAGAAAATGAATAAGTAACTTAGAAAATTGACATAAATTTTAATAAAGTTTCTTGGAAATAAAACCAAAATTTAAAAGAACAATAAGGAAAGTAATCTATACTTCCAATAATAGGAAATTTAAAAGATCTTTGTATCTCCTTTGCTGTCAAACTAGAAACCCTGACTTTGTACAATATAAATAACATAAATCTAAACAAGTAACATAAAAATGAATAATAACCACCAATTACCATAAAAATTTACAAATTGTTCCCCAAATAAAATAATTCATGTTGCATAACCAAAAATTCAACAAAGCTTACTGTCTTAACCTTACAATGCAATCAAAATGAAAATCTTAACTGTAGGTGAAGTATAAAATCTAGATATTTAAAGAAATGCAAGAACATTTCTATGAATCTGACTTCATTTGTAAGGACATGTTTTTACTATGTTCCATTTCGATCTAGAGATCAAGTTAGGATTGAGCTGCATGACCGCTAAGCTTATTTGAATAAGACCTTTAGTTGGCTGATGGGAGGACATCTGATAATACAACATTGGAAGCATCCAAAGCAATATCAAAATGAGCATCTAATAAATATAGTTACTAAAATATCATTTAAAGATCAAGACATTTAACATATTCCATAGGTCTCCTTTATAAGTTATGTTATTGGATCTCCAAAACTTAGATACAACATATTCTAAGTTTATAGAAAATATCAGAATGTATCCTTATGAAAGACCCTTAAAAACTAAAGGACACAAAATTGGAATTTCCATTATTTCCATATGATAAGAAGTGCGCTTTGTTATTGCCAGGATATAGTTATTGGTCAGCTATACATTGGTTGAGCTCCCCAATTCCCATGCCTACAAGATGCCCACATGTGAGATATGCAGCAGTGGGGCTCATAAATAAGGCAACTTTGGAAAAAACATCAAAATTCACTGCCAATGTAGAGCTGCTAAATCACCACCAAAACCATGGTTAATTATATGCGTGTCATGTGCATTTATTTTGGTGACTATTCATAACGTCAATGATATTTATTATGGTTTTTGATTAACATGAAGTTGCCAATAATATGTAAAGTTTTTTAGCCAATAAAATGTTGACAAAATGTTTTTTTTCATATTAAATAAAATGCAACTTTTTAATTTGAACATTATAAATTTAAATAAAAAATATTTTTAATTGGTCAAATTGCTAACAATTAATTTTCAGTTAAAGCAAAATGAATGCTTTAGTTATCCCTTTGGGACTAATAAGAAAAACAACCAGAATTTGTTACGTGTGTTGCAACAACTTAAAGTCATTAGTTTTAAATTTAAGAGTTTTTATTTTGGATTATATTTTTGGATGTTAGAATAAAATTGATCTCCGTAATAATATAATTGATTATGGATGAATATATTTGTTTTTTCAACTTCTTTAATTAATTGTGAAAATATTTTAAAAATAATTAAATGTAACAAACATATTGTAATTTAAATAAAACAAAAATTTAAATTAAATCTTTCGTTCAATTAATCCAATTTTTTTTAGATGTCTTAAATATTGTTTCAATAGTTTTTTAAATATATTTAAATTATTAAAGAATTTATAAAAGTTATTATGACAATAAATGTTCTAAATGGAGTTGTTACAATAAGAGATGTTCTAAATAATATTCCAAGGTCTATTTAATGGTCATTTAAAATTTTATTATTTCCTTAAATAAATCAATCAAAAAATCTTAACATCTTAATCATACAACCTTTTTTTAAAAAACTTAATATAATAATAAGAAATTTATAAAAAAGATAACACAATCATTAAGAATTGTAATATATAAAAATTTCAAGATAAAAATCTTAAAATTAATATTTCTTAACGTTTTTAAATACATATATTTAAAATATATGTATTAATATATTTAGTTTTTATAAATTATATTATAATTTTTCTTTTTCTAATTTAATATAAATATAATTTTATTATTCTTTATTATTTTCTATTAATTATTTTTAAAAGATATTATTATATAAATTATATGTATAATATAATTTTATTATTTATTATTATTTTCTATTGATTGTTTTTAAGAGACATTATTATTTAAATTATATTAAAATCTTAAAAATCTGAGGTGTTCAGAATTTATATCATGAAAAATATATTAAAGAAACTCTACATAACAATAAATAAAACTCTATCTTATAGAATTGTTATGTATTGACCCACTTATTTTATTTAATTTAAATTATGTACTAATCGAGAGGTTATATAAATATAAAAATTTAAATCAATTTATTAAAATTAAGAATATTTGTTTAAATTTTTTAGACTATAAAAATAATATTAAAATGTAAAAAGAAAAATAGATGGTTAATATGAATAATTATTTATCATTAAAATCAATTTTATGATTTACTTATATAATGATTTGCAATCAAGTAAATATAATTATTTATATTATGTTAATTAATTAAACCTTTTTTAAATATATATCGAGGAAAAGTGATATAGAAAGAAAATTTGAAGAGTAAAAACCATATTGATGGATCATCAAATTCTATGCAATGAAATCATTATTGCAGCATGATAGATCGGTTACTTGAAAGCGATGATTTGATAATTTATAAACAACAAAATAGAAGTTGTTGAGCACTAGAATGACACTTTCAAAGCAATCGAATGGCAGATTCTGATCACCAGAATGGAAAACGTAGAGTGACAAAAAGATTATTTAAAATCAACGAAATGGCAAACTTTAAGCTATAGAATGACAAAGTCAAAGCAACCCTTGCTTTGTTGAAGATAGATTGCATGACTGATACCAAAGGGTTTCAAAACACAACAAGGGCCACTGATGTAGCCTTTGATATAACGTCAACACTTGTCAAGATTGTAAAAGATGATTTCGAGTTGGAGGTAGATAACTTCAAAGCTCAGACACTCATCTGTTGAGTTAGAGGAAATTTCCTAATGGTCATTTCAGCAGAGAGTCAAAAGATAAATCAAACGTGATTCAAACTCTTATGAAGGACGATTCGAATTTTGGTTTTGTATCGGAGCACCATCATTCTCCTCCTTCCTAGGAGGTTCATTGCTAGGATCAATTGAGTAACCCTTATTTAAAAGAGGAGGTAGGCCCAATTTTTTCAAATGTTGCACTTATGAATAAACACCTTGATGAGAGTATTCCAAGTGCTCCTTTGAAGAACCAACAGATAAGTAGGAAGAACCACTATCAAAGTGCTTTCCAAGGAAGACAAAGTTTAGTCTCTTGTATATCTTTTTATATTTTTAGTTCATAGCTTCATTTAAAAGTGTTAATCCAACTCAAAGTTCTGATCAAAACATTTATCCTTTATAAAAATAATTAAACATAAATTTTAAATCTTATATTATTTAATTATGTCGAAAATCATTCCCACAATAACATGTAGAAATAGTAAAAAGTTATAAAATATTTTATATTATTCCGAAGACATTTTCACAATAAAAAATAAATATCATTATAAACGTCATCTATATACCCTTTGAGTTATTAACACTAGTGACATTGAAGATAAATTGTGTAAAGACATTGTGTATATATCCTTCGAATCATTGACGCTAGTGACACAGTTTTTAACATCACAAAATGTGGACATCTTTTGACCAAATTATTTCCAAGGAGCCTAAAAGACTATGCTTTAAGATGGTTTTATGACTTACCAATCCAATCAGTGAAAGCATTCAAACCTCTAGTATATTATTTTATAGCACATTTATCTATCAACATCACAGAAAAGATGTCATGTGCATAAATTACTAAGATCAAACAAAGAACCAATGAACTTGTAATGAATATCTTTTGAGATATAAAAAAATGTTGGCCAAAATGACAAATCCAATGGCATATAAAGAGCTTCAAGACTTATTTAAACAAAATTTGGTTGCACCATTACATGAGTCTATTATCTTCAATAGGTTTAAATCTTTTGTTGACTTATTCCATATTATCCAATATCGCTAAATGAAACGTATTTCATTGAACAAGATTAAGTATGTAGAAAACACAACAACTACATATACTACCACTTTTCATATCAAACCAAGCTACAAGGTAAAACTTACAGAACCTAAAAAATAATTAACCATAACGGCTAATGCAATTTCATAGTATCCTAAATGGCTCATCTTATCCAATTCCCCAACAACCAATTTACACAATTACATGAGTCTCTAGCTTTACTACTTAAGAAGCTTGTGGAGTGTCATCTCAAAATTTTTCCTCCTCATATGGAGATTGATACGATTCAACCTTTACCAAAAGGATATGATGTTAATATATATTGTGACTATCATCAAGGTGTTGGAAATTATAAAAATAGATGTTATACCTTGAAACACAATATTCAAGAACTTATTGATAATCAACAACTTACCTTTGATGATCCTCTAAAGGATTCAGGATCATAACCTAGTGACCATCAAAACTAGAATATATTTAACAATCCATTACAAGATCATTCTAATAAATATACAAAAGTGTAAATGGAATATAATGCATATCCTCCTCACCACATTATGGGAATCCATTAGATGGGATTATTGGCACATTTACATGTATTATACCTCATATGGTTCAGAGACCTTCTATTACATTTGATGAGATTAAAATTGTGGATGATGATTCAAATCTTCACTCATTTTTTATTAGAGCATACCTTGATCATCAGCCTATACATAGTGTTATGGTTTATAATGGTGTTAGTGAGAATGTATGTCCCATTCCATCATATTTAGGATATGCACATGATTATTTATACCCTTCAACCAAAATGGTTAGAGCACTCGATGAGACATCACATCAGGTTATTGGTGAGATTGATTTACCTTTTTAATTTGGGCCAACACATGTGGTCTCTACCTTTTATGTTATACCATACACAAGAGTCTTTGATATGTTATTGGGATGAAATTGGGTACACAAACTCTATGTATTACCTTCCATAGTACATGGGTGTATTAAATACATTCATTCTAACATAGTAATTATAGTTTCTGAAATTCCATATGAACATCCACTTAAACAGGAGAAGTTTATTCCAAGTCAAATAATTATAAACCCTACTAAGATTAATCATGTGTGAAAGGGTAATCAAAAGGTCATCACCTTTCCTAGATGACTGATACTTGAGAGATCGTTGCACTAAATATACACTTTGAATTTCATAGAATCTTCATCTACACCTACACAGTCCACCCAATTGTTAAGAAAAATAAACATGTTCCAATTACAATTGCAACAAAGAAACCAAAAATCACTAAACAATGGGTTCCAAGAAACACTACTCCTTATATTACCTCTTCATGACCACAGAGTCATATGATACATACACAAAGTATCACATATTCTACAATTCCATATATGGCACATATGCATGCCCCTTTGTAATATCATTCGTTTAATGTACCATATTATAATTTTGGAATTTCCTATGAGAATCCATTAGATGGGATCATAGGTTAGACCTTTTTCCTTTAAAAAAATTCTAAATATTAAAAAAAATCAAATATTCCAAAGAAAATACAAAAACTTTCAAATGAATATTCAACATACACATTTTTACTAACTCCTCGAAATCTATGTTATTTATTTTATGTTAGTAGATAACATATCATTTATTTTCTATACACACATATGTTTCATGCATAATTTAGTGTGATACATGCATGTAAAATACCCATGATAATTGCACATAAAAATGTTTGACCTTTCCTCTTCATACGTGGCATACTACACTGGCAGCATATGCTTTTTTGATCACAATCGACACAAGTTATATTATTTTATGATCAATTTTACATTATCATGTTAAAATTATATACTAAATATTACACATGCCTATACTCATGCTTACATATTACACCATGTAATTTATATGCTATGTAACATGACATTTTTTGCTAACACATATATGTAGAAACTATTATGATATTCTTATACTGGTTGATTATAATTCATTTATTCACATTGTCACTTCTTTGAGTGTACTTATTGATTTCTATTGTGTTTCTTGTGGAACATTTGAATTCATTCCTTACTTGTAGGCCCTTGTTCCACTATTTTTTATTTATTTGTGTGTGGACATTATGTCCTCCCTTCGCGTGTGCAACATTTGAACATGCCTCTTGTTTGCAGTCTCCTTAGACTACATTTTGTTTGACATTGAGTGCTCTTATATGTGTGTTTGATTATTTTTTGAGCTTGTACTATTAACTATTAGACATTGTCATGATCTATATCATGTATTTTAATAATTTTTTTGATCACATACTATGAGCTTCATTGATATATCTACTTAGACATGCTACTCCTATATGCTACATTATTTATACATAGATAATGCAATTATCTTATCTTTTTAAGGTAAGTTGACTACCAAATTACATTACACTTACCTTAAGGGGGGATATTAGTGGGGACATGCCATAGAGACATGAACCCACACATACTTAATTGGTAGATTTTGATATAATTTACATGATTCAAATATACACTTGGGTTAGAATCCTATACATTTGGCATCAATTTTAAAGATTTAAGACAATTTTTTTAGATTTGTAACATATATTATACATAGCTAGAGATCAAGGGTTACATTTTGATATATAATTTAGCTTGATACACATTAGAGGTACATATTCCTTATAAGTGCACTAAAAATTGAAAATACATATTCAAAACACTTCACCAAAAAAAATCACTTTTACCAAGAAACACCATTTTGGGCCTTTTATGTATATATAAGTTGGATCACTTGAGTATTGTGATCTATATTAAATTACATCAATGGACTTATCATGAGTTGAGCTGGTTATGCCACTTAACTTATCTTAATTTTATTTTCATTTGAGTTGTGTGATTCAACGATCTCAATGGTTATGTCACAACTCACTATTACATCAGATTAGGGGCATAATTACCCTAAAAATTTCAATCTTCAAATATATAAATTTCATATCCTAACATCTTTTAGCTCAAATAATTCACAAGAAATCATCTTTACCAAAACAAAATACCAAGGGGTAACATGGTTGTATCAACACACAAATGTACTTCTTCTTTTCTCTCTTTACTTTTCAAGCATTTAAATTGTTTGATTTTATATTACATGCATTGATTTATAATGTAAAATAATCTTGGTTATAGGTGATACACTAGCAAAAAAAATCACTTGGGCTCAATCAAAGGCAAGGTGAGTTGCACACACCTAGTTACACATTTCTTTTCTTTGACCTAATAATGTCATCCTTATGCATTGATAAATTAAAGATGTGGTGGGGAAATGTACATAATAAAACATTATATATATATATATATATATATATATATATATATATATATATATATATAGGTCTTATACACTTTATAAATACCAATCATGGCTTTACCCTTTAGTCCTAGACCTTTCAATTACTAAAAAGCTCGCATTCGCCATCTCACTATGCCTAATTGTTGATATTTTAGTCTAACCCTATCATTCAGATTGCCCAGATCATATGTAGACTATATAAATATTAAAATATTATATATATCCTTTAATTTCAATTACATACCTTCAATAATTTTATATCTTGTTGGATACTTGTGTTTACACAAATATACTAATGTAAAGACCTATCTTATAGAGGCCATAACTTTTGACTCGTTAACCTGATTGAGATCTTGTTCATGGAAAAATAAAGATAAAATAAATAAAATTTAAGAAATAAATGGATTAAAAATTTAGTTCAAATTCTAATATGTTTAGATAAACACAATAAATCATCTAAGGGTTTAAAATTGTATTCTAGTATTTTTAGTCATGCTAAAAATAGTGGAAATCAGATAACATTATAACGGATGTGAAATTGGGTTAAAAATCATAAAAAAAATAATTATTTATTTATTGGACATTTTAAATTTTTATATTCCCATTCAAACTTGAATTCAAAAGTTATTATGAAAATCAAGTTTATATTTATAGTAGGGGTAGTTAACTCTAGGTAGTTTACTATTTTTTAATTTTGCATGTCAACTCTAATTTTGAATTGAGGTTTATTTAAATAATTTTATGTAACTATTTTATTAATTCAAATTTAATCAATGAATATTATGGTTTCATCAAATTTTGAGTATTGTGCTTATTGACAATTTAGCCTCTTTGCTAATATGTGGATTTATCATCTAGTATTAGAGCATGTTTGACTCTTAGAGGTAGTATGTTTGTGAATTTGTATTAGGTTTTAAAATTACATTTTTATAGATTATTCTATAATTAATAACATCTATAAATATGGTGAGATAATGAAGAATAATTGCACAAATGAATAGGACAATGCAATAACTATAGAAGTAAGTAGAACAATTAAATATAATTGTCACAAATGTTACAAATCGGAGAAAAAGGAAAGTAAGACAAGAAATAGAGGAAGAAATAAATTATGAATAAGAATTTTAGAAAAATGAGGAAGAAAAATAACATCCACCATCAATGTAAGAGAGGATGGTTTGGGCTTTATAGGGAAGAAATGAAGGAATCAAGTTAAGTTTCAGAGTATGTAGGTAGTTTAAAATCAGATGAGTTGATAGACTAACCAAATAACATGGATTTTGTTTCAAATAGAAAATTCTGAGAGCAGACAAGAAAGTAAAGTTTACATGCGCTAAATTTAAGGGACATCCAATGATTTGGTGGGATCACTTGTAGAAAGAGAGACAAAGAAAGGGTAAAGAAAAGACCAACACTTAGAGCAAGATGAAGAAGACGCTGAGGGAAAATTTTATTCTTGTAGATTATGCACAAAAATTATACATAATATTCCAAAATTTAAGGCAAATGGATCACAATATGTAATATTATACAGATGACTTATATAATTTTTCCATATGAGTAGAGCATGATGAAACAAAATAGCATATGGTCAAAAGGTACGTAAATTTTTGAAGTTTTCTATTAAATATGAGTTAATCATGCATAAAATACTTTGCATGGAAGAGGATATCAATTAGATTTGAAGTCAGAAGAAAAGTAAAATAGATAGGATTTTAAAAGATCAATTGGGAAAAAGAGGATAATCACTTATAATAAGGGGGCAAGGTGGATTTATTTCCACTAAAGGAGGATCACCATGTGGTACATAAAGATAAGGGGATAACAAACAAGGGTTTCAATATCAACAAAGAGGAAGAGGATCTCAGAGAGGTAGAGGCTATGGTGGTGGTAGATGATGGAATGGTCTACCTAGACCATATGTTTTTTACATATATGGAGAAGAAGGACACAAAGTGTTTAAGTCTCCACATTATCATGAACAAAAAAGGAGGAAAGAGGATCACCCAAATTAAACTTGGTTAAGGTTGAAACATAAGATAAAAATACAAAATTTATAACAAAAAACATAGAATAAAATTTCACAATGAGGAGAACAATGATAGCTTCAAGGAAAAAATTGGTGCAAAATAAAGAAGGTGATTATTCTTAGCTACATATAAATATTTTTAAAACAAGGTGCACATCAGGAGGTAAGATATTTAAAGTAATTATTGATGGAAATAATTGTGAAAATATGGTTTTTAAAGAAATGGTAGAGAACATAGGACTACAATGTGAAAAACATCCCTATCCTTATCATATCTCATGGTTTGAGAAATGAAATAAAGTTAAAATAGATAAATGGTGTTATATCAAGTTTTTTATAGGCAAAATTTATAGAGATGAATTAAGGCATGATGTTATTCTAATGGATGGATGCCATGTGTTGTTGGGAAGGCCATAAAAATATGACAAAAAGGTAATTCATGATGAAATAAAGAATACATATACTTCTTGTAAATGTGGTACTATTGATGTGGCTTTTATGCACACTAGGGAGCCTTATGAGGTCACTTATAACATTTTAATATTTATGAATGAAGATTCATTCCACGGTACATGTTGCAAGGTATTAGATTATTTAAACAACCTATTGGAGTAATAGCAGTGAGCAAAGCAATTTATTTACCACAAATGGGTCAACTATGGATGAATATAAAATATATTTGAGATGGGTGGATATATGATGGATTAACCAAATGTGGGAAGGACCAAAAAAATCAAAAAGAGGGAAAGGAAAGGTAGAAAAGGAGGCCTGTGGGTTAAACAAAATGAAACATTTCTAAACCATCACTTAAACCAAAGGTTGAAAAAGTAATTATAAACCAATGTTTGATGTAAGATGCTAAGATCACACCAAAAATAAACCATAGTTAGAAGTTAAAGGATATATTAAATATAATAAACTTAAGCATATCTAATCAAA
Organism: Torreya grandis; assembly: GCA_037957365.1. Classification (NCBI taxonomy): domain Eukaryota; kingdom Viridiplantae; phylum Streptophyta; class Pinopsida; order Cupressales; family Taxaceae; genus Torreya; species Torreya grandis. The sequence continues at coordinate 1,039,164 of JARHVA010002877.1, read as the reverse complement.
GGTTGCCACATTTGTAAGATTGCATTAGTATATCTACAAGGGGAATTATGATTAACATACAAAAGGGAATTTAAATCAGCAATAACACAATAAGAATAACTGTATAGAAAATACAAGTCATGCACAATAAAAAAATTATGATAACAAAATGACAACTCTTCTTACACAATCCACAGGTTTGGAGAAGAATCAAGATTTGCACTACACATCAAGAATAATTGCAAAACTTTCCTCATAATTTTCTATTAATCTAAATAGCCAAAATTATCTTCCATTTGGGATTAAGAGGATATAAATATTTATAATATTAGGATGGGGAAGGCCTCATCTCTGAAGAAAAGTCTAAAAATCCATGTTTAGAAATAGAACCATGTGTCAATTCTCATGTAAAGCATGCATGTACAATGGTGATTGCTCAAAATTTAATTCTTCAACTATAATTTAATACATATGTGCCAAAATAAATTAGGAACTATTAGTACCAACTTAGATAAAACATGCAAATATATATTTATATTTAGAGGGGTGATGATATGATAGCACTAGAAGAAGAAAACTATAGAACAACAACTGTAGAAGTTGAAGTAGATGGAAATGTCATTGTAACTTGAGATACAACTGGAACATGCACTGTAACTACTAATATGACCAAATTCACCACCGACATAGTTATAGTATTGAAAATTAGAAGTGACACATACGTGGGCCTAGTTTATGTTTGCACTAGCATGTATTTCAAAGACTGAGTAACTTGAAGAGGTGTAAGTGTTACCCATGCTACTAAAGTTGATTCTTTGGCTGCTTTTATTTATAAATACAATGCATGACTCACCTGTAAATCAATGTAAATAGTATCAAAATCAATCAAAGGCCTATTGAACAACTATGGAAGCTTATCCATCAAATTCTTATCGGTGTTTAATGTAGATTTAACATAAAGTGTTTTAGTTCCTATAATTTGATCTCTCATAAAATTTACTAGCTATATAATCTCATCATTGGTCCTGTATACCGTGCCCTCAATCTCAGCTCAGAAGCTATCAATTGTTGCTTGAAGAATATTTTCAAAAAAGGGATTAGGCACTAATTTCCCCAAAGGAGTGCTTACCTAAGTGATTCTCATATCAGTCAAAATAGATACTACTTCTCTTTCTTGATTTGTAAATTACTATGTTAGAGCTCACATTTCTTCATGTTATTCAAGCAAGATGTCCATCTTAGCAAAAATAAATTTTTGGGCCCATGCAACCACATATGTTGTTATTAATTTTAAATGGGATAATTCTTATTTATGGTTACTTGGCTTAGAGAGTGAATATTTCCATCAATGTCATTCATTTTATTGAATAATTGTAATATGTCCCCCACATAGGATAGGATGTGGTGTTTACAAACCTTATTAAATGAATATTTAGATTTATAGTTTCCCCTTGAAATTTATCTACAATTTCTTTAAGATCTTGAATGGTGCTCCTCTCAGGTGGCCTTTGAATAGGTTGGTGAAATATTTTGAACATTTCTTTTATCACTCCTCCAAAAACATCCAAAAAACTATAAAGATCTTATCTATATCTATCGAAGTCTGAAGGATTTAAATTTATTCTCTTTGTCATAGATAATATTTCTTCTCTCTGATCCAACTCAACATATTGTCCTTGTGCAACCATAACCTTTATTTTAACCTTTCTTAAGGTATTCATTTGTCTATCAAAATGGAATTTGGTTGTTGGTTATTTGAGAATCACTGGGTCATACCTTCTTTCTTCTTATTGTTGTAGTTGTTTGATCCATGAAGTAATGTTTAATCTAACTTGTTTCTTTGCTTATTATGCAAGGATAGATTAAGGAAATTTCCATGAAGGAAGCATGGATGCCAGGGAAGATGTCTCTGACATAAGGAAAGGGGGGATAACTTTCCTCCATCTAGTGACTTGCTTTTAGATTGGTGTATTAAATATGTGTTTAGTCTTCACTACATCTTTATGAACTGAAATTATAGGAGAGTATTTTTATGAAGCTTGGCTAATGGGAACTCCCAATTGTGTTGATAACTTAGGAGGGGTGGATTTTGTATCAAAAATGGAAATAGACACTAGGTTTTCAAAATGTACCCTCTTAAATGGCTAAAGGGATTAAGGATTGGTTCCACTAATGAATGAATAAATTGTTAGGGTGTTAAATAGATTTTGAAAGTAATCTACCACTATTGTATATGCAACCCAAATAGTCATAGTAGTAGTAGGAGATCCAGTAGTGAAATGGGATGTAGTGGGAAAAATTAGTACTATAACTATCTGAGGATAATTTATTTATCCCAAAGAATGTATATTATCTACTACACCAATTGTAACAACAATAATAAAGGAAGTAATCATAGAATGAGGAATTGGTGGATTTACAACATGAGGAGAGATAGCTGGGGTACTAATTTTTGTAGTTTTCATTATAGTATCATGAGTTAGAGAGCTTAGAGGTGTGGTCGATGATCCCTCATGTACTAAAGTCTGCAGTCTTGACTCTACATCCTCTTTTACATCTTTTTATTTATTAGAAAACAATTTACTTGCCACCAAGCTATCATCTCCTTGGTCAACTCTTCATATTATCCTAATATTTTAGTCCTTTAGGACTAACTACTTTCTTTAATCATTCATTCATCCTCTTCATCTAATTTAGTTGTTTCATTAAATGACTTTGTTTCCTTGGTGTTTATCTTAGACACCCATTCTTATCTAGTGACCCATATTTTATCCTCCTGTTCACTATCATAGATTTGGATAGGGTTTGATCTTTGTTTACATTTTATTTTATCCTCCCTTTGCTTAAGAACATTTAAATTATTATCTTCTTATTCCACCTTTTAAGCTGAAATAGGAGGAGTCTTGGGATTATTTTTGTAGGTTATTGTTGGTTTAAAAATAATAGGGGTTAGCCCTATTGAAGGTGGAATGGGAGATTAAGGGACCATAGTAGTAATTAGTGGTAATACAGTTTAGGGAGTGGTGATCACTAGATGAATTAGAGGTGGTGAATGTGGTAGCCTGAAATACTGAGGCATTATTACTGGTGGTGACCTAGGAGGAGAAACAATGGAAACATGAAACAAGAATGTAAGAAGACTTACTTATTGAGATATACTCAAAGGAGACAATGACAACATGGAGAATATTTGATCTATTGTGTCAAGACTTGTAGGTATCCCTTCACTAGCTATGTCTGGAGGAGAAGCAACATCAAATATGTATGCAAGGGAGTTTAGAGCCATCTCTACTCTTTATTCAATATCTAATTCCCCAAATGGTCTAGTTTACTCTTGTATATTTAATTCTATATGAGGGGGATGTCCATGACCATGTTTAGAAATCAATTATACCTTGTCAATTCTTTTATCATCCTCCTCATATTAAATTCTCTACACTATAACCATTGACATATTTACCATGAACATTCTTATAGTAACCTTATTGTCATCCTCTACATTCATGAAGACACTATCATGACTATAGGATTTATGCCCATAGTTGATTTTCACCTTCCTATCATATCTCTTGATATGTTCTCTAACAATTTTCCTAGGGTCCCAATACCTGAATGGTGCCTAGTTTAATCCATAATGTGTCTTCATTATTCCAATAGATTGGAAGTGCTCCCACCTTGTATATTACATCATACTAATGTTGAGAGGGGTTGGATGGACATACGCTTACTTAGCCCTTCTTAATTCAACATCCACATTATCAGCCAATTGAGGATCAATTTTTGACTCAACCAATTTATCAGGCATAATATGGATTAGGTATAAAGGTTGTGCCTTAGTACCTTCAATCTTGATTAAAGTGCACTTAGGATATAACCAATAGTCATCCATATTTAAAATACTCTTATTTATAGAGTATAAGAGTCTATGCATGCTATTTTCATATATTAATTGATATACCATAGGTTAAAAGGTATCAATCAACTTTTTCATATTCTTTCTAAATTTGTGCATCTGAAGGATATTAAAATCATCAAAAATCCTATCTTTTGGGTATTTTATAGATGGTTGCTAGGTGCTTCATATGAAGAATGAATATTTACAATAAAAAAAATACCACATAGGACATCATGTAGAAGTTGCATTCTAGAAAACATCCTATATTTATGATTCGAAGAATCAAATTAGAACTAATAATTTCCCCCAAGGCTATGATTGTGTTAAAGGTCAAAATAATGTCTAGCAAAAGGACCCATATTTCATTGGCATAAGAAATATTTAGGAAATAATATATTCTATTTAGTAGGTCCATGACAATTCTCACCCCTAGTTTGAAGATGAAGATGGGGATAGCTAAAGTAGGTCCTTGAACATCAAAGTTGCTTGGGTTGCCAGCCCATTCTTGTAACTTGCTACTATGTTATTAGCAAGGAACATGAATTCACCACATCTTGTCTCTATGCCATTTTAGGCACAAAGAGTTTGTAATATCTCTTGAAATCATTTCCACTTATGTAGGCTATTGGATTTTTGCTAATTATAAAATGCAATATTTTCTTAGAGATTTTCCCATTCATGATAAATCAAATAATAGGTCAATATAAGACATCACCTCTAGTTTGGTTGTAACATTATGTAAACTGACCAATTTTATTACTAGGAAGTCATATTTATACCTCTGTGTAAATATTGAGAGCTGGTCCTCAACCTTGTATGGCTCAACTACATTGATATTATCCCAAATAATAGAGTAATATTTGAAATCATGGTTAAAATATACTAAATTGAATGTTGTGTTAGTGTATTCAATCAGTCCTAAAATCAAATATGTAGAAAGAACTAAAGTGTGAGATCAGGATGCCATTAAAACCTTGGTCTAAAAATTCTTGTGTTGTGAATAAATCTATAAAATCTTGGTTGTCATAGATTTCTAAATTCACATTTTATAATATAGCTTTGAATTCACAATATGCATTTGATAGCTAGAAGATAATGTGATTAGACTGAATGTGACAATTCAAACTATATTACTTTTGATGTATTGGACATGAGAATTAAATCTATTAATTTTTCAATTCATGTGAATTAATGACAACTATAACTTTTATTCCATTCCATGTATATTATTCCATTTGAATTTCATAAAGCCAATTTCCACTAATTTTATTTCCATATGTTTTTTTTTACATGATCTTAGATGCTTAGTCATTTTAATGTGACATGTCTTCTTTTTGTGATTTTATTCTTAGAATGTGTGTATTTTTTATCTATTTATGTGGTTGAGGGACATGTGTCTGAGTATCACTATTCCACTTGTAGTTAAGTTATGGCTTATTGTACTTTATTCTTTTAATTATGGGTTAGTGGGATGTTGACACATGGATGGAGCTATGATGACATCACATATGAGTTAGGATGGTGACATATGGATGACTCTCGGTGATCCACTTTCCCAGGGTAGACTATACATGAAACTATGTTGATCTCACCTATGGGTTATTAGGATGGTGAAACTTGGTAAGATCTTGATGATTTGCTTGCCTGGGGTAGTTTACACATGGAGTTGTGTTGACATCACCTCTAGGTTGGTAGGATGGTGACACTTGGAAATATCCTAATGATTTAATTTCTCATTCAACTTATATTCTTTACTTTGTCTCTGAGTTATTGAAATGATGTCTTGTGGTAAGGGTAGATGAGTTTTGAGAATGTTCTGGAGAAAAATCAAGTATAAAATAACCTATTTAAGGTGAAACATGGGCAAATAACCAATTAAAATTAAACACATCATCTTGCTTAATATTTCAATCATAAATCCAATGTGTTTGTAATTATTGAGTTAAAAGAAACCAAATGCAAAAATTAAATCATATAATATGGCTTATACATAGCTTTGATTCTCTCAAAACTTTGAAACATACTACAACTTTTAAATGACCTTAATTTCATTCTTTTCAAATTTGATGTCATGGATTTCTAGTTTATGAGATGTTGAATTAAGATATTCAATCAATAGTGGGTCCCTATTTTTATTTTCAAATAGGGTGTGTGTGTTAGGACACAACAAATGGTGACTCAGAGGGGGAAATACTTTTGATATTTTGAGAACCCATAATTTTAGTAATACATCATAATAAAACTTCAGACCTAACCAAAAAAGAATAAACAAACTAGACTTTAAAAAGGATCCTACTTCTTCATAAAACATACTAACCCTTTTTATTCCTTAGATTTTGAGTGTGTGATTTTGTGAATTTATTTCCCCTTATTTTTAGAGTTTTGAAAAAATTCAAGGATAAACACTGTAGGTTTTATTTTGACTTCAAATTTTACAACCAAATAATAAGGGAAGATAGGGTATTACTTTTTTTCTAGTTAAACAACTATATCCCTAAGAAAGATACTTATGATTCCACTTGAAGCCTTAATCTATTTCCAGTCGAATGTCCATAGGCTGGTAGAGATTACTTGAATCACCCATTTTCTATCAATTTATATGATGAATTTTTTATGAAACACAAATAGAAGAAGAGTTTGGAATCACCATTGGATTGGTGTATATATAAGAAAACTTATTTAAACTAATACATATGTCAATGTGCATTTGTTTCTATGTTGGTTACCTCTCATACAAGTTATAACATTTAATAGTAAATTTAATCTTTGGAAATGGAAAGTCTTTCTAAAATTTGCATGACTATATCAGAGTAAATTAATTAGCAAAATATCAATACCACTATACTTATTTGTCTTATCTAACCACTCTGTGAGATTTTAACAAAACATGTGGTATATATACAAAACAAAGATCATTCATCATTATCAAACACATATATAGCAAATACCAAGAAAGCACATATTCAAGCTCATCCATTCAATTTCACAATTGAGTTATACTACCATATTATTCCTTATGTATATATTAGTCATAAGATTAGTCGTATTATAGATTTGAAGCATTAAAAGATCATCTCATGAATGATATTTATCAATTAAAAGATAGATAATTATATGCCCTTGTATATAACATATTTTAGCTTTGTGCACACACAAGCCCACACTTAGGGGAGAACTACATATGTCTAAGGCCTTATTTTGAGTATTGGCTATGTAGGAAATTCTCATTAATAGAGGGGTCCTTAAGGTTGTCTCAATTTCATAAAACCACTAACCCATTTTTGGTAAGGTGATATAACCTAAGATGAGGAACTAGGGTTTGAGATATTCACAATCATACAAATCTTGTATGCATGATCTAAAAACATCAATATAAAGACAAAAAAAATATTGACAAGCATAAGTGGTCACTTCATAAAATAGTGAATATTCTATATAGGATATAACTAGCGAGATAAAAATAAAATCATTGACACAAGTATCCACATGTTGATGTAAGTGTCTAGGCCTCCAAAAATAATATTTCCATATTCTAACAACTAGATCTTGAGCATCAATATGCATGATTCCACTTATGCAAAACTTAAATTTGATTGCACATATATAAAAAAAAACTAATTATTATCCCTTGTGTTTCAATTAACAAAATATCAATTGGTAATGTACTTCCCATATTTAGTAAATTTCTAGATTCAATATATTGTATTATTTTAATAAGTTTAATTAGTTTGCTCTAAAATAGTTTCATTCAACTAGATGAATAGGATATTATTCCCTTTTAACCCTAACACTCAAATCATAAAAATGGGTTAAACATTATTTATCCTCCCCTGCATTTTTGGATAGAATCCATTCTTAATCAGATTGGTAACTCCATTAGAGAGATGATGTGTAATTATAATTAACTTTGTAGCAAAAACCATATTGTTTATGCTAAGATCTATGTTTAAATGGATGTGAGTAAACCCATTAATAAAAGGGTTTGGTTAAAGTATCCATAAGGAGACATGTTTGATCAAGTTATTGACTATGAAAGTATTCCCTTCAGGGGATTGATGTGCTATGCCCATGGATATCTATCTCGATATTTATCTATAATAGTAAAGGCTAAAAATAAGATTAAAGGAGATGTTTTTAACAAGTCCACAAGAAAGGGGAAAAGGCCTTGAATTAGAGGAATGATAAAAACTAGGAAAGAAAAGGGGAAAAAGGCCCTAAATCTTCCTTGAATGTGAAGGAGAAAATTTATGATGGGTTGAATCCTAACCCTTTTGTAGTTTTAGGTACCAAATCTGATAAGTAAGAGGTAATGGCTTCATGATAATCTCTAAAAATTACCAAAGATGATTAATATCTTGGATTAATTTATACTTCTATGTTCATACAAGAGCCTATTAAATCTAGTTCAATAAATGAGCAATAAGTAGATGTCAAAAAGAGGGTTACTACATTGTGGGGTAATGCTAAATAATTTCAATTTGGATACGTGATATATAGAGTGGAAAATAGTGGTAGGAATAAGCTTACCTTACATTATTCAAATAAGTATTGATATTTTTCTCTATTTTTATTTCATATTTTTTAGCTATTTTGGATTGTCATGCTATATTGATGCTTTTTTTTGTTGAGATGGAATTTTCCTCCATCATGGAATATGGGCCATGACCTTCTACTAGCCATATTATTATTTTAACCATTGTATATATATTTTTAGTAATAATAAGATTCTATAATATTTAATCCATTAGTGGTAGATAAATAATCTTTAATCTATGAGTGGTAGTTCAATTAGATAAAGTAGGCAGGTTCCTTTCTTGTCCATTGAAGTTAAAATTTCAATGGCACTTAGTTATATGATTGTTGGTAGTAATTTAACCTTTAAAATGAGAGTCCACATGCATTATGGATAAATTGACATAATCTAATATTTAACACAAATATGCATACACATTTACAAGGTATAAAATAGATGTAAAATAGTAAATAAACCCTAATTTATTATTTTCACTACCAAATAAATAGAGAAAAATATAATGTTTATAAATTTATCTTGAATACAATGAAATTGGGTTAAAATAATCAAAATTTATTAGGGAAAAATAATGGTCAACAGTGACCAAAAGATGACCTAAAAAAAATGACGATTGGGAAAAAATGTACAAACTATCAAATTCATTCTTTGAATGTATATACTATTAATTTTTATTATTGAAAAAATATCAATCAATAAAAAATCATTTCAATGAATATGTTTATTTTATTTAGGGTTATAAAAATCCTAGTTTTCCTACCTTTACTTAGATGGATGAGAAAAAATTCTTATCTTTGCCTCGATTGGTTGATTAGATATGAAAAAAGTAAGGAAAATAACACATGTTTTGGGACTTGTTATATTAAACTTGATTATTATCAAACCCCTAAATGTTTTTATAATATTAAAAAACAAAATTATAATAATTTCACAAAAAATCATTAGCTAGGAAAACAAGTACAATGCAATGTGTCACTAGCGTGAACTTTAATGCTTTATTAAATTCTCTAATAATCACTTGATTTATCTAAAAACTTGTATATGATCAGTAGATTCATAAAAAAATGAATTATATATATTTTAATTAATTCTTCTTAAGTACCTTAGATTAATAATAGATGCTTAAGTGTGTTTAGGATTGTCATTGATGTCAAAGGTGCATCTTGCATGAGGTTGATGTCATTAAAAGAGTATGCCTAGTTAGAAGTATGTTGATATGACAAAGGAAATTGATCGAGTGCTGTCATTTAAGGATGTTTTCATGAAAGATAATTTTAAGGAAACTAATGCCTTATGGTTTCATAAAGGTACAAGTCTTTAAGTAGCCTAAGCCTAGTCATGGCATGAAGAGACCTCATGATAAGGTATATGATTGGTGTCTTGATGAGATGAGTGTACATAGGTATTATTGGTTGTATGAGGTTTCTTAATCATGTATCTGAGGCATTTTAGCACTCATGAGAGTCTCAGGGTGAGACTACTGGGATAGGACCTTCAGACCAAGTCTACACCTAAACCACTTTTCAACCATGCCTATCCTAATGAGGTATCATGATATATTACCAAGGCATGTGAAGGATGTATGGTAGTGATTAATCATGATATAGGTTTATTTATTATGTGAGTAAGGTGGAGAGTACATGGAAAGAGGCATAAATGTTAGTCTTAAGACCTAATGTGGTTTGCAAGTCAAGGTGTAGAGAGCAAAGAGAGAGAGCATGGCCTAATGAGGGGTCATGATCATATTTAATAGTTTTTGAAATTATTTAATCATTTATATATGTGAGTTATGTTGTTTAAAGTGTGTTCATGTATTTTGAGGTCATAGTATCAAGGACAAGGCATGAAAAGCTGTTTGGAGGTCTCTGGAGTGCTTAGAGTGAAGGGTTATCAACCCAAGAAGGATTTTATTGTGCTCATTAGCTAATAAAACCTTTTAATTAGAACATAATATATTCATGGTATATGGGGAAGGGTACTAACCCAAAAATCCTAGGCATTATTTTTTGTATTGAGTGGCTATGCTTTATGAATGGTTCTTAAGAAGGGAAATAGGTTTAAACCCTCTTAGAAACTTAATAAGGACCTGATGTTGAATATGTTGATGAAAAGTCCATAGAATTAATTGGTATGATTATTTAAGCTAATTAATAATTTATTTTAATCTCCCAGGTACCTCTAGGTGGTATTGGTTAGAGAGAAGAGAGATAAAATGTTAAGTTACAGGTTTATTTTTAAAGTTGTAGCTATCAAAATTTGTATTGGACATAGTAATTAAATGAATGGATGAATAAGGTAGAGACTCATGTTTAATTTCCATGAAGGTTTTTGGATAGGTTATATATCTCAATTTTTCTAAACTATTCAGCCAAGTTAGCCAGTCACTAACAGGCCAAATGGTATAAATAGTGAAAAACCCAAACAATAGTGAGAAGATGAAAACAAATGTGTTATCATAATAGAGTGATGAATCCAAGTGCATGGAGATGTATTTTTTGATTAGCATGTACTATTAATTTTTGTTATAAATCTTGTAAGTTAGGTATAGTGGTGAAAATGATGAAGCCAAAATGGCTTGTTTGACTTAGTGAGGTCAATAAATTGGTTTGTAAGACCAATAATTGCCATTAGAAAATATGATGTTTATATTTTAATATGTTATAGATATGTCATAGGTTAATATTCATACATAATAATTCATTTTAAATTTATATACAAGTTTTGGAGGTCTGAGTCACCATGACTGGTCTTTGAGGATAACTGACAGTTCTAAGTAAGTAACAGAGGTGTTTTTGAGACTCTATGCCCTAAGTGGAAGTGTCTAATGCATATGGTGATATTTTTCATGAAATTTAAGATATTTATAAGTTATTTATTATCATTTTTGTGTGTATAAATTATGTGTTATCTTTAGTTGTTAAAGACAGACTTTTTGTGTGTTTAAAGGCCTAATGTGAACAGTGTTAATAGAGTGTTTCAAGTGGTGGCTGGACCTAAAAAGTGGTATGGAACTCAAAATATGTTGGATAAGGCCTATTTTACTATTTAATGTAAATTTTATGCCATGTATATAGGTTTATATTGTTCCAATGGGTCATAAGGTAACATGTCCTAACATAGTCCTAATGGAATTAGGTCTCCATGAGACCTAAAGAATGATTTTGTCTATTTGAGTAGTGACCGACCTAATGTAATGATTAATTATTTATTTTAACATATATTAAGGGTTATTTTGTGGCCAATATAAGTGGGAAAGTGTGTGTGGATGACCAATAAGTGTATGAGCAAGAGGCTTGTATAAGAACAAGGCTATTTAGACCTATTTGGCTAGTTAGTGAAATTGGATAGAGGAATGAATGAGATATAAGATGATTGAGTAGAAGGAGGTATTGTAAAATATCATAAGAGAGTAGAGGGAATATCAAGAATATCTAATAAGATGTCTAAATATTAAATTCAAGGTCATATGACCTAATCCATCTTAAAGAGACCTATTTGAGTGAAGAGGCCTATATGGCAGCTTAAGAGAGATAAAAGTGTGAAGAGATAAAGAAGGTGATTATCATCTATTGTGTGAGAAACATATTATTATAAAGGTGATCAAATAAATCAAGTGTCTGAGCTGGTTCTAAGTCATCTAGGTGGTTGGTGCCTCCTTGTAAGTGGGTGCTTGCTAAATCCTAGTCAAGTGGTTGCTTGGCTAGTTGGGGTTGGTGATGCATGTGGAGTTGGTGCTTCACTAAATTTGGTATTTATATTATAAGACTATAGACCATTTTCATGGACCAGTGGATTTTATTCCCCTTTAGGGTTTTCCATATATGTGATGTGTTCTTGTATTTCATATTCATATGTATGATTGCATATTCTTTGATTGATCTATATGTTTGTATGAATGGATCATGAATGTTAAGTGGAATTGAATGAATGTTTTTAATATTTATTCACCCCCCATCTCAGTAATTGTGATTCTAATAATGTGTATCATATCCTATTCCTTTAAAGCAAGCCTAACATCTTGAAGGTGATCTTAAGAAGCACAAGATGTCTAGAGATAAAAAAGATAACATGTATGATGAAGTCTACTATGATAGTGAAGAAGGAGAATATGAAGCAAACCTTGAAGATGAGATCATAAGTTCCCTATATGATTTTAAGCATCAAAAAAATATTATCAAGGATCTCAATAATCAGTTAGAAGGTGTTAATACAAATTTTAGATCAAAATAAGTTAAGTATGATCAGTTGAAGACAGAGCTAGATTCCATGAAGGTTAAACATAAGCAACTCATATATAAGATGATAAATTTTAAGAAAGAGAATGAGAAGTTATAACAAGTCAATAGTACTAATATTAAAACACCAATCAGGCATCTTAATGCAATAAGGGATAAGTTATCATGAGACCATGGGAAAAAGAGTGATCATTCAAGAGGTAAGTATAAAAATGTTGTTTGTTATAGTTATCCTAATATGAGATACATTACAAGATTTTATAGAGTTAGAAGGCCCTAAATATTCAATAAGATTGATCCCAAGAGTTAAGATGGATTATTTGTTAAGGAGGAATCAAAGACTAAAGAAGATTCTATGCTAGCTCATACTGCCTTTCACATTCAAAAAAGAGACAAAATGGTATATAGATATTGGTTTCTCAATCCACATGATAGGAGACAAAATAATTTCATATCATTAAAGGATAATGATGTAATAATGGTTATATTTGGAGATAACACAATTGCCAATATAGTTGGCATGGGTATATTTAGTTTGGATAATGGGAAGACCAAGAAATAAAATGTGTTATATGTGGAAGGTTTGAAACATAACCTACTTAGTGTAAGTCAAATGTGCAATAAAATACACACACTAATATTTCATGACAGAGGGTATGAGATAATGAGAGCCAAATTAAAAAGGTTAATTACCAATGCTAAGAGGAATGAAAACAATCTATATGTCTTGAATGATATCAAGGAGAGATGCTTTATGAAAAAGATGAATGAAAGTCACATAAGGTTAGTTCACCTAAAATTTGAAAATATAGTCAAGATAATCACTAATAAGTCTATGAAGAACATTCATAAGATCACCAAACCTACAAACATACTTTACAAGGCATGTCAACATGGTAAGTAGACTAGAAAAAGGTTCAAGTCCAAGGAGTATTATACTACAAGACCCTTGGAGTTAATACACACTGATCTCTATGGGCATACAAGAATTCAAATCATTCAAGGAGATAAATACTTCATGTCACTCATAGATGACTATATAAGAATGACTTGGGTATCATTATTGAAACAAAAGTTAGAAGACCTTGACAAGTTCAAGGCACTCAAGCCTCTTGTTGAGAATGATAAAAATGGGAAAATCAAGTGTCTAATATCTAATAAATGAGGAGAGTTTTGGTCTAATGAGTTTTATGACTTTTGTGAGGTTCATGGAATAAGGAGATAGTTCTTAATAGCTAGGAGACCTCAATAGACTGGGGTAATGGAAAGAAAGAATAAGAAAGTTCAAGAGATGGCTATAAATATGCTAAATGGTATTTATTATTTAATGGAATTAGAGAGAGGAAGTAATCACTATAGTCTACATTTTGAATAGAATATAAATAAGGACTAATGGAAACAAGACTCCTTATGAACTGTGGAAAATCATACCTGCTAATGTGTAACACTTTAGAATGTTTGGGATCAAATGTTTCATCAAAAGAGATGATGAAGACTTAGGAAGGTTTGATTCTAGATCTAATGAAGGTATATTCTTAGATTCATCAATGAGATCAGCCTATAGATGTTATAACAAGAGGTTATAGAATATATTGGAAAACAACAATGTGAATATTGATGAGATAAGGAAAGCACACTCATAATCAAAAGATACTTTAGATAATCTGGACTTCAAGAATAAAGAAGAAACTATAAAGTTTGATGAGGAAAAAGAAGAATTTGAGGAGAGATAGGAATAAAAAGGCCCCTCAAGATAGATTCAAAGAAAAAATTTTGAATCTCAAATCATTTGCAATAATAAGCCAAGTACGAAAACATGGAGAAGACTGGTAAGTAATCTAAATCAAGATAATGTTTCTCTATTATCTAATATTGAACCTAAAAATATTATAAAAGCAAGCAAAGATAAATTTTGGATAGGTGATAAGAATGAGGAGTTAGACCAAATAGAGAAGAATGAGACTTGGGAACTAGTTCCTAGGCCTAAATACAAGAAGGTCATTGGCATAAAATGGGTATTTAAAAACAAGTTGAATGAAAATGGATAATTCACTAGGCCCAAAGCTAGATTGGTATGAAATGGATATGCACAATTTTAAGGGGTAGACTTTGAGGATACCTTTGTATTAGTATCAATATTGAAGGCCATTATATTATTTCTAGCATGTGAAAATTTTAAAGGGTTCAAATTATACCATATAGATATATAATCTACCTTTTTGAATGGGAATTTGGAATAGGAGGTGTACATAGATCAACCTGAGGGGTTATCACTATCAAGTGATAATCACTATTTTTATAGATTGTAAAATGATCTTTATGGTCTAAATCAAGCTCTTAGATCTTTTTATTCTAGGTTGGATAGGTATCTTTTGGATCAAAGATTCAAAAGAGGAGTTATAGATAGTAATATATACATAAAGATGGAAGATGGCCATCAGTTGATAATAATTGTCTATGTGGATGACATAATATTTGGTGGAAACAATGAGAACATGACTAAGGTCTTTGCATAGGTGATGAAGAAAGAGTTTGAGATGTCCATGTTGGGAGAGATATCATTACTTCTTGGGTTAAAAATCAATCAATTTGAAAAATGTATATTCATTTCACAAGCAAAGTACATAAGAGGGATGTTGAAGAAATTTGAGATGGAAGATTGCAAGAAAATTAGTACACCTATGATCACAGGTTGTAAGTTGAACAAGGAAGATGAGTATCCATAGGTAAATTAGATATCATATAGGTCAATGATTAGAAGTTTGTTATACACCACTACCTCTAGACCTAACATCATGCAAGAAGTAGGTCTTGTGGGAAGGATTCAAGTAGATCCAAATAAAAATTATCTAAAAGCAGTCAAAAGGATACTTAGGTATCTTAAGGGAACTATGGAGTTTGGGTTGTGGTATCCATGGATCAATAATATCAATTTGACATCTTATACAGATGTAGACTGGGTAGGAAGTCTTTATGATAGGAAGAGTACCAGTGGAGGAGATTTCTTCTTATGTGGGTGACTAGTTTCATGAATTAGAAAAAATAAACCATCAGTGGAATTATCCACTTGTGAAGTTGAGTAAATTATATAAAATTCATGTTGCACTCAATTATTATGGATGAGACAAACCTTAAAAGAATACAAGGTAGAGTATAATTGTCCTAGCCCTATCTATTATGATAATGTAAGTGTTATAAGTATCTCAAAGAACCCTATCATGGACTCAAGAACTAAGCATATTCCTATCAAGTATCATTTTTTAAGAGAGCAGGTAAGTGAATAAAGTGTCAAACTTTAATATGTTTCTAAATAGGATCAAATTTTAGACATTTTGACCAAACCACATCCAAAAACAACATTTGAACACCTAAGACAAGAATTGGGTGTAGTTCTTGGCCCTAGCAATCACTAAGGAAGTCAAGTACTTAGGGGGAGATAATCAAGTAGTTAATTATCTCCAAGTGAAAGAGAGTAGTGATGAGAAGGTATCATGGAGATAAGGGGAGCATGTTTTTATGATGACTCATAAACTCATAGTTCTATATGTTGAGTGTTTTGGTTACAAGGAGCAAGATCCAAGGAGTTGTAGAAATCACTTTGTCATTTATGTTAAAGGGAGAGAAAGTTTAGAATGAGGGATAAGTTTTATAAGAGTGATTTCTATCAATGACAAAGGGGGAGATTGTTGAGGATTATCATTACTGTCAAAGGTGCATCTTGCATGAGGTTGATATCAGTGAGAGAGGGTGCTTAATTGGTAGTATGTTGATATGACAAGGGGCATTGATGGAGTTTTGTCATTGAAGGATGTTATCATGAAATATAATTTTAAGGAAAAATGGATAATTTTAAGGCAAAAAATTCCTTATGTTTACATAAAGGTATAGGTCTTTAAGTAGCCTAAGCCTAGTCATGGCATGAAAAGACCTTGTGAGAAGGTATGAGTTTGGTGGCTTGGTGAATGAGTGCACATAGTCATGATTGGTTGTATGATGTTGTTTGATAATTTATGTGAAGAATTAGAACACTCATGAGAGTCTCAGGGTGAGCCTATAGGCGTATAACCCTCAGACCAAGTTTGCACCTAGACCACTTCTAGACCCTGCTTGGCTCAATGAGGTATCATGATCTATTATCAAGGCATGTGAAAGATGTATAGTATTTATTAAGAATGAGAGAGGTTTTTTTAGTATGTTATTGAGGTGGAGAGTGCATGGAAATAGGCAACAAGGTCATTTTTAAGACCTAATGTGGTTTGCAGGTCAAGGTCTAGAGAGCAAAGAGAGAGAATGTGGCCTAATGAGGGGTCATGATCATATTTTAGAGTGTTTGAGCTTATGTAAGAATTTTAAAAGGTGAGGTATTTTTTAAAGTTTTTTTATGTATTTTTAGGTCATAGTATGAAAGACAAGGCATGAAATTTTTTTTGGAGGTCTCTCGAGTGCTCAGAGTGAAGGGTTCTCAACCCGAGAAGGATTTTATTGCGCTCATTAGATCATCAAAACTTTGCATGGGAACATAATATATTCATGGTATACGGATAATGTTACTAAATAAAAATTATAGGCATTAGTTTTTAGATTGAGGGGATATGCTTTATGAATGATTATTAAGAATGGAAATAGGTTTAAACCTTCTCAGAACCCTAATAAGGACTTGATGTTGAATATTTTGATAAAAAGTAACTAGAATGGATTTTTATGCTCAAATAAGCCATTTTATCTTGTATTAAATTATCCCAATTACCTCTAGGTGGTATTGGTTAGAGAGAGGAGAGAGAAAATGTTGATTTATAGGCTTATTTATGAAGAAGTTATAGTTGTCAAAAGTTATATTGGATATAGTAATAAAATGGATGGAAGAAAAAGGTAGAGAATCATGTTTAATTTACATTAAGCTTTATAGATAGGTTATATCCCTAAATTTTTCTAAACTAGTCATCCAAGTTAGCCAGTCACTAACAGGCTAAATCGTGCAAATAGTGAAAAACATAGGCAATAGTGAGAAGATGAATAAGAATGCGTTATCATGATAGAGAGATTAAACCAATTTCATGGAGATGTTTTTTGGGGCTGTAATTTACTCTTAATTCTTGGTATAAATATTTGAATTTAGGTATAGTGGTGAAAATGATGAATCCAAAATGGCTTGTTTGCCTCAGTGAGGTCTATGTGTAGTGAGGTCAAAAAATTGGTCTATAAGACCAATAGTTTCCACTAGACCATATGAAATTTATATTTGAATATTGTATTAATATTTTATAGGTTAATATACATGCATAATATGTCATTTAAAATTTCTATATAGGTGTTAGAGGTTTGAGTCACCATGACTGGTCTTTGAGGAAAACTGGCAATTTTGAGTAAGTTGTAGAGGTGTTTTTGAGGATCTATACCCTAAGTGGAAGTGTATCATGCATATGGTGATATTTTAAAGTAATTTAGTATTTATATAAGTTATTTATTTTTATTTTTGTGTGGCTAAATTATTTTTTATCTTTAGTTGTTCAAGACAGACTTTTTTGTGTGTTCAAAGGCCTAATGTAAACAATGCTAATGGAGTGTTTCAAGTGGTGGTTGGACCTAAAAAGTGTTATGGGAATTAGAAGATTTTCGATAAGGAATATTTGAATATTTAATGGAATTTTTTTTCATGTATATAAGTGTAGAGTGTTCCAAGGGGTCATAAGGTACCATGTCCCAAAGTAGGCCTACTTGAATTAGGTCTTTATGAGACCTAAAGAAGGATTTGGTATATTTGAGTAATGGATGACCTAAGTAATGATTTATTATTGATTTTAATGTGTCCCAAGGCCTATCATGTGTAAAATATAAGTGTTAAAGTGTGTGTGGTTGACCAATAGGTGTATGCACAAGAGGCTTGTATAAGAACAAGGCCTTTTAGGTCTATTTGGCTAGTTAGTGAAATTAGATAGAAGAACAAATGATATAGAAGATGATTGAGTATAAGTTAGTATTTTAGACCATCATAAAATATTATAGGGACTATCATGAATATATAATATGAGGTTTGAATATTAAATTCAAGGTCATATGACCTAATAAGTCTTGAGTAAACCTATTTGAGTGAAGAGGACTAGAAGGCAGTTTGAGAGAGATAAGAGTGTAAAGAGATAAATAAGGTGATCATCATCTATTATGTGATAAAATCAATTATATATATGAGTTGGTGCTGAGTCATATAGGAGGTTGGTACCTCCTTACAAATGGGTGCTTGCAAAAACCTAGTCAAGTGGTTCCTTGGCTAGTTGGGGTTGGTGCTCCATGTGGAGTTGGTGCTTCACTAAATTTGGTTTTTGTCTTATAGGAATATAGTAAATTTTTTGAGATCAATGATTTTTATTCCCCTAGATATTTTACCACATATGTGATGTGTTCTTGTATTTCATGTTCATATATATGGTTGCTTATGCTTTGATTGATATATATTTGTATGAATGGCTCATGAATGTTAAGTGGAATTGAATTAATGTTTTGAATATTAATTCACCCCCCCCATTAATTATGCTTCCAAAAAATTTAATTAGGGTACATGCATATCTAATGATGACTTAAATTTTGATTTGGACCCTATTAACATATAAACCAACATCAAGTATTATTTTTAAAAAAAAGGGATGGATAAAGGTCACATGCGATGAGAGGAAGAAGGGCCCAAATGTACCTTGTGAAGAATGTATAATTAATCTCCATAAATATCTTGACCTTAATTATGCACTCCATATAATCTATAATTAATATCTCAATGCAATTATATATCATAATTATAATCTAATCGATAATCTACAATTAACAAAATGCATAAAAATGGGTAAAAGATAATCTAAAGCTAGCTAATCTCACTGGATTATAATTTATAACTTTAGATTATAATTTATTATAATTATAATTAATATATTTATATTATTAGTTCTTATAATTCATATAATTATAATTTCTATCTTTAGATTATAATTGATAGAGTGATGAAACCAAGTACTTTTAGTGAGACTACGTCAATGCTAGCTCAATTATAGATTATAGTTGCCCTGATTTAGAGTAGGGAATGAAAGATAATAGGAGGATGGATGGATATAACTTGGCTATGAAATACAAAATGCATGGAGATGGATGTGATTATGGGAATATAAATTAGGCAAGACACCATAGACTATTTTTGGCTTTTTCTAAATTTTATGATTTTTAGGGTTTTTAGAATATCTATGTACACTATACAAATGGGGTTACTATAAAATGGAACACCAAGCCTAGAAACCAAGATAAGAATGGATGGAATAATGGATGGTATGAAAAAAATATGAAGGTGATGCTGAAAAGTGAATGAGTACTAGGGATTACCAATGACCATATCGTGAAGGAACCAGATACCAAGTTTCCTGAGTGTTCATTGGAGGATATGCCAAGATGATTCTAGAACATTTCTAAAGAACTATTCAACTTACCTTATGAAGGTCAAGATTGGAAAAAAGGATGGACATAATATTATTTCCAATCATGGGTAGGATAATGGACAAAAGGATATGACATGGATGGGATTGAAAATGGATATTATGTGGATGGATTTACCCCCAAGTGTTGAGGTATAATGAGGAAAATAGATTATTTTACCATGATGTCTAAAACCAATTTTCATCATGGTACTGACCCAAGGTGCCAGAAGACTAGTTTTCACCACTAGATGAATGATTTTTTTTTTTAATATGATATCTCGATTTATTGGATATAGGTGTAAGATGCAAGAATATCAACACTTTTGTGCCCTTCAACCAATACATGTTTATTTTTAGTTATAATTGATGAAATTTAGATGATCCTATAATTGATTTCAAATGAATAATAAGGTATGGTAATCCTTTTGAATGTCTTGTGATGTATAGTGAGGAATGATGGAATAAGTGATTATAGGTTCTTATTGAAAGATTATGTCATGATATGATGAGAAGGTTTGAGCATGGGATGTCTATTTTGAGCATGATAGATCTAGGATATGAATGCATAGAGGAATATGAGGATGTATGAAAACATTTTAACATGAATTTGAAGCATTAAAGCACCCATGTATGTCTCAAAATGTGACTATAGAGATAAGACTTACATGTCTAATATGTACATAAACTAGTCTTATACTTTTGCTAATCTATCAAAGGATCCTAAGATGTTAAAAATACCTATGAAGGATGCATAATATTAATATAACATGTGAATAAGTTTTAAATTTCATCTATAATGGCAACAAGGTTAGGTATTGAGGCATAAACCTAGCATGAGAGACCTAGTATGAAGACATAGGCTTGGTAGCTTATTAAAATTTGAAGTGTGAGACCTATGTGAACAAGGCTGAAAGTGAATGATATTGGTATTATTTAATTTTACATGTGTATGATTGTTTGATAATAATTCAAGAATTTTCCAAGTGTTTTTAAGGACCAATTATAACCAGCAATTCAAATACCTAACATGCA
Source organism: Torreya grandis (assembly GCA_037957365.1). Taxonomy (NCBI): domain Eukaryota; kingdom Viridiplantae; phylum Streptophyta; class Pinopsida; order Cupressales; family Taxaceae; genus Torreya; species Torreya grandis. The sequence continues at coordinate 1,018,041 of JARHVA010002877.1, read as the reverse complement.
TAGAGACCTAGTATGGCCAAATGAAGGGTCAATTTGAGTTTACAAGGTGATAAAGAAATGTGGGAATGGATTGAGGTGTAATAGGTTGTTTCAAGTATGTTGAACAATATTGAGGCCTTGATTTTAAGGAAGAATAATGAAATTTGGTTTTAAGCTCTCCTATGTATGCAAATTAAAGGTTTCCAAACCTGAAAAGGAACTTATGATGTTCATTTGCATGTGTGATCATTGCATGGGAAGATAATATATTTGGGATAGATTTAAAAATGTACTAAAAGTACTTTTAAATCATTATTTTGTAATTTTAGGGACAATACTCTATGAATAAATTTTAAGAAGGTAAATTGGTTTAAAACCCTCTTAATGACCTGATTGGATAAAACTTATTTGAAAGTACCTAGAATGGTTTGGTTGATCAATTTTTATGATTGGAGGTTGTATAAGACTCCTCTCGGCATATCTAGGTGGGAATGGTGTGTCAGGACAGTGAGTGGAAGCTAAAAAAATACGTTTGTTTCTAAAAAAATTGATGTTACAGGCAAGGTTGACTAGGTAAATGCATGAAAATCAATGGAGGTTTAAGGTCAAGACTCATTATTTATGTCCATGGTGTTTTTGGATAATATATATCCTTTTTTTCAACTATTTTTTAATTAAATTAACCTATCACTAAATTGGTAAAGATTGAAAATGGTGAAAAAAACTATTTAGAGTGAGAAAGCATTTAGGGATGAGTTTCAGGCAATTAGAAATAGATCCAGTTGTTTGGATTATTTTTTCAAGGAATATACCTCATGTTACCTTGGTTAATAAGTGTTTTTGAGAGTTTTTAATTATGTCTCAAAGGTGTCCAAGTATTTTGATGAGGTGTCATGTATGTTAGCAAGACAATGACAAAGTGTGCCTTAGTGTGCTTTAGTGTTTTTTCATGGATCTTTAGTGGTAGCTTGGATAGGCAGGTTGATGTATGTGGTTGGTGCTATGATCATGTTTAAGAGTCATTATGGGGTTTCAATATTTATTTAAGTTCTTGTGGAAGTGAAATGAATTCATCATAGTAGTCATATGAATGTCTAGGTTCTCTTAGTCATCTTGGTAGATGAGGCTAAGTAAGTAGATTGATGACATCAGAATTCACACATGTAAAGGTCTCAAGACATGTTTGGTATATAGATAGATTACCCTATGAGAGGACATAATTTTGTCTAAGTTTTAGGTCATGAGATGGTGTATATCAAAAGTTATGGTAGTACAAAGTTGGTATCCCAGGCAAATTTCACTAGTTTCCATACTTAGCCAAATTTGAAATATCAAGTGACCATTATATAGGGCTGAAAAGTGTCAAAATGATCCAAGAAACATTTTAGGTGAAAAATCAGGTGATGGTTCTACCCCAATTGGTGGTAGAACTTATGGGAGCAATAACTTTTGCACCACAGCTCTGTTTGACTCCCCATTTGAACCATCGGAAAGCTAAGAATGAGGGGAACATCATGAAATGGCATGAGCTTAAATTGGTGGGTTTTTACCCTAGAAAAATAAATGGAAACAAATTTAAATTTTAGTTTTACAGTCTAAAAATAGTAAGTTTATAAAAATAGTAATTCCTCAAATTCTATATTATTATAAATCATGGAAGTTAAACCACTTAATCTCCCTCGAGATTGGTGACCCTCAACATCCTCCTCTTACCTTAAAAACATGTATAAATGAAGATTCAACCGGAAATGGAAATCAGACATCTCTTCTTAGAGATAGGCATATGTTTGGGTCTACAAATTTGATGAATAAAACATCTCTTCTCAGAGATAGCATTATTATTATTGTGTGGTTCTTGTTTCTTGAATTATCTTTCAACCAAATATTTTGAGTTTTAGATCACAAAAAATTGCTTGATTAGATCAAGGATGGATATGGATATCTAATAACACACATTAAATCATGCATATGGAGATATAATGATGGGAATGAGGTCAATAAGTCAAAAGATCATGAGATTGAATGAAATGGTGACATTGTCACAAACATGGTGAATTAGTAGCAGATCAATGACCCAAATTTGATTATATGTTTATTAGATAAAATGTGTGCATTTGATCATGCATATCAAGGATAAATGTTGTGCATTTAACCATGTAAATGGAGATCAATAGTGTGAATTGAGTTAATAAGTCAATAGGCCCAGAAGGCATGTGGAGATGCCAAGGGGCATAAGAGCATTAACTAAATGGAGATTGAAATTAGGGTAAATAAAAGGAATCCATGGATACCAAGAAGTGTAATATCATTAACTAAATGGAGATTGATAGCATGTTACATAGAAGGCACATGGGGTTGCCAAGTATCATAATCTCAAAAGCCTAGATCAAAGATTAATGGCCAACATTGAAATTCAAGGCTAGGAGACTCTTGAGGAGATTTATGGAGTGAATTTGATCAAGTTTCCATGGGGAAAGAGATGAATAAATGTGTCGCAAGCATTTGCATTTTAAAAATGACTATTGGAATTTGAAAATTCAAATTATCAAAGGAAAACTAGTTTGTATTATTGAATTCATATCTTTAGCATATGGTAGAAGTTATTGATAGAGTAAAAATAAAATTGGTAGAGGACTTAAAGGGACATCCATTAAAATTTATTAGAATGTTTGAATGTCTATAAATTTTTAGTTATTGAGCTCCAATATCTAACTAAGTGTTTGACCATCTTCTGCAAGTGATGCGAGAAGGACGTTTGAGATTTTATTGATGTTGTTTGGATGTTCAAGGTGAATTAACTATTGGAGAGTGTTATAGACTTCATAAGGAATAATGTGTGGATTTTGGAGGTTTTAAGAATCCATATTTAGTATGAACAAATGCTTAAAAGTTTATTGTTTAGTTGTTCATGATGTTTTGATATAGGTAGTCTGAGTGGTCATTTTGAAGGAGTGATTTTTGTCATGTTATGGATCATATTTATAAATAAAATTTATTTAAAATACTTTACATTTAAAGTGTATTGTACACTCTTAATGGGGAGCCGTTTTAGGTTAAATTTACCCATGTTTTGGTACCCATTGTTTTGTAAAAACCACTATGTTTATGTATTATGTATAGATGGATATCAAATGGGTAATACATTATAAGAAAAAGGGTTTGAGAAGGAATAATAGACTGTGTGAATTCAGGTGTGAATTTAGGAGGGTTTGTTGAGTGTAGCTCTAAACAATATCTAATTTATCCCTAACAAGTTGAAGGTGTTCTGAGAAGAATTGAGGGAACAAATGAGTATGGAGTTATTAAATAAGTCCCAAATATTGATGAGAAAGTATTTTATGTCATGATGTTCCCCTGATTAGTTATGGAGATTCAAAATGGTTTGATTATATTTTAATTGTATATGACCAATCTGAGTGGTCATTTTGAGAAAGGTAGTTTGGTGTTTATTGGCCTATGTTAGAGTGTATAAGACACATGAAGGTGTATTATAGGTCTTGTATGTTTCATCAATATGATTTTTTCATGTGTTTATATGATAAAATTGATAACATACTTTATAAGTCTAAGACTATGTTTTTTGTGTATGAATCCTAAAGAACGAGGAAACCTAATTGCTAGGTTCAAGGTGTGAGTTTGAGTTCTTGGTGGCATGAACCTATGTGAAAGTGAGAAAGGGTATATTGGAGGTGGGTTTGATGTATTTTAATCATTGGTGAAATTTTAAGTTGGCCTAAGAGGTTTCAAGTGTAACGTGTGTGTATGAAGGCCTAATTTCTTTAGGTCTAAACTAGGCCTAATGGAGGATTTGAGTCTTAAGGACTATGGCTGACATATGGAGTGGAGTGTATCACTCATGTAATGTGTGTGAAGACCTATTACAAGTGTAATAAAAGTGTTTAAGAATATATTTTCCAAACAAGATGGGTTAGACCAATAAGAGTGGTATAAGTATAAGGCCTAATTGGCCTATTTGTGCTAGTTGAGTGAGTAAGGAGCCAAGAGAAGGAGAGAACCTTTGAAAGAGAAGGTATAGGCCATTGAGGAAAATTAGAGAGTGAAAAATATTAGACATTATTATCTAATCAAGGTGATTAATATTACCACACATTTCATTAGACCTAATAAACCTAGAAGTGGCTAATTGAGCAAACAAGCCCTAGAGGTTGTTTGAGAGAGATTGAAGGGTGAAGAGTGAAAACAATAGGATTCCATCATTAGGTGTGTTGGAAATCAAATAATAGGTGGATATTAGATCAATTTATTAAATTGGGTGCTTGGTTAGCTAGGGGGTTGGTTACTCCTTGCAAGATGAAGCTTACAAAAATCTAGTTGTGTGGGTGCGCAACTAGATAGGGGTTTTATCTCCTTGTGTAATGGGTGTCTCACTAAATGTGGTTCTTGGAATTATAGGATAGTATTCCAATGTTAGGTTCCAATGGGGTTTATCCCCCAAGAGGTTTTCCCACATATGTCATGTGTTATGTGTTTTATCTTGCTTTATCTTCATTGTTCATTGCAATGGTTAGTTTGTATGCTTCCTGATTATATGTGTTGAATGGTTAAGGGTTTGGAATTGGAATTGGATTACCTTACATCACTAATTCACCCCCATATAAGTATTTTACCTCTAAAAATTGTTATTAGAGAAGGATATTCTTTACAATTTTAACCACTTGAAGATGATCCAAAGTACAATATGGTTATTTGTGAAGTTAAAAGAGATTCATCTATTTGTGATAATGAAAGTGATGATGATGAAGTTTTCATAGAATAAGTGAAGTATGCAAGAGAAATGAGATTGAATCTTGGAGTTTAGTTGCATTCAACTAAATTTTTGGATAATAATGTTTCAAATGATGATGAATTTAATCAAGTTGAAAATGGTATTCTACTCTTGTCTAAAGGGGAACATTGTTCAAAGGAAGAAGGCATCATGTGTGATGAAGAAGTTTGCCATGATAGTGAAGAAGAAGAACTTGATGTGAATATAGAAGCTAAGCCCATGAGTGTACTTGGCTATTTTTAGGAGAAAAATAATATGAATCACAAGATGAGATATGTGATTAAAGGTCTTCAAGCACAAGTTAGGGCTCTAGAGGAGTGTTTGTGTGACAAGTCCAATAAAGATGAGAAGAAGAATCAAGAGCTGATCAAATATCTTAAAGAAAAAGCATGTATATTGAAGGATGAAATGGATAAATAATTTAAGGAGGATAAGGATACCATTAAATATCTTAAAATTTAGTTAGCAGCTACAAGTCCAAGCATGAAAGTTAAAAATATCTCAAATGATATTGACAATATTCTGAGTGGTCAAAAGCATGCAAGTGATAAAACTAGTCTTAAATACAAATAAGAAGAAAATAATGTAAATCAAGACAAGATTAAGACTAATGTGAACAAGGATAATCAGACCTTGAAGGTCTCTCATCAATAAGGAATGAAGGTGTTGGCAGAATGAAGCTAAATCAAACTAGACAACCAAATGCCATGAGGTATGCAAATTTCAACGATTGCTGATATACTTGTAATCAATTTGGTCATAGGGCTATAGATTGTATAATACCTACTAAGAATGAATGGAATCATCAATAAATTAACATGATAAAGTTTTAGTGTTACAATTTTTATGATATAAGACACATTGCAAGATTTTGTCCAAATCAGGAAAGTCAAGTTGAGTTTCCTTCAATAGGTGTTGTTTGCTACAATTGTCAAAGAGTTGGTCACATTGTTTTGTTCTAAAAGCAAAGACCATTGAGTTAGAATAATTTTGATCAAGACCTTAGAGTGCAAGATAGAATACCATATAGATAAATAAATTTAATGAAATATTCATTTCAGGGTCATTATTATGTGTGTAATCAGTTTGGCCACATTACTAGAGAGTTGAAGAGGAGAAGAAATAATTCAAAGGAAGACCACAATCATAATCAAGAAAAAGGTATGAATTATCTTATTTATTTTAGATGTCATAGAGTTGGTCACATTTATAGATATTTCAAGAATAGTTTGAATGAGTTCTCAAAGCAAAACAAGGTGTATGGAACTCCTAGTGTGCAAGGAAGAGGTCATACATGGTTATGGAGGCCTAAGTTTGTTAGGAGAGATCATATTGAGACCAAAGATAGTTTTTTATATGATATACATGAATTAAAGTCAATAATTTTCATTGTCATCATGTGTTGACAAGACAATCAAAGTAGAGAATGAAGTTAAGGACCCATCCTAGACAATTTGATGTTGAGGTAGGACTGAAAGTCAAATGAGATTATGGAGATATGGGAGTCTCCTAAGTTTTGGAACTTTTAGTCTATCTATGTCAATGGGGTATCTCTCTCTAGGATTCAAGGAGATACTTGTTAACAATAAGAATCATGATGGATGCTATTTGGGTTTTGGTTGATGTTACAGGATAAGAAAGGTATCTAACCTAGTTGTTTTATGCATTGCTATTTTTTTTGTCTCTGAATGTTCAAGAATGAAAGCTTTTAAAGATTATCAGTGTTTCTATCTTGAGAGAGAGTTAGCTTATTGTTCATGTTTTAAATGATCATTATTTAAGGATAATTTCAAGATCAGATTAGTAGTCCTTGAGTGATGGATATTTATCTACAAGGATTATGTTATTCAAGGAGAGAATTACTGTCTCTTTATTTCAAGGCTTGAAGTTATTTATATGAAGCAAGTTTTCATAATGTAATTAATTTTTAAGAGTTTTTAGAAGTTATGTAGATGATTATCTACTATAGCATCTCAAGAAGCTTGTAAACCTAATGAAGGTTGGTGTAAGTGTTTCTTGAAGGTAGTATCATGAGTTATAATGGTCTCTTGATGTTTTGGTAACCTCATAAGGTCATAGTGAGGCGTGTTTCCATATTTTTAAGGTTATAAGAAGGTTCAAAGATCTAAAGATGTTATAGTTTTGAGTCTTCATATCAGAGTTCTGAGTGTGTATTGGAGAATTTAGAATAATGATGTTTCATAAGGTGTTTTTTTTTGTGTTGAGATCTTCATTGATCTTTTGGTGACCTCATAAGGTCATGAGAGGATATGTTGGCTTATTATAGAAGGACATGAAGAATTTTAGTGATCTAAAAATGTGTGGTGTCTTCCATGGATGATGTTTTTTAGTATGGATGAGGGGGAATATGAGTGTACTTTAGATATGAAATTTCAAGTCTTGAAGGTGTTTAAACAGAAAGATATGGGTGTTGCAAGATCTAGGTATGGTTACTAGGCATCTTGGCAAGGATAGTGAAGAGAAGAGTGGTTTTTGGTAATTTTATCCGAATGATAAAGGTATGGTTATTCCTAAATGATTTTTTTAGTTGTTTATTATGCATATTTCCTATTTAAGTATTGGCATGTTCATCTATTGATGATTATGGGGCTAGCTTGTGAGATAAAATTTGAAGGCAAGTATCAAATTTATTCATGTTTGGATATGATCTAAAGGTGCTTAAGGGGTACCTTAGCTCAGGTGATTTGGGGTGGGTCCCTCTTAATGTTTTTGAGGTGAGTTCAAGTAGTTTTTGGTGTTCATGTGTGTTTTGTCTTCATAGAGCTTTGTATGGTCAAGAAGAGTGTTGTGTTTGAATCATGTTGAAGAAGCTCAAGGTAAGAAGTGGTATGCATAGTGTTAGGGAGAGTTTGTATCATCTCTCAGAGGTAGTCTTTTCTTGTTTTTGGTCTTGATATCCTTTTCATGTCTTTAGGTCAAAATAATATCCCATGTTGTCATTATGTCAAAGGTAAGAAAGTGTTTGAAGAGAGAGAAAGAGTTTGAGCATAAGATTTGTGATTAGTGTTGACATCAATGACAATTGGGTAAAATATTGGAGACTTATAAATTATGTCTCCAAGGTGGCCAAGGATGTTGATGAGGTGTCATGTGTGCTAGCAAGATAATGACAAAGTATGGCTTAGTGTGCTTAAGTGTTCTTACATGGATATTCAGTGATAGCTTAGATAGGTAGGTTGATGGATGTGAGCATGTTTTAGAGGTGTTATGGGATGTAAAGTGTGCTTTGATGCTTGTGGAAGTGAAATGAATTCATCAGAGCAGTCATATAAATGTCTAGGTTCTCCTAGTCATCTTGGTAGATAAGGCGATATAAGTATATTGATGTTGTCAGCATTCACACATGTAAAAGTCTCATGAGTAGTTTTGTATTTGGATGGATTCCTCTATGAGAGGAGATCATGTGGGATAAGTGTCAATTCATGAGATGGTGTGTAGCATAATTTATGGCAGTGCAAAGTTGGTTTCCCAAGTAGATTTCACTAGTTTCCATAACCAAATTTGCAATATCAAGTGACCATTACACAAGGATGCCAAGTGTTGAAACCTCACTCAATCAGATCAAGGATGGATATGGAGATCTATTGGCATGATTTCAATCATGCAGATAGAGATATAATAGTGAGCATGATGTCAATAAATAAAAGGATCCTAAGATTGAACATAATGGTGAAATGTGTCACAAACATGGTAAATTAGCAATATATTAATGTCCCATATTTGATCATATGTTTATAATATAAATGGTGCATGTTTGATTATGTAGATCAAAGATTGACAATATGCATTCAATCGTGTAGATGAAGATCAATGATGTGAATCAAGTTAATAAGTCAATAGGCCCAGAAGGCACAGGGGGATGCCAAGTGGCATAAGAGAATTAACAAAATGGAGATTGAAATTAGGGTACACAAAAGGCATAAGGGTTTTACAAGTGGCATAAGATCATTAACTAAATGGAGACTAACAATAGTGTACATAGAAGGCACGTAGGGTTGCTAAGTGTCACAATCTCAAAAGCTTATATCAAAGATCAATGACCAGCATTGAAATTCAAGGCTAGGAGATTCTTGAGGAGATAAATAGAGTCAATTTTATAGGGGGGAAAATATGGAGACATGTGTCAAAATATTTTTTATTTAAAAAGTGACTTTTGGAATTTAAAAATTTAAATTAACAAAGGAAAACCAGTCTGTATTATTTGATTCATATCTTAATCATATGGTATAATTTATTGATAGACTAAAAATTAAAGTGGTAGAGGACTTCAATGGAAATCCAATAAAATTAATTATAATTTTTGACTATTTTTATAGTTTTAGTTATTTATATTTAAATTTTATTGAGGGTTTAAGCATCTTCTGCAAGTGACCTAAGAAGGATGTTTGAGATTTTCTTGATGGTGTTTGGATGTTTCAAGGTGAATTAAATATTGAAGAATGTTTTATAATACATAAGGACCATCTATGTGTATTTTTTAGGTTTGACCAATCCATATTTAATTTGAAAAAATGCCTAGAAGTTGACTATTTGTTCATTCATGATGCTCTTGTGTACATGCAGTCTAGGTGGTCATTTTGAAGGAGTGAGTTGAAGGTGTTCTGGGAAGAATTTAATAAAAAAATGAGTATGGAGTTTTTATATAAGTACCAAATATTTATGATAATGTATTATATGTGATTTTATGTCCATTATTAGTCATGGAGAGTCAAAATGGTTTGACTATATTTTGTCTATATATGACCAGTCTAAGTCATCATTTTGAGAAAGGTAGTTTGAGGTCTATTGGCATGTGTTGGATTTTTTAAGTCACATGGAGGTGTTTTATAAGTTTTATAGGTTCCATAAATACGATTTTTAAATGTGGTTATATGATAAAAGTGATAGTATACTTCAGAAGTCTAAGACTATGTGTTTTGTGTATGAAGCCTAAAGAGTGAGGAGACCTAATTACTAGGTTCAAGGTGCGAGTTTGAGTTTCAAGTTATATGGATATATGTGAAAGTGATAAAGGGTATATTATAGTAATTTTTTATGTGTTTTAATTGTTGGTGAAAGCTGAAGGTAGTCTAATAGGTTGCAAGTTTAATGTGTGGGTGTGAAAGCCTAATTGCTTTAGGTCTCAATTAGGCCTAATAGAGGATTTGAGTCTTAAGGAATATGGATAAGTTATAATGTGGAGTGTCTCACTAATATAATGTGTGTGGAGACCTATTAAAATTTTATTACAAGTGTGTGAAAATATGTTGGTAGACCAAGAAAAGTGGTATAAGTACAAGGCCTAATTAGCCTATTTGTGTTGGTCAAGTGAGTAAGGAGCCAAGCAAAGGAGAGAAACTTTGAAATATAAGGTACAAGTAATTTAGGACCATTAAATGGTGAAAAATATCATAAATTATTATCTGATAAAGGTTATGAAGATGAACACATAGGTCATTAGACCTAATCATCCTAGAAGAGGTTGGTTGAGCAAGCAAGCTCTAAAGGATATTTGAGAGAGATTGAAGGGTGAAGAGTGAAATAAAAAGGAGTCAATAATTAGGTGTGTTTGAAATCATATCAAATGTGGAGATAAAATCAAGGTATCTAAGTGGGTTCTTGGTTGCCTCGAGGGTTGGTTCCTTCTTGCAAGGTGAATCTTTTAAAAATCTAGTTGTGCGGGTGTTCAACTAGATAGGGGTTGCACCTCCTTGTGGGATGGGTGTCTCAATAAATGTGTTTCTTATCATTATAGGATAGTATTCAAATTTTATGTTCTATTGGTTTTTATCCCCCAAGAGGGTTTCCCACATATGCCATTTGTTATGTGCTTGGTCTTGCTTGATCTTTCTTGTTCATTGTAATGGTTAGTTTGTATGCTTCATGATTGTATGTGTTGAATGGTTAAGGTTTTGTAATTGGAATTGTATTATATTTCATTACTGATTCACCCCCATATCAATTATTTTAACTCTAAAAATTTGATGATGATGCTCATACACAAGCAAGAAGGTGATCTCAAGATGACCTGTTTGTGTAGTGAATATAGTGAAAGAGTGAGCTTAAAAGTTTGATTAGTTTGGTATATATTTGTCATTTGAAATATATATTAATATTTTAAGTTGAGATAAATATGTATGAGGATCATAAAAATTCATTATAAGTTCAAGGAAGTGTCCCTATAGGTGTGGGAAGTCATGTTCACCATGATTTGTTCCTGAGACATATTGACAATTCTTGGTGTGCTAGGTGAAGTGAAGAATCTGAGACCCCTTAAAAAAATACTATGTACCTAATAAACTTGTTTATTTTTTTTGGTATGGAAGATATTTTGAGATGTTGAAACATGAAAGGCAAAATGAACTATTTGGTTGTGTAAGGACTATGAGAGAGTGGCTTGAGAGATTGGTCTATAAGACCATTGATTAACATTAGAGATTGATAAACATCCATTGGGAATGATATATTATTCATATATTATTATAATTCATGAAAGTGTCTTTTAAAGTACTAAATATGAATTTCTACATGACTATGTTTTAGAGTAGAATGGCAGTTCTAAGTGGTCATCTTGCAGAAGTGAGTTTGAGGTGTTTTTCCAAGAATTTAAGGATATGTTACTTATTATGATGTTATATAAGTATTTTATGTCTATATTAATGTGTTTTTATTCATTATAAGTTCATATGCAGATGTTGGTGATCAAATGTTGTTGACTATACTTTGATAATGTTTGACCATTCTAAGTGGTCGCATTGCAAGAGTTAGTTTGAGGCTTGTTGGCATATATGGTGATGTCCAATGGACATGGAGGTTACCATGAGGTCATGTAGGATAATTTAATGTGATTTTATCATATTATAGTTTGATAAAGTTTATTTTATGCTTCATTTTTATGAGATAGACTTTCAGGTAGTGAGAAGGTCTAATGGTGAGTAGGCATAATAGCATGGTTCAAGTGGTGAATTAGATGTACAAGTGGTGTGAACCTAAATGTCATAATGGGTATATTTAATAATTTTTTTATGTGTTTCAAGAATTTTTTGAGGCTAAATATGTTCCAAGCGACTCTAAGTGTAACGCGTGTTTAAGACAAACCTAATTGCATTAGGTCTCCTTTAGGCCTGATGGAGGTTTTAACCCTTAAGGGGTATGAATGACCTATGGAGTGGTTGTATCAAATGTTTAACATGTTTTTTTACATATTTAAAGAGTGATAAAATTATGTTAAGGTCCTTTTCTGACCAATATGGGTAAGAATAAGTGATGTGTATAAAAGTAAAAGCCTAATTAGGCTATTTGAGTTGTTTAGAGAAGTGGGAATGGAAGTGAATAAAAGAGATAATTTGAGGAGAAGAGGTAATTAATTTATACCTTCAATAATAGTTATAATATCATTCATTAAAATTCATTATATATTATACAAGTAGATGATAAGGTCAATTTACTTAATGAGCCTAGAAGAGGCATGTTGAGCGAGTGAAACTAGAAGGCTATATGAGAGGGGTAAAAGGTTGAAGTGAGCTCAATGAGGTGAGATAACATAATTATATATATTATAGGAATATTCCAATTGTATTATAGTGATTTATTTTTAGGATAGATAAGAGAGAGCTGAATAAAAGGTCACCTTTAGTTGAGAGAGCAATAAGGTGTCTTGAGGTGATCAAGCTTGTCTTGGCTGGGTTGCTACTTAGTCAATAAAGGAGTAGGAGTTGCCTTCCATGTTGGATATTTCAGAAGTGAAGTTGATAGTTTGGTTCTAAGTCACTCATGGTGTTGTATCCTCCTTTCATTTTGGATCTTGCTAAAGGACTAGTTGGGTCAATGCCTAACTATTAAGGGTTTGGTGCTCCTTGTGGGGTTGGTGCATCATTAAATGTTATTTCATTGCTTATAGGACATTATTCGAAGTGGTGTGATAGTGTTTTTTATCCCCCATGATGGTTTCACACATAAATTTTTTGTTCATGTGTTGATTTCTTTCTTCATGATTATGTGATTACTCTTATATGCATTGTTATATATCTATGCTAGATTGAATGGTTAAATAATGATGAATGGAATTGAATGAAATGTTTTCAAATTGATTCACACCCCCCCTCAGTGTTTTTTCTTCCAATAATTTGTATCAGAGTAGGTCCTTTGGAGGAGTCTTGATATCCTATAGGTGAGCCTAATAATCATAAAGTATAATGATGATAATGTTTATCTTATTTACAGTAATGGTCTATCAAATAATGATGGCACTATTAGAGTTATCTAAAGAGAATAAGGATGTCAAGATGAGGCCTGAGAAAAACTTAAACTAAGGTGATTTATGTATTGTTTTAGGACATCAATTAAAGTTGAAAAAATGTTAAAATTTCCATTTGGAAGCTTAGAAGGACTATGTAGAAGCTAAGTCAAAGATCAAACCGAAGATTGACAATCTAAAAGGACTCTAAAGACATGTTGAGATAAATATACAGGTCAAGGCATCAAGGTGTCTTGTAAAATCTTTCTTTAGGCCTTATAAAGAAGTTATGTTTAACCTTGTGTTTCCATTAAGATTATATGAGTTGATCATCAAGCTAGATGATCTGAAATGAGTCTATGAAGCTATCATAGATAAGTAGAGGCTTGTTAAAAGCCTAAGTATGTTGATGAGACCTATGTGAGGTATATTTGATCCTTCATGAGATATAAAGGTTTGAACATATATATCCTTGAGTGTATTTGTATGGTAGTTAATCATATATGCATTGAGGTATTAAGAGCCAATGAAGGAGTTATTTTGAATCATGAGTTCACATGTTGTTGAAAGACCTAAGAAGATGTTTGTATCCTATGAACATGATCAATGGTGGACATGGCAAGTTTGGATGTTATTGAAAATATTATAAGCATATAACTTGACTTACATGATTAAGGTTTTCAAGAGTCCATGGATAGTGAAACCATGAAAAACTAGTGAGTGTAAGATGACTATAGGATTGGTTATTTCTGAGTCATTAAGATGATAAGCCAAGTGATCTTAGCAAATGTCAAGGTGATATTAGGATCTTGTGATGCATACAAAGATACTTCATAATCTTTTTCATGAATGATTGATAGAGGTCTACAACAAATAATGAGGTTCCACATGCCTATCTAGAAGTTTACCAAATAGAAGTTTCTATGACATAGTTTGAGCCATGATGGGTTGAGAAACATAACAAGGATAAACTATTTCATAAAGAATTTATTATTATGACATGTGTTTAGACTACTAAGATTTTCATTTAGAACAATGTTATTATTTTTAGATAGGCCTAATGTGTGTATGTCTCCATAAGAGATAATTGAAGATAATTACAAGAAGATGCTTTGTTAATGTTAGGATTCCATTCTGTAAGTGCTTCCACAAGCAAGAAGAGTAATGTTCATGAAGGCTTATGATTATTTAGACAAATTTTAAAGAAGAGCATGATCTTAAGGGGAGATTTATTGTACTATGATTAAGAAGTTGTATACTTCATTAGATATGAGCCTAAGTTGAACATATATTGGTGAAAAGGATATCATTATTGTGCACATAGTATGAGATCAAAGGCAGAGATTATAACCTTACTTTAGAAGAATTCTGAGTCAAGTAACATTTGGTGTTGACATGTTTTCAAAATATAGGGCTTGTGAAGAGAATGAAGTCAAAGGAAGCTCATTTATGGATTCAAGATATATCTAAGTAGTTAGTCATCAAGTTCAGGTCCAAGGATTAGGTAGAAAGGTATGAAGAGATGAATGGATTCAGATCACAAGAAGATGATCTATAAGGAAGTTTTGTGGAGTCATGATAATCATATGTCAAGATGATAAGAAATAGGCCATGTTGAGAGTGAGCATCTCAATCAATCTAAAGGTAATAATTTGGTCAAGTTTATCTAGTAATCAATGTTGAGTTGAATTTAAAATAAATTATGGTAGTTGTATAGACCATTTTTAATTAAATGTCAAAGGGGGAAAGAGATCAGATTGATGGAGAAGTTATCTGGATCAGTTCATTTGTGGTTTTCCATCAATGACAAAGGGGGATATTATTGTAAGTTGTCATTTATGACATGTGGATGAGCCTATAATTAATGTAAAAATAAGAATGATGTATGGTGATCCATTTTAATGTCTTGTGATGCATAGTGAGGAATGATGGAATAAGTAATTAAGTGATGAGAAGGCTTGAGCATATGATATCTAGTCTGAGCTTGATCCCTTTAGGAGATGAATGAACATAGGAATTTAGGATGTATGAGAAAATTTGAACATCAATATAAAGAATTAAATCACCTAGGTATGTCTCAAATTATGACTACAAAGATAAGACCTATAGGTCTAATGTGCAAACAAACTAGTCTTAGACTCTATCTGATCTAAGGATCCTAAGATGTTAAAAATACCTATGAAGGATTAATAGTATTGATATAACATGTGATAATTTCTTTAAACACTTGACTAAGGTTGAAATTGCATCTATAGTGGCATCAAGGTCAGGTATTAAGGCATAAACCATGCATGAGAGACCTAGTATGAAGACACAAGCTTGGTATCTTGTTAAGATGAGAAGTGTGAGAACTATGTGAACAAGGATAGAATTGCATGAGATTTTTATGATGTCATTTGACATGTTTTTTATTATTTTTTGAGAATAATTCAATAATTTCCCAAATGTTTTCAAGGACCAAGCATAACAGGTAGTTCAAAGACCTAACGTACATGGAGACCTAATGTGGATAAATGAAGGGTCAAGTTGAGTTTCCAAGGTGATAATTCACATGTGGGAATGGATTGAGGTGTAATAGGTTATGCCAATAATTTTTACCAATCTTGAAGTCCTTGCTTGAAGGATGAAGCATGAAATTTGGTTTCAAGGACTCTTATGTATGTAGATTGAAGGTTTCCAAACCTGCAAATGAACTTCTAAAGTTTATTTTCATGTGTGATCATTCCATGGGAAACTAATTTATTTGGTATATTTTTAAAAGGGTCCTAAAAAGGAATTAAAATAATTAGTTTCACATTTGAGGGGCAATACTGTATGAAAAAATGTTAAGAAGGTAAATTTATCTAAAATCTTCTTAAAACCCTCTTAATGACCCAATTAGAGAGAATTTGTTGGAAAGTACCTATAATGGTTTTTTTGATAAATTTTTACGATTTGAGGTTGTATAGGACTCCTCTAAGCATATCTAGGTTGTAGATGTGTGTCAAGACAGTGAGTGAAAGCTTCATAAATATGCTTGTTTCTAAATAATTTGATGTTATAGGAAAGGTTGACCAGGTCAATGCATGTAAATCAATGGAGGTTGAAGCTCAACACTCATTTTTTATTTACATGGTGTTTTTAAGATAATATATATCCATGGTGTCAATGATTTTGGTCAATCAAGTTGACCTATCACTAAACTGGTAAAAAAGTGAAAATAATGAGAAAACCAATCAAAGTGAGAAAGCGTTTAGGGATGACTTTTAGGTGACTAAGAATGGATCCAATTGTTTAGATTATTTTTTAAATAATTTTACCTCATTTTAACTTGGTTAATAAGTGTTTATTATGCTCATTCACAAGAAATAAGGCACTCTCAAGATGACCTCACTGTGTGAATGAAGATAGTGAAAGAGTGGGGTTCAAAGTTTGATAAGTTTGGTCTATATTTGTCATTTGACCTCTATATATTTGTGATTTAAGTTGAGAAAAATATATATTAGGATCATAAAAATTCATTATAATTTAAATTAATTTTCCATACATGTGTGGAAGTCATATTCACCATGACTGGTTCCTGAGATAGATTGGCAGTTCTTGGTGTGCTAGGTGAAGTGAAAAATTGGAGACCTTGTGACAAAATCCAATGTATCTAATGCACTTGTTTATGTTTTTTTGTATTTATTTTATCTATCATGATTTATGGAAGATTTAAATATATTTTTAAAGGTTGAAACATGAAAGGCAAAGTGACCTATCTAGTTGTGTAAGGACTATGAGAGAGTGGCTTGAGAGATTGGTCTGTAAAACTAATGATTAACATTAGATATTAATAAATATCCATTTGTAATGAGATATACGTCATATAAGATATATTAATATGTATTATAACTCTTGAAAGTGTCCTTTCAAGTACTAAATATGAACTTCTACATGACTATGTTTTATAATAGAATGGGAGTTCTGAGTGGTCATCTTACAGAAGTGAGCTTGAGGTGTTTTACTAAGAATTGAAGGATATATTAATTATTAAGATTTTATATAAGTATATAAGGTCCATATTAATTTTTTTATATTCATGAGAATCTCATATGCAAATGTTGTTGATAGTACTTTGACCATTCTAAGTAGTCATATTGTAAGAGTTGGTTTAAGGCATGATGGCTTGTTTGGTGATGTCCAATGGACATGATGGTGACCATGAGGTCATGGAGGATAATTAAATTTTATTTAATCATATGTTTATATGATAAAGTTTATTTTATTATTCATTTTTATGAGACAAACTTTCAAGCAGTGAGAAGGCCTAATGGTGAGTAGGCTTAATAGCATGGTTCCAGTGGTGAATTGGATGTACAGGTGGTGTGGACATAAATGTATGTCATAATGGGTATATTTATGAATCATTTTAATTTTTTAAAGTTTTGGTGGAGGATAAATATGTTTTAAGTTCATCCAAGTATAACTATGCCTAAGATAGACCTAATTAAATTAGGTCTCCTTTAGGCCTATTAAAGGTTTTGGCCCTTAAGGGTTAAGAATAGCCTATGGAGTGTTTTATCACATGTGTAATGTTTTTTTTTTGACCTATTTAAATAGTTATATAAATATTTCAAGGTCATTTTCCAACCAAAATTTGTAAGATCAAGTGATGTGTATAAAAGCAAAGGCCTAATTGGGCTATTTGAGTTGTTTAGAGAAGTGGGAATAGAAGTGAATAAAATATTTCATTTGAGGAGCAGAGGTAGGTCATGTATAAATTCAATAAAAGTGATAGGATCAGTCATTAACATTAATTATATATTATATAAGTAGATGATAAGGTCAGTTGACCTAATGACCCTAGAAGAGGCATGTTAAGGGAGTGAGCCTAGTAGCTATGTGAGAGGGGTAGAAGGTTGAAGTGAGCTGCATGAGGTGATAGACCATAAGTAACTACAATAGAGGATTATTAAAAGTGTATGATAGTGATTTATTTTTAGTATAGATAAGATAAAGAGCTAGAGAAAAGGTCACCATCAACTGAGAGAGCAATAAGGTATCTTGAGGTGATCAAGCTTGTCTTGGCTAGGTTGGTGCTTAGTCAAGAAAAGAGTTGGATCTACCTTGTAGGTTGGAGATTTTAGAAGTGTCCTTGAAGTGGATGGGTTGGTTCCAAGTTACTTATGGGTTTGTAATCTCCTTGAAAGTTTGAGCTTGTTAAAGGACTAGTTGGGTTGTTGCCTAACTAGTAAGGGGTTGGTACTCATTATGGGGTTGGTGCCTAAATGTTATTTCATTGATTATAGGATATTAGTGGTTTGATAGTGGGTTTTATCCCCCATGAGGGTTTACAACATATCTTTGGTGTTCATGCATTTATTTATTTCTTCATGTTTATTTGATTTCTCTTTTATGCATTGATATATCTCTATGCTAGTTTGAACAATTAAATAATGATGAATGGAATTGAATGAAATGTTTGCACAATGATTCACCCCCCCTCTAAGTGGTTGTTCTTCCAACACTGTTATGAAGATGTGTGATTCTAGGATCATGTTATTAATTCTATATTTACTAATCTCTTTGTAGCACCTATAAGAGATGATGTTACCTAAAAAATTGATGTATGGTATGGATGGGGTTTTATCTTTATTTTTATGGTGGCATATAGGATGTGAATTAGTAATATGAATATGATGGACAATATGATTTTATGGGGAGTAGAAATGGGGTTCAATAGTTGTATACACCATTAGATATGGTGGATGGGACATTTTTGATTGGTCCCATGAGATTAAGGTATCTAAGATCTTTTGACTGATTTTCTCTTTGATCCAAATATTAGGAGGATTGACCATATGATTTTTATCATTTATTTGATTTGTTGATTGAATTTGACTTTGAATTTGATTTCCCCTTGTGCTTGATTGTGGGATTTAGTAGAGGAGAGTGATTTTTTACTTGATAAATGATGATGATTTTGAATTTGATGGTCGCCTAGCACCTCAAGGATATTTGTACTAGGGAATGATACTTTTTGACTTGGATGATTATGAAAATATTCTTAAATTTGGATGATTATTTTTGAATCATATCAAACTTGATTATTTGACTTAATTAATTGATTATCAATATGGATCCTTATGTATTCAACACATAATATTTGAAGGGATTCCAATGATGTATGGTCATGTTTGTCCCATTTGGGGAGTAAGATGGAAGTATTATGAATAGGAGATGGATGATCAAGGATGCATGGTGAAAGGGGTGGATTAAATGGATGATGGGAAACATAACCCTCATAAGAGATACTAGGAGACCCAAACTTGATGTCCTAAAAAGTGTCCTTAGGAATCTCAAAAGGATCACTAAAACTCTTTGTAGACCTAGCATCAAAAGTCAATTTATATTCATCTTGATGGTATTTGACTATTAAAGTATCCAATAATTATGCTATGAGGGCATCATATTGATATGGATCAAGATTCATGCCTTTTTATTGGTTGAAATTAGAGACGTCTTCAAAGAGATAGGGGTCAACATGACTTTTTTTATTCTAAAGGGATGATGTTTTTGACATGCATTTTTATTCATATGTTGGTGTCAAATATGATCCTAACCATTATGATGTTGACTATGATAGGGATGTTGATGAGGTGATGTCACCAATAGATGAATTTATAATAGTGGCCATAGAGATGGCCTTTTGGATAGCATTATTGTCCACAAGTACCTCCTTCCCCTTGGTTTTATCAAGGTATTCTTTAGGCTTAATAGATTTGTGGAAATGGGGGATTTGATGTGAATAAGATATAGGGATAGTTCAATTAGGGATGGTTGGGGTATGGATAAGATTGGGGTCATGACCTTGATTGAGAAGGGAAAAATCTTGATCATGCTTAGGAATTAATTATTGGCATATCCCCTTTTGCACACTTGTAGGCATGGATGCATTGGATTCACCTTGAATTCTAATGCTACTATTATCAATTAATTTTTTGACATAATTTTTAAAAGGGTGAAATTTATTAAAAAAATGTTTGGGGACTTTAGTGTATAGATAGAAGTGTTCTTGATACCAAGAGGGCATGTGTTTAGACAAAAATATAGCTCATGTGTTCATGTGGAAAATCATGCCTATGGACCTCAATTTCCAAAATAGGGCTTCCATAGATGTGGGGAGAGGGGTATATTGCTTGTATATAGTTTTGGATGTGGAAGTTTTTAATTGATGAGTGGAATAATGTGATGGTGGTGTCATGATGTAAGGAGATTATTTAGGATATGAACTGAAATTGGATGAGGTTGATAAGCTAGCCTTCCCTTTGATAGTAGGATGGGGGATTAGTGATGGACTATGATTCATAAATGAAGGATTAAATTTTGGTGGGTATGAACTAGAGTTAAGGTTATCTGAATGGGGTCAAGACCTTTGGGAAGTTGGGCACCCATCTAAAAGAGCTGTAAGAGGACTAAATTCTTGTTTTCAATAATATAGTTATTAAACAAGTAATTTTTTTGACTAGGAAAGTCATGACTAAGACTAGGACTAGGGGATAGTGGAATGCAATGGGATGTGTTATCATGATAATTGGATGGGGATGAGGGTTGATGAGGTAATTTTTTGGTGGTGACCTTAGGTTAAGGGGTTTGAAATTATTGGGAAGGTGAGCACCCATCTCTAATAGCCGTAAAATAACCTCATCCCTATTGGCAAAGATGTACTCATTAAAAAGTGTGACTTTATCACTAATATATAAAGGGATGTGAGGAATATGATTATGAGGAATGGAAAATGTAGTTAACCATGGTGAGCTAGGAGATTATTGATGGGGAAGGACATGAAACACTAGTTTAGGCTTGATGGGATCAAGGTCTGAAGGTAGGTGGGCACCCATTTCTAAGGATCTCATCCTTGTTGGAAAATAGGTATTATTCTATGAGAATAGGGTCAAAATCCATTTAATCAGATGATTTATGTGATGGTAAATTTACGGATTGGACAAGTTCTTAGATAAAGCAAGTCTAAATGATTGAGCAAGTATAACAAGTGATGGTGAAGAAGAGATAGATTAAATGTGATTGAGATGATATAAGACTATGATCATATTTCAATATAATATTATGATAATTTCTAACACTTGATCAACAATGTATATTTTTCAAGATATCAAAAGGATGGGGATCCGACTAGTGCCTGGATTAAAACTAGCAAGATGATGATTGGATGGGTGCTAGTTATAAATAGGCAAGACAACTAGATTAGAGATGCTTGGATTGATGATGATTATATGTTAGATTGAAACCAAAAAAGTGATAGGTGGCTAATAGGGAATTGACTTGGATGGGTGCTAGTTATGAATAGGCAAGATAACTAGATTAGAGATGCTTGGATTAATAACAATTGGATTGATGATGATTGGATGTTAGATTGAAACCAATAAAGTGATAGGTGGCTAATAGGGCATTGAATAAGTATGAAATCTGAAAAAGTGATTGGTGATATAAAAATTATAGTGTATTAGAGTGATAGGATGATATTTAAGGATGATAAAAGGACTAGATCAAGCCTTAGATTGATTTTCTAAAGGTGGGAGGGATACAAGATTATGTGATAGATTAAGGATGATGGGATTGAGATTAGGAAAAGTATATAAGGGTGATGATATAATTATTATTATGATTAGGGTGAATATAATTTGGATAAGTGTGTGACCTAAAATCCAACAATGTAAGATGGGACTTTGTCTAGATGGGGTGAGACTAGATGAGGATGAAGGATAATGATTGGATTAGAATATGTCATAGATAAGATAACAAGGTATAATGAAGGAAAAATTAGATAAAGGATATACAAGATATGATTATTTTTAAAGTGGGTAAGTATGTACAATAGGACTAATAATGTACAATATAAATATATGGTTAGAATATACAAGACAATTAAGGATATATAAGATGATGATGTTAGAAGACCTAGATAATTGTGTATTATTGGAAATTTATTTTTTCAAGGCCGAATTCCAACCCATACATTAAAAAACTTTCATGTCTCAATTTTCTTGGGTCTTTCAATCATGTGTTTGACCATCTTGATGTCTTTTACCATCATATGAAAGGAGTGAGTTTCAGTGTCTAGTCATGGTCCTGTCTCACACTCAGCTTGTCATGAGATTCTAAATAATATGTTCATTATATGGAAAGTATGAAACAAATAATGAGATTATAATTTGTGATAAACATATATAAAATTATAATGAATATCTCAATTTAAGGTGATAAGGTACTTTTCATGACATTTATTGGCAATTTTCCTTTGTAAAACTATGTATTGCCTAAAAAGACAAATTTTGGTCTTAAAATGTTAGATATGATGTCAAAAGGCCATAAATTATTAAAAATAATTTTTAAACACATTAAAATTCATTTAATTACCTTATTCATAAGGTATTATGCTTTGAAAATAACATTTTATGAAATTTCAAGCATGAAAAAGGTCTTTTATAAGCTCACACGTGCCAATTTTTGGCCCAAAAGCATGTAAAAGGAGTCAATACTTGTCCTAAATTATTTTATGACTCATTTTATTCTATTAATTCCCTAAAATTAGAGTTTAAAGACTTAATTTTTGAATAGAAGGTAAAAGCAAGCCGTTTTCAATGTATTTTTCATGCAAAGTACAACATTATGAGGCTATTTTGTATAGTTGAGGCCAAGATAAGGAATAAGAGGGAATAAAAAGTTATATATAGGAATTTTAAGGAAAAATTAATTAAAAATTTACCAAAATTGATTCACATATGTCACCTTACTTCTTTGCACATAGGCAGAGCCCTTCAGGTTTATAGGTGGTCCGACCATGAGAGAGAAAATCAAGGTCTACAATTTTGGTCAAAGAAATTAGTCTCAGATATCTTCTAGATATAGTAAGTGGTTATCAAATTGATCATCTCTCCTTCATGGACCATCCCTTTTAAGTCAAGGCACTCATTATGGATCCTTCATCCAAGCAGGTAGTTGGTTTTCCTAATTTTCTCTTCATTAAGGCATCGTGGCAAAAAAAATTAGGTTGTGGAAATTCTCAGGAGAAAAATTCACCTTTTCATGTAATTAATTAGTCCTATTCCACACTTTTGAGGTCCAAATATATATCAAGAAGTCAAAAGAGTGAAATTTTACAGTCTACAAGCATATGAAGAATAATTATATAGTCTAAGAGAGAGAAAGGGTTTTAAAGTTTTGTTGAATTCTTTTTTGAGGTGTCTCCTTCATGTTCTTATGTTTTCCAAGCAATATTATCAAAGGTTCCTTCAAAATATTCATATTAGAAAGCCATCAATGGATCTAAGGCGTCTTCAAAAGTCATTGTTTAATAAATGTTAAGGTTTTCTAACAATTTTTAAGGTTTTTTGTAGACTCCTAAGTTTCAATTTCACTCTCTTATGCTCCTTCAAAGGCCTTCAAATTGATATATGTGGTAGAGGATATGATCATTCCTACATTGGAACCTCAAAATTAGTTTTGAGATTCCCCTTTCATTTTCTTATCACCCCATTTTGTTTCATCTCCATTATCATTGTATTTCACTACCATTCTCACTATGATCATGCTCCTCTCCACCCTCCATTCATGGTTTTCCATCTCCCTTTCCCATCATCTTGCCTTCCACTCATATCCATCTCATCAACCCATCACAAAGAGGATTAAAGGACTGATAAAAGCTTCATGATGATTCAAGTGTGGTCTACAGACTAAGAGAATATTGCTTATCCAAGTCAAGAATGACTACCTATAGCCAATTCACCAACAATCATGAGTTTCTCATGAATTACAGTGATAAAAAGGAATTAGAAGATGTTTTATTCAAGATATTTGCCCAAATATATCTCCCCAAGTTGGTATGGATCAATAAAAAGTTCATAAGAGATTGTTTGTTAGCCTTCTTAGAGCCTAATTCCTACTCATAGTAT
Organism: Torreya grandis; assembly: GCA_037957365.1. NCBI lineage: Eukaryota > Viridiplantae > Streptophyta > Pinopsida > Cupressales > Taxaceae > Torreya > Torreya grandis. The sequence goes on along the minus strand of JARHVA010002877.1, from coordinate 994,106 downwards.
GTATAATGGAGTATAAATAGTCATCCATAGTTGAGAAAGGACATAGTCTTGTTGAAGGTTAACACTATGGCAATGAGTGTATGAGTGAAATACAAAGGAGTGACGGTTTATTAACCCAAATTATGGCTTAATTAATGTTATAAACTATATGCTTACATTCAAGTGTCTTTTATGACACCTACCAGCTTGTGTTTAGGTCATAACTTATAGTAGGTAAGGGTCATGGTAGTCTTACGACCTAGCAAGGTGAAAAGAGGCTAAATCACTTCCAAGTGCATAAAATGCTATGAATATTTTTAAACTCAATATAGATATCAAGATAAATATAGGTATAAGTTCAAAAACCATCAAGAATTGCTCTAAAGAGATGACTACAATCATCTCAATAGAAACACAATCAATATACTCCATTTTCATGACAATGGGCAATGATACAAAGGGAATTTTCATTGGGTTAAGCTTAAAGTTATTTTTTGAGATTATATATATTATGTCATGATTGTATAAGGATGTATGTTCATATATCATGACTTTATAAAACCTCCAATCATCCCAAAACCATGTCACAATCTGTACAAGCTTGGAAAAGTCAAACACAATCAAGTATATAGTAAGGAAGAAAATGCATGTTTTCAAGAATATGATGGTGTTATGAAGGAGATAATGTTGAAAGGATATGAATATATGTTTTTTACCAAGATCATTCCATAATTGAGAACCAAACTCATTTTTGGTCATTTCCATGAAAATGCATACTTGTAGCTAGGTAAAAGACTTTTTCAAGCATGATGATAGTCAATATTGAGATAGTAAGGTCTTGCCATGATTTTTTGGGTTCATAAGGTTTAGGTCATGTTTGGAGGATCTCAAAATATGGTGTGATGTATCATATTAGACCTTGAATGTCCAATGATACAAAACGCATAGTCACACACCTCCTAAACTCCACCTACAACCATGAATATACAAGCATATCTTCATTCTCATGAAGGATGAGGTAAAAGTGATAAATTGTGGAGTCTCATGATCATAAATGGTCCATAAGAGCAATAATTATGAAATTAGATTATAGGATAAACATATGGGACTAAAAAAAAATCAAAGTTTCAATCAAGATATAATGAAAACAAAGTGGTATATGATGGAGTTTTATGGTTCAAATGAATGTTTCTTAAAAATATATGATTATTTAATGAGGTTAAGGTATCAATAGGGAATATAAGTATGTCTACAGTCATTTTAACCTTGATAAAAACTTATCTACAACTATACAAATGTCATTCCCTCTCACACAGTCATATGCTAGCAAAATGTAGTTCAAGAAAATTTAAATTCAAGGATTTAACATATGAAATGAATTATGCAAGTCAAATACATGAATTATCATATCCAAGAATTAAAAAAACTACTAAATCACTATGAAGAGCATAAAAATGAAGGCACATAGGTTGTACGGAAATATGACTATGTGTAGGAGCCTAAGAACATTACTTGAGGAGAAAACTCAGTAAGAAAGAGATAAGTAGAAGGTTTAAATTGATATTAGTGGTCTTTCAAGCACCAAATAATGTTTTAATAGATAATAAACACCTATACACATCATAAAAATCATCTACAACATTATTGGTAAATAGTCATAATAAGGTTCCTTGAGAAACATGGTCTGATCTAGGTTGCATAAGGTTGAAATTTGACTAATGGAGGATGAGACCATTGAAATGAGGATTTTAATGACATATAAAAATCATATTAATAATTATCAAACATAAATCAAGGTGAAAAGAAGGAAAACATAGTCTTAAGACTAAACAAGTAGGTAACTCAAGCTAAATGTTGAGAATTTTTACCTATAGGCCACTATATGCATCATCTAAGCTTGAAACGTGGTAGAGTTGGTCATCATGTCTTGTTATACCTACCCATAATATTTTTGAGGTAAAATTAGGAGAGTAACTACTCACTATTTTTTCACAGTCAACCCCTTGTCTGTTGATAGTCATAAAATAGGTAGGCAAACTTCATGAAGTGTTTCAAGGTGTGGTATAGTGTTTCAAGATCATAGAGTGTCTTTTCAAGAATTGGAGAGTTTTTTTTAGTCTCCATAAATATATTTATATGTGATAATACTCCTATTTCAATGTAAACCATGCCTTGAGGGCTATGATAGGCAAGCAAGCACCAAACCCTTGAGAGACACAGTCATCCTTTTGGACTCTTTCATAGAGTTTATATTTATTATATGAACATTGGGATAGTATAGAGGATTAATGAAACCTTAAAGAAGGTTTTAAAGTTAATTGAAATGTATAAATATTATCTTATTAGATACCTCAAGCTATTTCTTGCATATATAGTCTTGACAGCCTCTCAAAGCATATTTTTACCACGTGGAGATCTTAATGTGACTTTTGCATGGGAGATCCTACTTTTCATAATTGATGATGGGGTTAGCATGCTTAATTTTCAATTAAATTTGTTTCCCATTAGATTTTTTTATGCTATGAATAATCATTAAGAACCTAGAGTACTCGTAAACCCTTGCAAAACCTTACTAACAAACCTATTTGTGGAGAATTGAATAATTATGCATCCAAACTCATTGAAACCTCATAAATACCACTTGTATCACTAATTACACTTTTAGATATTAATTTCCATGAAAATTTGTTGTATAGATGTTGTATGGACTTGGCATAAAATAGGTTTTTCATAGAAAAATCATAAAAGGAGAGGTACAAGGTAGTTTAAAGGAATTCCAATCCATGGAGAGTAAATTTTGTCACTTTTTATTCTTCCTAAAATAATTATATGATCAGAAATCTAACTACAAGTTCTCTAGGGAGATTATCAAAAGGAGTCAATTTACAAAAAATGAAGGAAAAACTACCTAGTCAACCTATTTGACTAATTTCCAGGTATTGCTTGATATGGAGGACTCATTTCATGATATAAGGCATTGGTAAATGTCTTTAGTTAATCATATTTATAGGATTTCAAGGTATTATGTAGGTTATAATGGCCACTAAGCATAAAAATTTAGGTTGTTATGCCTAATTTGGCCTAGTAGACCTATTTACTCAATCAAGTGGAAAAGAATGGCATAAAAGACTATATATGAGAGTTAATGTGGATTTTTCATGCCTTTAAGATGATCAAGATCATGAAAAATTGATACTTGATGTCAACTACATGCTTAACTGATCATTCTATTGAGTTAAGTGGTCTTTAACTAGTGCAATTACATGCATAACTCATCTTGAGTTCTAATTCATGAGTTAACTCACTTAAACAATAGTTGTCTAATCAAAGTGTGGCATAGAATGATATAATAAGAGCTTGTATAATATAAATAGGTCCCACCATCTTGTTTTCAATGCCAAAGAGATCATTCAATCAACACGTAAGACAATAGACACAAGGAGAAGTCTTAAGGACTATTATTAGAAAATTGTAACTAAAAATTGACTTGAGTTAATATTTAGATGTCTTCTCTTTCTCTCCTCTATAGCACATTATATAGAGCCTCTTTTACTTTGCTATATATTCAAACCTTTAGTCCATTTTTTAGGATCCCTTTCTTGGGCATGATGAAACTCTGCCAAGATTGAGCTCTGTAAACCTCTTAAGTAAATAAAATGAGCATTTTCATATTTCTATATATAGATTTAGTGTGTTATATTGGTTTGATTTACACATGTGGTAGTATTTTCTCCCTTGGAAGGTCCAAATCTCACCTAGTTACTAGTATCCCATCTTATGTAGGTCATATATAGTGTTTGATGTTGATTGATTGAGCTAATAGTGGATATATTAACTAGTTAGTGCCTTGAATCAGGGCTTCCATCATTGCCCTCATTCTTTGATCACTTGATTAGACCTCTACATGAAATATTGTTTCATAAGTGTCTTTTTATAGTTGTATAATTCAGTGATTTCAATTTCTTATTAGTGTTGTTGAAGTTCAAATAGAGTGAATGAACCAACAATTACAAGTGTATCACCATCAATAGAATAGGAATTACCTTTTTAGTTATCCTTCTAACCCTTTTCATCCTAAAAACATATTAGGTTTTAATAAACTAAGCATTATTGATACATCAGAGGAGATATCCTCATAAATCTAGAGGTCTAGTCTAAGTACAAGTGTCCCATGTTTTAGACCATTCTAAGGTTAGTCTGGGTTTGAAGGAGATCTAAGAAATTTGCCTTTATCAAGGTATAACTTGGGTTGATAAAAGTTCCAACACTCCCAGTGGGACATAGATCCATCCATTGAAGTACACGTTTGTATCATCTTGATCTTCAGAAGTAGTTTTATGTACTCAACAGTCATCATCTCAGAGGTAAAGGGAAGCTCTTGTTCATAAACTCAATTATCTTCATGTGTATTTTGAATGATGGCAACATACAAATTATATTTTGGTCATTCATATCCTTATAAGCAACCTTATGATCCATCTTAGTTATAATATGATCCATATACATCTCATCCTCACCCATATCAACCCTACCATGATCCATATCAGCCTTATGATGAGTCTCACCAACCATATATAGAACCTTCTCAGTAGTATGGTAACTCAAACCAATCCTATTATAACCCTCATGAACCTTTTTATCTTCCTAATCAACTCAATTAAGTTCCAAGATAATCCATTTCAAGCTTCAAACAAACCTTGTTTGGCTATGAGAAATAAATGGTAAGCATAGACACTCAAAATATCTATGGAAAAGAGATCTCCAACCATGAAATTGAGAGTGTGAGAGTTTCATTAAAAAAGGATAAAGAGGTGTGTGCCTATTTCATAAGATAAGGCCATTCAAATTTTAGTGGTGATAACCTTGACATAGGTGGTCTAATTGTAAACATTGAAGAGAAGTTGGTAGTTCATGAGAAACATTAGTTCCCCATTGAGATGCCCTTTTATCTTCATGAATATCAAACAAATGTATATCACAACCCTCAAGATTCCTCTCAAGCCTTGCCAATCTTTCCTAATTATAAGTCTATCCAAGAGAGAACTTAGAAGGTTGAATAAGTGTGCTTTTAGGAGGCTAATTTTCATGTTTCACAACAGATCATATAGGAACCTTCATCTTTAGGTTTGTAAGGAGAGATCTCTAATGAGTTAGTTCATGAATGTGAGGCTCACCTAGCTAAGCGAGTTGATATTTCAAACCAACATCTTCAATAGTCAACAATAGCTATAACAGCAACACAATATCAATATAAAATTCCTTCATTCATTCCCATGGTTACAATAAGTGCAAAGGAAGAAGTATCTAAACCCAAGTTCATGACTTGGAAGAAAATTTAATAGCCTAGGGAGAGTGAAGAGAATTCAAGAATAAGTCCAAGTATTGTTATAGAAAGCAAGTAGTAGATTGTTCAACCTTCACTTCCCCCTCCTCAAAATCCCAATGCCTTTCCTTCATGGAAAGATATTTAAGATAATTGTAGCAAAGAGAGGAGGTGAAGGTGAGCAAGGTTGAATAGCTTCATGAGCAAAATTAGGCATCCATGGTAACTATTTTGAACCTTTCTCATCTTATTAAGTATTTTTAGGGGTTTGCCATGCCAATTATTTAAAATTATCCTCTCCTTTGTGAAGTGAATGAAGAAGTTTTATCCAAAATTATAGGTGATGAGAAAAAGGTTTTAGTTAAATATGAAAGGAGATCACCATTGAGACACTTATTGATAAGGATAGCCATGACTTAGTCTTTCATAATGTCAAAGAAGATGAGATGCAAGATGAGATTTAAATTTAAGATAAAACACAATAAGAAGAGGTTTTAGTTGAGTAAAAAGAGGTTGTTTCTCAAGATCTTTTTAGTCACATAACAACTATTCTTCATGAAGACGTTCCTCAAGAACTTGTAGAAGTTACCATTGATAAGCGTAGGCCAGCCAAAGAAGATAAGTGTCAAGGTAATGATGATGAATTTTGGAAATAATATATGGATATTTATAATGAATATCAATCTATTCAATGTCTCACACTTCCTATTGAGGATTTTAAGGACCAATCAGCTACTGAATCTATCAATTTTTTCCCTAAAGAAGAGAAGGTACATGATGATGTAAGGAATGAAGAAGTGTTGGCTGAAGTATTACCTCAACTCATTTCTCCTAAAGATAAACAAAATGAATAAATATTTCCCTTTAACATACATAAAGAGATATAAGATGTCAATCATGAAGGTCTTGACAAGTCACCATTCAATGTGGAGCAGAGTGAAGGTATTAACCAATACATATCAGATCATTGGCAACCAATGAATGAGACTGAATTAGCATTATTCCTATAAAGTAAAATAATATGGGAAGAGTATGATTGGGTCTTAGATCCACATATACAATCCATGTACCTCAGAATGGAAGTAGAAGGCCTAATTGCATCCCTAAGAAACCATGAACATGTAAATGCTCCAATCTGCAAGAGGAAGCCATTAAGATATGGTAATCATGCTTCAAGGTTCCATGGTGGACAATTTATCTTTCCATTTGACATTGGAGGAAAGATTTTCATTTTAAGTTAGTTATTTTAGGTTTTTTGTCATGTTTCAATAATTGAATAACATAAGTAGTAGTCTATTGCCTTTTTATTATCTTATCTTATTTTCATGTTTCCTTGGGTTAGTTATGTTTACTTCTTAGTTTAGTTGTTGTTTCTTGTATTGTTTTGTTTATGTCTTATTGTTATTATAGTTAAAAGAGGTGTTATTAAGTACAAAGGTATATTTACTAGTTCAAGAGATTCATCAAGTCAAGTTGTGTTCAAAATTATCATTATCATGTGAAATTAAATGAGTTCTCTTAACCAACGGGCTGGTCAAACCTTATGAGTCACCAAAAATGTTGGCAATTTGGCCTTTCACAGCCAAATTCCAACCCCTACATTAAAAAAAATTTGTGTCTCAATTTTCTTGGGTCTTTTAGTCATGTTTTTGACCATCTTGATGTCTTTTACCATCATATGGAGTGAGTTTCAATGTCTAGTCATGGTTTTGTCACACTCTCAACTTGTCATTGGATTCTTTAGTATGTTTAGTATATGGAAAGTATGAAATAAATAATGAGATTCTTTGTAAAACTATGTTTGTATTACCTAAAAAGACAAATTTTGGTCTTCAAATGTGAGATATGGTGTCAAAAGGCCATTAATTATTCAAAATACTATTTAAACACCTTCAAATACATGTAATTACGTTAGTCATAAGGTCTTGTGCTTTGAAAATAACATTTTATACAAGTTCAAGCGTGGAAAAGGTCTTTTATAAGCTCACACATGTTAATTTTTGGCCCAAAAAGCATGTTAAATGAGTCAATACTTATCCTAAAATTTTTTATGACTTCTTGTATTTTATTCATGCGCTAAAAGTGGCAGTGCAAGACTTAAGTTGTGAATAAAAGGAAAAAACAAGCCATTTTCAATGTATTTTTCATGCAAAGTATAAAATTATATGACTTTTTTATATAGTTGAGGCAAAGAGTAGGAAGAAGAGGGAATATCAGGTATTATAGAGGAATATTAAGGCAAAAATAATCAAAATAGGCCCAAAACTAGTTCACATACTTCACCTTACTTCTTTGCACATAAGGAGAGCCCTTCAGGTTTGCAGGTGGTACAACCATGAGAGAGAAAATCAAGGTCTATAATTTTGGTAAAAGAAAATAATCATAGATATCTTCCAACTATGGTAAGTGGTTCTCAAATTGGTCATATCTCCTTCATGAACCATCCTTTTTAAGTCAATAAACTCATTATGGCTCGTTCATCCAAGTACGCAATTAGTTTTTTTAATTTTCTCTTCATTAGGGCATCATGGTAGAAAAATTATAGGTTTTGGAACTTCTCAAAAGAAAAATTCACCTTTTCATGGAATTCATTATTTCTATTCCATATGTGTGAGGGACAAATAGAGCTCAATAAAGTAAAAGAGTGCAATTTTGTCATCTACAAGCATATGAAGAAGAATTATATGGTCTAGGAGAGAGAAAGGGTTTCCAAGTTTTATTGAATTCATGTTTGAGGTGTCTCCTTCATGTTCTTATGTTTTCCAACCAAGATTCTCAAAGGTTCATAGTATCACCAAATCTTTCACCCTAGAGGAGGTTATTCAGACCTACTCTAAGATTTGGGCAGCATTGGAACACTTCTAGGTATGTAGGTTTACCTATAGTAAAATTAGACCTCTAAGTTTAAGGGTTGACTCCCTGAATTGATCTTGGAATGATTATCACCTAATATAAATGATTACTTATGGGAAAATGGGGATAAATATGCATGAAAGGAAACTACTCTAAGGATGTAATACAACATGAATATTTCCACTATGCTATCATATTTCTTTCACTAAGAAATGAGACCTACAAACTAGCTTCAAAGTCCTAAGATGTTCTAACATAAGTGTTTCAATATAGAGGTAATAAGCATGAGATAACTCAAGGTAAGTAGACTAGAGATCAGACTTTTGAATCTAATGAAACTTGCACACTTGAAGGGATCCTAATACACTAGCTACACTCTATATGACTTGTTAGAATGAGAACTTCTTTCATAAGACATGAAAGAATAAGGAAAAGCAAAGATATAATCACTAGAATTCAACATTCATCACTTTTCACACTTAGAAAATATGTTTTTGAACTCAAAACTAGATTTTATTTATTATTCAAAAGAAAAGTATAAAATCAAACTAGTAGGGCTTTACCATACGTGGAGTAGAATTTTTACAAGAGCTAAAATGGCTAGTACTCATAGAGCTTGAGAGAGGAGAGAAGATAATGAAGTTAAAGAGTAAAAAAAACACTTGTCAAGCTATAAGGAGTTAAATATACAAGATAATTGAATATGGAATATACCATGCAAGGTTTACTTGGACAAATGCACCTCAAAGCATGAAACTCCTTCAGATCTTGCATAGGACTCTTCAATTGCTTGCTTAAAAATTACCTTCATAATTTTTCCTTCCTTGAATGATACAAAACATACTAGTGACATGTGAGATAATTTCATTGAGGGATGGGTTATAAATATGCTCCAAAATGCATTGGATGTGTCCCTAATCATTAATATTCCTCTGGCCAAGTGTTCTCACTGCCTACAATCATAATCACTCTTCTTTCACTCACCCTTCACACTTAGCACCAAGGTAGCTTAAGTTTCTCAAAATATTCCTTATAGAGGATGATATGACACATTCAAAGATTCTTCATGCCTTAGATTCATCAAGCATACCTTAAAAGGCCTCCCAATTAGAGTTATCACCTTCTCACTAGGTGATCACTCTTCACTCACTATGTCATTTGGGACTAGTTGAGATGAACGTGGTATAAAATACATATACGTGATTAGATAAGGAAATAAATGTTTATTATTGGGGATATGAGGTTCCATTCTACCTCTAAAAGTGTTTTACATATTTTTAAACCCTTATATACCTGCACAACACACAAATCTATCAAGAAAATTAGTTTTGCACCCTTTATGTATAAATAAGATATAATTTAATCTGATGGGAAGGAGCCCTAGGGAGTCCTCTTAAATTATAAATTCATTTCCCAATAAAACTATCCCTCCTAGATGACTTTCCTTCTTCATCTTTCCCATCAAGTCATTACCAAGGGTATTAGAGGGTTTTAAGATGTTTTAGCTCATAAGGATTATTTATACAAACCTGACATTCAATCTTATGATAAATGATAATATAATATTTTTTGTGACCCTCATCAACATCTCCCAAATCCTCAAGCTCCCATGTTATGTTTCCATATAATTACAAGCTATTAAAGTTGACTTCTTGAGTTTTTTAAGGCATTCTATGCAGTCCTGAGTTGATCTGAGCCAAGATTGACCTCTCTCTGAGACTTATCTACAAAATAAAATATATAAAAAATTTCATATCTCCCTCTAAGGTTTACATAATTAATTTCAATGTTCACTTGGTTTTATAAGTGAGGCTACATTTACGTAGGACTTTTAGGCCTAGCTAAGGCTTGGCAGGCCTACCCTGTATTTAGGACCTAAACTCTTGTTTGCATTCCTTCTTAGACTTTTTATACCTCACTCATGTTGGTTCATGTTGAATAAAACTATTCTCACCTTTATTTCAAATCTTAAAGGCTCCAATCATCTTTATTTCATTATTCTCATACCTTGCATGCAAACCTTACTACATGGGAGTACCCTCTGTCTGAGAAAGAATAAAGGGTATCTCCCCTATCTACTTAGGTAATTTGTTGACATGGGGAGCTCAATAAATTCCTATAGACCATTTTCCTTAAATTATATGGTTTTTTTACACTCCTATCATGTCCAAACCTCATGAAACTCTAGATAGACTTCCTCAATGTTGACTCTATGTAAGATTTTTAGACATAGACTTTAGGTGCATTTGAAGATGAATCTTTCCCTAGAATTAAGCATATAGTGAGGATAAAATCATAATATCCACCTCCCCAATATTTATATCATTTATACTTAACCCCTACTCATGAACCTAATCAAGCTTATCAAAGTCATATTTTTCCCAATCAGCTGGAAGAGAGAATTAGAAAGACAAACCTTGTTTTTAAAGCAAATCTTGATAGGTAGTTTGATTTGGCCAATAAGTAGATGCAATAGTCCATATCATTATCAAATTAAGTGGAATTTAATCCCTCATTTCCCTCTCCAATTACATCCCCACCTCAATAATAGACCTCTAGATATGAAATCCCAAGTTGGAGACAAGGTGGAGAACCCAAGCCTAAGGAAATCCCAAGTTTCGTGAACACTTCATCCAATCCTCAAAATTGGATCAAATTGGAGAAATAAATTGAGGATATTACAGTCCTTGAGAAGCAAATTCAGGTTATGATACTTGAAATTCAACTTGATAGCCCTCAAGGGGTCCTAAATTCTAAATAAGAAGTGATTTATTATGTTAAAACTTTTTATTGAGTTGATATGGAAGAATGTTTTCATTTTGCCAAAGAAGAAGAAATAATCATTGGTTCTTCCATAAATATGAAATATATCATATATGAGCAAGATTAAATTTATAATCTACCTTGGGATGATTTGTTTGTAGTCATTAGAGAAGGTTATAATCTTCTTCAAGGAGGCTATGATCTAGTAAAAAATGGAGAAGGCAGCCTTGATACTTAAGTGAGTATGCAAAGAAAAGGTAGCTTTTAAAATATATCCTTTCAAGAGGCATATGCATCCCATGATGATATGTTTTAAATCATAAAAATGGGTTATCATACTCTCAACTAATTGGGAGAAACACATTATCTTTTGAAGGATGGAACAAACTTCTATTGGCCTCAATCTTCTAAGGAAAAAGAAACCACTCCTCTTGAAGCCATGCCTACCAAGAAGATACAAGTTGATCATGAGATGAAGAGTGGGCAGCAATATGAGGTATGTGTATAAATTCAAAAGGAATTATTTGAAAAAGGAAGAGTTTAGCAATTGTACAACCCACAAGGGAGTGTGACACATGGGAAAAGGTCATGAGATGACTATTCAGCTTCCTCATATCCATTTCCATGCTTGAATTACTCTATAACTATAAAAATTGAGCTAAAATTGTTTTTCTCATTCACCCTTTCATTCACATAGAACTAGTCAACAGGTTTGTACTTGGTATGGTTAGTAGGGAAAGTTTCAAATAAATTACTTTTTGGAATGTATTTTACACTTATTTATATTCCATTTGATCTTTAGTTGTATAAGAATGGTGATATGTACTTTATGAACCATTCCTAAGAAGTTGACCTATCCAATTTTCTTGTTAATCTATGCACCCTATAATTTTTGCCTTGGTTTGGATAAGTTTGTACAATCCACTTGCTGATGTTATTTCCAAATTATTTTGGCTCCTTCCTCAAATTATCCCCATGCTTATTTTCATGTTATAAAATGTTTTGATGGGACAAGTATCTCAAGTTGCAAGAGAAGACACTTTCTATGTTGTTGGTAGTTTCCCACCACTTCCAACACTTCCTGTCTTGGTAATGGTGTCAAAGGATAGTGATGGTTTGTGTACATGTTTCAAGTGTTGTGTCCTTTCATTATAACTTCATTCCATAGAGAATATTCATGTTTTAAGTCATATACCACTCATACTCATAGTCTATCATTGGAATGTGCACCTACAAGTGCTTGAAAAGTAAATCACATTGAAATCAAGTTATCTTGACTTGATCCAAGTATTCACAAGTTGGAAAGGATCCATGTTGACATTTTAAGGATTTAAAATGGTTTTTAAAGGCTCACACACCATGTATATGATCTATGTTTCTACCCACTATCTTGTCTGTAGCTCCATTAGCACCTACAAGAGGATAGGAATACAAAAATGGAATTTTGGAACTTGATTTAGGTCTTTCATGATATAGGAGTTATGTTTTGAATATTTTAAAATGTCTAAGAACCCATTTATGGCCAAGACAATTCACACTATCCACCCTCATATTCATTTCCTATCTATATGCAAATTAGAATGTTAAACTACAGGTAGTGCTAACAGAGAAATGAGAATGCTTGGTTGGGAAATTGGGACATGGTGAATCATTTTGGATTCCTATCATGTGGTGAGATCATATCAAACCTTATTTGAGGTGTGAGATTTAAAAAATAAGAAGTAATAACCATTCAAAGATCCACTCCTTGTACATGACCATAACCACCTATAGTTAGCTTAATAGAGAGTTAGAGGTGTCATGAGGAGTGTTAAATCATGAGGTAAAACTCTTCTTCAAGTCATAACATGATATGCAGATCATAACAGACCTACGTGAGGTGATAGGGTGGTAAGAAAATGTGAGAAACCTTTCTAAGGATAATGTTTGCCAGTTTAGGGATCAAATCCCTAAAAACATAGAATAAAGCACCCTAGTTTTTTATTGATATCTTATGACAAGGTTTTAAAAGGATTTGAGGCATATAAATGGAGAAACCTTATATCTTATACATGGGAGAAAAGCTATGTAAAATATATGGGTTAGATTATCAATGGAAGTTAATAGTTGAGGGCCCTAAAGTTACTCATTTTAACACTAAAATCTTTCACTTTCATCTACAAGATTTGAATCCTTAAGTGATATTTCACCCCAAAAGATAATATGAGGAATATATCCACATTAGATTGGTCCTAAAGAGGTAAGGAATATACTAGTTCTTTAAAGGTCATAAAACAAAGTTGATATGCATGGTTTTGTCCTCATAAACACCTATAGGTATGCCTAACTCCAAGGTTATTCACCTACAACCAAGGGTTAAAATCCACATCACTCATTGTAAGGGATTAACCATGGAAACATCAACATGGGTTGGTGTAAAATGAATCCCAAATACCTTAGAGGATATCTAAAGTAATATGACATATTTTCCAATGTGAATTCATACTTACAGGGTCCAATTGACATACACAGAGTCAGCGTTAGTTAGTTGTAGGTAGACATTAAGCCAAAGCATGGTGCCTAGATGATGGTATAACATATAAAAGGTGAAAATAAGTCTAAAACATTGATAAATTACCTAAAATATTCAAATAAGGTCTTTATTCATCAATATCAAATTCCAACTAAGCAAACATGCACCTACAGGAACCATCTTTGGGTTAAAAAATAGGATCAAATACCTTGACCAGTCAGACAAGGTGCATGATTGAAGGGTTTTATCAAGAGTTACAATGAGAAATTAATTTTATTGGGTTGTAAAAATTAATTAAAATCTCATTAACCCCATTCAAGGAAGTAGAGCATAAAATACCCTTTTCAAAAGTAATACATAACTAGTATATGACTGTCATATACACAATCTACCTTTTGCACAGTCTATCTTAGAATTTGAGGGAGTATAGGGGTCAAATGACTATACCAAGGGATGAAATATTGTATGTATAATATTTACCACTTGGATAATCATATCCAACATTAACCATTGTCTGATAAAATAGGGTAGTTCCCTCTTTTTGTGTCAGATAGAGGGCACTCCCTTTGTGCATAAACCCTGCAGTCTTGGGAAATAAGGATGAAAGGGTGAAGTAGAGGTTGTTTCAACCTTGATAGGATGTTTTTATATTTTATTCACACCTAATACAACATGATAAATATCTCATAGATGGGATAATACTTACAATGAGGTCTAAACTATCAAAATTATATATAGGCTTATGAGGCATGGTTATTCCTATAATCCTAATAAGAGGTCAATTTCACTTCTAGCTCTTATTGAGCCTTAAAACTGATTGAAACATGTTTTTATTATGAATTTATACATGTCCAATCTCATTTTATCTAGATAAAATTCAAATAAGGCCATGTTTGACTCAAGGACAACATTAGACCTATACAAAGTGGAGAATCAAGCTCGATAGGGTAACCTCAAATGCTCACATATTTCATGAGGATTTGAATGGAGATTAAATAAGTTTATGTAAGTTTATGTAGTTATTCAAATTTTCATTTGTGTAATTTTTTTACAATTCCAACATCTAACCTTTATGAACAATCCTTAAGAACAGAAGTGACTCAAAACCCTTGCAAACCCTTGGATAAGGACCCAATTAGGAAGATGAGGTTGGAGGGATATCCAAGTGAGGTTAAATTACCATGAAATTTATTTAAACTTGTATAATACTCTCTCAATATATGCCCTATCCTTTTGGATTGTACAAAATAGTTAGATGGAGTACAAAACATGGTATTTTTAAATATTTTTTGTATTTTGCAAGTTATAAGAGGTTATAAGAGATTAAAATAACTTTGGGAGGAATATTTAGACTTAATATAACACCCCATGTTAATTTAATTCATCATAAAAACTCCTAAGTGTGCCTACTAGAGCTCTCATCTCAGCTAGTTTGAATTGGCATAGTGAACATGATAGTGAGAAAGATGAAAAGCTTCAAATAAACTATTTTTAAGGTGTGACTAATGACTCTAAGTCCATGTAGGTAATTTAAAAGTTTCATCCACTACCTTTTACAAATTTTCATGGAAAATTTATGCCTTTTTATAATCCAAGTGTCAGGGGTGACTGAAAGAGGAGTTTTCTTCGAGTGCAGGTAGTGATAGCTCATTTTTAGATGATTTCAGATGACTATGAATGCATAAAGAAGAATTTATACAACCCTTACCTATAGTATAATCATTATACATATCCCTAATTAGTTTTGGGATGTTCAAATAGGGGATAATGATGAAGGTAGTTTTCTTGTGCAAAATGAGAATTCCTATGCCACTTTTTAAGAATTTCATGACTTAGGGTGACACTTGTGTTTTCTAAATTTTCATGATCAATTTCACATTCCCCTTTCATGCAAAAGTAACTCATTTTATTATCTTGACAAGTGCCCTTGTGACCTTTGAAATTCTTTGTTCTCCTCTCTCTCTCTTAAGTTTTATAAGAACTAGCCATTTTTGCCTTTGTAAATTATACTCCACTTGAGTATGGAAAATAAAGACAACTAATTTTACGTCTTCTATGACTTTTCATAGTGTGTTTAATTTAATGATGGATCTTTCTTAGTGAAGACATGGTTTCCTTAGCATTGTTGTTTCATTCTCTCTCCTATTTGTAGCTTCTTCTTGTAGGTTATGTGAAGTGTTGTAGGAATTTTCAATGTTAAGTGAGTTATCCTATTCAATATTGTCATTCTAGATCTCTTGTCTAGTCCTCCTAGCCTAAATAATCACCATAACCTCATAATGAAACATTGATGTGAGAAGATTCAAATTAGAAAAGTGTATGTCTAGTTAGTCCTTTGTTCTCATGTGTAACATGCAGCTGGTTGGTAGTCAAAAACTAATTTGGTGTATCTCCTCCTTTAAGATAGTTTACTTTCATTTTTATCTCCCTTTTCTCTTACAATCATAGGTGTAGTAGTGATCTACAAGTGGTACATCAAGGGAGTTAGCCCTATCTAGAGATTCACCTCATTCTTAAGCTACCCAAAGCCTAGAGGTGTTTCTATTGTGCCACTTGGATGAGGAGAGCTAAGACATCTCCTAAAATAGTGCAAATCCAAGTGATAATAGTTTTTTGCATAACAAGTGGGGCTCTTTGTTTAAGAATTTTAAATATTTTTCAATGTTGTCTTTCAATACATCAGCCTTTGGAGGCACCTATCTAAGAATCAATCAACTCTGAAGTTACATCAGCTAGTGAAGCATCTTAGGTTTTCCTTTTGAAGATTGTTGGCATATTTTTCTTTGGTTTCTTACTTCCAAATGAATTTCTATGGCTAATTTTTGTGTTGAGTATTGTTTTACACAAGTTGGTGAGGTATTTCAAGCTTATGGCATTCATAATCAGCCTTGTCAATATCCTTACCACCTCCAATGTGATATTTACTAACTTGAATATGATCCTTACCAGCCTTGTCATGAGTTGTATTAGTCCTAAATAAGCCTTCTCAATATAGTGCTCCTCCTAGTCAACCTAGTCACTTCTCAAGTCAACCCATTTCCACTTTCAAGAAAACTCTCTTGGGATATGAGAATTACATTTTAGAGTTTAATACACTAAGGGGATATGGTCAAGATGTCCCTACTTATCTCATTCATAATGTGAGAGATGCATTAGAGCTAGTTAAAAGAGAGTGGGCACCTATTGAGAGAGTAAATTGGTAAAGGCTCCCAAGTGAGATGTTATATGTGGGTGGCTTGATTGCATATTTAGAATATAGGCTAAGAATTATTGAAGAGTAGCCTTACCAAGTCTATTAGCCCTCATATCCACCTCCCCAATATTTATATCAATCCTACTTGACCCCTACTCATGAACCCAATCAAGCTTATCAAACTCATCTTTTTCCAAATTAGTTGGAAGAGGGAGTTGTAAATACAAACCCTATTTTTTAAACAACTATTGATACATATATTGAGTTGGTTAATAATCAAATTCAACAACCCATATAATCAACAAAATAAGTGGAATTTAATCCCTCATTTCCCTATCCCATTACATCCCCACCTCATGAAGAGACCTCTAGATATGAAATCCTAAGTTAGAGATAAAGTGGAGAACCTAAGCCTAAGGAGATCCCAAGTTTATTGAAAACTTCATCGACTCCTCAAATTAAATCACTACCTTAAGAAGAGACTCCTAATCCTAACATCCTAATATATAATAAAGTAGTGGAATCATAGGGAAAGAAAGAGGATAAAAGCCTTGATAAAGAGTGTGAAGTTGAGAAAGAGATTGATCTTATGCAAGAGCCTCCCACCCTTCCTCAATAGACTCCTTGTCTTCCATGTCAGCCCTCTTATACTCCTTATCCTCATGACAATGCCTATCAACTTCAAGAGAGACTATTCCAAGAGAACCTAGCCAATTAAATTGAAGATTTAGATTCAAGGGTGAAATTGTTGAGCCAAGGTGTGATGGAAGGTTTAGATCCAAAATAATATCCTATGCCTAAACACATCCCATCTAACCTCCCTCAGTAGAGTGCTTAATATGAATCAAATTTTATTGAAGTGGTTGTCAAATGGAAGGAAGAAAACCAAGATATTTTATCCCAAGGTCTACCTCTCCTTCCTCAATAACCCCCAAAAGAATTCCTTACAATTAATTCTCAATATGATGTTTAGTTCTATGTTCCACCTCTACCACCTAGATCATCTTATCCTCACCCTATCACCCTTTGCCTTGATGTACCTATGGTATTAGAACCTAAAGAGGAGTAGTTGGTTGATAAAAATTCACAAATTTTGCTTGAAGAAAATATAGCTCCTGATCATCCTCATTGGGCTAGGTCACTTGATTACAAAATGCCTAACATTGGTAGCACCAAGAAGGAGAAATAAATTGAGGATCTTACAGTCCTTAAGAAGTAAAGTAAATTTATGATAGTTGAGATGCAACTTGAGAGACCTCAATAGGTCCTAAATTTTAAAGAATAAGTTCTTTCTTATGTTGAAACTTCTGATTGGGTTGATATGGAAGAATGTTTTCTTTTTGCTAAAGAAGAAGAAATAGTCAATTGTTCTTCCATAACTATGCAAGATATCACAACTGAGTAAGAATAAAGTTATAATCAGCCTTGGGATGATTTGTTTTTAGTCATTGGAGCAGGTTATACTCTTCTTCAAGGAGGCTATGATCTAGTCAAAAATGGAAAAGACAACATTGATACTCAAGTGAGTATATAAAGAAAATGTAAATTTTCAAATATTTCCTTTCAAGAGGCATATGCATCTCATGATGATATGTTTTAAATCATAAAAATGGGTTATCATCCTCTCAACCAATTGGGAGAAACACATTAGCTTTTGAAGGATGGAACAAGCTTCTATTGGCCTCAATCTTCCAAAGAACAAGAAACCACTCCTTTTGAAGCCATGCCTACCAAGAAGATACAATTTGATCATGAGATCAAGAATGGGCAATAGTATGAGGTATGTGTATAAATTTAAGAGGAATTATTTTACATTAGAGACCTATTTAAGGATGATCTACTTGAGATAAGATCAAGTGAAGTGCTAAGGAATAGGTCTGATATAATAAGCATCCAATCCAAGGAGCAACATGCTTGGCACTATGATTCATCTCATGAAGAATAAGATTCAAGGAAATTTCATTTTAATCCTAGAAAGGAGGTATTCTTAGTTTCTAGTTGTGCATATTTGTTTGTTTTCTAATTTCCTGAGTGCTTTGAGCACATTTGTGTTTTTCATTTTATGTGGTTGAGGTAGTTAATTAGTCTTGTCTTGATCAAAGCTTGTTGTCAATGATCAAAGTCCTCTTTTTTTGTTTCATAATTTAGATGAATCCCTAAGCTCAATGGACTAATAAGGTGACTGATCTTTACAATAGCAAGCATGCTACCCCTATGAGTCACCAATTTTTTAACCAAATTTGACCTTGCAGGTCAAATTAAGACCCCTATAGGTAAAAATGTGATTTTTATATGTTTTATGGGTCTAATATTTTATCATTAGGTATCCTATAGTGTATTTGATGTAACTTTATGACATATTAGCCTTGGTCATCAGTTATTTTAATATTTTTGTCTTTTGAGCCATTTAAAGGTCATAAAAAGAGCATTAAATGAGATGTACAACCTTTTTGGGAAGTGTGAAGGTGTAAAAAGGGTGATTTCATGTCCCATGTGTCCTAAGAATTCTTTATTAACTATTAATAACTAAATTGTGTCAAGTTATTCAAAAGAAAGAGCAATTTTCCTTTGAAAAAGGAAGAGTTTAGCACTTGTACAAGCCACAAAGGAGTGTGACACATGGAAAAAGGTCATGAGATGACTATTTATCTTCCTTAAATCCATTTCCATTATTTTAGTACTCTATAAGTTTCAAAATTGAGCTAAAATTATTCTATTCCTTCTTCACCCTTCCATGCACACATAACTAGTCAACAGGTTTGTACTTGGTATGGTTAGTAGGGAAAGTTTTATAAAAAATAATTTTGGGGGATTATTTTAAACTAAGTCATATTCCATTTGATGTTTGGTTATATATGAATGGTGATATGTACTTTATGAACCATTCTTAATAACTTGACCTATCCAATTTACTTACTAATCTATACACCCTATAGGTTTTGCCTTCATTTAGAAAAGTTTTTACAATTCAATTATTGATGTTGGCTCCCTCCTCAAATGATCCCCATGTTTTTTTTCATGTTATAAATTTTTTTGATGGGCCAACTATCTCAAGTTGCAAGAGAATACACTTTCTATGTTGATGATAGTTTCCCACCACTTCCAATGCCTTCATGTCTTGGTAATGGTGTCAAAGGATACTAATGGTTTGTGTCCATGTTTAAAGTGTTGGTTATTTCATTATAAATTCATTTCCAAAAGCATCTTCATGAATTTTAGTCATATACCACACATACACACAATTTTCCATTGGCATATGCACCTACAGGTGATTGAAATGAAAATCACATTGAAATCAAGCTATCTTGACTTGATTCAAGTCTTCACAAGTTGGAGAGGATCCTTTTTAAAATTTTAAGGAGGTAATTTTTTTTTTTAAGGCTCACACACCATGTGTATGATCTATGTTTTTACCCATTATTCTTCCTACAACTCCATTAGCACCTATATAAGAATAAGAATACTAATATTGAATTTTAGAACTTGATTCAAGTATTTCATGATGTAGGAGTTGTGTTTTGAATACTTGAAAAGGTTTAAGAACCCATTTATGGTCAATATAATGCACATTTTCCACCCTCATATTCAGTACCTATTTATATGCAAATCAAAATGTTTAACTATAGGTGGTGTTATCAGAGAAATGAGAATACTTGATTGCAAAATTAGGACATAGTGAATCCTTTTGGAGTCATATCATGTGGTGAGATCATATTAGACCTTATTTGAGGGATGAATTGAAAAAATAAGAAGTAATAACCATTCAAAGATCCACTACCTATACATGACCATAACCACCTACATGTGGCTTAATAGAGAGTCAGAGGTGTCATGAGGAGTGTTAAATCATGTAGATCATAATAGACCTATGTGAGGTGATATGGTGGTAAGAAACTGTGAGAAACCTTTTCAAGGATAATTTATGTAGATTTAGGGATCAAATCCCTAAAAACACATAATAGAGCACCCTAGTTTTTTTATTGATATCTAATGACAATGTTTAAAAAGGCTTTGAGGAATATCAATGGAAAAACCTTGTAGTCTCCACATGGGAGAAAATCTATGTAAAATATATGGGTAATATGATCAATGGAAGTCAATAGTTGAGGGCCCCAAAGTTTCTCATTTTAACTCTAAAATCTTTCACTTTCATCTATAGGATTTGAATCCTTAAGTTATCTTGCACCCCATAAGATAATATGAGGCATATATCTAGGTTGGAGTGGTCCTAATTTTCTAAAGAAGATGCTAATTATTAAAAGTTCATCAAATAAATTTGAGAGGCATGATTTTATCCTCATAAACACCTATAGTTATGCCTAACTCCAAGGTTATTTACCTATAGCCAAGGGTTAAAATCCACATTACCCATTGCAAGGTCTTAAGCATGGAAAAATCAACATGGGTTGGTGAAAAATGAATCCCAAAGACCTCAGAGGATATCCAAAGGAACATGATATATTTTACAATGTGAATTCATACCTACAAGGTCTAATTAACATACATAGAGTCAACTTTAGTTGACTATAGGTAGACAGTAAGCCAAAGTATGGTTCCTAAATGATGGCCTAGCCTAAAAAAAGTGAACACAAGTCAACATAATTGATAAATGACCTAAAATATTCAATTAAGTTCCTTATTCATCAAGATCAAAGTCCAACTAAGTAAGCATGCACCTACAGGGACCATCTTTAGGTTAATAAAATAGGAAACACAGTCAAATACCTTGACCAGTCAAAAAGGGTGCATGATTGAAGGGTTTTATCAAGAGTTGAAATGATAAAATAATTAGAATGGGTTGTAAAAAATAATTGACATCTCATGAACCCCATTCAAGGAACTAGAGCATAAAATACCCTTTTCAAAATAAATACACAATCAGTCTATGACTGTCATATACATAGTCTACCTTTTGCACAGTCTATCATGGAATTTGAAGGAGTTTGGGGCTAAAATGACCATACGAGGGCTGAAATTTTGTATGAATAATATTTACCACTTGGATAATCCTCTCTAATATTCACCATTGTCTAACAAAATAGGGGAGTGCCCTCTATTTTATCTCAGACAGAGGTCACTCCCTTTGTGCAAAAACCCTATAGTCTTGGGAAATGAGGATGAAAGGGTGAACCAAATGTTTATTAGACCTTGATATGACGTTTTTATATTTTATTAACACCTAAAACAAAATGAGAAACATCTCACATAGGGGATAAGCCTTATAGGGAGGTCTAAACTATCAAAAGTATAGACAAGCTTATGAGGCATGGTTATGCCTAGAATCTAAATAAGAGGTCACTTTCACTTATAGCTCTTATTTAGCCTTATAAATGATTAAAACATGTTTTTAATATTAATTTATAAATTTCTAAGCTCTTGGTATGCAGACAAAACACAAAGAAGGCCATATTTGACTCAAGGACAACATTAAACCTATGCAAAGTAGAGAATCAAGATCAATAGGGTAACTTCAAATACTCACATCTTTCATGAGGATTTTCATGGAGATTAAAGGATTTTAAGGAGGTTTATTTAGGTCTTAAACTTTTCATTTGTGTAATTCTTTTGTAATTCTAAAACCTAACCTTCATGAACAATCATTAAGAGCATAAGTGACTCAAAACCCTTCCAAGCCCTTAGTTAAGGACCTAATTAGGAAGATGAGGTTGGAGAGATATCCAAGTGGGGTTAAATTAATATTAAATTTATTTAGACTTGTATAATAATCTCTCAAGATCCTCCTTATCCTTTTGGACTATATGAATTTGTACAGATGGAGTACAAAATAGGGTATTTTTATTATTTTATGAATTATGTAGGTTCTAAGAGGTTCCAAGAGATGAACCAACTTTGGGAAGAATATTTATAATTAATATAACTCCCAATGTTCATTTAATTCATTATAAAAACTCCTAAGTTTGCCTACCAAAGCTCTCATCTCAACCTATTTGAACTGGCATAGTGAACATTATAGTGATAAGGGTTAAGTAAACTAATTTTAAGGTATTCTTGATGCCTTTAAGTCCATGAAGGTTATTTAAAAGTTTCATACACTCCCTTTTACAATTTTTCATGGAAAATTCATTCCTTTTTGGAATCCAAGTGTGAGGGGTGAGTGAAAGAGTTTCCTTTGAGTATAGGCAATAATAGCTCATTTTTAAATGATTCCAAATGAATAGGAATGAAACAAATGAATGAAAAAGCATGTATAAAACCCTTCCCTCTCATTAAAATCATTATACCTATCCCTATTCACTTGTGTGATGTTAAAATAGGGGATAATTATGAAGGTAATTTTCTTTTGCAAAATGAGAACTCCTACACCACTTTTCAAGAGTTTCATGACTTGGGGTGACACTTGTGCTTCCTAAATTTGCATGATCAGTTTCAAATTACCATATAATTTAAATTTAATTCATTTTATCAGATTTATATTTTTCATTTTTACATCTGGACTTATTTCTTCTCCTCTCTCTCTCAAGTTATATAAGAACTATCCATTTTGGCCTTTGTAAATTATGCTCCACTTGAGTATGGTGAAGTCCTTCTCATTTGCATACCATTACATCAATAAATACAAATTATTTACCACTTATATTACAATTCATAGTGTTTTTAATTTAATTATGGATATTTTTTAGTGATTACTATGGTTTCCTTAGCATTGTTGTCTCATTCTCTCACATATTTGCAGCTTTTTCTTGCAGGTCATGTGAAGTGTTCTAGGAAGTGTCAAGGTTGAGTGAGTTAGCCTATTCAATAGTGTCATTATAGACATATTTTATAGTTTTCATATCCTAAAAATTTACCATAACCTCATAATTAAACACTGATGTGATAAGATTCAAATTAGAAAAGTGTATGTCTAGTTAGTCCTTTGTTCTCATGTGTAACATGCAGTTGGTTGATAGTCATCAAATAATTTGGTTTATCACCTCCTTTAAGATATTTTAATTTAATTTTTCCCTCCCTTTTCCCTTAAAATCATAGGTGTATTAGTGATCTACAAGTGGTACATCAAGAGAGCTATCCCTATCTAGAGATTTAACTCATTATTAGGCTACCCACAACCTAGAGGTGTTTCAATTATGCGAATTAGATGAGGAGAGTTGATACATCTCATAAAAGGATGAAAATCCAATTGAAAATATGCATATAAAAATTTCTAATCATAAAACTATAAAAAAATGGATAGGTCTCTATTTATATATTTTAAGGTAACCAGTCCCTAAACTCCTCCATATATGAACATGAGTCTTGAGTCTACATACTACTCTATATCCTCACCATTGATTACCATGTCATATTAAAAAATATAGGACCTTAATAAATTTCTCAAACATATTCAAATACCTCTATGAAAAAAATTTAATTCTCTACGTGATAGTCACATGTAGGTGAACATCAATATATAGGGCAGTGATTATGAAACATGGATAATATGCATGGTATATGACCTTGTGATCAATATTATACCTATGTAAAGTCTTCAAACTTATCTTTCAACCTGGAAATTATCCAAATAATTCAAATACATTATGTTAACATGCTTAACCTCTTGTAGGTATGTATGTAGGGGGTCTGTATGTATTATGTATGATATCTAATTATGTACATAGTAGACTAGTTCCATAATCAATACTATACCTTCACCACTAATACTATGAATATCCTCCATGTCTATAAACTTTATGAAACTCTCAAATCATTTGAAACATTTATATTACAACCCTAAATTCCTTTATGGAGAACTGTAAGTGTACATATAGAAGTAGGCAAGGTAGAACTTTATGCATATGTAAGAATTAGGGTCTTTTTGAACTCCAACTACTATTGGATGGCTCAAAAGTATTGTTTCCACCTACAGATATATCTCATAATTTTAAAAACATAATATTTGGACACCGTGGCTAAATAAGGTTCTCCTTTACTTGATTGTGTATGATAGTCATACAAAAAGTTGATTGTGTTAGATTTTTTTGACTACAACATTCATGTGAGACCCTTTGAAACTAAGCTTAGAAGTGGAGGGGATTATTTACATGATATTTTCAAGGTGAAAACATCAATATACCATTTTTTTAAATCACTATATGGAATGAAAACCTCTATAGTTGATGAAACCTAATTGTAACTCCATTAGTTCACTCAACCTGCAACATGAGAATTTTGAGTTCATCAAATCACCTCCCAATAAAAAAAGAATTAAAACCATGAAAGGATGAATTACACATCCTTTAGAAGTAATTTAAAGACAATAAACTTATAAAGTATAGTTCATAAAGCATAGACAACCAATCCTTGAAATCCTATAATGAAAATGAAGTAGACCAAGTTTAATATCTACCACAAAGATAATTTGACCTGGAACCTCTCATACTAGCCATACCAAGAAGAAACTTGTTGACTAATATTGGATGTCTAGTGGAGATATTGAGGATAAGAATAGTTTTTGACCATTTTTAGGACTTACATAGCTGATAAATCATGGTATTAAAGTCATGGAAGATAAATATTCATTCCACAAGCTTGCCACATATGCCACACTTCTCTAGAAGCCATTTAACTGCCTAAACTACCCAAATTGCCACTATTTTTCTTATTTCAATGTATTACCTACAAGTTTTAGTTATGTAATAACAATTAATAATATGATATAACATATTTGATGTTGAGTAATATTTAATAACACTTGTCTACCTAAGAAAACTATACCAACTCCATTAATGGCTCAAATATGACCCCTAACATGATATAGGCCTAAAGATGAATACGACTAAGGTAAATGACACAGTAAATGACATAAAATAAGACCATAAAACACCCTATAAGACCCTAATATACCCATATACAATTTTTTTACTATATTTGTTTGACCTATTCAGAATAGTGGTCAAAATAGTCAACACTCTTGGTAATTTCTAGGAGTGGTATGCTTGTTATACCCAAGACTAGTAGAATTTTCATATCCATTAGGATATGGAGTCACATATGCATATATATGACACTTAAATTTCCTTTAAAATAAACCAAAACATTATAAACAATAAAAACAAGACATAAAACACCACACACTTGTGCTTCATGAGCAATTATGAAACACAAACACAAACCAAACCAACTAACTCAAACACAAACTAACCTGAAATAAACACTTCCTCCTAGATAAAATGGAAATTTTTAAATGTTTTTTTATACATAAAATTAAGTATTATATGAGGCATGAAGACTTTTAATCCTTTGAACTTGTATCTCCATCTCCTTCATGATGTTTTCCAATCTCTTTGGCAAGATGTTCAATAAAATGAAAGTAGCTACAAGTAGATCACTTATGGAGATGAAATCCTCTTGAATCTTAAAAACCTCAACCTTATCATAGGAATCCTAAAGTTTAACCTTAAATGGTGGTTCAATAAGACATACCTTCTTAGTTTCCATGGTGATTTCAATAAGATCACATTTCTTTTCAGCTGCAAGTTCTTCAAGCTCATCAAGGAACTCTACATAGTCCACCCAATCTTGGTCATTATCTTCCATGGAAAAATATTTCTCCACATTCTCATGTACTTGGTATTCAACTTGGAAAATTTCTTCAATCTCTTAAAAAACTTCATTTATTGTTACCAATCATCATTGTTTTCTTTATCTTTAAGAACCACCACTTCTTCAACTTTACCCTCTTGATGTATGAGGTCATCAAGTTGGTCTTCCTTAAGCTAAAATGCATCTAAGGGTGGTTTAACATTAATATAAGGTATTGAGTTCTCTTCAAGGATAATATTTTCTATGTCTATAGCTTCTTGAATAGTGACTTGAAGTTTACCTTCATTCTTAATAACACACTCAACTTCATGTTTGTTATGATCATCAACAACCTCATGATTAGGTGTATACTTCTAAGGATAAAAATTTGAATCACTTAGCTTCTTAAACTCTTTATTTATGGCATAAAACTTTTTCCATAAGTCTTCTTAATGACTATCATGTTCAAGAGCTTCTTCATCATAGACATCAGGTATGGGGTCTTTTTAAGTACTTCTACTTTCATACCTTAACCAAATTATATATGGATAGTTTTAATAAGATCTTCAATGTCTTTCTCTTCACTCAAGAACATGGGATTACACTTGTGTTCACCAAGTGGAGTCCCTATGGTGATTTATTTTTCATAGTCAGTTGGAGTATCCTTATCATCAGTTATGGCTTGAGATTGTTCTTATTCACTTGCCTCCCTCAAAATGGGTTCTTTCTCAAGAAGGGATGAGGTGGAAGGTTTATGGATAAGCTCATGAGTTGGATATGGAGTATGAGGTGTGGTGGAGGTCTTGTGAATCGATTTAGGAAAAGGGACCTCTTGAGTAAGCTCATGGGGAAGTGATAATTTAGGTTGGTTAAAGTTAAAAACACTTCAACAAATATTTCACCTTGCCCATAGCCTCTTTGAGGCTCTTCAATAGTAGTAGGCTCACTTTCAAGTTCTTTTTCCTCCCACATATTTAGCTTATTTATTGAGTATTGGGAACACTTCTTTGCCAAGTTCTGCTGCTCTTTGATTTCCCATTGAGTTTCCTCTTCCTCTTCAACTATATTCAACACCTTCATATATATTTGAGTAACATCTCTTAATAATTCCATCTCATAGTTATGGATTACATCAAACTCATCATCCCATGTTCCCATCCATTCATCATTATCTATCAACTCTAGTATGAGTGCCAAAAAAGACTTGATATAAGATGGGGTTGATGGAGGAGGAGGAATGTGATATTGGATATTATGAAGCGCTTTCATTTTTAGTACTATGAGTTCATATCTCATATTATAGTATTTTTTTGTACATTCAATGGGATCATTTGATTCTTCATGACAAGAC
This sequence comes from Torreya grandis, assembly GCA_037957365.1. NCBI lineage: Eukaryota > Viridiplantae > Streptophyta > Pinopsida > Cupressales > Taxaceae > Torreya > Torreya grandis. The sequence goes on along the minus strand of JARHVA010002877.1, from coordinate 966,610 downwards.
TAAGAATCTTCTTGAGGTTGATAGGCATCATGGTATGGTTGGTAAGGGGCATATTGGGATTGATAAGAAGGCATTTATTGATATGTTTATTGATATCCTTCCTCATAGGGTTGTCCAACCACATGATGTCCATACAGAGAAGGAAATGGAGGACCATAGGTCTGTCATGGCTCATAGGATTGGTAGCCATTATGATAGGACTATTCAGGGGTATAACATGGTTCATATCAAGGTTTATAGGGAGGTTCATAGTAGGGATATTCAACATAGCTATTCATATCAACCTCATAGGTCAAATGAGATATAAAAACTGACCAAAACCTTTAATAAAAGATAATTGTGTTACTTACAAATACAATATTTCATTTGGAGTTATCATTGGTTCTATCTCGCTTGCTTCTAAAAGTTGATTAGAGCAAAGTTACACCAACAATATTTCCTCTCTATTGGACCTTAGTCCCACTATGCATGCTATAATTTTTGTCACAAAATATTTCACCTTAGAGGAGGTTGTTGAGGCTTACTCTAAGATTTGGGCAACATTGGAATAATTTTATGTATGTGGGTTTACTTACATTACAAGTAGACCTCTAAATTAAAGGGCTAGTTCCCTTAATTGTTCTTGGAATGCTTATTAACTACTCTAACTAAATGCTTGTGGGAAATAGGGGATAAATATGCATGAAATGGAAATACTCTAAGGAGTTGACACACCATGAATACTTCCACTATGTTATCATACTTATTTCACTAAGAAACAAGACCTACAAACCAGCTTCAAAGTCCAAAGATGTTCTAACATAAGTGTTTTAATATAAAGGTGATATGCATGAGATTATATTTATAAATCTAAGGACATTTGAACACTTGAAGGTAGCCTACCACAATAACTACACTCTATATGACCTATTAGAATGAAAAATTCTTGCACAAGACATGAAAGGATAAGGAAAAGTAAGGATAGAATCACTAGACTTCACCATTCATCACTTTGCACACTTAGAAAAGATGTTTGTGAACTCAAAAATAGATTTCATTTATTATTTAAAGGCAAAGTATAACATCAAACTAGCAGGGCTTCATCATACATGGAGTGAAATTTTTACAAGATCTAGAATGGCTAGCACTTATAGAATTTGAGAGAGGAGAGAAGAGAATGAAGTTTAAGAGTCACAAAAACACTTGGCAAGTTAAGAGGAGTTAAATTTATAGGATAAAGGAATATGGAATATACCATGCAAGTTCTAGCTGGAAAATGTCCCTCAAAGCATGAAATTCCTTTAGATTTGGCATATGACTCTTCAATTTCTTGCTTAGAAACTTACTTCATATTTTGTCCTTCCTTAAACACTCCACAATAGACTGGGGATAGGTGATATAATTTAACTATGAGGGAGGGGCTATAAACATGCTCCATCATGCATTGGATGTGTCCATAATCAACACTATTTATCTATCTAAGTGTTCACATTACCTGTATTCATAATCACTCTATTTTCACTCACCTTTCACACTTGGCACCTAGGTAGCTTCAGTTTCTCAAACTAGTCCATATAGAGGATGATATGACACTTTTAAAGAGTCACCATGCCCTTATATACATCAATAAAACCTTAAAATGCCTCTAAATTAGAGTTATCACCTTCTCACTAGGTGATCACTCTTCAATCACTATGTCATTCTAGACTAGCTAAGATGAAGTTATTAGCAAAGATATCTATGTGATTATCTAAGCCAATAAATCTATATGAGGGGGAATTCTAGGTTCCATTCTACCTCCCAAAGTGATTTTCATATTTTAAAACCCTTTTATACCTTCACAACAAACAAATCTATCAAGAAAAGTAGTTTTATACCCTATCCATACAAATAAGGTACAATTAAATCTAATGGGAAGGAGCCCTATGGATTCCTTTACAATTATAAGGTCATTTCATAGTCAAAATAGCCCTCTTAGATGCCTTTCCTTTTTCATCTTTCCCATCAGGTCATTACCAAGGGTTTTAATATGTTTTTTCTCTTAAGGATTATTCATATAATCTTGATCTTCAATCTTATGACAAATGCCACTAGAACATTTTAATGACCCTCCTCAACATCTCCCAACTCCTCAAGCTCCCATGCTATCTGTTTGTACAGTTGCAAGCCTTCAAAGTTGACTTTCTAAGTTTTCTAAGGCATTTTATGTAGGTTTGAGTTGATCTAAGTTAAAATTGACCTCTCTATGTGACTTATCTACAAAATAAAATCTTTAAACACTCTCATATCTCCCTTTGAAGGTGACTCAATGGATTTCAATGTTCACTTGGTGTTATAAGTTATGCTACATTTACTTAGGGATTTTAGGCCTAGTTAAGGCTTAGTCAATGACCTTACATTCAAGACCTAAACTCTTCTTTGCATGCCTTATTAGAATTTTGATACCTTACCCATGCTGGTTCATATTGAATACAACTATTCTCACCTTTATTTCAACTCTTAAATCCTCCAATCATCTTTCTTTCATCATTTTCATACCTTGCCTACAGATCTTACTGTCTGGGTGTACCCTCTATCTGAGATAGAATAGAGGGTATCTCCCTTATCTGCTTAATAAATTTGAAGGTATGGGGAGCTCAATCAAGTCTTATAGACCCTCTTTGTTAAATTCCAAGTTTAGGTTACACTCTTAGCACCATTAAACCTCATGAAACTCTAGATAGACTTCCTGAATACTAATTGTGTGCAAAATTCTTGGACATAGACTATATGTGCATTTGAATATGGATATTGCCCTATACTTAATCATCTAATGAGGATGAAATAATCATAATAAAATCATTCACAATTTTTCCAAACTCCTCATCATCCATGTTATCCTCTTCAACCCAACTCTCTATTTAACTAGACATGACTGGCTGACTATGTGATTACTTAGGAAATGGGCAAGCTTGTAGCTGGACCTTTTGCATTAGACCCTACATCCTCTATTCTAAGATCTCTTCTGAGTCTCTAAATTCACTCCATACCTATCTAGGTTTAGACTATCCTTTATTTGGAGTTTTCCAACATCTAAACTATTTGATCCAACTAGTCAGACTATAATCAGACTGTTGATTGTCACTTGTAATCAATAAGTAACCTTTTGATGATGCTTTACATCAAATATTGAATCTCAACCTCTTTTATTACCTTTTAGGTAATCATAGTGCCATATTCTTCAAGAGGAGTCATTTGACCAAAAGGTAGGCTTCTATTATATATTGGTGTATCAATAGACTATTTGAACCTTCAACATTATAGAGAGTACTGATCCAAAACTTAGAAGTTCTGGTTGATAAATATTTTAGTAACATAGAAATAACATAGTAATAATGAATTCTCTGAGAAGAGATGTAGTATTACTCAAGATCACAATACAATTATATGCTTATCTCTGGAAAGAGATGCCTATCTTCACATTTTGGGTTACCTCTTCATTTATAACTATTTTGAAAGCATGGGGATGATATTTAAGGTCACCATTATCGAGGGAGATTAATTAGTTTGACTTCCAAGATTAAAAATAATACAAAATTCAAGGAATTACTATTTTTAGAGACTTACTATTTTTAGATTGCACTACTAAAATTGAAATTTGGGGAACTTTTGTTGGGTTTTATAGGGTCAAACTTCATCAAGAGTAGCTCAATTCCATCTCATGAAATTCTTTTCATTCCAATAGTTCAAATGGTGAGTCAATTGGAGCTACGGTGCAAAAATGGTTCTCAAAAGTTCTGTCATCAATTGGGGTGGAACTGTCACCCAAATTGTCCCCTAAATTGTTGCCTAGATCATTCCTCCCTCCTTGAAAATAAATTGTCCCCATTGCATAAATGTTCCTCATTAGGTGTGGTAGTTGTGTCTTGATTGGATTCTCTATGATCCACTCACCTTGGTGGCCAAGCTGGCCCCTTTTGACCACTTGATAAAGCGAAATAGAGCATACTCTTATTGTCTTCATCCATGTGTCCACAATCTGATCCTCCTCCACTAGAGCAAAACTCTATGGATCAAGCTCATCAATGTCTATTTGTTTTGCTACAACTAAAGTATCTAATAGAGGTGGATGATATGGTTTGAGGAGCTCCACATTGAATATTGGATGTAGACCAAGGTAGGTTGGTAGGTTCAACTCAAAATAATTTTCTCCAAATTTTCTAGTGATGGTGTAGGGACCATATCGCAAAGGCCAAATTTTTCTATGTGGGCCTGCAAGTCATTCCTTCTGAAGCCATAACCAAACCTTGTCACCCATAAAAAAATGGTGTGTAATCATATGTTTGTCAAGGAATTTCTTATACTTCTGATTCATCTTCTCTAGGATGTCATGAACTTATTGTTAGATGTGTTACATTTGTTCAATAAAGTTTGTTGCTTTTGCTAACTCAGATCTTCCATGAGGTGTGTATTCTTTGGTGGAAAATGGAACAACTATATCAATTGGTTCCATGGGTTGAAACCCAAAACATACTTGGAATGGATTGTGCTTGGTCGAGCTATGCAATGCCCGATTGTATCCATGTTGTATGAAAAGAAGACCCTCATCCCATGTGAATGGATGTTTGGAGTGATACATCTAAATCTTGTGAACAATCATGCAGTTTACCACCTCTATCTAACCATTAGTCTGTGGATGGAAGGCTATGGACTTCATTAACTTGGTATCCATCATCTTCCATAAAGTGGACTAGAAGATGCTCAAGAACCTGCTATCTCGATCTGAGACAATGGACTTGGGGAGACCAAAATGGATCCAGACATGACTAAAATATAGTTGAGTATTTTCCTCAGTAGATATATTTTTCTTACAAGCAATCATGATAGCCATTTTTGAAAAACTATCAACTACCACAAAAATATAGTCTTTACCCTGTTTTGAAGTGGGCAAACCTGAGAGAAAATCCATTGAAATGGATTCCCAAGGCCTGGTTGGTTCTAAAAATGGCATGTACAATCCTTGGTTCTTATTTTTTGGCTTGGCTATCACACATGGGGTGCAAAGTTTGAGATATCTTTTCACATCCTTTCACATATGGGGCCACTAAAAGTGTTTTTGAAGAACTACCAATGTATTTTCTATACCAAAGTGTCTAGCTATCCTACTGAAGTGTGCTTCCCATATCATCTTTTGTTGCTCTACAACTAGAACATAGATGTGCCCCATATAACAGAGGACATTATCTTGAAAATATAAATTAGAAACATGTTACCCTTTTGAAACATTTGATATGTATCAACAAAGGTAGGATCTACTTCATAAAGAGCACCCCAAGTGGCAGTCTTATGTCTGCATAGGTTAAGAATTGTTGTGAGTTCAGTAATTGGTGGGCAGCTCAAATAATCTATAGCTATATTTGAGCTCCCCTTTTTGTGTTTGATTATTAGGTGGAATTTCTAAAGATATGTGGCCCACTTTTGGTGCCTCTCATTTCATAGTTTGCTTTGTGTCTGGATGAATTCCAATGGTCTGTGGTCAGTGTGGATGACCGTCTCTTTCCCCAAGATGTAGTGTTTCCATTGTTTATAGGCTTACATAATGGCATACAGATCCTTATCATATGTTGGATATTTCTTGACTATATCAATGAAAGTTTCACTGTGATATGCAATAGGGTGGCCATGTTAAATGATGACAGTTCCCATGGCATAATCAGATGCATCTGTCATCAACTCAAAAGGTTGATGTAAATTTGGCAAGGTAAAAATAAGGGTTGAGCAATGTCTATTCTTCAAATTTTCAAATGCCCTTTGTTGTATTTCACCCCACTGAAATGTAGCTTTAGATCCTCCTTTAGTCACTTGGGTTAGTGACCAAGCAACATGTGAAAATTCAAGAACAAACCTATGGTAAAAAATTTCAAGACCCAAAAAGCTATGAAGCTCTGTGAGGGTCCTTAGTGTGGGCCATTCTCGAATAACCCAAATCTTTTTTGGATCAACATGGACCCCTTCCTCATTCACAACATACCTGAGGTACTAAATTGTTGTCATCCTGAATGTGCATTTGTCAATATTTGCATACAACTTATGCTCCCAAAGAGTTTAAAGCACATTAAAAACATGTTGCAAATGTTTTTCCCATGTTCTGTTATAGATGAGTATGTCATCTAAGTAGACAACCATGAATGAGTTGGTGAAGGGTCATAGGATGTCATCCATCATCCTCATAAAGGTTGTAGGTGTGTTACTTAAGCCAAAAGGCATAACTAACCATTCAAAGAGCCCCTCCTTGGATTTGAATGTAGTCTTCCAAGACATTAGTGGGATCAATGGGAATTTGGTGATAACTAGATTTGAGATCAATTTTCGTGAAGAACATCGCACCACGGAGCTAGTCCAGCAGGTCATCAATCCTAGGGAGGGGGTATCAATTCTTCATAGAGATTTTATTCAGGGATCAATAGTCAATACAAAGCCTCCATGTTCTATCTTTCTTTAGTGCCAAGATAATTGGGCTACCACAAGGTGAAGAGCTTAGCCTGATGTGACCCTTTTGGATCAATTCTTGAATCTATCTTTTTATCTCATCATTCTCTAAAACTGATCCACAATACACAGGACTGTTAGACAAAGGTGATCTTGAGATCAAATTGATATAATGTTTTACCTACCAATGTAGTGGAACTCCTATGGGTGACTTAAATAAGTCATCATATTCTCCTATGATTCATCCTATCTGATTTTGTTATTGTGTTGATTATGTAGTTAGAATTGCAACATCGGCCTTCTTGAATTTCAGTGGTTTGACCACCATGAGAACAAATTGCTTTGTCTTTTCCACTAATCTCTTGCATTACTTATCACTGATCAGGGAGATAGATGAGGAAGGTGGTACCTCTGGTACCCTATAATTCCATGTCCCAAGAGTGAGGGTGATTCTTTGGGTTTTTGATTCATAGATGCCATGTCGCTCATATATAAATGGCTGACCAAAGAGTACATCACAAACATCTAGATTGACCACATCACACAATACTTCATCTTGGAAGGGTTTTATTACATATGAAAGAAGACATTGATGGGTGACATGGAGGTCTCTCCTTGGGCTCAACCATCCAATACTATAGGGATTTGGATGAGGCTTCATGGATAGATTTAGAATTTTCACAAATTTAGTAGAGACTAAATTGTTTTGACTCCCACTATTAAGAATGAAATGCAGAGGCTTACCTTTTACCCATAATTTAGAGTGAAAAAATCTTTCCTTGTCATCTGGTCTTTCCTCACGAGTCTCTGATGAAGTGATGATGGTGTCAGGCTCAACATCTATAATTTCTTCTTCATCCTCTTCAACTATGGGTTGTGTATGAGGAAAAGTAGTAGATGTCGAGTATTATGACTTAGAAAGCAGTGACTTGATGGCTCGACATTCTTCTTTGGAGTGAGTTCCAATTTTGCGGTAATCACACCATTTTCTAGCCTTCCCCTTTGGGGTTTCTTATCCTAAAACTCCTTTTGCTTCCAATTTTGTCCTCGTGTTTGACCTTCCTTATCACTTTTCCATTTTGAGGGTTGACTCTTGATATTCTTTCTGCTATGCTTCTGCTCAATCTTCACTACAAATTTGTATGCCTCACTGAGGGTTTCCAAATTGAAGAGTTCCATTTCCCCCGTATGTACCATTGTATTCCACCATGATATTTGAGAGTCTTATGTTTCTCACTTTCTTGGATGCCCAATATTGTAGACAAAGAATGAAAAATGTTTGTGTAATCTTGAATAGATTGGTCCTTACCTTGGCAAAAAGATTTCCACTGTATGTATAGATCATCATATGCTCTGATGGGATAGTATTCTTCTTTCACCGCTTCCATGAAATCATCCTAGGTAGGTTCCACCTCAAGGCCAATGTCATCTATACTGAACCTTTTTTTGTACACTTCCCACCACTTTTTCACAAGTAATGATGCTTTCAAAAGAGCAAAAGTGATCTTTTCTCCATTAGTGAACTTATTTATAGAGAAGTAGGAAGACAGTTGATCCAACCAATTTTCTACTACATCAGCATTAATTTTTCCTTCAAATGTAGGAATATCAAAATTTAGTTAAACCTTAAAGGGTGTTGGGGCACTGAATGAGGAGCCAAGAAGTGCAGCTGCAAAGCCATAATTTCCCATCGGGAGTGTTTGAATAATTTGGGCAAATTATTTCAGCATCTATGCTTGTTGCCATTGGAGGGCTTCATTAACCATTTCCTTGAAAGGATCGGATGTCTCAGTATCATCTGCCATTTGAAATCATTTGGAGCGAATAGGTGGAATGTTTGGAAGCTCTATTGTTTCTCACCCAAGCTTCTTATAGCTTGACCTCATCCTCGAGATCATATACTCTCAAGACAAACCGCTCTGATACCACTGATCCAAAACTTAGAATTTTTGGTTGATAAATATTTTAGGAACATAGAAATAACACAGTAACAATGAATTCTCTGAGAAGAGATGTAGTATTACTCAAGATCATAATTAAATTATATGTTTATCTCTGGGAAGAGATATCTATCTTCACATTTCAAGTTACCTCTTCATTTATACACATTTTGAAAGCATTAGGAGGATGTGTAAGGTCACCAATATCAAGGGAGATTAATTTTTTCAACTTCTAATATTTAAAACAATACAAAATTTGAGGAATTACTATTTTTAAAAACTTACTATTTTTAGACTGCACTACTAAAATTGAAATTTGGGGCACTTCCATTGGGTTTTTAGGGGTCAAAATTCATTGAGAAAAACTCCATTTCATCTCACAATGTTCTTCTCATTCTTATATTTCCAATGGTTCAAATGGTGAGTCAATTAGAGTTACGGTGCAAAAGTTATGGCTCCTGGAAGTTTCATCATCAATTGGGGTGGAACTGTCACCCAAATTGTCACCTGAATTATTGCTCAGATCATTCCTCCCTCCTTGAAAATCAATTTTCCCCATTGGATCCATGTTCCTCATCAGGTGTGGTAGTTGTGTCTTGATTTGATTCTCTATGAGCCACTCACCTTGGTGGCTAAGCTGACCCCTTTTGACCACTCGATAAAGCAAAATAGAGCATCCTCTTATTGTCTTCATCTAAGTGTCCACAATTTGATCCTCCTCCATTGGAGCAAAACTCTATGTATCAATATCATCAATGTCTAGTTGTTCTGCTATAACTGAAGTGTCTAATAGAGGTGGATGATATGGTTTGAGGAGCTCCACATTAAATATTGGATGCAGACCAAGGTAGGCTAGTAGGTTCAACTCAAAAACATTTTCTCCAAAGTTTTTGGTGATGGTTTAGGGGCCATATCGTAGAGGCCAAATTTTTTTGTGTGGGCCTACAAGTCATTCCTTATGAATCCATAACCAAACCTTGTCACCCACAACAATATGGTGTGTAATCCTATGTTTGTCATGGCATTGCTTATACTTTTGATTCATCTTCTCTAGGATGTCATAAACTTGTTGTTGGATGTGTTGCATTTTTTTAATAAACTTTGTATCTTTTGATACCTTAGATATTTCATGAGGTTTGTATTCCATGGTGGAAAATGGAACAACTATATCAATTGGTGTCATGGTTTGGAACCCAAAACATACTTGGAATAGACTGTGCTTAGTCGAGCTGTATAAATAGAATATTTGAACCTTCAACATTATAGAGAGTAATGATACAAAACATAGAAGTTTTGGTTGATAAACATTTTAGGAACATAGAAATAACATAGTAAAAATGAATTCTCTGAGAAGAGATGCAGTATTACTCAATATCGTAATACAATTATATGTTTATCTTTGGGAAGAGATGTCTATCTTCACATTTCAGGATCCCTCTTCATTTGAACACATTTTGAAAGCATGGGGAGGATGTTTAAGGTCACCAATCTCAAGGTAGATTAAGTGGTTTGAATTTCAAGATTTAAAATAATACAGAATTCGAGGAATTACTATTTTTAGAAACTTACTATTTTTAGACTACACTACTAAAATTGAAATTTGGGGCACTTCTATTGGGTTTTCTAGGGTCAAACTTCATCAACCATAGATCAATTTCATCTCACAACATTATCCTCATTCTTATCATTCCAATGGTTCAAACACCGAGTTAATTGGAGCTACAGTGCATAAGTTATGGCTCCCAAAAATTCTGTCATCAATTGGGGTGGAATTGTCACCCAAATTGTCTCCTTAATTGTTTCCCGGATCATTCCTCCCTCCTTAAAAAGCAATGGTCCCCATTGCATAAATTTCTCTCATCAAGTGTGGTAATTGTGTCTTGATTTGACTCTCTGTGAGCCACTCACCTTGGTGGCTAAGCTGGCCCCTTTTAACCACTCGATAAAGTAGAATAGAGTGTCCTCTTGTTGTCTTCATCTAGGTGTCCACAATCTGATCCTCCTCCACTGGAGAAAAACTCTATGGATCAAGCTCATAATTGTCTAGTTGTTTTGCTACAACTAAAGTGTCTAATAGAGATGGATGTTATGGTTTGAGGAGTTCCACATTAAATATTGGATGCAGACCAAGGTAGGCTGGTAGGTTCAACTCAAAAGCATTTTCTCCAAACTTTTTGGTGATGGTGTAGGGACTATATCACAAAGGTCAAATTTTTTTTGTGGGCTTGCAAGTAATTCCTTCTAAATCCATAACCAAACCTTGTCACCCATAACAAAATGGTGTGCAATCCTATGTTTTTCATGGTGTTGCTTATACTTCTGATTCATCTTGTCCAGGATGTCATGAACTTGTTGGATATGTTGCATTTGTTCAATAAAATTTATTGCTTTTTTTGCCTCAGATCTTTCATGAGGTGTGTATTCCATGGTTTAAAATGGAATAGCTATAACAATTGGTGGCATGGGTTGGAACCCAAAACATACTTGGAATGGATTGTGCTCGGTCGAGTTGTGTAATGCTCAATTGTATCCATGTTGTATGAAAAGAAGACCCTCATCTAATGTGAATGGATGTTTGAAGTGATACATCTGAATCATGTGAACAATCAAGTAGTTTACCACCTTTATCTGACCATCAGTCTATGGATGGAAGGCTATGGACTTCATCAATTTGCTATCCATCATCTTCCATAGAGTAGACCAGAAGATGCTCAAGAACCTGATATCTCAATCTGAGATAATGGACTTGGGGAGACAAAAATGGAGCCATACATGACTAAAATATAGTTGAGTGGTTTCCTCAGTAGATATATTTTTCTTACAAGCAATCATGATAGACATTTTTGAAAAACTATCAACTACCACAAAAATAACACACTAACAATGAATTCTATGAGAAGAGATGTAGTATTACTCAAGATCGCAATACAATTATATGCTTATCTTTGGGAAGAGATGTCTATCTTCACATTTTGGGTTACCTCTTCATTTAAACACATTTTGAAAGCATGGGGAGGATGTTTAAGGTCACCAATCTCGAGGGAGATTAAGTGGTTTGAATTTCAAGATTTAAAATAATACAGAATTCAAGGAATTACTATTTTTAGAAACTTACTAATTTTAGATTGCACTAATAAAACATAGAAATAACATAGCAACAATGAATTCTCTGAGAAGAGATGTAGTATTACTCAAGATTGCAATACAATTATATGATTATCTTTGGGAAGAGATGTCTATATTCACATTTTGGGATACCTCTTCATTTAAATACATTTTGAAAGCATGGGGAGGATGTTTAAGGTCACCAACATCGAGGGAGATTAAGTAGATTAAATTTCAAGATTTAAAATAATACAGAATTTGAGGAATTACTATTTTTAGAAACTTACTATTTTTAGACTGCACTACTAAAATTGAAATTTAGGAAACTTCTATTTTGTTTTTTGGGGTCAAACTTCATCAACCATAGATCAATTTCATCTCACAACATTATCCTCATTCTTATCATTCCAATGGTTCAAACACCAAGTCAATTAGAGCTACAGTGCATAATTATGGCTCCCAAAAATTCTGTCATCAATTGGGGTGGAACTGTCACCTGAATTGTCCCCTGAATTGTTACTCAAATCATTCCTCCCTCCTTGAAAAGCAATGGTCCCCATTGCATAAATTTTCCTCATCAAGTGTGGTAGTTGTGTCTTGATTTGATTCTCTGTGAGCCACTCACCTTGGTGGCTAAGCTGGCCCCTTTTAACCACTCGATAAGGTAGAATAGAGCGTCCTCTTGTTATCTTCATCTAGGTGTCCACAATCTGATCCTCCTCCACTGGAGAAAAACTCTATGGATCAAGCTCACAATTGTCTACTTGTTTTTCTACAACTGAAATGTCCAATAGAGGTGGATGATATGGTTTGAGGAGCTCCACATTAAATATTGGATGCAAACCAAGGTAGGCTGGTAGGTTCAACTCAAAAGTATTTTCTCCAACCTTTTTGGTGATGGTGTAGGGACTATATCACAGAGGCCAATTTTTTTTTGTGTGGGCCTTCAATTCATTCCTTCTAAATCCATAACCAAACCTTGTCACCCATAACAAAATGGTTTGCAATCTTATGTTTGTCATGGTGTTGCTTATACTTCTAATTCATCTTGTCCAAGATGTCATGAAATTGTTGATGGATGTGTTCCATTTGTTCAATAAAATTTGTTTCTTTTTTTGCCTTAGATCTTCCATGAGATGTGTATTCCATGGTGGAAAATAGAATAGCTATATCAATTGGTGCCATGGGTTGGAACCCAAAACATACTTGGAATGGACTGTGCTCGATCGAGCTGTGTAATGCCTGATTGTATCCATGTTATATGAAAAGAAGACACTCATCTAATGTGAATGGATGTTTGGGGTGATACATCTGAATCATGTGAAAAATCAAGCAGTTTACCACCTTTATTTGACCATCAGTCTATGGATGGAAGGCTATGGACTTCATCAACTTGGTATCCATCATCTTCCATAGAGTAGACCAGAAGATGCTCAAGAACTTGCTATCTCAATCTGAGAAAATGGTCTTAGGGAGACCAAAATGGAGCCATACATGACTAAAATATAGTTGAGTAGTTTCCTCAGTAGATATATTTTTCTTAAAAGATATCATGATAGACATTTTTGAAAAACTAACAACTACCACAAAAATAACACAGTAACAATGAATTCTCTGAGAAGAAATGTAGTATTACTCAAGATCGTAATATAATTATTTGCTTATCTTTGGGAAGAGATGTCTATCTTCACATTTTGGGTTACCTCTTCATTTAAGCACATTTTGAAAGCATGGGGAGGATGTTTAAGGTCACCAATCTTGAGGGAGATAAGTGGTTTGAACTTCAAGATTTAAAATAATACAGAATTCAAGGAATTACTATTTTTAGAAACTTACTATTTTTAGACTGCACTACTAGAACATAGAAATTACAGTAACAATGAATTCTCTGAGAAGAGATGTAATATTACTCAAGATCGCAATACAATTATATGCTTATCTTTGGGAAGAGATGTCTATCTTCACATTTTGGGTTACCTCTTCATTTAAACACATTTTGAAAGCATGGGGAGGATGTTTAAGGTCACCAATCTCGAGGGAGATTAAGTGGTTTAAATTTCAAGATTTAAAATAATATAAAATTTGAGGAATTACTATTTTTAGAAACTTACTATTTTTAGACTACACTAATAAAATTGAAATTTGGGACACTTCTATTGGGTTTTCTAAGGTCAAGCTTCATCAACCATAGATCAATTTCATCTCACAACATTATTCTCATTCTTATCATTCCAATGGTTCAAACATCGAGTCAATTGGAGCTATAGTGCATAAGTTATGGCTCCTAGAAATTTTGTCATCAATTGGGGTGGAACTGTCACCCAACTTGTCCCCTGAATTGTTGCATGGATCATTCCTACCTCCTTGAAAAGCAATGGTCCCCATTGCATAAATTTTCCTCAAGTGTGGTAGTTGTCTCTTGATTTGATTCTATGTGAGCCACTCACCTTGGTGGCTAAGCTGGCCCCTTTTGACCACTCAATAAAGCAGAATAGAGCGTCCTCATGTTGTCTTCATTTAGGTATCCACAATCTGATCCTCCTCCACTAGAGAAAAACTCTATGGATCAAGCTCATAATTGTCTAGTTGTTCTGCTACAACTAAAGTGTCCAATAGAGGTGGATGATATGGTTTGAGGAGCTCCACATTAAATATTGGATGCAGACCAAGGTAGGTTGGTAGGTTCAACTCAAAAGCATTTTCTCCAACCTTTTTGGTGATGGTGTAGGGACTATATCACAGAGGCCAAATTTTTTTGTGTGGGCCTGCAAGTCATTCCTTCTAAATCCATAACCAAACCTTGTCACCCATAACAAAATGGTGTGCAATCCTATGTTTGTCATGGTGTTGCTTATACTTCTGATTCATCTTATCCAGGATGTCATGAACTTGTTGTTGGATGTGTTACATTTGTTCAATAAAATTTGTTGCTTTTTTTGCCTTAGATCTTCCATGAGGTGTGTATTCCATGGTGGAAAATGAAATAGCTATATCAATTGGTGACATGGGTTGGAACCCAAAACATACTTGGAATGGATTGTGCTCGGTCGAGCTATGTAATACCCGATTGTATCCATGTTGTATGAAAATAATACCCTCATCTAATGTGAATGGATGTTTGGAGTGATACATTTGAATCATGTGAAAAAATCAAGCAGTTTACCACCTTTATCTGACCATCAGTCTGTGGATGGAAGGCTATGGACTTCATCAACTTGGTATCCATCATCTTCCATAGAGTAGACTAGAAGATGCTCAAGAGCCTGCTATCTCGATCTGAGACAATGGACTTGGGGAGACCAAAATGGAGCCATACATGACTAAAATATAGTTGAGTAGTTTCCTCAGTAGATATATTTCTCTTAAAAGCAATCATGATAGACATTTTTGAAAAACTATCAACTACCACAAAAATAACACAGTAACAATGAATTCTCTGAGAAGAGATGTAGTATTACATAAGATTGCAATACAATTATATGCTTATCTTTGGGAAGAGATGTCTATCTTCACATTTTAGGTTACCTCTTCATTTAAACACATTTTGAAAGCATGGGGAGGATGTTTAAGGTCACCAATCTCGAGGGAGATTAAGTGGTTTGAATTACAAGATTTAAAATAATACAAAATTTGAGGAATTACTATTTTTAGAAACTTACTATTTTTAGACTGCACTACTAGAACATAGAAATAACATAGTAACAATGAATTCTCTAAGAAGAGATGTAGTATTACTCAAGATCGCAATAAAATTATATGCTTATCTTTGGGAAGAGATGTCTATCTTCACATTTTGGGATACCTCTTCATCTAAACACATTTTGAAAGCATGGGGAGGATGTTTAAGGTCACCAATCTCAAAGGAGATTAAGTGGTTTGAATTTCAAGATTTAAAATAATATAGAATTCGAGGAATTACTATTTTTAGAAACTTACTATTTTTAGACTGCACTAATAAAATTTAAATTTGGGGCACTTCTATTGGGTTTTCTAGAGTCAAACTTCATCAACCATAGATCAATTTCATCTCACAACATTATCCTCATTCTTATCATTCCAATGGTTCAAACATCGAGTCAATTGGAGCTACAGTGCATAAGTTATGGCTCCCAAAAATTATGTCAGCAATTGGGGTGGAATTGTCACCCAAATTGTCCCCTGAATTGTTGCCTGGATCATTCCTCCCTCCTTGAAAATCAATGGTCCCCATCGCATAAATTTTCCTCATCAAGTGTGGTATTTGTGTCTTGATTTGATTCTCTATGAGCCACTCACCTTGGTGGCTAAGCTGGCCCCTTCTGACCACTCGATAAAGCAAAATAGAGCATCCTCTTGTTGTCTTCATCTAGGTGTCCACAATCTGATCTTCCTCCACTAGAGAAAAACTCTATGGATCAAGCTCATAATTGTCTAGTTGTTCTACTACAACTGAAGTGTCCAATAGAGGTGGATGATATGGTTTGTGGAGTTCCACATTAAATATTGGATGCAGACCAAGGTAGGCTGGTAGGTTCAACTCAAAAGCATTTTCTCCAACCTTTTTGGTGATGGTGTAGGGAATATATCACGGAGGCCAAATTTTTTTGTGTGGGCCTACAAGTCATTCCTTCTAAATCCATAACCAAACCTTTTCACCCATAACAAAATGGTGTGCAATCCTATGGTTGTCATGGTGTTACTTATACTTTCGATTCATCTTATCCAGGATGTCATGAACTTGTTGTTGGATGTGTTGCATTTGTTTGATAAAATTTGTTACTTTTTTTGCCTCAGATCTTCCATGAGGTGTGTATTCCATGGTGGAAAATGGAACAGCTATATCAATTGGTGCCATGGATTGGAACCCAAAACATACTTGGAATGGACTGTGCTCAGTCAAGATGTGTAATGCCCAGTTGTATCCATGTTGTATGAAAAGAAAACCCTCATCTAATGTGAATGGATGTTTGGAGTGATACATCTAAATCATGTGAACAATCAATCAATTTACCACCTTTATCTGACCATCAGTCTGTGGATGGAAGGCTATGGACTTCATCAACTTGGTATCCATCATCTTCCATAGAGTAGACCAGAAGATGCTCAAGAACTTGCTATCTCAATCTGAGAAAATGGTCTTAGGGAGACCAAAATGGAGCCATACATGACTAAAATATAGTTGAGTAGTTTCCTCAGTAGATATATTTTTCTTAAAAGATATCATGATAGACATTTTTGAAAAACTAACAACTACCACATAAATATAGTCCTTACCATGTTTTGAAGTGGGCAAACCTGAGAGAAAATCCATTGAGATAGATTCCCAAGGCCTGGTTGGTTCTGGAAATGGCATGTACATTCCTTGCTTCTTATTTATTAGCTTGGCTATCGCACATGGGGTGAAATATTTTAGATATCTTTCCACATCCTTTAGCATATGGGACCACTAGAAGTGTTTTTGAAGAACTGCCAATGTCTTTTCTATACCAATGTGTCTAGCTATCCTACTAAAGTGTGCTTCCCATATCATCTTTTGTTGCTCTATAGCTGGAACATAGATGTGCCCCATATGACATAGGACATTATCTTGAAAATATAAATTAGAAACATGTTTACCTTTTTGAAGCATTTGATATGTATTAGCAAAGGTAGGTTCTACTTCATATAGAGCACACCAAGTGGCAATCTCATGTCTGCACAGGTCAAGAACTGTTGTGAGTGCAATAATTGGTGGGTGGCTCAAACAATTTTTAGCTATATTTGACCTACCCTTTTTGTCTTTGATTATTAGGTGGAATTTTTGAAAATATGTGGCCCACTTTTGGTGCCTCTCATTTCATAGTTTTCTGTGTGTCTAGATGAATTCCAATGGTCTGTGGTAAGTGTAGAGGACCGTCTCTTTCCCCAAGATGTAGTGTTTCCATTATTTGTAGGCTTGCATAATGGCATAGAGATCCTTATCATATGTTGGATATTTCTTGACTATATCAGTGAAATTTTCACTATGATATGCAATAGGGTGGCCATGTTTCATGATGACAGCTCCCATGGCATATTCAGATGCTTATGTCATTAACTCAAAAGGTTGATGCAAATCTGGCAAGGAAAGAATAAGGGCTGAGAAAAGTTTGTTCTTCAAATTCTCAAATGCCCTTTGTTGTATTTCACCCCACTGAAATGCAACTTAGCTCCTCATTTAGTCACTTGGTTTAGTAACCAAGCAACATGTGAAAATCCAAGAACAAACATGCAATAGAAATTTGCAAGACACAAAAAGTTGTGAAGTTCTGTGAGGGCCCTTGGTGTGGGCCATTGTCGAATAGCCCGAATCTTTTTTTGATCAACATGGACCCCTTCCTCATTCATAATGTACCTTGGGTACTGAATTGTTGTCATCCCAAATGTGTATTTGTCAAAATTTACATACAACTTGTGCTCTTGAAGAGTTTGAAGCACCTTATGAATATGTTGCAAATGTTCTTCCCATGTTTTGCTATAGATGAGTATGTCATTTAAGTAGACAACCATGAATGAGTTGGTGAAGGGTTTTAGGATGTCACCCATTATCCTCATAAAGGTTGTAGGTGCATTAGTTAAGCCAAAAGGCATAACCAACCATTCAAAGAGCCCCTCCTTAGATTTGAATACAGTCTTCCAGACATCAGTGGAATCGATGGGAATTCATTTATAACCAGATTTGAGATCAATTTTGGTGAAGAAATTTACACCACAGAGCTGGTCCAGTAGGTCATTAATCTTGTGGAGGGGATAGCAATTCTTCACAGAGATTTTATTCAAGGCTTGATATCAATGCAAAGCCTCCATGTTCAATCTTTCTTCAGTGCCAAGACAATTTGGCTACCACAGGGTGAAGAGCTTGGCCTGATGTGACCCTTTTAGATCAATTCTTGAATCTATCTTTTAATCTCATCATTCTCCAAAACTAATCTGCAATACACAGGATTGTTAGGCAAAGGTGATCCTGGGATCAAATCGACAGAATGTTTTACCTGGCAATGTAGTGGAACTCTTGTGGGTGACTTGAATAAGTCATCATATTCTCCTGTGATTTGTCATATCTGATTTTATTGTTGTGTTGATCGTGTAGTCAAAACTTTAACATCAACCTTCTTGGATTTTTGTTGTTTGACTACCATGAGAACAAATTGCTTTGTCTTTTCCACCAATCTCTTGCATTGCTTAGCATTGATTAGGGAGATAGATGTGGGAGGTGGTACCTTTGGTACCCTATAGCACCATGTCCCAAGAGTGAGGGTGATTCTTTGGGTTCATGATTCATAAATTCCATGTCACTCATACATGAATGGTTGACCAAGGAGAACATCATAAACATCTAGATTGACCACATCACACAAGACTTCATCTTGGAATGGTTTTATTGCATATGAAAGAAGACACTGATGGGTGACACAGAGGTCTCTCCCTGGGCTCAACCATACAATACTATAGGGATTTAGATGAGGCTTCATGGATAGATTTAGACTTTTCACAAATTTAGCAGAGATTAAATTCTTTTGACTCCCATTATCAAGAATGAAATGCAGAGGCTTACCTTTTACCCATAATTTAGAGTGAAACAATCTTTCCTTGTCATGTGGTCTTTTCTCATGGGTTTGTGATGAAGAGACAATGGTGTCAGGCTCAGAATCTACAATTTATTCTTCATCCTCTCCAACTATGGGTTGTGTATGAGTCATAGTAGTAGATGTCGAGTATTGTGACTCAAAAATTAGTGACTTGATGGCTCGACATTCTTCTTTGGAGTGAGTTCTAGTTTTGTGGTAATCACACCATTTTTTAGCCTTCCCCTTTTGGGGTTTCTTATCCTGAAACTCCTTTTGCTTCCAATTTTGGCCTCATGTTTGACCTTCTTTGTCACTTTTCCATTTTGAGGGTTGACTCTTCGTATTCTTTCTACTATGCTTCTACTCAATCTTCACTGCAAATTTGTATGCCTCGCCGAGGGTTTCTAAATTGAAGAGTTCCATTTCCCCCCATATGTACCATTGTAGTCCACCACAATATTTGAGAGTCTTATGTTTCTCAATTTCTTGGATGCCCAATCTTGCAGACAAAGAATGAAAAATGTCTGTGTAATCTTGAACAAATTGGTCCTTACCTTGGCAAAGTTGTTTCCACTTTATGTATATATCATCATATGCTCTGATGGGATAGTATTCTTCTTTCACCACTTCCATGAAATCATCCCAGGTAGGTTCCACCTCAAGGCCAATTTCATCTATATTGAACCTCTTTTTGTACACTTCCCACCAATTTTTCATGGGCAATGATGCTTTCAAAAGAGCAAAAGTGATCTTTTCTCCATTAGTGAACTTATTTATAGAGAAGTAGGAAGACAATTGATCCAACCAATTTTCTACTACATCAGCATTGATTTTGCCTTTAAATGTAGGAATATCAAAATTTATCTGAACCTTGAAGGGTGTTGAGGCACTGGATGAGGAGCTAGGTAGTGCAGCTATAGAGCCAAAATTTCCCATCAGGAGTGTTTGAATAATTTGGGAAAATTATTGCAACATCTATGCTTGTTGCCGTTGGAGGGATTCATTCACCATTTCCTTAAAAGGATTGAATGTCTCGATGTCATCTACCATTTGAAGTCATTTAGAGAGAATAGGTTGAATGTTTGGAAGCTCTATTGTTTCCCACCCAAGCTTCTTATAGCCTGACCTCATCCTCAGGATCATATACTCTCAAGACAAACTGATCTGATACCACTGATCCAAAACTTAGAAGTTCTAGTTGGTAAATATTTTAGGAACATAGAAATAACATAGTAACAATGAATTCCCTAAGAATAAATGTAGTATTACTCAAGATCGCAATACAATTATATGTTTATCTCTAGGAAGAGATGTCTATCTTCACATTTTAGGTTACCTCTTCATTTATACACATTTTGAAAGCATGGGGAGGATATGGAAGGTCACCAATCTCAAGGTAGATTAATTGGTTTGACTTCCAAGATTTAAAACAATACAGAATTCAAGGAATTACTATTTTTAGAAACTTACTATTTCTAGACTACACTACTAAAATTGAAATTTGGGGCACTTCCAATGGGTTTTTAGTGGTCAAGATTCATCAATAAAATCTCAATTCCATCTAACAATTTTCTCCTCATTATTATCTTTCCAATGGTTCAAACGGTGAGTCAATTGGATCTATAGTGCAAAAGTTATGGCTCCTGGAAGTTTCATCATCAATTGGGGTGGAACTGTCACCCGAATTGTCACCTGAGTTGTTTCCTGGATCAAGTACTTACACTCTAAAATGAAATAATGTGTGGAATGGGAGTCTTGTATCATCATAATACTTTATAAAAATAACCCTTTTTACAAATAACCCTTTGTCATGCCAACTCATTTCTATTACACCTAGACTGCATTATGGAAACTTTAAACTACTTGGCACCTCAAAATGTCTCATCATGAAAATATCAAAAGAATGATGAGGTCTCTATTTAGAGATTTTGAGGTAACCAGTCCCTAAACTCCTTCTCCATATATGAACATGACTCTTGAGTCTTCCTACTACTCTATAGCCTCACCATTGATTACCATGTAATCTTTAACACTCTAGGACCCTAAGAAAGGTCTCAAACATGTTTAAATACCTCTATGCAACACTTTCAAGTCTTTGTGTGAAAGTCACCTATAGGTGAACATCAATATATAGGGAATTGAATAAGAAACATGGATAATGTGCATGGTAGATGACCTTGTGATCATTTTTAGGCCTCTAAAAAGTTTTCAAACTAATTTTTCAACATTTAAATAATTCAAATACCTTATGTTAACATGTTTAACCTATTGTAGGTATGTATGCAGGGGTTTGTATGTGAATGTATGATATCTGACTATGTATATGGTAGATTAGTTCCATAATCAATACTATACCTTCACCACTAATGTTATTTAGCTCCTCCATGTCTCTAGACTTGATGAAACTCTCAAACTAGTTCAAACACTTATATTACAACCCTACAGTCCTCTCTGGAGAACTATAAGTGTACATATAGAAGCATGCAAGGTAGAAATTTATGCATATGTAATAATTCATGTATTTCCAAACTTAAACTACCATTAGATGGATAGAGAGTATTATTTCGACTCCATTATCTATCTCATCATTTTGAAAACCTCATGTTTGGACACCATGGTTGAATAAGGTTCTCCTTTACCTATCTGTGTATGGTAGTCATATAGAAAGTTAACTATGTTAGCTTTTCTTAACTATAAAATTCATGTGAGAGAATTTGAAACTAATCTTGGAAGTGGAGGGGATGATTTCCATGACATATTAGAGGTTAAAACATCAATATACCTTTGTTTGAAACCACTACAGGAAATGGAAAATTTTGTAGTTAATGAAACTTGCTTGTAACTCCATTAGTGTACTCAACCTATAATTATAGAAGTTTGAGCTCATAAAATCACCTTCCAACATGAAAATAATAATTAAATCCTTGAAAATATGAATTACACATCCTATATTAGCAATTTCAACAATTATATTATACAGAACAACTCAAACAAGAAGAAAACCTTAAGGGTGTGGGAATTAGCTTAAAAATGAGAAAGTTGACTTCTAAAAGATAGTTCATAAAGCACAGAAAACCAATCCTTGAACTCATATCATTAAAATAAATTTGACTAATATTAATATCTACCACCAAGATCATTTGAACTAGAACCTCTCCTACTAGTTGTACCAAGAAGAAACCTGTTGACTAGTTTTATGTCTAGTGGAATGATAGAGGAGTAGAATAATTTTGGACCATTTTTGGGAATTTAAAAACTAATAAAGCATGTGAATTAATTTAGGGAAGATAAAGAGTCATTACACAATATTTCCACACACTCCACACTTTTTTAGAATCTGTACAACTACCAAAATGTCCCAAATTACCACTTTTCTTCTCATTTCAACATAGTACCTACAAGTTTTAGTTAGGGATTGATAATGAATAATGGGATATGACATATTGGACATTGAGGAATAGTTAAGAACACTTTTATACCTACTAAAACCTTACCAACCCCATTAATGGCTCAAATATGACCCCTAACATGATATAGGCCTAATAATGAATATGAATAAGGTAAATGACACATTAAATGGCATCACGTAAGACCATAACACACCCTATAAGAACCTAATAGATCCTTGTACAATTTTTTTACAATAAGAGGTTGACCTATTTTGACTTGTGGTCAAAATAGTCAATATTTAATTCAAATGATTCATAACAAGAAGCCATTAATGGCTCTCAAGCTTCCTCAAAAGTCATTGTTTAAAAAATGTTAAGGTTTTATAACATTTATTAAGGTTTTTGGTAGACTCATAGGTTTCAATTTCACCCTCATATGCTCCTTCAAATGCATCCAAATTTATATATGTGGTATAGGATATGACCATGCCTACATTGGACCCTCAAACTGGATTTGAGATTCCCCTTTCATGTTCTTATCCCCCCATTTTGTTTCATCTCCATTATCACTATATTTCACTACCATTCTCATTGTGATCATGCTCCTTTCCACCCTCCATTCATGGTTTTCCATCTCCCTTTCCCATAATGCCCCTTCCACTCATCTCCATCTCATCACTCCATCACAAAGAGGAGTCAAGGACTGATCAAATATTCATGATGATTCACGTGTGGTCTATAGACCAAAAGAATACTAATTATCCAAGTCAAGAATGACTACTTATAGCCAAAACACTAATAGTCATGAGTTTATCATGAATTACAATGAAAAGAGGAAGTAGAATATGTTTTGTTCAAGATATTTTATTAAATATATCTCCCCAAGTTGATATAGACCAATGACAAGTTCACAAGAGACTATTTTTAACTTTCTTAGGTCCCAATTCCTACTCACAATCTATACAATGGAGTATATATAGTAATCCACAATTTAGAAAGGATATAGTTTTGTTGAAGGTTGACAACATGGCAATAAGTGTATGAGTGAAGTACAAAGGAATGAAAATTTATTGACCCATATCTTGGCTTCATTCATGTTATAAACCATAGGCATGTAGTCAAGTGTATTTTAAGACAACTATAGGCCTATGTTTAGGTCATAACCTATAGTAGGTAAGGATCTTGGTAGTCTTAAGGCCTATCAAGATGAAAAGAGGGTAAAGCATTGCCAAGTGCATAAAATTCTATGAGGATTGTTAACCTCAATACAGATCTCAAGAACAATATAGGTCTAATTTCAAGAACCATTAAGAAATACTCTAAAGAGATACCTACAATCATCTCAACATAGACACAATTAATATACTCCATTTTCATGACAATGGGAAATGCTACAAAGGAGAATTTCATTGGGTTAAGCTTCAAGTTGGTTGTTGAGATTATATATATTATGTCATGACTATATAAGTATATATGTGCATATCTTATGACTTTTTCAAATCTCCGATCATCCCAAAACAATGTCACAGTCTATACAATCCTAAAAAAGTCAAACAAATTCAAGTATATAGTAAGGAAGAAAAGCCCTATTTTTAAGAAGATGATGGTGGTATGAATGAGATAATGTTTCAAGGAAAGCATATAATTTGTATACCAAGAGAATTCTATAATTGATAACTAAACTCATTTTTGGTCATTTCCATGAAAATACATACTTACAGCTGGGTAAAAGGCTTTTTCAAGCATCTTAATAGTCAGTCTTGAGACAGTTAGGTCTTGTCATGATTTTTTAGGTTCATAAGGTTTATGTCATGTTTATAATATCTCAAAACATGGTGTGATTTCTTATATTAGACCTTGAATCTCCAATGATACAAAATACATGGTCACACACATCCTAAACTTCACCTACAACCATGAATATACAAGCATATCTTAAATCTCATGAAGAATGAGAGAAAAGTGATAAATGGTGGAGTATCATGATCATGATTGGTCCATAAGAGCAATAATGATGAAATGAGAATATATGATAAAGATATGGCACTCAAAAAATTCAAATACATAGTCAAGATCTCATGAAAAGCACACCTACATCCATGAGGCTAAAGGCCTATCTCCAAGATTATGGAGCTGAAGACACAGTGGCATATGATGGAATTTTATTTTTCATATGAATTTTTATTAGAAATAGATGATTATGGAATTATTTCAAGGTATCAAGAGCGACTCCAAACATGTCTACAACTAGTTTAACCTTGAAAAAAAACTTATCTATAACCATAAAAATGTCATTCCCTTTCACATGGTCATATGCTAGAAAAATGTAGCTCAAGATAATTTCAAGTCAAGGATTTAACATATGAAATGACTTATTCAAGTTAAATGCACAAATTGGAATCTATAATACTTATCAAAACTAATAAATCATTGTTGAGATCATGAAAATGAAGGTATACAAGTTGTTGTACAGATATAAGAGAGTGTGTAAGAGCCTAAGAGCATTGCTTGAGAAGAAAATACACTAATAAGGAGATAAGTAGAATTTTTAAATTTATATGAGTGGTATTTAAATTAATAAATCATGGTGTAATATATAATAAACACCTCTACACCTCATAAATTTTATCTACAACATTGTTGGTATATAGTCATAATGAGGTTCCTTGAGAAGTATGGTCTGATCTAGGTTGCATAAGGTTGAAAGTTGAATAATGGAGGATGATACCATTTAAAAGAGGATTTTAATGACATATACAAATCTTGATCATTATTATCAAGCATAAATCAAGGTGCAAAAAATGAAAACTTGGTCTTAAGATTGAACAAGTAGGCAACTCAAGCTAAATGTTGAGAAAATTCACTTACAAGCCACTATATACATCATCTAAGCATGAAAATTAGTGGAGTTTATCATAATGAATTTATCTACCTATAAATAATATTTGTGATGTAAAATTAGGAGTGTAAATACTCACTAGTTTGTCATAGTCAACCCCTTATCTGTTGACAATCATAAAATAGGTAGACAAACTTCTTGAAGTGTTTCAAGCTCATAAATGGTATTATAAAGCATGGGAGAATTATTTTAAGTATCAATACATCTATTGAGGTGTGGTAATACTCCTATTTCAATGCATACCATGCCTTGAGGGCTATAATATTAAAGCAAACACCAAACCCTTGAGAGACATAGTCATCCTTTTGGATACTTTCATGGAGTTTTTCTTCACTAGATGAACATTTAGATATTGGAGAGGATCAATGAAACCTTTAAGAAGGTATTTTAGTGGAATTAAATTCATAAATATTGTCTTATTAGATACCTCAATTTGTTTCTTGCATACACAATCTTGGTAGCCTCTCGAAGCATATTTTCACCATGTACAGATCTTGATGTGCATTTTTCATGAGAGCTCCTAATTTTCATGGTTGATGAGGGGTTAATTATGCTTCATTTTCATGAAAATTGGTTTCCAATTATATGTTTGTACATTATGAACAACCATTAAGATCCTAGATCACTCTTAAACCCTTGTAAAACCCTAATAGTATACCTATTTATGGAAACTTGAAAAATTATGGATCCAAACTCATTGAAACCTCTTAACTACTACTTGGATCATCTAGTACACTCTGATAGATTCATTTCCATGACCATTAGTTGTATATATGTTTTATGGACTTGGAATAAAATAGGTTTTTGAGATAAAAAAGGAGAGGTACAAGGTAGATTAAAGGAATTCCAATACATAGAGAGTAAAGTTTTTCACTTGTTCTTCCTCAAATCATTAGATGATTATAAATTTGCTTGAAAGTTCCCTTGGGAGCTCATCCAAAGTATCTAGTTTTCATGAAATGAAGGAAAAGCTACCTAGTCAACCTATTTTACTAATTTGTAGGTGTTGCTTACCAAGGAGGAATCATTTTATGATATAAGGCATTGGTTCATGTCTTAACTTCATCATATTTTAAAGTTTTCAAGTTATTATATAGGTTATAATGGCCACCAAGTGTATACACATAATATTTTCAAAAATTTACCACTTACCAACACTCTTTATCTTGTAGGAACCCATCGAGTCTCAATCTCTTTGAGTGCATGCCTTAAGGGGTACACCAAGAAAGGGGTGGATAGACCATTGGTGCGTTGTAGGATTATTGTCCCTTTTTCCACTTATTATCTACACACTTGTATCTTGAAAACCATATCCCTAAGTTTGTTCTTCTCTATTGTATTCTTCTTGGTCATTTTCTTCACTTTATCACCCTTTTCATAACCTAAACCCCATTTCAATTATTTGTAGTACTAGGTTGATTGGGTCAACCCTGTACTATTTTGGGTAATATTCATTTAGGATCTAGGTCAGTTCTTGATTGACCTAGCCTGTGACCTAGTGAATTTTTTTCCATAATAATAATAAGTTTACTGGGTTGACCCTATTGGCCAAAACTTTTGGAAGGGCTTAAGGTTAAATCTGCCTATATTTACAAGATCATTTCAACATTATTTAGAGAAAACAAGAAGTAAGAGATATTGTGCATATGATTATCCACCATTCTACTTGAGGAGTAAGTTTAAGGTTTCATAATTTCTTTGGAGATACAGATCTTGTCTTATGGAGAAGTCTTTTGATAGGTTGTGTATCCTAGAGCTAATTTATCCTTGTCATCCTTACATGACACAACCTCTTGCAAAGCACCTTGTCCAATGGAGAGATTGAGGCTTGGTGGGTTTGTATTCAAAGTTATGTATTCCTAACCTTTTTAATCCTTTGTATGAGTAGATAGCTATGAATTTGTACTTCTCTTCTATGCATTAAGATTTTGTATATATTGACATGAGTATATGTCTTCTATACATGTTTACTTTTATTGTTTCTTACCCCAACTTTGTGCCACAAGATTTGGTGAGCACTATAATTAACTTTACTTATTATTTTAGTAAATATTAAAACATAAGAACTAACTAGGGTTATTATGTGATTATGCATGATTGGAGGCTTTGAAACCTTCCCTAACATTATTTATTGTGATAAGAGACCCCCTAATTGGGTCCAATAGATCCCCATATTGGTCATGTTATTTATTATATAATTATCCCCAATTGAAAGTGTAAGTATGGTCTATCTTCTCTGAATTGGGATTGATGTATAGACATGATGAATTTATAATTGCATACATTCTAGTGAACCTAACATGAATCTAACCCATGCAGGTTTTTTTTCACATTTTTCATTATTCCATCATTTTATTTATTATTTTTATATATTTATGATTATAGGTTGACAGTGTCAATATAGTTTCTAACTTCTATGTGCAAGTTTAACACATAGTTACATCAATACAACTATGTTTTGTTTGTGTAGGTCTTCATCAGATATAGGATATTGGGTTGAATAAGTCAACACAGTATAGGTTTTCACTTTTAGATAGGCTACTAGGTCAACTCTGTTGACACATTACACTTCCTGACTTCTATAAAATATACTAGGTCATCACTACTATTATAGTACTCTTTATAGGTTTTAGCATATAGGGAACTATAGAACTAGGTTGACCCAATCTACATAATTGGCAGAATTTGTAAGTAAAAATCAAGGCACTTCAACATCAATCTCACTTTCCTTTGTATCTTCCAACCCACTAATGTTCCTTTCTCTCTTTCTCTTTCATTTATTTTATTCATTAAAATTCTATTTTCATAGTTTATTAGTCTTTAAAACTACCCCTATATAGCAAATTAGGTCCACCCTGTCGACCTAGTTTTGTATTTTGTCTTTTGTCTAAAAGACTAGGTCAACATTGTCGATGTAGTTCTTAATGAACCCTTGCTTCAATAGCATAGTAGAGACATCGTCAAATCTGTTCTATAATCTCTACATACATTATCATCTAAATTAACACTATATTATGTTTTAAAGTTAGAATTAACATTTATAGTGTAGTAATTAGCTCACACTTTCACCTTTACTTGCTTGCATGCTTAGAATAGATCACATAGTCTACTTAGGTGATTTTTCAATATAACATTTAGTTATACTATGTTTTTCTTTTATGCACAAACTACCAAATCACATAATCTTAAAATGAATTTATTCAATTGTCTACCCAAGGCCTACCTAATTGGATTTCATCACAAAGAGAGAAACTGACTTAGTTTTATGGCCAAGTATAAACACATGTTTAATGGTATATATTAAAAAAAACTTGACACCCTTATCCCTATGGTGCATGAAGTGAGAGGGTAGGCCCCAATACTAAGCCAATACCATTGCCAACATAGATCCATTTTAGCCTAAACATCCTAAAACCATCCATGGATTGCCTTCTAGTTCCTTAGTTTCAGCCAACTTCTCTATCACACTTAAAATAACACTCTAATAATCTAACAACATTCAGGATGACCAATTATCTATCATTTGCTTTCCAAGTTGACTACTTGATCTTTGCTCAATTTTATATTGTATTTCAAAAACTTGCATTGGATAGTGTTGGTACAGGGCTTTGTGTTGTGTGCCTCAATTGGATCATCCTCATTGACCTAATTGATTGTGTGTTTCTTTTCATGCCTTACTTTCAAAAGCACTTCCAATTTTTTTTCTTATTTTAGTACATAATCACTCCATTTGAAATACTCTTATAGACTATAATTTTCCCCTTCTTACATTATTGATCTGATCCTATTGACACAATACTCTTTTCTTCCCCTCAAGATATAGTACTAAGTTAACCCTATCAACTTTGTATCCTTCTCTGCCTATTTTCTATCCATGTTATAGAACTAGGTTGAGCTTATCAACTTTGTATCCCTTTTTTTCAATTTCTAAACCATATTTTTTGTACTAGGTCAACCCAGTTGACTTTGTACCTTATCTATCTCCTTGTATTTCCTTTTTTTTGCATCACTTTTTTCCTTATCTAGTCTTTCTCCTTCATCATGAACTTCTTATTTGAGGACATCACTGAGTTGAATTCAATAGACTTTATGAGTCTTACCAACCCTCATAGGGTCTCCCATAAGTAGATCATGGTTCCTTTTATAATGAAAGTAATTTTCATATAGCCACTCACATAACAAACTATGGGACCCCTCCTCATTCCTCTTTGCTTCTTAATTCTCTCTTCTCACTTGAATATCAACCCAAATTAGAGTATACCACTAAAATGCTCTTCTTTATCTATAAATTTTCTCAACATCAATGAAAATATCCTTATTCCATTTACCATATGATTATTAGTGTTTAATTTAAATAGCCTCATTCACCTTCTCCCACATTCTCACGTGGATTTGTGGATACTAGCTTCTTTTATTTTCAGCCTCTTCCCTTTATGTTGGCCCATTATCATACCATGACTTCTTCTTTGATTTCCTCTACCTCCATGCCTAGTATCTCTACTAACACGGTAGGTTGTACATCTATTGGGCCTCTTTCAATATCTTCTCTCCTTAATTCTTCCACTAGTGCATCATTTACTACCCATGGTAATCATGTTTCTAGTGCTTCCTCTTCTCATCCCTTTACTAGTCCATCTTTTGCCACACAAGTAAAATTTTCCACAAGTGCCTCACATTATAACAACTCTTCTCAAGATCCTACTAACACTCATAGTGGTACTGAATCCACTACTTCCAATTCTAATGCTTTAAATAATTCTATTAATACAACTCAAACCCACCAACTCCTATAATAAATCATTAATCAAATGAATGTTTTTCAAGCTAATAATGAAACTCAACTAATGCAAATGCAAAACCACCTAATCCATTTTCAAACCCACCCTTAATAGATTCCATGGGGAATTTATAATCAAAACTTTTCCTTGCCTCTTCTTTGGGATTCCCATAGTAATCTCATCCCTCAACCTCCTCTTATCAACAAGACAATCAAGCATCTTCAAAATGAGACTCTTACATCTCAAATTGCTAATATAGATGTAGGAGGTATCACCACTACCATTTATTAAAATGGGTCAACTGGTCTTATGTTATAGGTTTTTCAATTATGTCTCCAAGGTGACCAAGGATGTTGATGAGGTGTCATGTGTGCTATAATGACAAATGACAAAGTGTACTTTAATGTGTTTCAGTGTTCCTATATGGTTCTCTAGTGTTTGACTTAGTGAGATAATTTATGGATGATATTGATGGTATGTAAATGTTAAAAATATCCTATGGGATGTCAATGGTTCTTATAATTCTTATGGAAGTGAATGGAATTCATAATAACAGTCGTATGAGTGTTTAGGTCCAAGTAGTCATCTTAACAGATAAGGGTGAGTAAGTAGTTTAATGACATAATATTTAACACATATGAAGATTTGAGGATAAATTAATACATTGATGGATTTATGTATTAAATTTGATCATTTGGTTCAAATTTAAGGTCATGATGTTTATCATAAAAAAATTTATTAAGGTGTAAAGTTAGCTTCTCAAACAGAGTTCACTAAGTTCCCATACTTACCCAAATTTGCAAAGGGAGATCTAGCAGCAAGCAGGTGTTCATAAAAATGTAGACATATGATGTGTATTGAGTCAAAAAGTTCAAATTTTTATATGTTTAAGTAAAGGTAAATACTAAGAATAGATAAGGATTTAACAGTGGGTGGGTGATCATGCAATAGTGATCCAATGATGTGTATTGAGTAAAATAGGTCAAAGTGTCTGATGTTTAGCAAAGGTAAATACCATTATAATTTTGATTAGATTAATTGTGCATATTTTTTCAAAGTTTTAAGGAATCAAAATATTAGTTCAAAGTGTTAGATGTTTAACAAAGATAAAGACCAGGCTACTCTCAAAGAGATTGATGGAGCATGTTTGTTCTAAATTGTCAGGAAGCAGTGAGATGATAACAAAGGTGTTAGATGTTTAGAAAATTTAAAGACTAGGATACTCTAAAATAGATCAATGGATCACGTTTTTTCCAAATTTTAAATAATTATTTAGATGATAACAAAGTGTATGAGGTTTAACATTTACACAATAACCATTGAAATTTGAATATTCAAACCAACACAAAAAAACTAGTGCTCATTATTTTATTTATATCTTTTGATATAATATGAATTTGATGATGGTGTAAAAGTAAAATTGATATAGGAATATAAAGGATATATATATATATATATATATACATAAGTTATTTATAAGATTTTAATGATCGTATAGTCAAAGATATTGAGCTCCAAATTTGACTGTGTGTTTGACCATGTTTTGTAAGTGACGTGAGAAGGATAATTGAGTTGTTCTTGATAAAATTTTGATGTTTAAATATGAAATAATTATTGTATAGTGTTTTATAATTAATTAATACTATCTATAAGTATTATGGAGGTTTGACCAGTCCATTTTTAGTGTGAATAAAGGCCTAGAAGTTGACTGTGTTTATTGAATACACTGGCAGTTTGAGTGACCATCTTACAAAAAGTGAGTTAGAAGAGTTAGAAGAAAAATTGAAGAATAAAATGAGCATGGAGAAGTTATATTAGTATAAAATTATTATTATAAATAATTTTTTATCATGATATGCCTCTGATTAGATATAGAGATTCAAAATAGCTTGCCTATATTTTGATTATACATGGTCAATCTGAGTGTTGATTTTGAGAGAGTTATTTTGAGTGCTTAGATCCTGTGATTGAAGTGTCTAAATCACATGGAGGTGTTTTAGAGTTATTTAAGGTTTAGTCATGAAATATAATCATATGGATATGTGAAAGGTTTGATTAGTTGCTTTAGAAGTTGAGACTATGTTTTTTGTGTATGAAGACCTGAAGAGCAAGTAAACCTAATTGGTAGGTTCATCAGATGAACTGGTGTTCTAGTTGGCATGGAAATTTATGAGAGTATGAAAGGGTATATTATAGCTAGTTTTGATGTGTTAAAATAATTGGCAAATGATTCAGGTGGTCCAAGTAGTCTCACATGTAATCTGTGAGTATGAAGGCCTTATGTTTTTAGGTCTCACCAAGATCTAATGGTGGTTTGGGGTTAATGACATATTGGATGAAATAAGGAGTGTTTGTTTATTACATATAACATGTATGAGGATGTATTTAAAAGGTATAACAAGTATGGTAAGCATCTTAGATGACCAAGATGGGTTATACCAAGAGTGTGGTATAAATACAAGGCATTATTGACCTATTTGTATGTTGTGCATGTGTGCAGCCAAGGAAAAAAGAGAACCTTTGAAAAAGAAGGTACATGTAATTGAGGAATAATAGAGAGTGAAGAGGACCAGTCATGTTTTTCTAATCAAGATGATGTGGAGGGGCACATAATTCATTAGGCCTAATGAGCATAGAGGAGGTAAAATTAGCAAGTAAGCCCAAGAGACTATTAGAGAGAGTGTGTATTATGAGTGAAGGCAAGGTGAAGGTTATGTGAGCTTGGTGGATGGATTGAGAATTATAGAGAGGACTATGTGTATGACCATTTGGTCATGTTTTTGATGTTATGGCAAAGTTATTATAGGTTTAAGTGTGTATATGAGGGTAGTTTGAGTGAAGAAGAAGAGAGATTGTGGCATGCCTATGTGAGAGGCATGTATGAGATAGAGAGGGTGTTTTAAAAGGGTTAGAAAATTAGAGGTCTATCATCAGGTGTTGAAGATATCAATTCAAAGGTGGATATGTTTATTTTATATATGTTAGGAGGGTGCTCAACATATAGGTTAGAAGGACTTGACCA
Organism: Torreya grandis; assembly: GCA_037957365.1. Taxonomy (NCBI): domain Eukaryota; kingdom Viridiplantae; phylum Streptophyta; class Pinopsida; order Cupressales; family Taxaceae; genus Torreya; species Torreya grandis. The sequence continues at coordinate 933,465 of JARHVA010002877.1, read as the reverse complement.
TCTTAGGGGTAGGTGCTCCTTATGAAACAGGTGTTTCACTAAAGTCTCATGTTTTTAAACCTCTTATAGGACATGTAGTCTATATGTTTACAAGTTTAAGAGTGGGTTTTACTCCCCATGAGGGTTTATCACATTACATATTGTGTTATCGTGTGCTTCTCTTATTCATTATTTGTATGTAGTCACCTCACTTTAATGGTAAGCTAGTTGCATATGCTTATTGTGTTGATTCATGAATAAATAATAAGTGATCTAGAATTCAAAGATTGGTTAAATGATTCAACCCCCTCTCTCAATCATCTTGTACCTCCAATAATTGGTATCAGAGTACGTCCTTTAGAGGAAGCTTAACATCTTGAAGGAGATTCTAAGTAGTATAAGATGGATAAGTAGTTAAAGAAAGAGAATCAATAGTGGAAGGTTGTGATCAAGGAACTTAAAGAGAAGATATGTACTTTGAAGAAAGATGCCAAAGAGGATGAGAAGTTATCAATGATCTCAAGTTTTAGCTAGAAGATGCCAAGGCAAGTTTGAGTTCAAAAGAGGAAATTTATTCAAAAGAAATGGACATCATGTATGATTAATAAGTGTTATATGATAGTGAGGAAGAAGAAGTGGATCTAGAAGGTGATCTCATAAAGAGGAATCACAAGATGAGGTATGTGATCAAAGGTCTTGAAGGACAAGTTAGAGTACTTGAGAAGAGTTTGTGTGGAAAGACCAAGAGAGATCAAAAGAAGTATAAAGAGCTAATCAAGTCTCTTGAAGAGAAAATATGTAGATTGAAGGATGACACGGCTAAAGAAGCCAAGGAGGATAAAGAGACCATCAAAGTTATCATAATTCAATTAGAGGTTGCAAGTTCAAGCATGAGAGATAAATAAGATGGATGTGTTAAATTGAATACTAATATTTTTTCCCTAAAGGATGAGCATGAAAAGGTCATAATCAAGATAGGTAAGATTGAAGAATAATAAAAGAGATCAGAATAAGACAAAGAGGATGGTAGCTTGAAATATAACAATCTAGATTAGGTCAAGATCAAAAGGAAGAAGTCAATCAAACATCCAAATGCTTCAAGGTATGCAAAATATTTTATGGGCCTTTGTTTTATTTGTCATATTGTTGGTCATAGGGAAAAGGACTATGTAAGAAGAAGAAATGAATCAAAGGGAGATTACTGCCATATTCAAACAAAAGGTATGGAAGACATTGTTTGCTATAGATGTCATATAGTTGGTCACATTGCTAAGTATTACAAGAATAGGTTAAATGAGATTTCAAAGCAAAATAAGGTGTATGGAGCTCCTAATGTGCTAGGAAGAGGTCACAAATGGTTGTGGAAACCTAAGCTTGTTAGGAAAAATTAGATTGAGACCAAAGATGGTTTATTTTCCATGATAGACATGAATGAAAGTCAAGAGTTTTTGTTGACTACATATGTTGACAAATTTGAAGCAAATAATGAAGTCACATATTCATTCAAAATCAATCAGATGATGATGTAGGACTAAAAATCAAATAAAGGTATGGAGATATGGGAGTCTCTAGAGTTTTAGAACTTTTAGTCTCTCTATGTCAAGGGGGTGTCTCTCTCTAGGCTTCAAGAAGACACTTTTCAGCAAGAGGAAGCATTGTGGATGCTAGTTGAGTTTTTTTATTGACATTGCAAGATAAGAAAGATCATGAAAAGATGTGTTGGCTTACTATGAAAGGACATGAAGAAGTTTAGTGATATGAAGGATGGTTTAGTTGGATAAATTGGTGAAGAATGAAGTGATGTGTGCAAGATCTACAAGCAGGAAATGAAGATCTCCATGTGTCTAATCAAGGATGGTAAGAACTTGTCAATTTTTGTTGCTTAAATTATTTGGTCAAATGATGAATACTAAAGACAAGGTTGATATGGAGTATGAGGAGAATGTGTTTTCATATCTTTGATATCATGAAGAAGGTATCTGAGTTCTATAGATAAAAAATTGTGTATGCCATAGAGTTCATAGTGTTCTGAAGATGAGATGTCTTTATAAAATCATTGACTATGATTAGATAGTGTTTAAATAATTACTAGTAAATAGAGTTCAATTGAGAAGACTTGTTAAATATGTCATGATCTAGGTGAAACATAGAGTTAGGGGGAGCTAACTTAGTTTGAAAGGCTTGAAGAGTTGTATGTAAACAAAGGGGGAGCCTTGTAAATGGTCAGGTCTTATGATCAAAGGACTATGTAGTAGATTTTGAGAGAGAAGGTATGGAGGCATTTTTGCTATTTCTTCATCATTAAAGATGGTTTGAAGGTGAGCAAAGGTTTCCTAATCTTAGGTGACTTAGGGGAGTCCCTCTTAATGTTTTCAAGGTAAGTTCATGCAATTTTTTATTTTCATGTATGTTTTGTATTCATAGAATCTATGTATGATCAAATAAGAGTGTAGTCATGGAGCATGTTTGAGAAGCTCACAATCAAAAGAGGTGGGCACAATGTTAAGGGGAGTAGTGTTCATTTATTATTATTTTTCCTTGAAGTCTTTTTAGGTCCACAAGATCAGGAGTTGAGCCCACTTAGTCATTGTGTCAAAGAGGGAGAAATTGCCTAAAGAGAGAGATAAAGTCTAAGATTAAGCTTTGTATTGGTGTTTTACATTAATGATAAAGGTATATATTAATATAGGTTTGTCAATAATGTATCCAAGGTGACCAAGGATGTTCATGAGGTGTCATGTGTGTTAGAGTGACAAATGATAAAGTGTGCTTCAGTGTTCCTACATGGTTCTTCAGTATTTGACTTAGTGAGTCAATTAATGGATGATATTGATGGTATGGACATGTTTTAGAGACCCTATGTGATGTCAAGAGTACTTATAATGCTTATGTAAGTGAATAGAATTAATTAGATAAATCATATGAGTGTCTAGGTTCAAGTAGTCATATTGTTAGATAAGGCTGAGTAAGTAGTTTGATGACATCATATTTCACATGTGTGAAGATTTTAAGAGAATATTGATACATGTATGTATTCCCTTATGAAAATTGATCATGTGGTTCAAATTTTAAGTCATGAGGTTGAGTGTAGCAAAATTTATTAAGGTGCAAAGTTCAATTCTTAGATAGAGTTCACTAAGTTCCCATACTTAGCCAAATTTGCAAAGGGAGATCTAACGATGAGCAGGTGTTCATACAAATATAGATCTAAGATACATATTGAGTTAAATAGGTCAAAGTTTCATATGTCTAAGTAAAGGTAAAGACTAAGACCAGATGAGGATTTAATGGAAAGTAGGTGTTTGTAAAAATGTAGATCTATGATGCATATTGAGTCAAATAGGTCAAAGTGTCAGATGTTTAAGCAAAGGTAAAGACCAGGTCCAAATAAAGATCTAATAGTGAGTGGGTGATTATGAAATAGTGATCCAATGATGTGTATTGAGTCAAATAGGTAAAAGTGTCTGAATTTTAGCAAAGGTAAATACTAGGCTACTTCTAAGGAGATCAATGGTGCGTATTTGTTCAAAGTTGCTAGGAAGCATGACATGAGGTTAAAGTGTCAAATGTTTATCAAAGTTAAATACCAACCTACTCTCAAAGATATTTATGGAGAGCATTTATTCCAAATTATTAGGAAGAAATGAGATAATAACAAAGTGTTAGATGTTTAGCAAAGTTAAATACCAGGATACTCTTGAATATATCAATGGAGCGAATTTATTCCAAACTGTTAGGAATCAGTGAGATGCTAACAAAGTGTCTGAGGTTTAGCATTTACACAATAATCATTGGAATTTGAATATTAAAATTAACATAGGAAAAACTAGTGCTCATTATTTTGTTTATATCTTTATATAGAAGATGAATTTGATGATGGTGTACAAAGAAAAGTGATAGAGGAATCCAATGGATATACATAGAAGTGAGTTAGAACATTTTAATGTTTTTACAGTCAAATATATTGAGCTCTAAAGTTGACTTTGTGTTTGACCATGTTCTACAAGTGACTTGAGAATGATAATTGAGTTATTCTTGATAGCATTTTGATGTTTTAATTTGAACTAATTGTTGGAGTGTTGTATAATTCATGAAGACTATATTTTTGGATTATGGAGGTTTGACCAATCCATTTTCAATGTGAACAAAGGCCTAGAACTTGATTGTGATTGTTGAATGCATTTGCATTTTTAGTGACCATCTTGAAAAAGTCAGTTGAAAGAGTTCTAAGTATAATTGAAGAATCAAATGAGTATGGATATGTTCTATGAGTCTCTAATGATTATGATAAGGCATTGGTTGTCATGATACTCCTCTGATTAGATATGTAGAGTCAAAATAGCTTGATTTTATTTTGAATGTATATGACCAGTCTGAGTGGTCATTTTGAGAGAGTTATTTTGAGTGCTTAGATCCTGTGATTGAAGTGTCTAAAGCATATGGAGGTGTTTCATATTTCCTAAATGGCTCACTCACGTGACATAAACATATGGCTATGTGAAAGGATTGAGTAGTTGTTTCATAAGTTTGAGACTGTGTTTTCTGTGTATGAAGACCTGAAGAGCAAGGAGACCTAATTGGTAGGTTCATGAGGTGAGTTGGTGTTCTAGGTGGCATGGAAATTTTTGGAAGTATGAAATGGTATATTTTAAATAGGTTTGATGTTTTTAATGCATTTTTAAAGGATTAAGGTGGTCCAAGTAGTCTCACATGTAATGTGTGAGTATGAAGGCCTAATTGTTTTAAGTCTCACCAAGACCTAATGGTGGTTTGGGGCTAATGAGGTATTGGCCAACTTAAGGAGTGTGTGGTCTTATATTTAATGTGTATGAGGACCTATTTTAAAGTTAGATCAAGTATGGTAAGCATCTTGGTTGACTAAGATGGGTTATACCAAGAGTGTGGTATAAATGCAAGGCATCATTGGCCTATTTATGTGTTGTACATGTGTGGAGCCAAGAGAAGAAGAAAAACTTTGAAAAAGAGTGTATAGGTCATTGAGGACCAATAGATAGTGAAGAGGATTAGTCATGATTATCTAATCAAGCTAATTTAGGTGGACACACATGTCATTAGACCTAATGAACCTACAGGAGGAAAAATGAGCAAGTAAGCCTTAGAAACTGTTTGAGAGAGTGTGTATTATGAACGAAGGCAAGGTGAAGGTTGTGTGAGCTTGATGGATGCATTGAGAATAAAATAAATGAATGTTTGTATAACCATTTGGTCATGTTTTTGATGTTATGATAGAGTTTTTTTAGGTCTAAATGTGTATATGAGGGTAGTTTGAGTGAAGAATAAGAGAGATTGTGGCATGCCTATGTGAGAATAATGTATGAGATAGAGAGGGTGTTTTATAGGGGTTATAAAATTAGAGTTCCATCATCAAGTTTTAAATACATCAGTTCAAAGGTGGAGATGTTTATTTTATAGGTGTTGGGAAGGTGTTCAACATCTAGATAAAAAGGACTTGACCATCCTAGTGGTAGGTGTTCCTTGTGAAATACGTGTTTCACTAAAGTCTCATATTTTTAAACCTCTTATAGAACATGAAATCCATATGTTTTCAAGATTGAGAGTGGTTTTTATTCCCTATAAGGGTTTCCCACATAATATGTTGAGTTGTGATGTGCTTCTCTTATTCATGCTTTATATGTGGTCACCTCGCTTTGATGGTAATCTAGTTACATATACTTGTTGTTTTGAATCATGAATGAATGATAATTGATATAAAAGTGAAAGGTTGGTTGACTGATTCACCCCCACCCCCTCTCAATCATGTTGTACCTACAACTCATACTCTTCATCTAAAAACATTTGAAAATCTATATAAAGATTGGGTCAAATTAAATACCTTTTTCACTACCAATATATTATCCAAAAATCTCATGGGTGATGATTTATATTGGTAAAACCAACTTAAAATTAATTTTATTACTAGTTTGGAATATTTAGTTAATGCTCTAGTCTAAGATTTTCAAACTAGTGATCTCTTTAAGAATACCTTGGCCCATTTTATCAATTGTAAGTAGCTTGAAACTGTCCAAGATTTTATTAAAAGGTGGAAGACATTGTCCAACAAATGTGAACATAACATGGCCATTGATAACCTTTTTCATCTCTTTACCAATGTTATTTTTCCCAAGTTGCAATATCAGATTTGGAATCTCTCTCCATGTACCTTAGAGGAGGCTATTAACTGAGATAAATGTCAATATTTCTTAATATATCAATTAGATGCATCTCAGCCTTCTATAAGTCTCATATATTTCTCAAAAAAAAAGAATCATCATGCTACAAATGATGGTGTCATGGACTCTTATTACACCATTCACACTATTCAAGATATCATTCCTAACTAATCTTCAGAACCAATTCCCATTTCTTAAAAATTTACCAATCCTCATTTATCTTCACTTAATAACATCAATGTTCACAACCTTTATCCCTAGCCAAATTACTAAAATGTCTACCCATACCTCTACCACAATAACTTGATCCCACTCATCTTATGAAATCTTGCTATGATCATAATAAGTTTGTTGGTTTCATGCTAGTTGGGGTAATTCTCATCAGACCTATAAATAGCTTCATAATTTGGCTATGTATTTTCTTATTGGTCCCAATTTTGACATTAATTATATCATTAAAAAATTCCAACAAGCCTATGACATTTCTTTCAAATCCCATGAAACAAATACTAAATCTCAAGCTTTGAATCAAGATAATGATCATTTGTCCATCTATAAAGATCCTCTTCCAAATCACCAAGATAACCAAGACAATCCCGCCCCTTTAACCAATAATGTATAAAGTCTTATTGACCCAAATCCAATAGAGAATGTGGTTAATACGACTAATATAAAAAGTGTGGTTGCTTTCATTGATCCTCGACCCATCTACACACCTCCATTATCTCACAAATTTAGTGTAATCCAAGATTCTTCTACAACTCACTTAAATGTGTTGGGGTAAGATTAACTTATAAATTTTGATGAACCAACTCCAACTACTCTTATGGATAACACTTCCCATTCTATTTATTTCATCCCTCCATCTTCTTTACCTAATACCAATGATACTCAAGCTTATATCTTCACTTCTTCTAGCACTTCTAAAAACTAACCTGCGTCAACTACTTCATCTTCTCAACATAATCTACCAACTTATCCTATCACTAAACCTTTTGCCTCTTATCAACATAAATTCCAATGTACTTTAGCTCCTCCTTTTGAGGACCTCCTTCAACACTATGCACCTATTTCTAACAATCTTCTTATGGGTGATAATGAGTGGGATCCTATCATAGAATTCACTAATATCCATCCCAAATCCCATTTCTTGATCTTATGAGGACCTATTCGTGTCATTGTAACCATCCTATGTAACTTTTATTTGAAATGAACATCCCTCATCCTCACCTAATAGGATGTGAAGCAACATTATCTAGATTTGAAGATATATTGCAACACGACAAAGAGATGTCCATACATATTAATGAAACAATGGACACTTCTCTTTCCCTCAAATTTCCTATTGATTCCATGATTATTGATGAGATTTTTCTTTGTTCATATGATCCTCTTATATTAATTAGTGTCCAAACTGGTGATATCTAAGTCAAGCATGCCTTGATTGATAAGGGTTCCTGAATATGTGTTTCCTCTCTCAATTTTATCAAAACCCTTGGATATTATAAATGTAATCTCAAATCCACACACAACACATGTCAAGAATATGATTGAAGTCAAAATCCTCCTTTAGGTTGTGTGTGGCTTCCAATTACCATCCCACCTGTCACCATTCGCATAAAGGTGATGATTTTTAACACTCCTCTATCTTACAACATTCTGCTTGGTAGGTCATGGACTCATCATATAAAATAAGTTACTCTTTCCACTTACCAGTGAATTAAATTTCCCTCAAAATGGAGCTCTATATGATTTATGGTGACACCAATCCCTATAATTTCAAACAATTTCAAGATAGGGGTGTATTCAAGATTCCTAAACTTGAACCATTGCCAAATGTTCCATTTCATGAGTCTTAATTATTTAACTTTCCCATTAATTCCAATCAAGGTTACAAAGGTCATCCCAAACATATTGGGAATATTCCCCCTAACCTCTTAGATTATTGTGATGATGAGCATGATGATATCAATCTCAGGATTAAAAATTTAATTTCTCACCTCATCTCATCTCTCATTTTATTACTTCTTTAAATCCTCATTCTCATCAACCACCTTGTGATGGCATCCTCATTATCTTAACTAAGGCTCAAAATTCCATTCATCGCACCTCATCAGATGATAATGTCATCCCTACCTACATCATTGGTATTCATATGCTTGATTATGATGATGGTTATACCTTAGATGATCCATTCATAAGAGGTCTTATTTAGGCTTGTGATCAAGATTATTCATTATCTTTCCTATTTACTTTAGTATTTTAGTGTACTTTCCCATATTCCATCATATATCATTCCTAATTTTAGCATTTTTCCTCTTTATCATAGGGTAGAGATGGTGTAGACACCTCTAGTTTTTGAAGAACCTCATAAGAGTATGCTTATGGAATGTGTTATGATTAGGTCATACTACTTTGCTAGGTACCATGACCCCTATAGCTTACTTATCCCTAATATGCATGCAAATCTCTTTAAGCCTTATGTATGCCCCACCCCTCCTTAAATAGATCTCAATTTAGATCACATTCCTACACCCATTTTAGTTGAGTCTATTCTTGCTTCTAATCATATCACTCCTACTATCGAGCCTATCTTATCTCTCCACTAGCACCACCTTCTCTTGGTGATGGTTTGATTCATTTTCCATAGCTAGCTCCATTTCCCACCAAATGGGATGATGATCCTTCCCAAGTTCCTTCTACGTTTTTTACACCTCATCTATGAATACCCCTACTAAGCCTATTCACAGGTGAATTTGTTGCTTCCAAGGCATAGATAATCATTTATCTATGTATTATCACAAGATATGACAATATATTAATAATTTACATCCTACTACCCCTCAGTCCTCAAACAAGGTTATACCTCCCATAAAGGTACTATGTAAGTATATTTTTAAGTATGGTGAGGTATGTTGTCTTTGGTCACAATGTGGCACACATCACACCAATCATTTCTACATCCTTCAGCAACATCTTAAAGATAATATTTTAACTATTCCCTTACCTTCTACTATTCTTCCCATAGGTCATTCTCATAATAAGGCTCCTCCTTCTTCCCTCATGGTTCCATCTCCTCTTATGGTCCCTTATTCACCTCGTATTCCTCCACCCATGAATCCTTCACCGATGGACCTTCCTTCACCTATGGATCCTTCTTCACCTATTATTCCCTCACCTGTGAATCCTTCCCCATTAATAATCCCTTCATCTCTTATATAAACCACTCACATTAATTATCTTGAGCATACCTCACATGATATCCCTCCTTAGCATGATCCATCAAGAATTTCTACCTTTTTTGTTGAGGAGATTAGATGTGAAGTATTTTCCTAGTTTTTGCTGAAGATAGATGAGATATTAATTGTAGTTCACATTCAACTTCATAGAGACTTATCAAATGTTATGGATAATGTGTGTGGAAAATTTAAGAGCACATTCATGGTGTTCTTACATTCTTATTTTGGATTGGACATGTGCTCCAATGTTATCTTTATCTACTTGTTATATCATTTGACATTCTTGTCAAATTTATCTTACATGGTGACTTTGATTTGGCACTTGATATTGCTTATAATGTCATTTATCTTTGCTTATGGATTTATTATTTATCATTGCCTTCTTTTTATTCTTTATTTTATTTCTTAAATACTCCCTTGTCCTCTTTTCATGATTGTTTGCTATCTTATCTCTATAAACACGGATAATTGTTATTGTGACTTGGATATGCAAACCTTTCTCCCTTTACTCATTCCTTCTATACCATGTGATCAGATATCAAATAATTAACCTCGTTAAATTTTCCTTTTACCAGTCCACTTTGGATCTCCTTTCTTCCCATTTATTCCCTTTTGAAAAATTTAAGAATATACATGGTTGAGACTTGAGATAACATGTTGGTTCATTATTAAGCATAAGTGTTGTAGTTAGTCTTGTCTTTGGTTACTTAACTTCCTTTAGCCTAATCCTAAATATTATTCATGTGTATAACTCTATATCTCATGATTTGTCATTCCAAGTTCTTATGGAGGATGAATCTTAAAAAATCCATAAAAATATTCAAAATCCAAATCATTTAACAAAAGACAATTTTTGAAAAGGCAACATTCAAAATTATCAACAATCAAATCACATTAAAAGATGTGATTCAAAGCACATCTCCTTATTATAGTCAAATATCAAACTCCATAGTTGGCCTCAAGATATAGCTAAGGTCCATTGGGGTGTGGTAGGCCAGTAGATTAGAAAAGGAGAATTAAAAAAATCTTTTAGTTCTACCTACTTTCTCACGCAAGTACCTAATCTTCATAGTAGAGCGATGGCTCTATAAGGGGTCCTGAAGAATGGGAAACACATCATGGAAATGTATGTCCATTTTAATTTTATTTTAATAATATACCTTCATAAGTTGATCTTTGTATCACACTTATTTTCCTACATAGTTTTGTGTCTATAGCAAACAGGTTTTCTTTATACCTTGATGGTCACCAATAACTTAGTGTCTTCTCATGTCCTTAGTATGCCTCATGTCTCCTAAGGTCTTCTCATAAGAAGCCTAAATTATTAATTTTACATTCCCTTTTTCACTTCCTACAATCCTCATATTTTCTCTTGATAAATATTTCTTTGTTTATTGATCACTCCCCTATGGATTCCATTTATAATTTGCCTTGTAAGACGATGGATAGGACCTAGCTTTCCTCACAAATTACAAAAATTTCACATTCCTACAACCAACACCCCTTTTACCATATTTTCACATTTATTACACCTTATTGGTGTTTCCTTTATGAGTTACAGTGTAAGACCATGGATAGGACATAGCCTTCCTCACAAATATTTTCAATAATCCAAGTCACAAAAAAATTACATGTGTCAATATGAGATAAGATTTGATTGATTATGAAGTTACACATCACTGACATACTTACCATCTTGATTTATTATGTTTTATGATTAATTTATTACTCTTTCACTTTTATCTTCTTATTTTCTAATTGCATGTAAGAATCCAACCATTTCTTGATTTTTTTTCATACTTCCTAGCTTGAATTACAATGATAAATTTAAAACTAATTTTGCCAATTCTATTTTTATTTTATACTTCCCAATGTGGTTTAGTATTATGGATTGAATCAATTGATTTTTTTTTATACCAGTTGTTCTTTCAAAGTGTTTTTCACTAGATTACATTATTTTCATTCTTCCCAACATGATTTAGTGTGATTTTACTTATCTTAATTTGGTACAAATTTTTCGACCTATCCACAATCTCTCACATTAAGATCTGATCTCTAGTTTAGAAAATGGTACTAAGTCAAAAATTTCATCATATTTCACGCATTTACATACTATTATGGTCACTTATTCAAACACTAAGTTTACCAAATTATCCTTATTTTGAGCATGTTAACTTAACAAACTAAATCAGCCTTTTTATTTTTCCCCTCTTAGTAATAAGTCAGTATAGTGGATTAACCTACTAAGTTAGTAGTGATGTACTACGTCAAAAGTGTTCTAAAATTAACTAAATCATCCTAAACCTATTAAGTCAGTAGCGTGGAACCAAAATTTTCAACCTACTAGGTTGATAGGGTTGACATAGTTGGCTCAAACTATAGACACCTAAAAATGGCCACTAATGGCTTCATACCAGATTTAAGATTGATTCTTACTAACCTTTGCAAATCAAGCCTAAGAATAAATAAACATCTCAAAATTGGCTTCATAACATGCAATTTGGCCTATAGACCTATTAAATACAAAAAATACACACATACAATTATTTTAAATCTTACAGAATGCTAAAAGCCTAAACATAATTAATTAAAATGCTAAACCTAATTAAATGCCTAATTTAATCAACCATGAGAAATTAATGAATTATCAAAAAGAAAATTCAAATATCAAATAATATCCTAGGAATTCATATTTATCTTTCATCAATTATCAAAAATCCTAAAATATCTCAACATGCTTATTTATTACTAATCATGACCATTTGACACCTTTTAACTCTATTGGGGTTAATTAACTCACTAAGATTAGGTTTGAACCCATTACAAGCTCTAACTACACTCTAACTCACTTTGGGTTAAGGTTAGTTTATAAACCTATAAATACAAGCCTAGACCTCTTCATTTAGAGAGATTGAGCATAATAAGGTTATAATACAAGATTTGGTGCATGATTCAAAGCTATAGTGTTATAATGCCAAAATCACAATCCAAGTCATCAAGTTACATCAATCAATTATGAGCCAAACAATGGTGCCAAGGAGAGAAGGAGCCACACTCCATTTTCTAAAGACTTATTGAGCACAGACTAAGCAAGCCAAACAACCACATCATTTAGAGTATTTAAGGAAGGTAAGGAATGAGTAAGTTCTTTGCATTTTAGTTGAGCTTTGTCATTTTTTGTTTATTCATTAAGCTCCCCCTTAAGTAGGTGTTATGCATGTTAGTGTGTTTTCATTCAAGTTTTTTAACTTGTTTTAAAACATGATCTAACCACCCTTATTGGATTCCTTGATCACAAATGGCATGCTCAATGGGACTAAGAGCACCCCATGAATCAATGAAATGAATAAACAACTCAAAAATTAACAAATGAATGCTTAAATATAATCAAAATTATATTTTTATCTTTGATTTTACCATATTTTTAATTTTTTAATTAACTCAGATCTACATAGAGACCGACATCATTCAAGCATAACCAACATTGATTCTATGTGACCATCATTGATTTTGCCCAATTGAAATTAATTCTAGGTGATCGACATTGGTCAAATTATAGGGGAAACATGGTTTACAAATATTATATTTTGCATCTATTTAGCATTCCAAATTGTGATTTATTAGTTTCATTAGCATTTATATTGTCTGCCTAATCATTGTGTTGTAGGTTTTGAGTAGTTTTTATCTAAGATTGGACTAACCTAAAATTCTACTTCACTTTGGTTTTTCTTTGAGGTTCATAGGTAACTAACATTAGTCTTGATCAAATGGTATTGGTCTTTTACTTCCATCATCAGTTCTCTATGAGACTGATTGGCATCAGTTGCTTAGTACCTAACATCAGTTAGTTTTAACTGATGATGATCATTATGTTTTTAAAAATAAAAACCTGAGAGATACTTTGTGAAAGTTTATTTTCTCACAATTGAAAGTGATTCTACGGAGGAGACTATCTAACCCTTGCAGGTCCAAGGCATGATTGGAACACAAAGTTTTAAGTTTAAATGGTTTTAACATTTCATTTTGGATACCTAAAAATAATTATCTAAGTCATTCACACTTCATTTTTGGTTCTAAAATAAACTTGTTAAATTTTGAACATTTGAAATTTGGTGCTTAAAATGAATTAGAATTGCTAATGTTTTTAAAACACTTCATGTTTGGTGCCTAAAAATAATTCTTAAATATTGAACACTTCATTTTGGTATTTAAAAAAAAATTAGGCCAAATCTTTAACATTTGGGCTTTGGGCTTAAAATGAACCTAGATGGTTTTACTTAATTTAGTGTTGTGCAATTTCTTTCAAACTTTCACACTTAAGCCAAGGGGCCAAGTAAAGAGTTTTATCAAACATTTCAATTTGGTGCCTAAAATCAACACTTACTTCAATTACAATTCATTAAAAATAATTGTTTGAATTTGTTTGTTTATTTACATAAAAATAATAGCACGTGTATGCTCTCCCATATCCGATATAGGGACATTGGGTGACCAAAAGTGCCTTTTCATTGCATTGTGCTTAGTCCAAGGCATGGAAAGAAAGTTATCTAAGCTCTCCTTAAAACCTACATGGTTTGGGTGATCTAAAATTAACCCTAATGTCTTTCCACTTAATCATTTATTTTCATGTAATTTGGCTTGTAGAGGGGTGTCATTGCCTCTTCAAAAGTTCTTAAGGGAAGCATTAACTTGGTGCTTTATCTCCCAGTAGTGTTTAAACCTTGCTCCATGACAGAGTATATAAATTACAATATGCATACTATGAGATCCAAGGGGTTGAGTGGCTAACCTCTCCTTTTCTAATAAAACCCTGAGTCAGGTCTAGTCAACTAGGGGATTCCACTAAGTAGTCCATGAATGGAAGCACCATTCAAAGGAATAGACCCTTACATGGTAAGTTGATCAGTATGAACTCAATTTATGCGATGCTTCTCTTATGTTAGCCACACTTGGGATCAATCTAAATGATTGTAAATTATAAGTTTTAGTCAACCAGACTTGTCATACCTTGTTAAGATCTAAGATGATATACTTAGTTTATTTAGTATTTTTCCCTTTATTTCTTAGTGCTTTAAGTCTAAAACTTTTTTTTATACCACGTCATAAATAAGTTTATTTGTCTACACTACTCCATTATTTGAGGAGGTATTATGTTATTCATTTGACACCTTGATTTAACTTAGACTCTTTGTGTCAAAAACATTGTGTGTCATTTGATTGAGATGGGTAATGTTATGTTTCCCAAATCAATTCAAGTTTTGAGCCTTAGAAGTCTTTTGAAACAAAACATTGTTTATACCTTTTGAGAGAGCTAATGTCATTATGTTACTCAAATTATTTCATAGACTTGTCTTATCTTGTGTCTAAATTTTCCATTGTTTAAATTAAACTATGTGTTTTGTGGGATCTTTATCTAGTAAAGTTGTGTTGTTCAAATTTGCCTAACTTGTTGGTTATTAAAGCCTAATTTTTCTTAATTTAATTTTTTAATTAAATTTTACAAGTTTGGATCCAAATATTGATTTATTTCTATTTAGGCCTTGACTCGCAAGTGATGATACAAATAGATTTCTCTTTTGGGTTGCATAAGTTAGGTAAATTTTGACGCAAAATTTAAAAACTATATTGTTTGTGTCTTTGTTTCAGATAATCAGTCTATCTTCAAGTGCCTTTCGTTTAGTGTCTCCTACCAATTTGATCAAGTTTATGTTTAGAATAAAGTGCCTTATTTATGACAAAGTGTTCCAAGATTTTTATATTAAAATCATCCTTTTGTTTAAAGTCTAGCTTTTAACATCAAGTTTGGATAATAGTCCTAGCACATGCCTTGTTTGAGCCTAGATTTTGTTGTCATGTTTAGCCAAAAGACCTAGCAACTTTTACCTTTCCTTGTTTAGACTTATTTAGAACATCTTTGGACTGAGAGTTTGAAATTTTTTTTTAGTTCATTTATTTGACCTTGTTTGTTTGAAACATTTAAATTTAGACGTTTGACATTATATTGTTTTTACCAAGTCTTTGCATAAACCTTTTGGAGATACAGATCCATCCCTTTGACCAAGTTAGAACTAGTTTGAACTTTTTTTTTCTTTTTAGACATATTTTTTTAGAGTTTTTATAACTCTAATCCCATCTTGTTGTGAAACATTTGCCATTGATTTAACCATGTCTCACTATACACGTAGTGGAGTCATGTATAATCTAAGATATGGAAATATTATCACACAAGAGGACTTTGTTAAAGACCTTATGCAGATGATGTTTTTTGGGAGATGGATACTTATGCACCTTCCAACACTCAATCAGGTGAATAGATTCAAGATCTTTTGGCCCATTACTTAGTTAAGATGCCTCCATACATGGAGCGATACCAAGAATAAATAATAAATGTTTGTCTAGCATACCTTTAGTTGTGTAAAATTTTCAATAGTAACCTTATTATGTTACAATGTTGTCAGCCTATGATCCTAATAGAGCTATAGAGGTAGGGCATGAAAACTTTCCAAGTCTAGTAAGAGGGCCTTACCACATGTCTTACAATGAACATGCCCCTTCTAGTAATCCTAATTTTATTATGTTGATGCCATATCAAGATCCATGTATTCTTGTCACACAAAGGGGACTCATGAATGGCCACTTCATTCAAACACAGATAGTATAACAAACATATCAAAACCTAGAACATAACTTTAATAATATGACCATGTCAAATGCACATCTTATTAAGTTATTTCCTTCAATAGGAGTCTTACTTGAGTTGACAATTCAAAAAATTTAGGGTTTAGACCTAGTTATACAAAGTACCTTGTGAGAAAACATGTTCAATACCCTAATTATCAAGGAAGTGTTTTATGCTTCTATGTAGAATAGTGAGTCAAACATAGTGGACAATATGTAAATAATGTCTAATTTAAACCAAAATGTGTTAACGCACAAAAAAATAGTCAACAACATAATGTGCCTTTAAATAACACTATGAGTGGTTCACAAACTCAACGAGTAGGAGTTTTTACTTCTCAACCTCAACTAACCACCTATAATCCTCAACTAATTTCTTCTACGAGCACCAAACAAAAAGGATTAAATATTCAACCAATGACTAGTGCAATGCCACAATAAAATGTGATGAATCTTACTCCACCCCAACATGTGACAAGTAATTAAAACATATTTCCACCTCAATAGGGGGAAATAAATGTTCCACCTATTTAGGTATCATTGAGCATACCTCTTCATTTATAGACTAACATGTTGATCCAAAACCAAATGATGTCTAACCAATAGCATATAAACATTGGTCAACAATAGATGTTGAATCTCTAACATACATCTACTTCCCAAAAGGGATTCATGCAACCAAGAGGTTCCAATGTTCCATAAGTACCAATTAGGTAATAATTTCCTTTTAAGCAAAATGTGACACAAGTTCAATGATAGGTTCTTATTTCACAATTTCCCCTTAATCAACAAGGTATGACTACTTGGCAACATATCCCTATTCAACCTCAATAGGCACAGTACAACCACATTCCTCGATCCCAACTATAGTTTTCCCAACATTAGGCCTATATACCCAATCCCAACTAGAATATCAAATTAAAATATACATAATTTCAATAATTGTACCCTATTTCATGCATGTGTATTCTTGGTTCATTCCCTAACCAATCTAACATTCCCCAGAAAATGCCTCCACTATACCCTTGTCAAATTAATCCACTTATGACTGCATAGCCTCCACTTTAGGCTAATGATCCTATTAGTTTCATCACATAAGAGCTATAATAAATGAAGGATATAATTTCCCTTATCCAAGTTGGTAAAGAAACTAATAAATTCAAGTTGGATGATGTGTGTTCTTACCCCTTCAAAATGGAGTATCTACAAATACCATTTCCTCCAGGGTATGAAGCACCAAAGTTTGACAAATACAAGGGGAAAGGTGACCCCAAGGCCCATTTGATTAAATTATTTGTTACATGTTATCCAATGGACTATAATGACATATACCTTTTGTTATTATTTCCAAGGAGATTATCAGGTTAAGCATTATAATGGTTCTTGAATTTTCCCAAGAATTTAGTATCTGATTTTGATGATCTTTCAGACAAGTTCATGTAAAACTTATCTAATGCAATATTGAACATGTGATTTTATTGTTATATTTGATGAAATTAAAAAAAAATGTTGGATAAATCTTTTCAAGTTATCTATAGCAATAGAGAGCCCTTGCAATCTAATTCACCCATAGTCTACCAAATAAACAACTAGCCATCATGTTTTCCAAAAATCTACACAACAAGATATCTTATAGTTTAAAGTTGTAATGTAGACATACCTTCAAGGAGATCATTGACCAAGGTTTGTTGATTAAA
Organism: Torreya grandis; assembly: GCA_037957365.1. NCBI lineage: Eukaryota > Viridiplantae > Streptophyta > Pinopsida > Cupressales > Taxaceae > Torreya > Torreya grandis. Next base: position 915,681 of record JARHVA010002877.1, on the reverse strand, counting down.
ATAGCCTCACCCAATCAAAGCTAGAATAAAAACTAGAATAATGACCAAAATCAGAACCAAGTTCAGGCATAAGTACCATAGCTAGCTTAGGCCAATAATTATAACAAACCTAAGTAATTCAATCGTAACAAGATTGTTTTATGAAATGGAGTAATAAATTCATGACTTGTCCAAATGGTTAAAAAACCATTTTCACATTGTACACCACATATTAAAATAACTCATAACCAACAACCTCTTCAACAAATGTAGTAAGCATAATAAGCACAACAACCTAGACTAGTGTAATAAATGTAGTAACCTATGCCTTTGAAAAACCCTCCTCTAAGGATAAATGTTCCTACTCATCATGTCTTTAGTAACCATTAATAAGCCCTTGAATATATGTTCCACAAGCTCATTGTAGCTAATTTAATTAACTGGCCTATTCTAAATCACTTTTTTTAGGGCTCTACCTATCCATACTGATATAGGCCAAACAAATTTTATGAGTATCATCAAGTCAATGGACATAATTTACACTATTGTGTGCAAATCAAACATATGATTAATAATATGTTGTAAAATATAGAGATCACATTGGATCATGGAGATTCCACATCTAGTTAGTACTTTGAAATCTATCAAAATCCCTTTATCCAAAATAAAAACCAATAACAACAATAATGGCTAGTATAACAATAATAGTATCAATAACCAAGGTAGAATCAACAGAACCAATAGTATAACCAATAATGTTTAGAAAATGGATAGAACCAAGGCCAATATGATGTGAACAACTAATTGACCTACCATGCAATTACACATGACTAAAATAAGGTTGTAGGCTATATTGAAGGAGGTCACATTAATAGCATTTCGATCAATCTACGACCAAGTACAAATCAGACAAGGCCATTAATAATCATTCCCAATAAACCAATTCATACCAATAATCCTTCCTTAACCTAGGATTGCATATAGGTGAACCAACAAGTAAGGATTCCCACTATTGGAACTTATATCAATAACTTATCATTATCCCATGACCACACACAAAGACACTAGTAATTCTTATTTTTCCCCCTTCACCATCATTTGTTAGCAATAATGGTCCTATACCTAATCCTAATTGTGAAATCACAACTTGGTGGACAATGATTACCATACCATGCCCATAGCCATCTACCACTTCACCCATCAAAAAACCACCCATTCTAGCTAGGAATAAGACATTTACCATTATGCAAGAAAAGACATTTGACATTGTGGAATAATTTCAAAAGACACCTACATAAATCTCCATTTTATATTTGCTACGTATGTCTACAATCCAAAAAAACATCTTGATAGAGTTCCTTGGCCAATCTCAAGTTCCTAATGACATATCTCAAAACAAATTTTAAGCTTTAGTTAGACATTTAGCACCAGACCAATAATTAACCTTCAACCAAAATGATATGTCATCCCTTGGCCCACGATATAAAAATTCATTATACATCAAATTTTACATAATGTAGCACAAAGTGAAACATATCTTCAAAAACAATGGATTGAGTCTAAATATTGTGTCTCTAAAGCTCATCAAGTATCTCAAGTTTATGATAGTAGATCTCCAAGTAGAAACAATCACCATCAAAGCCTATGATAATGAAGAATGAGAATCATAAGGCACCATTAGCATAATAGTTATCATTGGGCCTTTGACCCATGATACACTATGTCATGTGTTAGATCTTTATTTGTCATATAATATGCTTTCAGGAGGACCTTGGATACATGATATCTATGCAATCTCATAGGCATTGCTCTAATGTATCAAGTTTTCCTATTCAGGTATGGAGGTTACTATTCCAAGAGATTTTCATCCATAAGAGCATTGTAAGCATTTATAGGCTAAGTTCAAAAGCTATAACTACCATTTTGGCATGAATCTCATATTTAAGAAGGACAAGGGGAAGGAAATACTTTTTGATTCACTAGAGGACAACCACATTGACCTTGATACCTTTAATTCACTTTCCCACATGCTACCTCCTGAAACATCCAATCATTATACCATCTCAGCTACTAGCCCAAGGGAATACTTGACCCATGACACCTTTCACATTACCAAGCCTCCACAAAACCTAAATTCCTTTGGAAGACCAAAATCTAAACCACTCATGCAATGCTAAAGAAAGGGCAAAGGCCATCTGTATAGTTTAGCACCTATCACTTTCATACCAACCTTTGGCCAAAAACAAAAACCTCTTGAAGATGATGAATCATGGTTGTATAATTAAAAGTTGGTTGGTTATTAAAAAAATCCAAATACCCCATTCCTAATCAAATCATAGAGAACCAAGACTATGGAGGAGGCCTTGACCCAAATCAACAACAAACACTTAAGCCAATTTTTATGACTCGGTACAAAGGAACATATGGTCTCAAATTTAAGCCACTTATGGGTGACCCTACATATCTTATTTGAGTTCCATCACTAATGACTAGTGACGATGATGTAAAAATCAAAAAAGATTCTAATCATAGCCCTTTTGATGACCTATCCCATACCAATTCATTTGAAAATAATGTCATTTGTACCCTTTAACTAGTTATTTATCATAATCCACTTCCATTATATTATCCTCAAATGATAGACTGGGACTAACAAGAATCAAATGTGTTAGCTGATGAGTTTTAGAATGATGAGGCCTTTTATGATTTTCTAGACCTTAGGGATAATGTTTCACAAACAAGGTTTGTCAATCAAATTGGATCTTAAAGACTATTTTGGAGAGTAGGTAAACACCTTTATCTAAACATAAATATATAAAACATTGAGGTCCCAAAATCAAAACCTCTTTGAGGCACTTTTGGACTAAGGAAATATTAAAGATACATGCCACTATAGTGGTGAAAACCTATTTCAAGTGCCATTAGATGGGGGTGTTCAACCTTATTTAAACATAGACTAAGTACCACCAATGATGAACTTGTCTATGGGTCTGAGTTTAGCCTTGAATAATAATAAGCTTTTCATTAAATCATCTAGGATACCACTAATGATGAACTTATCTACAAGTATGAGTTTAGTTTTAAATAACTATAGGTGTTTGATCACATCATCCAAGAATTTACAACTATCTTTATCATATGTCCATCCCTACTATTAGGGTATTTTGATTCATCATGCCTAGGAGAACTCAAAGTGCCATTCCTAACAGGGGACTCTGATGCTATAAAATAGTTCAAATATTTGCCCATTATTCTTGAAGATGTTTTGACCCTTCTAGTGGAAGATATAATAGAGGTTAATATTGGGACTCTAAATGACCTAAAATGGATTAAATTAGGCACATCCCTCATTAAGGAGTAATGTGAAGTCTTTACATCCCTTTTAAGGGAATTTGTAGATATATTTACATGGGCCTACTCTGGCATGCCAAGTTTAGACCCCACCTTGGTTTTTCACCACCTTATGATACATCATGATGCCAAACCTATGAAACAAAAATTACACAATATGCATCCTCGTATTATTATATTATTAAATAAAGAGTTATAAAAACTCTTGCAAGTGAGATGTATTAGGTCAATTGACTATTATGAATGGATATCCAATGTTATGTTAGTCAGCAAGAAGCTAGAAGAAATCAAAATCTATACTAATTTTAGAGACATAAATAAGGCCTACCCAAAGGATGAATTTTCTCTACCAGACATTGACATGATTGTTGACTCCATAATGGGTTATGAGATTCTTTCACTAATGGACAAATTCTGAGGCTACAATCAAATCCGAATAGCACCAAAAAATTAACATAAAACATGTTCACCACTATGTGTGGAACATTCTATTATTAGGTTATGCCATTTGGTCTCAAAAATAGAGGGTCCACCTATCAAAGATCCATGACTATCATATTTCATGATATGATGCATGACATTGTTGAAGACTACGTTTATGACATACAAGTTAAATCAAATACCAAGGCCTATCATCCAAAAGCACCAGGGAGGATATTTGAGTGATTGCATAAGTAAAACATCAAGATCAACCCTAAGAAGTGTGTTTTTGGAGTTACTTCAGGTAAATTTCTTGGATTCATTATATCTCGCAAGGGTATTGAAGTTGATCTAGCCAAAGTATGAGCCATAACAAACATGCCACCACTAACTAATTTGAAGTAGCTCCACATTTTGTAGGGCAAGATCCAATCTATTAGATGATTCATATCTCAATTGTCTCATAAATTCCATCCATTTACACATCTACTAAATAAGGGTGTAAAATTTCATTGGGATGATGAATGCCATAAATCTTTTCAACACTGGATGGACTATCTTACAAATCTACCTATTTTATTACCTCCTATGCTAGGAAAATCATTCCTTCTATACCTATCAGCTACAGATAAAGCCCTAGGGGCACCTCTAGCTCAACATAATGATAATGGAAAAGAGCATGTTGTGTATTATTTTAGTTATATATTGGTCACATATGAGCATAATTATATGCCCATTAAAAAATTCTATCTAGATATGGTCTTTGTAGCTCAAAAACTATGACATTACATGTTAAACAATAAGACCATAATCATTTATAAAGTAGATCCACTCAAGTAAATACTGTCTAAAATATCACTACAAGGCTATATGGCCAATGGATCATACTTCTCAGTGAGTTTGAGATAGAATATGTCAACTAGAAAGCCATCAAGGGGCAAGTTCTTAGAGATCAGCTTGCTGAAGCACCCCTTGTAAACATAGATCCACAAACATTTCAATTTCTTAATGAATCCATTATAACCATCATTGAAACACCTCTTAAAGAAAAGCATTGGAAGTTTTATTTTGATGGATCATACATAGCACATGGATCAGGGGTAGGCCTTTTGTTTATTACTCCATAGGGGGATCTAATCCCTAAGTCAATCAAAATCAAATTTCCTTATACCAATAACATGGTTGAATACAAATCACTCATCATAGGGATATTAAATATAGTAAAATATAACATACAATATCTAAAGGTTTATGGTGATTCTCAATTAATTGTCAATCAGGTTATAGACCATTTTTACACCAAAGATGATAAGTTGGTTATGTATAAGGCCATGGTCAATACTCTCAAATAGCAAATTGTTGATGTCTAGTTTAAACATATACCAAGGGACAATAAAAAATAGCATATGCCATGGTTACCATTGGATCATTTATTCAACAAATAGATACAGCCAAAGAATACCAATTTCTTATTGAAAATTTGCTAGTACAAACTCATGAACCTTCAACTGTCATAATGATCTGTGATATTTTTGGTCCAAGCTCTACTTAATATTTAGACCTATATGCCTATCTCTATGAGAAAATTATGCCACTAGAATTATCCCACAAATAATCCAAAGCCTTTGTCCATAATGTTTCATGTTATACCTTACTCAGACCAACCCTATATCATTGTAGTTTTGATGGAACTCTGTTTCATTGTTTAACTTCGATAGGATATACACTAGCATTATAATAAATTCATGAAGGGTTATGTGGATCCTAAACTAATAGGGTATTCCTCTCCAAAAATATATTGTGTACTATGTATTATTAGCCAATGATGGATGCAGATGTAGTTGTATATGTTAAAAGATGTGATAAATTCAATACCATGCCAATTTGATTAATGCCCTAACCAAGTCTTTGAAACCAATGCTGACACTATGGCCATTTGTTACATGGGGCCTTAATCTCACTGGGAAGATAAACCCCACCTCATATGACAACCATAAACATATCCTTATTGCCATAAAATATTTCATTAAGTGGGTTTAAGTTATACCCCTCACGTGACTGGAAAGCAAATTTATGAATTCATTTTCAATCATCTCATTTGTCACTATAGTATCCCTTCTAACAGTATATATGATAATGGTGGATCATTAAATAACAAGGATGTCAAATCGTGATGTGTTGAATATAAAATCAAATAAAAATTTTCCATAGCATATTACCCACAAGGCAATAGCCAAGTTGAAGTATCTAACAAAACCATTATAAACATCCTTAAAAATATTGTCAATGATGTCAGTCATGATTGGCACTTTTAAATATTGTGTGCCCTCTGAGCATACTATACCAATCACCATATTCCCACTAGTGCCACTTCATACTCATTTATGGTAATAAGGCCATTCTTCCCATTAAGTTCAAGTTAGCTGCATTACACATCTCTTTGAAACATGTCCTAGATGGTAAAGACTATCGAGTAGATTGTCTGCAAGATCTAGAATTACTTGATGAAAAACACATGGACGTAGTAAATAAACTTCAATCATATCAAAACCAACTCCATGGTCACTACAATTAGTGTGTGAAGCACATTGAATTTGAACTTAGTGATCTTGTCCTTAAAGAAAACCAAAAGAATATCATAGTCAAAAAGAAGCATAAAGGCAAGTTCAAACCTGACTAAGTAGGTCCTTTAATCATTGTTGCAAACTATGGCACTAGATCATATAGGCTCACCACATTAGATAGGGATGAACTCCATGAGCCAATGACCATTATACATCTCAAACATTACTTTACTTTAGTGATTTGGTGTATTGTCTATGAGGACCATTTTAAGTTGTATCGTATTATAAACTTTCTTCTTTGTACCATACCATTACACCATTTTATCACTTTGTCATTCTACCATACTTTTTATATCAACTAAATTGTTTTGACCCTCCCTACCTAGCTTGTTTGACCTTGGTTCAGTTCCATTGGTTCTACTTTCAGCATGAAGATTCAAATCATTTTCAAAATTTATTTCAATTATTCCAGATAGAGGCCATGTTTTAGAGTAATATGATAGAGGTTTTAGTAGTTGCATCCTTCATTTCTTATTTTCTTATCTATACCCAAGTGTGTCTGATTATAATTGCATTTGTGTAAATTAGTTTCTCACCATCTTGCTGCTAATTATAACCATTTATGGGTAAATTAGTATCATTGACTTATGCAATTATTTTCTAGTTATAACTACCTATGGGAAAACTAGGGGCAACACTTGTTTATCTTGCCTTGACATACCATCTTGTCATTCTTATGTCATATTGTGCCATTATGCCAATTATGCCTATTTTATTTAAATTAGATGCTACACTAGTTAGATTACTCTGTTGTAATGCAGAACTACTATGACTTGAGGTCATTTTGGGATTATTTAGGTCATGCTCAATTCTCATTGAGATTAGCCCAATCACCCCTTAGCCATGCACTCACCATTTTGTGAGCAATATTTAATTTTGAATTCTCTTGCTATTTTTCAATCTTGGAGCGTTTAGTATCTCATCATTCTCTATCAAGTTGAAACACTCCAAAATTTCCAAAAAACATTTGTAAAACCAATTTAGAAAAAATAATGCCCATTAACCACTTCTTTGCCTTAAGGATTCTGGGAACCCTTACTAAGTCACAAGAAACCACTTGTTATTTTAGTTTCCCCATCCTTCTTGGACTTTTATCCCATGATCTCACCATTTTGAGAGCTTATTCCCATATTCTTCTATGACATCCTACATCTTTTCTCTCTCATCATTTTCTTCTATCATATTTCCTAGGAGAACTACATTTAGCCTAAAGTTTTGTTGGATATTACATCCAAGAAATACGTAAATAACATCCACTTACCTAGTTCATATGGAGACAACTTGACCACCCCCTTCCTTTTCTTTTCTTACCCCGCTTTCTTTATTTTTTAAGTTATATCCTATTTTCTAGGGGCAATGTGCATCATCTTGTTTGTGTCATGTTGTTTGTACTAACATTGTGATTAACCATTATTTTTTTATTGTTTCTCTTTGTTTGGTTTATTTTATTTATGTTTGTTTATTTATTTGCCTAGTTTTTTGCTTTACTATTGTGCCTTGATTCAGTATATGTGCATTCATTGGGTGATTCCTTGTGTATTATTCTTGAATCCATCCACATTCACACATCAGCATTATCATCATGGTTTTTATCATTGGTGCATTATTTTAAATTGAGTATAGGATCAGTAATTATTCCTTATACATACTTTGTCCAAGTCCTCATGGTGTTCTATCATGATGCCTATTCTCATGTGCTATAGAAAAAACTAGCTTCAAAAGTATACATAAAAAAAGGTAGTAATGATATCTCTTTGGCACCATACTAGTAACATTCTCGATCTAGTCTAAATCATATCCTAAATAGAGTGATTAAATAACAAAATAATTTTCCTCCTTGCCAATTCAGATGAGCATCTCCCTTCTAGCAGGTTGCCTAATTCATCTTTCTTCTTTATACCTAATTTGCCATCATCTTCCATATCATGTTTTCCATAATCAAGGTCTAATGATTATAACCACCTTTGGGAAAATAATTATACACCATCCCACTTGCATTTCCAATGATTATAAATGCCTTTGGGCAAATCATTGCATTTCCAACAATTTGAGGGTTAATGATTATAATTGCCTTTAGGAAAATAATTCACTTTCGTCTACCCAATTAGGGCATGTTTTTATCATGCCAATGATTATAGCTGCATGTGGGCAAATCATTATTTTCCCTTTAACTAATTAAAATTACCTTTTGGAAAATCAATCTCTTGTTATCCTAAGACTTTTAGATGATTATAAATGCCTTTAGGCAAATCATCACCTTTTTTATCCCACTTTTATCATTGATTATAACTACCTATGAGAAAATCATCATGTTTGTCTACCATAACTAGGGTAGCTCCATATGCCACTGATTATAAACACTTATGGGAAAATCAGTCCCTTCTACCCCATCATTTTATTTATTTGGTCCACTTGTTTCCTTATTTTGAGGGACCATTTATTGAACCCTTTTCCAACCATGGGGGCACCTATAGTTCAATCATTGCCATTGAAGTTATAAGCATAAAAAACCTTTTCATTATTTGAGAAAACATTAATATGATTATAGATCATATCACCTTCCCAAATAGGGGCAAACTATAGACACCTAAAAATGGCCACCAATGGCTTCATACCAGACTTTAGATCGATTCTTACCAACCTTTGTAAATCTAGTTTAATAATCACTAAACATCTCAAAATTAGCTTCAAAACATGCAATTTGGCCTATAAACCTATTAAATGGGGCAAATGCACACATACAATTAATTCAAATCTTGAAAAATGCTAAAAGCTTAAATAGAACTAATTAAAATGCTAAATAGAATTAAATGCCTAATTGAATCATCCATGAGTAATTAATGAATTATCAAAAAGGAAATTCAAAAATAAAAGAATATCATTGAAATTTATAATTACCTTTTGTGAGTTGTCAAAAAATCTAAAATATCTCAACATGCCTATTCATTGTTAATCATGACCATTTCACACCTTTTAACTCTGTTGAGGTTAATTCAGTCACTAAGGTTACGTTTGAACCCATTCCAATATCTAACCACACCCTAACTCACCTTGGGTTGGGGATAGTTTCTAAACCTATAAATACAAGCCTAGACCTCTTCATTTAGAGAGCTTGAGCATAGTAAAGTTATAATGTAGGATTTGGTGCATGATTCAAAGCTGTAGTGTTATAATGCCAAAATCATGAGCCAAGCCATCAAGATACATCAAGAAATAATGAGCCAAACAATGGTTTCAAGGAGAAAATGAGCCACACAAATCCATTTTCTAAAGACTTCTTGAGCACAAACTAAGCAATCCAAATGAACACATCATTTAGAGCATTAAAGGAAGGTAAGGAATGTGTAAGTTATTTGCATTTTAGTTGAGCTTTATCATTTGTTATTTATTCACTAAGCTCTCCCCCATGATCTAGGAAAGTAAGTGTTATGCATGTTAGTGTGTTTTTATTCAAGTTTTTTTACTTATTCTAATACATGATCTTACCACCCTTTTTAGACTCCTTGATCACATAGGCTACCAACTCATTTCCGTGTTTATAATAAATGCCTTTGATAGTTCTTACTTTGATTTATTTTGAACCCACTTCCCCTTTTGGTCTTTAGTACCCTTATTAACTATGTGGGGTATGTTTCAATTTCTAGAATTGATCTAATTTACAAATTTATATAAAACACTTAATTTTTAATAAAATATTCAAAAAAAGTTTGAAATTCTCAATTACCTACCTGTGTTGCACCCATTACGACCGTTGGGTGTCCCTCTCATCTTGGATGTCATCTCCTCACCATCTTAGCTCTATTTTCTTTCATTTGGTCTCTCCAAAATCTATTTTTCTCTTTAAAAAATTCAAATAATAAACAAATGACTTCCTTTTAACCCTATTTAAACTTAATATTCACAATTCTTTACCTTTCAAATATTTACCATCAAATTCCTTATTTTGCTCATATCTTTGTTTTTACTCACCCATTTTTTGAACCATAAAAAGTTATAGAATCATGACATCGTAGAGATTATTTTCCACTAATACATGCCTATATTCTTAAAAAAAATGATTTTTCACTCTTTCTTTACAATAATCTCTATAGGTTTGCCTAATGTTATTCACATTTGGATGCCTTCACATCTCTTACAATTTCCTTATTTATCTACAGCACTAAGGTAAGTAAAGGTATGTGTTTTTCAATTCTCTCCTTTCATTTATCATATTTTTTCCTTACATCATTTTACTTGGAATCATCATTATGTGTTATCATGTTTTATCCCTAAATCATCATGGCAATGTGTTGTTTAATACCTTTAGGTAATACAAAAATGTATAGATTAGGGTAGGTCTCACAAGAGCTGGGATCCTATCCCATTTTTTTGGAACCTAGTATTAAATTTTAAATGAATTCATGTGGTTTCCTCTTTATTTTGGTCAATTGATCAACTAGAGATAGGTGATCACTCTTTTCCCCAAACCTATTAGTTAATAGATCCCCCCAACTCATCCCATGAGCCAATAGAATTTACAAGTAGAGTCCCATACCAATCCAAAACTTTTCCTTTGAAAGACAAGGCAAACAACATAATAGCTACATTTTCTTGAGTGATGTTGTGGGTATTAAAAAAAGTTGTTATATTCTTAATGTGCTCAATGGTAGTAATAGGACCATCCCCACTAAAATATGGGACACTTTTGAGGGCTACTCCTAGAATTTGATCATATTGGGCAAGATGCAAGGGATATGCCCTAGTGAAATGCACAAAAGGTTATCTTATATCCATATCAAAATCATCACTATGGATGTTAGGAATGGAACGTAACACAAACTTAGAAGCTTTAAACACAAAATATCTTTCATAACGATGAGTGCTTACAAATCTATACCTTTTAGTGGAATATGGAGATAATTGCACAAACTCAAAAGCTGTCTCTTTAGAATCATACCTAGTGGTCACCTTTGGCATGGAAACAAGGACTACTCATCAACCAAAGACTTGAATTCTTCAATGGAGTCACTAGGTACTGAATGTATATGCTTCTTTCACTTCAAATATGCCAAGACCAGCACCAATCTTCAACAATATTTAAGGCCCTTTGGAGGAACATTTGCTAATTATAATAATGATTTCTATTTCCCTTGAATAGTGTTATGTGTTGACTCTTATATTTTTAGTTTCAAATGTTCATGGATGGTCTTTAATGGAGGTAGTTTCTTGTGCTAATTTTGAAGGTTTTATGCCATTTTTCACCATTCTTATGACTTATTTTGGACAAATAGACCTTATAACATGGAATGACTCACCTCACTCATCTTTCACATGAAATTATAACTGATATTCTCAAGGTGACACGTATTTGAGTGACCTTTGGACTTCCTTTATTTGATTCCTCTCTCAAAATCTATATATATGCATTCTTTCAGCTCTTTGAGCAGCCTCCGCTAGTTATTGGGAAAAATCTAGCTAAATTTGTAATTAAATAACTCTTGAATAAATATACAAGTGTTGTTGCCACTCATATGCTATAATATTGAGTAATGACTTGAATCTTGTTGATCTAGTCTAGTGAAATAATGTCTTTTCTAGCTTGTACTCTTGATGGTCTACTAATTTACAAAAAGGAGATTATTGCAGGTATTTGCTAGTATTCTTTTCTAAGTGTAGAGATATCATATAAGTGGTCCATGATTGTATCCCTCCTTAGAATCATTCATTCCCTTCCTAAGAATCATATACCTTCTTGAATCTAGCATATGAAAAATTGATGTAATAATGAATCCTAACTTGTGAGTCTTGTGTGAGAAACACCTCATTTGTCTTTAAGTAGTGTTTTTTAGTCAATTAAGAGTACATTATACATTGGTGCATTACCACTTGGTTTCTTAGTTGTCTTCCTTAACCCTTTTTAGACACAATTGATAGGTTAGAGAATGATTTAAAGGTGCATCAAGGGGAGCTTACCCCTTATCTAGAGATTCATCTCAATGAAATTATCACCCACAGTAAGAGAGAAGACTCCATTATACCACTTGGATGAGAGATGAGCATCTCCTTAAGGTGAAAATCCAAGTGTCAATAGGCAAACCATTAGTGCTTCATAGGATTTTTGTCCTTTTTTCCACTTGTTATCTACACACTTGTCTCCTAAGAACCATATCCCTAAGCTTGTTCTTCTCTATTGTACACTCCTCAATCATTTTATACCCTTTGTCCCCCTTTTCCTAACATAAACCCCATTTCAACTATTTTAATTACTAGGTCAAATGGGTTAACCTTGTACTATTTTGGGTAAAATTCATTTAGGATCTAGGTCAGCTCTTGGTCAACCTAGCCTGTGACCTAGTGAATTTTTGTCCATAACATTACTAGATCAGCTAGTTCAACCTTGTCAACCAAAAATTTTAAAATATTTTAGGGTTAAATCTACCTATATATACAAGATCATTTTTCCATTATTTAGAGAAAATAAGAATAAGTAAGAGCTATTATGTATTTACTTATCCACCATTCTACTTGAGAAGAAAGCTTACGGTTTCATACTTTATTTAGAGATACGGATCTTGTCTTATGGATTAAGTCTTTTGGATGTATTAATAGGTTGTGTAGCCTAGAGCTGATTTATGTCATCCTTACATACCACAACAACCTCTTACAAATCACCTTGGCCAAGGGAGAGAGAGATGGGTTCATCTTCAAAGGTAATTAATCCTAATTTTTTTCCTCCTTTGCAAGAGTAGATAGATATTCATTTGTACTTCTCTTCCACATATTATGATTCTATATACATTGACTTGAGTATATGTCTTCTATGCATGTTTAATTTTTTTGTTTCTTACCCCCACTTTGTTCCATAAGTTTGGTGAGCACTAGATTAGACTTTACTTTAATTGTTATTAGTTTAGTGAATATGAAAACAAAGGACCTAACTAGGGTTATTGCATGATTATGCTTGACTAGAGGCTTCAAAACCTTCCCTAGAATTATTTATTATGATAATAGATTCCCTAATTATATCTAATAGATCTCCATATTGGTAATGTTATCAGTTATCTAATGTATTCCCAATCAAAAGTGTAAGTATGATCTATCTTATCTGAATTAGGATTGATTTATAGACATGATGTAATCCATAAACTAATTTTTAAGATATGTGGTAAAACCAAAAAACACACTTTGTTTAAAAAAAATGATCTACTTCTTTTATTTTATTTTATTTATAAATTATGTAATTAGGACTAAATTGAAGATTGAAATACATAAAATCAAATAACAAGAAATAATTCACCTAATAAGAATTTGATAATGGAGTTTAGATTTTAAAGCCTATATCTCTAGGTCCACTCTAAAGTGAGGACTATTCCATTAATTCTCACATAAAAAGTCTTTACAATCAATTTATAAGTCTTCAATATCTTCATCAGGGTCTACTCTCTATTAGAGATAATTTTTTGAAGCCAACTATACAAGCTTAAGGCATACACTCTTTAAATAACTCGATAATATTTGCCTTATAATACACAATCCAACTACCTCCCCTTAAAATATGAGTTAACTAATTATATACTATTTGCTTAAGCGACCCCAATAGTGGGGTGCTTATCCCTATCACCCAAGGTTTAAAACTATCAGCATTATTTTTTGAGATCAATAGTGATCTTTTATCCCACATTGGGTAGGTATAAATGACTCTTGGCCTATTTAAGCTCAGGCCTCCATGTATGTAATCACCAACAAGCCTTTTATTGGTAAGGATAAGTATGGTTGATGGCTATGTTGATGTGGCTCAACCCATATTAGGGTATTGTTGGTGTTGGTAGTCTATGTTAGACTTTCACAGTTCAAATTATTAACTCAGCATTTATTTTATGTGATCTCAAGCCAATGTTATCGTTATTGAACTCAGCCATGTGGTAATGTTAGATTTTGTCATGTGGCAGATCGAGGGGGCACTTGATGTTATAATATTATAATGCAATATGATATATCCCACATGCATGGTTTACAAATAAAATAAAGGTTTATTACAACAACAAATACATTAAGTTATGAAGTAAAGGTGACAAAGGCACCCATCTTCACAAAAAATGTGTTAACCCTCGCTGAGTGGCTCTAGCAAGAAACTAGTGAGGCCCATTTGACCAATACCATACCCTATCAAAGATGATGGATGAAATCCAAACCCAATTTTTTTACATAACTGACTACCACATGTTGTCACATGATTGGTCCATTTGGTGTGCTATAATTATGCCCATCACCCTGCGATATAATTTGTTCACCTATTGATTCAAAAATTTAGCACATGATATCTTGCACATATGGACTTGAATTAATCCATTCAAAATGCACCAAAAATCTCTCGATGAGCTCTACACTGTGTCATTGATAAAACTAAACTTTGAAGACTTTATTTTTAGCATGATACATGGATCTTCTTGGATCAATCCTCCCCACTAGGAGTTTTTTTACCTCTAAAAGTTGATTTTTATTTGGTAATGAGGTGAAGGTATTTCTCCCTAACCTTTATGGCTTCCATCTATTTGGTCTTTTTTAGGTGCATCCCTTTAAGACCAACATGAAGATAATCAACATCTCTCCTTCACGAGGTCTATACCTTCCTATCAAGAACTATATCTTCCCAAAATTTTGTTAGATATTCAAGAGCAAAATCATCAATAGAAGGAATGGATACACTTTCAACATGATCAATAATAATTGGAGGCTCATAAAATTTTATGTTTTCAACATTCACAATTGAATAAATCTACATATAAGACAGTAAATCTAATTGGAAAGCATTGGTACCAATTTTGTCAGTAATTTGGAAAGGACCATACTAGATTTGTTTCAAATTTTTACCTTCACCTGTCAATATTTCCTTACTGATGTGAAGCCATACCAAATAACCTACATCAAACTGGTGATCAACATGATGTTTGTCATGTCTTCCTTTATACTTTTCTTGACTTTTCTCTAATTGATCTCAAATAGTCTAGTGTATTAGCTGTATCTTTTTAATGAACTTCTTAGCTTTAATAGCATCATTATGTTCAGTAACATCTGAATCTTATCCATAATAAATATCTAGAGGAGATTTTAGTAAGTATCCATAAAAAACTTCAAATGGATATTTCATGGTAGAAGAATGAAGTGCACGATTATAAGCATGTTGAATATAACACAAATGTTCATCCCAAAACTTGGGATGTTTACTGAAATAACCCCTAAGCAAATATACCATTGTGTTATTCATAACCTCTATTTGACCATCGATTTATGGATGAAATGTAGTGCTCTTTTTTAAATTAGTGTCCATTAATTCCCATAAAGTTGACCAAAATTTCCCAAGGAACCAAGAATCTTGATCAGAAATAATAGAAGTGGGAAAACCAAAATGTACCCATACATGTTGAAAGAACAAGTGTGTAGTGCCTTCCCTAGTAATTTTTTTAGTGCAAGGGATCAAAACACATATCTTGCTAAATCTATCCACTACCACATACAAGTAATCATGTTTTTTGTGACATAGGCAAGCCCCCAATAAAGTCTATGGAAATACTTTCCCAAGGATGGGTATAAATAGGTAAGGGAGTGTAAAGTCCTAGTTTCCTATTACTATGATTTCTTGTGGCACAAATACCATACCCCTTAATGTATTTGGCAACATTTTCCTACATATGGGGCTAGTAACAATACATTTTCAAATTTTCAACCATTTTACCAACGCCAAAATGACCAGAGATAAGATAAGTATGAGTTTCCCTAATCATGTGTACCCTTTCATTTTAAGGAATACAAAGTTTACCCAAATGATACAAAATTCTATTCTTCACATGGTAATATGATTCTTCTACATTTTTACCACTCATAAAGTCTTTATACACATCCTTAAAATCAACATCATCAACATATTATTCTTTATAACTTTCATGAGCCAAAGAACCATGTTGTAAAAGAATATATGAAACTACTACAGGAAGCCTAGAAATCATGTCAGTAACTTTATTCTATATACCTTTTTTTATACCTAATCACAAGATGAAATTATTGTAAGAAACCCATCCAACGAAAGTGCCTAGACTATTATAGCTTGATTTGTGACTAGAGATACTAGAGGGACTGGTTATTTGTATGTATTATTATTTCTTTGCCCATTAAGTAATGTTTCCATTTTTTAATACTTTGATCTAATGCATACAATTCCTTATCATAAATTGGATAGTTTCTTACCACACTTGTGAAGGTCTCAGAATGATAGTAGACAAGCTTCTTTCCCTACATCAAAATAACTCCCATAGAATAATCAATTGAATCCATCTTGATCTCAAATGGTTTTTGTAAATCAGGAAGTGCCAAAATAGGAGTAGTACTAATTTTTGTCTTCAAGGTGTCGAAGGCTTTTTGATGTTTGCCTCCCCACTGAAAGACCTATTTAGTACTAGTCAAAGAATGTAAGGGTGATGCAATAAATGAGAAATGAGTAATAAATTTTCTCTAATATTATACTACACCAAGAAAACTTCTAACCTCGATTGCATTATTGGGTTTAGGACATTTAACAATTACCTCCACTTTTACAGGATCAATTTTTAATTTGCCATGTTCTATAATATAACCCAAGTAAATCAAAGAGGTTTTGCCAAACTCACACTTTGACATTTTCAAATAAAGTTTTTCCCTTCTTAATGCATCCATGACTTTCTTAATATGGTTCACATGATCTTCCCAAGACTGACTAAAGATCAAAATATCATCTAAGTAAACTATAACAATATCATCAAGGAATGACCTGAAAACATCATTCATAAACACATGAATGTAGCCGGTACATTGCACAATCCAAAAGGCACGACAAACCATTCAAATAATCCCTATTTTGTCTTAAAATTAGTTTTCCACACATCACCATCATTAATTCTAACCTAATAATAACCACTTTTCAAGTCTAACTTAGTGAAATAAACAACATTTCTTAATTGATCCAACAAATCATCAATACGAGGAAGAGGATAATGATTCTTAATAATAATTTTGTTTAAAGCACAAAAATCAACACATATTCACCATGTGTCATCTTTATTTGGCACCAAAATGATAGGAAAACCAACAAGAGATGAACTTGGATGAATAACACCTTTTCTAATAGTTCCATTACTTTCTCTTTGATTTCCTCATTTTCCACCACTGATAACATGTACATGCCAATGTTAGGGAGAGGAGAATCCTATAGTAACTAAATTTCATGTTAAACTCCCCTTTTAGGGGGAAACACCTTGGAACTCTTAAACATATCATCATAACTATAAATTATTTCAATTAATCAATCCTTATGTCTAGGATCATAATTTTTCAAATCTTGGGAATATTCTTTTTCCTTAGACTTAATCAACATGAGATAAAAAGTCTTTCTTCAATTAACTAGTGTTTTCATTTTCCCTACTGAAACCAAAGAAATACTTGTCTTAATGTGATGTGTCCTGACTATTTATTCAATGCCATCCTTAACAAGCAAGTACATATTTTCCTCTCTATAGAATATTTACTTTTTGTCATATAGATAAGGGCTTCCCAAAACAATCCCATATATGTCCAAAGGAACTACATCTAGATCAACCTCATCCACAAACTTGGATTTGATTGCAAATTTTAATCTAATTTTTTTTTTTACTTGTAGCTTTGCATCATCAAACACCCAACCTAGTGGATAAGGCTTAGGATGGGGTTTTGTTTTCAAGCCTAACATTTTAACAACCTCCTCAAAAATCAAATTTTCTTATGATACACTATAAAATAGAGTGTCAATTTTAGTATGTTTTGAAACAACTCTAATGTGGAAAAATTCATTCCTATTAATATCATCATGCACAAATTTATGTTTTGAATAAGAAGCAACATTAGATGACTTAGTACTAGAAATAGAAAGAGAAGAACAATCCTACAAACCCATGGTTGTGATCTTAGTTTCATCCCCTAAATATAAACCTAGATCCTGAACCATAGCATTTATTTTCTTTTCTTTCTTTTTAAACCTTTTAGGCCTTAACTCGGGATGTAATTTCAAACACTTAGACTCATCATGATTTTTTTACAATGATTTCAAAATGTATTTCCTTCTTTTTAAATAGTAAAAGTGTATTTTTGTTTACCCTTTCCTAAACTTTTCCCTTTTGATTTTTTAACATCAGATTGCTTACTTTTAACTTTAGGAAAATAATCTTTTGATTGTTTTTCTCTAACCTCTAAGTGAGTGGTTTGAACACATACTACATCTAAATTAGTGGGATTGAGAACAAGAATCATGTGTCTCAAACAACTATGCAACCCACCTATGTATTTAAGCAGTGTTTCTTGTGTATAAAGAGGAATATTCAAAAGTAAATATTTTTTCCTAAATTCTTGTGTATATTCCTAAACACTTTATCCTTTAGTTTGTCTAAAAGTTTTCTAATCCATCGTAGATTATTGTAGATGTCCTAAAAGATAGAATTACTTTCTAATTACATCAACAAATTCACTCCAAGTAGAAATCAAGTTACCTTTTTTAAGCTCATTTTCTTTGAAATTACTCTCCCATCAAATGAGAGTGTGCCTCCCATACGAAGAGTAGACAAGTGAATTTTAGCCTCATCCTCAGCAATCTTTTGGACCCTATAATATACTTCAATTTTCTTTATCTAGTTATCCAACTTTTCTATATCAATTTAACAATTAAACATTGGAAACTCAAATTTAATGTCCAATTTTAGTGAAGGAAGAGATTCAACAACTTTCTTATCTTTACTATTATTTGAAGAGGAGGAAGGTTTATCAGATTCCATTTTCTTTTATCTTTCCTCATAAATCTCCCCAACCATGCCCTTCATTTCCAAGAAGGCTTGGCAAAAATCTCATTCAGACTCAAACTCTTCTTTTAACATTTTATAAGTACATCTTGAACCAATCTCTGAATCATACTCTACCAGTACTCCTTCAACCTATTTAGACTTAGACCTTGTCAACATACACTAGCAATCCACACTATTAAAACACAACTGAGATCTGATACCAAAAATATGATTTGTAAACTGATTTTTAACAAATGTGGTAAAACTAAAAAAAAAACACTTTGTTTAAAAAAAAGGATCTACTTATTTTATTTTATTTTATTTTAATAAATTATGTAATTAAGACTAAATTTAAGAGTGAAATACAAAAAATTAGAGAAGAAGAAAGAATTCACCAAACAAGAATTTGATAATAGAGTTCAAATTTTAAAGCCTACGTCTTTGGGTCTACTCTAAAGTGAGGATAAGCATAAAAAGTTAGGATACTAGGCCTAATTTCGCCTAGTATACCTATTTACTCAATAAAGTGGATAAGAATGGCATAGAAAACTATATATGAGAGTTAGTATGGAGTTGGCATGCCTTTCAACTAGTCAAGATCATGCAAAACTAATCCTTGATGTCAATACATGCTTGATTGATCCTTTTTATGAGTTGGTTGGTCTTTACCTAGTCTAATTGGTTACAATTCATGAGTTAACTCACTTCAATAGTAGTTATTTAATCAAAGGGTGGTGTAGCATGTTAGAAGAGGAGCGTGTATAAGATAAAGAGGGCCCACCACCTTGTTTTCAATGCCAAAGAGATCATGAAATCAACATGCAAGACACTAGACATAAGGAGAAGTCTTAAGGACTATTGTTAGTAAATTATAACTAAAAATTGACTTAATTTAATGTTTATATGTCTTCTCTTTCTCTCCTCTATGCCACATTGGCTAGAGCCTCTTCTCTTTTGTTATATATTCAGGCCTTTAGGCCATTTTTCAATACCCCTCTCTTGGGCATGATGAAACTCTACCAAGATTGAGCTTTGTAAACCTCTTAAGCGAATAAAATGACTATTTTTAGATTCATATATACAAGTTTAGTGTGTTATATTGGTTTGATTTTAACAAGTGGTAGTATTTTATTCCTTGGCAGGTCCTAATCTCACCTAATTACTAGTATGTCATCTTATGTAAGTCATATATGGTGTTTGATGTTGATTGATTGAGCTAACAATGGATATTATGACTAGATAATGCCTTGAATCAAGCCTTCCATCATTGCCCTCATGCTTTGATCACTTGATTAGACCTCTATGTGAAATACATAAGAGTCATTTTGGAATTATAGAATTTAGTGATTTAAATTTCTTATTATTGTTCTTAAAGCTCAAATAGAATGGATGAACCAGTAATACATGTGTATCACCATCAGTAGAATAAGATTTCCCTTTTCAATTATCCTTCTAACCTTTTTTATCCCAAAAGCATAGTAGGTTTTAGTAAGTTGAGCATCAATGATACATCAGAGGAGATAGCATCACAAATCTAGAGGTCTGGTCTAAGTATAGGTATCTCATGCCTTAAAGCATTCTATTGTTAGTCCAAATTTGAAGGAGATCTGAGCAATCCACCTTCATTAGGGTACAATTTGGGTTGCTAACATGTATGGTTTTGGGTAAAAGTTGACTTGGCTCATAAATAACATTGGCCTATCATAATACACAATAAATCAATTAAACCATAGACCTAAGAATAGTAAAATAATATGAGTGTCTAACTTGATGACTGTAATATCTCATAACTTTGTAGGTGAGGTTGTAGGTTGGTGACCTATTACAAAATCTCAGAAAACCTCTCAACTCTATTTGCACATGATGGTCACTTCAGAGATGATATTGACTTTAGTAGCAAGTCCCTTGTTATGACTGAAAGGTCCTATGATAGGCTTGACAAGGCATCTAGGGGCATTCATAATATACACTAGGTATGATGAGGCTCAAGTCTATGTAGGGTGTTGTATAATGCCTAATTTAGATAATTAACTCTTCCTTTTCATGTAAGACCTATATGGGGTCAACCACTTAACCTAACGATAATTGTCCATAATATTTATACTCTGCTAAAATATAGAGTGTGGATTAGTGCATGGTGGAAAAATCCATAGTCACTATCCTCATAAGACTATGGCTAAGAGTGTGGGTGTCAATTTTATATCATATTGCCTCTAAAAAAATGGGAAGGTTTTTGATCATCTACGAATCACTACAAGGATGTAAGGAGGAGAGTATACACCACTATAGCCCTCAAATTACATAAAATAAAAATAAAAATATTTATTAACTAATTGATTTAGATGTGATATATAAAATATATACAAGATATTTACAAGATTATTTTTCAAAATGTTAAAATATCTTTGACAACTAACCTATAAGATAAGTGATTAGTAGTTTCAATTGGCAATCTTGGAGGAGAAACTTGCAAGATAAGATGTTAGAAAATATATATGACATACAAGAGAAGATATTAGTAATCCAAAATTACTACTTGATTCACCCCTATAAGAAACAAAATGATAGTCCATTAATCCTTAATAAAAACCATTAAAAAAATCATGATTTTGATCTATAAATTATTTGGATGATGGGCCACAAAGTGGGGGTTTAGTGATGCCATCCTTTATAAGGGTTAAGGGATAGTACCCCTTATGGGGTCTAGGGGTTGTGCACTGATTCCAAGCATAATTTAGGACTTGTAAAAGCCTTGGAATGACATAAATTTACCAAAAATGATCTAAAAATAAACACTCAATAAAGATAATTTTTATAGGAAAATAAAGACAAAAATTGCAACTAACTTTTTCAAAACCACACATACGCATTCAATCAATTCAAAATTGATTCCATTATGTACAAAATAATAACTTCTAGGCAATACCATAACTAAATAATATGAGGTTTCATTGTTAGTTAGTTAGCCCTAACTGCACAGTTTAGAAAAATCATTTATGATTATTGTAATACCTCAACTAGAAGACTCAATACTAAAACTATGAGATATGCAATTTATATAGGGTAACTACATGGTTATGCAAAACCACCTATGGTCAATGCAATACTGTAGGTCAAATTCATTATTGTAACTCATGAGATGCAGTTTTGTAATTTAGGGAAAAATAATAGATTTTAGAGTAGATTACAAAATGAGATGCCCAAAATACTAAAAAATATTTTATGTGACTTAAAACAAGTTTCTATCAAATGTTAAATGACTAAGAAATAATAGGATGTCTAAACAGGATTTAGCTTTTATCCATATTCAAAACTGCTTGTCATATGCAAAAATGATTATGGAAATTAAAACTACCTTTCTCAAAATGTAAGATTGCACCAGATAGTTAAAGGGAGTATTTTATATGTTTTATATTAATCTAGTCATCCTCTCCCCCTTCTTATGAGTATACTTTAGTCAAATAGTGATAATAACATAGTTAGAAAATAAAAACTTCAGACATAGGTTATTGATTTTGTGTTTATGTCAAAAATGCATTTCACAATGACAAAATGCATTTATGATTCAATATTTCATTTCAAGATATAAATTTTTTCAAAAATACCAAAAACTACCAAAAAGGTGATGAAGTTAGTGGTTAATGTTGGCAATTAGTCAAAACTGCATCTGAGATCTACAAAATTGCAAGTTACAGAGCAATACTATACTTTGACTAGAGGATAGGATTTTTAAAAATTTGAACCAAAATACACCTTCAACCTAACCTATAACCATAAACAAACACAATCAAATAAAAAAATATCATCTCAAAAGGAGGCTCCCACCATGGTCGCCAAATGTAAAATGAAAATTTGAGCAATGAGATTTGAATATGCAAATGATATCAAAAATGCACAAATATACAATCTAACATTAAAATTGAGAACCATTAGATCAAAATAAATGAAAAATATACATTAAAAACAACCTTATAATCTAAATCTACGTGTTTACAATCAATATTCAAACAAAAAGAGACTAAATGATTATGGATTGAGATTTGATTGCTTACAATAAACTGAGATTGTGAACAACATGATGTTGTCTTGAATAATTGATCAATGATAGTATGATTTGATTATATTGGAATGGAAGCCTTATGTATTCATCTATTCATTAATTTTTTGATGGAGGGGTGATGGTGTTTAAATAAAAATGAGGGAAAATCAATGTCTATTATTCAAATTTGGGTGTAATAAATCAATGGTGGAGGATTATCCAAAGAATTAAAAATTCTTCAAAAGCCTTTAGAATAGAGGCTTATAGAGAGGAAGGGATAATACAAAAAGGATTCTAGAATTGGATAATTCTATAATCTATTATGTGGGATAATCAAGATTATTAGGTGGATATTTAGGTGATTAGGGACTAGGTGTATGTAATGGGAAATGTAACAAATCATCAAATCAATCTGAGCTTACACTTTTGATTAGGGATACATTAGATAATAGGGATTAGGACTAATATTGATCCAATATACATAATTAAGGGATCACTTACCATAATAATACCACTATGGAGGGTTCCAAATCCTCTAGTCATGCAAAACTACATAATAGCCCTAACTAGGTCCTATGTTTTCATATTCACTAAACTAATAATAAGTCTTATGCTTACCAAATCTTGTGGCATAAATTGGGGGTTATTAAACATAAAATTAGACATGAATAAGATAATATTATTTAATTTATGTATAGTTAAAACCCTAATGCATGGAAAGAGTAATATATTCAAAAGTCATTACTCATGCTACTTATATATACTAAAGATAGGAGCAAAGTAAGAGATACTTACCTTATAGATGAACCCATTGACACTCAATCTCTCCCTTTGCCAAAGGTTATTTTAAGGAGGTTATTGTGGTTTTTTAAGGATCACTAAGAAATACCAAAGCATCCAAGACTTCTCTACAAGACAAGATTCTTCTCCAATTAGAAACCCTAAGCTAAGACTCCTAAAGTAGAATTGTAGAAGAGAAAATTATAAATAAGTGAAAATTAATAATTAAATCTTGATGCCTCTCTAATAATGTTGAAGTGGATGTTTATATAGGTATATCTAACCCTAAACTCTTCCAAAAGTTTAGGCCGACAAGGTCGACCTGGTTGACCTAGTATTATAATTGATAAAACAAACTAGGTCATCAACTAAGTTAGCCAGGGGCCGACCTGGACCC
Organism: Torreya grandis; assembly: GCA_037957365.1. Lineage (NCBI taxonomy): Eukaryota > Viridiplantae > Streptophyta > Pinopsida > Cupressales > Taxaceae > Torreya > Torreya grandis. The sequence continues at coordinate 891,276 of JARHVA010002877.1, read as the reverse complement.
TAATGAGTTTTGTCAATAATAATACAAGGTCAATTTGGATGACTATGTAATGTAAACTCTCAATAAGTGGTTTAAGTTAGGGAAGAGATAATGAAGGTGTTAAAAGACTAGAGAAGGGTGCAAAAGAGGAGGCCAAGCTTAGGAGAATGGTTTTAAGAGACAAGTTTATAGATATAAAGTGAAAAAAAGTGACAACAATATTTCAAAGCACCAATGGTCTTCTCACCCTTTTCTTGGTGCACCCCTTAAAGCATGTACCCAAAGAGACTGAGACTCGATGGGTTCTTGCAAGATAGAAAGCATCATTAATTGATAACATTTGAAAATATTATGTGTATACATATGCCCCACTCAAAACTCATCACATGTCACTTAGGTACAATAAGGGATGGTGCTTCAATAAAAGAACATAGAAACACACAACATTGAAGCTAAAAAAATTTGTAGTATTTTAAAACAAAAATAAATTAAATTAAATGATTAAATGAAAATAATTGAAAATTAAATATATGTGTACCCTGACTTACCTTTACCACTAGATGGTTATATGTTATGTTTGTATTTTTTATCATGGAGGGTACAAAGACTACTTTTGAAAAACCCAAGGATATAAAACTAAAGAGTAAAAACAAACAAATGCAAGAAAGTCAAGATAATTGGTGTTGTATGGATGAGATGTATGTATAAATTTATCAATTTGGGGTGATAAGTGCTATGTTGGACTAAATGACCAAGTCAAAATTTAGATAAAATTAGGTAACTAAAAATTCAAGGCTACTAAAGACCCAAAAACTCAAACAAGTAAACCTTAAGTAAGAAAGGCAAACTCACCAAGTCAAACCAAGGATATATGTAAAAATGGTAATCAAACATCAATGTGAAAGTAGTAACAATACTTACTTAAATAAAGATGGACAATCAAAAATAGTAAAATGACATTGAAGAGTGAGAAGTAACAATCCTTACTCAATCATTAATGGAAAAAGTGTGTAAAATGGAAAACAACATTGGTGAGTGAGAAGTAACAATCCAAATTCACTCAATAATAGAAAAAGTACATGAAAGTAGAAATAAACTCAAGTGTCTGCAAAAAGGGTAGTACAATAATGAAAAATGGTAAAATAAAGTAAGGCATATCTATAAATGTAAAGCCATGGTGTAAATAAAATAAATCCTAGTCACTCAAACATGTTGTTTTGTTTTAAGGGTATATAAAACTAAAACAGAGTAGTGGTAGCATGTGTTGAAGAGGTGAATAAATTAAATTATAGAAGAAGGTAAAATATATTTAGAATTGCATTGTGCCTATCAAGGGGGCATATGAAATGGGTGGAGGGGAGGATGAATATAAAACCAAGGTAGAGGAACTCTTTATCAAAATCAAAACACTCAAATTAGGTTTGTCAAAACAAAAATTCATTCGACCTTAAGGACTCTGAAGAATTTCTCCTAGCCATGAAAGTCTTAGGTCAATAAATGAATTATGTATATCATCCCATTAAGGCTATATGCATGAAAATTAAAATGGACCTACCTTTCCATTATGTGTTACCCATTCTTCAAGACCCATTACACAGCCATCAGTCTACTATTAAGATTGTGTATTTGTGTGAGAAAGTAGGTAGCACCATAAAGTTTGTTGAATTTTCCTATTCTAATCTACTAGCCTACCGCACCACAATGGACCTTGGCTCTAGTTTGAGGCTAAATGTGGAGTTTGATCTTTAATAGGCGATAAGATATGTGATTTGAATCTTGTCTTTTGGTGTGATTTTGACTTTTGAAATTTATATGTTGCTTTTTGTATATGATTTCTTTTTGTTTCAAATGATTTGGCTTTTAACTTTATTGATGGCTTTTTTTTTTATTCCTCTTCCATACAGATTTAGAGAATCAAACATGGGTGCTAAAGATGACTTTAATTTGAATACTTATAACTTGGTTACTAAGAGAGAGAGCTTAGAGAGCATGGTATCTAAGAGGCTCATGAATTTAGGTGAAATAAAAGTGTTATCTTAACTTTGACCTTGTTTTATCTAATGTGGAGTGAAAGGAGATGAAATCAAGAGGAATGAAACATGAAAAAAAATTAATTACTCTAAATCACAAAAAATGTGATAAAGGGTAAAAGAGGGATACAATGATAGAAAATTGTGATTCATTACCATAAGAATGAGGGAAATGGAGGAAAACATGATAACATAGATTGTTGTGAAAATTTCATCTATCAAAAGAAGTAAAGGCTAAAGCTAAGAACAAAGATCAAAAACTCATAACCATTAAAAAACACATTCTAGATAGGGAATGAAAAGATGGTGATCTTATGAGGAAGGCCAAGTCTTATCTATGGTCTTACACTATAATTCATAAATAAAAACCCAAGGGGTGATAAAAAGTGTGTAAAGTAAATGAGATAAATATGGTATTTGTGAGGAAGGCTAGGTCATATCCATATTTTGACACTAAAAATCACAAAATATAAACCCAAGGGGTGCCAAAAAGTATTGGAGAAGTATGAAAACAAAGAGAAGGAAATCATGAAGAATACCAGGTCCTATCCATAGTTTTGAAACTCATGAAGAAAAAAGGGAAACCAAAAGACCAAAAGGAAGGACTAAGGTTTGTGAAAAGAGATAACTTTTGTAGAGGTTGAGACTCGTGTATGTAACTAAAAAAATTGTTAGATAGATATCATATAAAAAGGATGAAAAGAAGGGCATGAATCTATGCTAACATCTATATCAAGGATGATCATGTGAGAGACAAGCCTATGTGTCTCAAAATTTTCATGAATTTTAATTAGTTTGGTATTATACCATGGAGAATAAGAGTGGGCATCATAAGATGCCCCAATGGGTAATTGGATGTAGGGATGGGCATCACAAGATGCCCCAAAGGCTGAAGTGATATAAGGGTGGGCATCTCAAGATGCTCCAAAGGCTAAAGTAATATGTGGATGGGTATCACAAGATGTCCCAAAGGCTAAATTAATATGTATATGGGAATTTTAAGATGTCCCAAAGGATAATGTAATATGTGGATGGGCACCACAAGATGCCCCAAAGGTTAAAAAGAGGAAGAAAAGATAAGACAAAAAGAGCACCCCATATAGTGTTTAAATAGATTTAGGTTGTCCAAAAAGATTCTAATAGGGGTTTTCATGATTTTTGATAAAAGTAAAAGGATGTTAAGCAAAAGAAGAATGAGAAATAAATAACTAAGTCATCTAAATAGAAGAGCAAGGATAACAATCAGATACAAGGTCGATCAGGTCAACAGAGGATTATTGAAAAGGAGCTGAGAATAGTACATATTTGACTAAGTCAATTATGTACTATTGGATAGAAGGTAGATGAGTATAGAGTTGATTGGGTTTATTGTGTAATACTAGACAAAAGGTAAAATAAATAGATAAGAGACACAGTCATGTTATTCGACTGTGTACTATTGGTAGGAAGAAAGATAGTGCTTGTAAGAGATTGTATCAACTAGAATGATAATGTTCTAAGATAGGGTAAAATTTGTATAACATAAAATGATGCAACAATTGAAATTAAACATACAAATAATTTGATCAATGTGAGTTATCAAATTGGGACACGCATCATAAAACCTTGCACTAATGTTGGCCAATACAAATTTTTAAAATACAACACACAATGATCAAAAAGCAAGCAATCAACCAAAAAGTAAATGCTAACTAAGTTATCATATTGAGTGTTATTATATTATTAAAAATTATTTATTTAAGTGAGATAACAAAGTTGGTTTAAAATAGGGAACTAGAAATCAATCTATGCATGGTTTCAAGACATTTAGGCTGAACGGGATCTATATTAGCAATGGTATTGTCTTGGCACTGGGGCCTACCCCCTCACTTCATAATCCTACAGCAATAAGGGTGTCAGGTGCTTGGATGATATATACCATTAACCATGTATTTATACTTGGTCAAAAAACCATGTTGACTTCATCTTTGGTGATGAAATCCAAGTAGGTAGGCCTTAGAAAGATAAATGTTAAATGAATTTTATATATTGTGTGATTTGGTAGTGTGTGCAAAAAAATAAAAATAGTATAACTAAATGATAATTTGAAAAACCACCTATTTAGGCTATGTGAGCTACTATAAGCATGTAAACAACTAAAAATAAAAGTTTGAATTAATTATTAGAAAGGAGTTATTAATTCCCAAGTTTAAAATAGTACAGAGGCGATTCAAATGACACTATATGAAAAGAGTATAGATAGATTTTATTGGATCACTACTATTATGTAGAATCAAGAGTCTTTAAGAATATATTCGAACAGGATGACTCAGTCTTTTAGATAAAAGATAGGCTATAGAACTAAGTCAACTAGGTTGACTTATTATGTTGTAGGGTTTTAGTTTTAAAAACTACTAACTTGTACACAACAAAACTAAAATGAAGTATTAAAATTACTGAGAGAGAAAGACAGGAACCTTAGTGGGTTGGAAGATGATTAGGATTGTAAATATTATGCTAAAGTGCCTCGAATGCTACTTTCTAATTCTATAAACTAAGTCAATTGGTTCAACCTAGTTCTACAAAACCTTGTGTGCTAAAGAAAGATAAGATGAATAATTCAACCTATTTGACCTAATTTGTTTATCCATATGCTAACTAAAATACTAAGTTGACTTGTTCAACCTAGTTTTTTTATCTAGATATTTATTGAAATACTAAGTCAACTTGTTTGACCTAATTTATTGATCTAGTGTTGGTAGAGTGAATAAGAAGATAGAGTCAGCCTATTTGACCTGATATTCTTATATGAGACTGAAGTAGATTTTGTGTCAACCTATTTAATCCAGCAACTTGTATCTAATTAAGACCTACACAAAAAGAATAGAGTTGTTTTTATGTGACTATGTGTTAAACCTATGCACAAAAATGTTATAACTATACCAACTAGTTCAATATAGTATCATAAATATAGAAAAATAATAAGATAATAAAAATGAAAGCATGAAAGAAAACCTACAAGGGTTCGATTCATGTTGGGTTCACCAAAATGTATGTAATGGGAAATGTAACAGATCAACAAATTAATCCTAGCTCAGAGAAGATAAATCCTACTTACACTTTTGATTGAGGAGACATTAGATAATTAGGGTCATGACCAATATGGATTTTCTAGACCTAATCAAGGGATATTTTACCATAATATTATCGTTAAGGAGGGTTCCAAACCCTCTAGTCAAGCAAAATGACTCAATAACCCTAACTAGGCCCTATGTTTTTATATTCACTAAATTAATAACAAGTAAAGTAAAATATAATCTAGTACTCACCAAAGATTGTGGCATAAAGTGGGGGTTAGTAAACATGCATAAGAGAATCCTATTTAATCTATGTATAGGTAAAACTCTAATGCATGGAGAGAGAAATATATTCAAAATCCATTACTTATGCTACTTCTATCTACTAAAGAGAGGATCAAAGTTGGAGATACTTACCTTAAAGATGAACCCATCAAGACTCAATCTCTCCCTTGGCCAAAAATACTTAACAAGAGGTTTTTTTGGTTTGTAAAGATCACTAAGAAATCCCAAATCATCCAAGACTTCTCCAAAATATAATATTCTCCTCCAAGTAGAAACCCTAAGCTAAGATTCCTCAAGTAGAATGGTGGAAGTGCAAATTGTAAAGAAGTGCAAATGAATAATTAAGTGTTATTGTCTCTCTAAGAATGTCTAAATGGATGTGTTTATATAAGAAAATCTAACCCTAAACCCTTCAAAAAATTTAGGCTGACAAGGTTGACCCGATTGACCTAGTAGTATAATTGACAAAAATAAACTAGGTCATGGACTAGGTTGGCCAAGGGCCGACCTAGACCCTAATGAGTTTTTTCAATAATAATACAAGGTCGATATGGCTGACTATGTAATGTAAATTTTTAAGAATGGTTTTAGGGTAGGGAAGGGATAATGAAAGTGTTAAAAGACTAGAGGAGGGTATAAAAGAGGAAGATAAGCTTAGGGGAATGGTTTTACGAGACAAGTGTGTAGATAATAAGTGGAAAAAAGGGACAGTAATCCTATGAATGTTATGATCTATACTTATAATAATTAGAAATATGTATAATATAATGTAGATAAACATAATACAATAGATATTGGTGGACCAAGATGTCCAAATAGTCAATATATACAGAAATATAATACCCTTAAGGTAGGGAAACACCCAACAATACTCCTTTAGGGAGGAATAACTCCACAATGTCTCTTCAAGGGGATAACCTCCAATATCCTCTTGTAATAGAAGACTCAATTATTATTGTATTCCTTTACAATGATAATCATCTCCTTTATATAGATCTATATCTAACTAACAATGGATGTGTAACCTCTTAATTTCAATGCAGGTCGTCCATTACCTAATGCACTAATTACACAAGTTACTCAATTATCCTAATATATTGGACCCATATAACTAACTAAGGGGGGTGTGTGCCACATGTTGGCATATCCATTAACCCATATACATTAATATATAATATCCCTTGATACATTGCATTCCTTACCTCCTTGACATGTTTCATCCATGAAACATAGGAAAAAACCAAATAATGAGTGTGCTTCAAATTGGTGCACACTTATCTCCAAGTTAGATCATCCAACCACCTATATGTGATCCTAGAAGGTGATAGTTTTCCAATCTTGTCTCTAAATTCCAATGCGCTACTTTGATTTCATTCATGATCATAGCTATACCACCTTGGTGTCTATGATTAATTATTCCTCCTTTAATTCCATGTAACATATTCCATTGTGCTACTCTAATTCCATTCATGACCATAGTAGTTATTATTCCATGGATAGTCATAGTGATTTCCCTACTGATTATATCTTCCATATGCTACTTTACTACTCTAATTCCATACCTAACCATAGTAGTCCTTTTTTGGCTTCCATACATAGCCATAGCTATTGGAACTCTAATTTCCTATATAGCCAAAGTCCTTATTTTTATGACACTCCCTCACATGGTTCCATAATTTTTTATTCTTTTTATGATGTGGGTATCTAGATACCTCAACTTTTTTTGATACTTTGACCTTATCAACCTTTTCTTCTACCTCTTCCATCTTTTGCTTTGGTGGTTCCTTTGTCTCTTGAGTAGATGAAGTGTTTTTCTTTGCTTGTATTGTTTCTTCATCTATGTCTTCATTTTAATCTTCACCTACTTTAATGTCATCTTCATGATCTACCTTGATTGTTCTTTATGGCTTTCCAACTATGATATCCTATAAATTGACCTTTTTTTTCCTATACCAAAACTTCATGAACTTCTTTTGAACATTAATATTGATTGTTCCCAGAGTCTCTATACATGGATATCCAAGAACCATATCCACGTCATCCATATCCAAAGCATTAAAATCTAAATGTAAAACATATTTATCCATAGTGAGATTCAGATATTCAAAAACTTGAATATTATGACCATTTATTTGAGACTCCTAAATATTTCTTTCTTAAACATGTATATGTTGAGCCACATCCATGTTGATGAAGTTATACTTTCTACTAGGGTTTATGGACATAATGCCCTTCTTATTTTGAATGCATAAATGAGATTTAAAAAATTAACTTTTATTTATTTGGAGCTAAACTATTCAAACCCTTATCATCCAATCCTTATTCTTCCTCTTATAGATCCTTTACCTCTCCTTTTGCATGATCTGTAACCTCATAATCATCATCATCATCACCATCATCATGATCTCTTTATTTTTCTTCTTCATCATATGTATGTTCTTCCTCATTTCCCTCATTTTATTATACTTTTTCCCTTCTTCATCACTGACATCATCATTATTTTCTTCATCTTCTTCATTCTCTTTTTCTTTTATATCCCATTGATCTAAGAAAACCTATTCCATTTCTTCCCATGAATAATATCATTGTGCGAAGCTCAACTATTTAAACTAATGTTGTATAGGCCCATACCAAAAACATAAAAGTTTGCTCGCCAAAAATATTCATTAAAATATCTCTCCTTAAAATAAATCCACCATTCTTTATAATCAATATCTACTTTCCCTAAAAATTCCTTAAACTCTGTTATTCATGCAAACTAGGGTTAATGAGAAAAAACCCCTAGAATCTCAATAAATACATAAAAAATATCCAAATAATCTAAACTTTTGACTGTATATCCTCTATAATATATTGAAACTTCAGTAAAATTTGGTGGAAAAAATCCATAAATTTTGCCCTATTGAGTGAATCTATGAAAAATTATAAAATTACAATAAATGACTTTAAACATTTCATAAAATTCTAAAAATTTGATTGTATATCTCATATATTTTGATAACCTATTAGTGAAAGTTTCATAGAAATATTCCTTATATTTAGGAAGATATGGTGAAAGTATTACAAACCCTAAAATAGAAATAAATCCCTCAAAATTGATCATAAAACCTTTATTTTTGTACTTAAAATATTCTCCAACTCCATGAAAAACATTTTTCAAAAATTCATACCTTATTTCAAAATATTAATAATTCCACAAAACTAGGGTTTCATCCCACATAAATTGCCCAAATCAAAGCTCTGATACTACTTGTTATTATCCACACTTATAATAATTGAAATATGTAAAATATAATGTAGATCAGCACCACACAATAGATATTGTTGGGCCAAGATTCCCAAATATTCAATATATACAAAAATATAATAATCATCCTTAAGGTAGGGCATCACCATACAATACTCCTTTGGGAAGGGATAACTCTATAATGTCTCTTTGAGGGGACAACCTCCAATATCCTCTTAAAATAGAAGACTCAATGCTTACTTGATTCCTTTATAATGATAAGCATATCACTTATATAGACCTATATCTACCTAACAATGGATGGGTAACTTCCTAATCCCAATGTAGGCCAACCATTACCTAATACACTAATTCTACAAGTTACTTCATTATCCTAATATATTGAACCCATATAACTAACTAAGGGGGATATGTGCCACTTGTCAGCATCTCCATCAACCCATATACATTAATATATCATATCCCTAGTTACATAGTAGTGAAGCACTAATGGTCAGCCCACCCCTTTTCTGATGCACCCCTTAAGGCATGTACTCGAGAGATTGAGACTCGAGGGGTTCCTACAAGACCAAAATCATTAGTAATTGATAAAGTTTTCAAATAACACTAGGGATATAGGAAAGGCTATGAATAGGCTAGGGTAAGTGGGATTGTAATTTAAAATTCTAATATAATAGACAAGTGGGATTAATTAGTGGATAAGACATGATTAGAAAAATTAATAGGATGGTGGGGATAATATAAGGTTAGTGGATGAAGAATAATGAAGGGAGATTTTAGATAAATGACTAGGAGGATTAGTAAGGATGATTTAGATAAAATTAGATGAGATTAGTGATACTTAGATAAAATTAGTGATGTTAATGTCAACTAATAATAATATTGATGGTGATAATCAAAATGAATAAATTTAGGTATAAACAACTAGTTTAAAGGAAAATAAATGTGTACCTAGGTGTGTATAACACACCTTACTTTTGTGAGATCCCAACTTGAGTGATTTGATGGTGATTATCCTAAAACTAAGATCATGTTACAATATATAATCATTACATATAATGTGATATTTAAAGCATTAAATTGATTGAAATATAAAGAATAAAGTTTAGGAGTACACCTATGTATTAATGCAACCACCATGACTTTTGACAACTTGATTTGAAAATATGTATCATTAAAAACCATTTAAAATGATATTAATAGAAATGTAAATATATATATATATATATATATATATATATAAAGGTTAAAGGAAAAACTTTCCCCTAACCTATGAGAAAAAGTGAGCTGCCACCTGACAATTAAAATTAGCCCGATTGTGCAATCTAATCATAATTATAACCTAGTGAGTGTGAGTTGATTTAAGTCAATTCACACTATAAATATAGTGAGTTTAGATTATTTAATCAAGTCCAACCCATAAATTTATAAATATTTAGTTATTGAATTACCTCAACCATACCAAAATCAAAACAAGTACTATAGTATATTGGCTCAATAAGAGTTCATAACAATCTAACTTGGTGATCTAAAGTCTATAGAAGTATTTTAAAATCTAAAACTTATTTTGATTTTTAAATTTATGTTTTATTTACATATATCATGCACTTTATATATTTCTCATGCTAAAACCTTGGTATAACAATATAATTCTATCACAAACATGTATTTGATTCACCTAACTATGTAATTTGGCCAATTAACAACTGTGTAAGTGTGGAGAACATATTTCAAAAACATATCCCATTCCAAAATCTAAAATTGAAATCTATTATAAGTGTGGATAACATGTTTCAATAACATGACCTTAATGTATATTTAAGTCTATGAATTGCAAAAAAATGTGGAGAATATGTTTCCATAATATGCCCCCACTATATATTTGAATTTGTGAACTGTGAAAAAAGTTAACATGTTTCCACAACATCACTTCATTATATGTCTAGATATATGAACTATTAAAAATGTGTAATTCATGTCTCTATGACATTGCCTCACTAATATACCCCCCCTTTTGAGGTAAGGGGAATAAAAAACTAGTAGTCACCTTACCTAAAAAGAATAAGATAACTATATAATTTTGAATGTATCATGTAGCATATATGATAAACATGTCTATGTAGATATATCATTTAAGCACAAATAATGTGAACACATCAAGACATAATATGCATGATATCGATCATGATAATGTCTAGATATTAATAATTAAAGCTTAACAGGTAATTAAGCACATACATAAGATCATTCTAAACTAAATCAAAAGATAATGGTCCAAGGAGACCTCAAATAAGGGGCATGTTCAAATTTCACACAATTGAAGGGACATGACTTAATAAAATGTCATCAAATAAAGGAATGACATATTCAAGTATACATACAATAATCAATGACATATGCACATGTCAAATTAAGTAAACTAAGGCATGGGGGCTACAAATAATGGAGCATATTCAAATGCTCAATAAGAAATATAAGACACTCAAGGAATTTCATATAGTAAAATTATTGTAGGGGAAAACCTACACTTAACTCATGCATACACCTATATATGATATCTACCTTTTCATCTCTTCATTCATCTTTGATTTGCTAGACTATAATAGGTACTTTGCTTGTATCTTGCTACCCTTGATCAATCTTGCCTTCACTAGGCTCATGGGCCTCCTGTCATGCATAGTATTCTTCAATTTCTCTAAGAGACATCACCCTTCATATTTTTATGTAATCTCTCTATCCTTACTACACACCATCAATTCATACAAAATTTTCATCACTTCACTCTATTTTATTGGTTCAAGCTTGTTCATTCTCATGTAGATTCATAGGCCTAAAATCCTAATTAATGGTTCTAAGATTCTTATATATACCACTAGGGATCATATTTCCATTAGCCTACCTATTTTAGTTCCCATACACATCCAATCATAATACTCAATCTCAAGGTTATGACTCTCAAACAAACCACTCTTTCCTCCTTGAAACCTAGTCTCTTATAACCTTATTTTAGAATAAATATAGCAGGTGTTAACAATATATAAATTTTACACATATAACAAGGATATTTTTATATACCATTTATCCCCTTTTAGCTTCACACAAAGTTTCAAGTCTCAACCCTCAATGGAAGTCCTTCTTTGATAACCTTCTTGTTAATTAGGTCTCTTTAGGCCAAGTTCAATCCCGCGGTCTTAGAGATTATACTCTATAGAACTAAAATAACTTAAAACACTCAAAATATTCTAGATCTGGTAAAATTACATAATAATCTAAAGTTTTATGAATTTTTATTAGTGGAATCAAAATTTATGCTTGTTGCAAGTTTGAAACCCTAGGTTTGGTTTACACATGCCTATATAAGGCTAAGAGCTTACAAAATGGACTAATTTAAATTTTGGACCACTTAAAACACATAAAAAACCTATAAAATGTCCTCCTTAACTAATTTCACCTTCCCCAATATCTAATTATGCATGAACAATCACTAAATGTCTCCAATATGCAGGTTTAGAGAGTTCCAAGTCTTTTTTACTAGACCATGCAAAGGTTTTAGTTGTTTCTTACACTTATAAATGGAATTCAAGTCTCCAAATGGGTTACCCTCATCATTAATAAACATTTTACCGTTATTTTATTCAAAACAAGTTAAGAACCCTTAAATAATCATCAACAATACCAAAACTTACTTGTCATTTTGGACTTAGTACACATAATTACTCAAATTAGACTCTATTGAGGATGAATCCATATGATCTAGAAAATACTGATGTGAAATCACCCTATGAAAATTAAAAAAGATGCTAATAATGATCACATTCCATGGAACTCATCGAAGCACACAAATACTCTCGAAATCATTCTTTTCTTCATTGATCACATTACATACAAAATAGCCATACATAATTTTTTTACAAAGTCAAGTAGAGTTCCTCAATTTTTTATCTTTCTTGTCTTATATTTATATAAAAATACATATTCTCAAAATTATCCTCCCATAATACTCTTATACCACACTCTCTACTCATATAAATTCATTTCAACTCCTTATCATGCCAAACATGCAAGAAAACTCCTTCGTTTGGTCAACTCCACATAGGGTGGCAGTTATAAATGCATCCTTCTTGGCTTAAATAATTGTTTCATAAAATTTACATTGAAAAACCATTAATATACACACCTATGACCAAATATAACCTATCACAAACTTACTCAACATTTGGATTACACGCAAAGCCAAAATACCACTTCAAACCTAGTTTTCAAATTCATATTTTCAAATTCCCTTTTTGGCAGGAAACTCTAGATAAGCTAGAAACACACTATATGAAGACTCTCAAGGTATACAAGACACCCTAGGGGACCCTAAAAGACCCATCATACTCAAATATAACAAAAAATGATCATCAATAAATTTTCAAACACACTAACAACTTATGTTGCCTTGTGATGATTTGTAGCTCCCTAAGTGGGAAAATTTGAGCTTATGCTCAAATGCACTTTATCCAATTTTTTCCTTGATTTCCATTTCTTCCTCCTTTTATTTTATGAGTTCCTCTTTTTTTATCCTCTTTTATTTCTCATTTATTTTAATTTGATTATTTTTTATTTGTCTTCTTGCCCTATCTTGCCTCTTTACCAACTCATCTTCTACCTTCATAAAGTACATGATCTATTGAAACTCTTTATCCTCTTCATATTCCATATCCTCTATCTCTAATTTCCCTCCATCATACTCTACCTCAAATTTATTTTTATTAGTCTTGAATCTTACTCCCACTCCATAGCTTCCTTCCACCTTTGTCATTGTTTGTTTATGCACTCCTTCTTGGTCTATCTTTTTAACAATTCCTTATCCTTTATCCTCATGATCTAAGAACTTATTATGCATTAGTTATTCCTTTACCCTTATCATACTCTTATTTATATCCTCTTTGTATTCTTCTTCATGATACTCCACATTCTCATGGTGAGTATTTTCATAGCCTTCTTGTTCATCTTGAAATGACATAGGTTCATTATAACATGAAACTTATTAACAACCTTTCTTCTTACTATCATCATACATACCTCCAATTAACTCAGCATCAATATTTCCAATTGAATATATTGATTTATTACTTTTATCTTTCTTCATTTGCTTGTTCTCTTACTCACCTTCTTGTAGCTCTCCTTCCATGAGCCTTTGCTCTTTATATATTGGAATATTATTTGGGTTGGTTCTTTGGCTAAGACTTCCCTCTCTTTTCTCTTTCAATGCTAACTTGTTCTTACTGCTTCCTTAGATCCCCTTTGGACTGAACTTGTCCTTCTCCCAATATACATTCCTCATCCAATCATCTCCTTTGTGAGTAACATGGTTTCCCTCCTCTTTCCTTGGCTCTATCATGAGCTTTTGTGTCTCAGTATTTATTTTCTCCATGTGATCATTGATTTAATCCATATCTTTAATATCCATACCTACACCATCATGCTTATTACATATCAAATTAAATTCATGAGACTTGATAGTCTCTTCAAGAGTCTCATGGTCCTTTCCATCCTCTCTTGCTTTTGTATTTTTCTTCCAAGCCACTCTAGGCACCTATTTCATCTTCTTAAGTTCCTTATATTGCCTCTTAACCTATTCTCTTTAATTTCATCATTAGTTTCCAATACTTGTTACTTGATAAACTCACATGATCATATGCTTAATTGTTTCATAGTTATAGGCTTACCTTGGTTTTCAACTTGGTTTGATAAACCTTGAACCAATTCTTGTCTATATTCTCGCCTACAACTCATTATTTATTTTTAATTCTTTTCCCTTATGTGAAATGCAATTTTATCTTATTAAAGTGTTCCAATGGGAAACATGTTCCTTGTCATTGAAATCTTCTGTTCTCTATGTTATAATTTTACCTCTAGCTTATTTATGGCAACTCACACCTTTTTACCTTGACTTGTGGACACTAATAGTTCAAATTTATCTTCATACATCAATTCTCTCCATATCAACTCCTCTTCCTCATTGTGCTCTTGCATATTTTATGCCATATATTATACTTGGGATCTATCTCCATCATGTGTCAAGCTAGAAACTCATTCATATTATAAATATGTTTATATACCTTACTAATCCATGATGTATGTTTTTTTATCCATCAACCCCCATTGACTCATGTCATGTGCTCATATCTTCAAATTATATTCTAAAACATACTTTGTCTTTTTCTCCATTGTTTATGTCATGTTCCAACTCTTCAATTGATCCTAACTCTCATTGACAAATAGTTGGTCTTGTTTCTTACTTAGAAACTCTTCATTACCTACAATCTCCTATCTAAACTCTTTGATTGCTTCATGCAATAAAAATTCAGATTTATAATCTTCATACCTCTTCACTCCATCTTCTTGATTCAACTCTATTTCTTTAATGAATTCAATGAGGCATCCTTTTTATTAAAGATTTCCTTTTCTAAGAATATCTCCTCTTTCAGGGTAACAAATTAGTGTATCTCTATACATTGCTTCCCAGTCAACTTATTCTTCAACATACACATATTGTTCATACTTGATATCCTTCATGATTTTGATTTTTATGTCCTCAAAATGGATTTATTTATTCACTTTTGTACCTACATACACACATGACAATAAATCATTGAATTTAAAAGCTTAAGGCTTGGTTGCCTCCATCTTATCTTTATTAGGTTGCTTTGCTAATGCCCTTAGTTATTTCCTCTCATCATCCTCCATGAATATCTCTTTCTCCTCAAGGTGGGTACTACATTCCTCTTGTATACCAACCTGTTCATCCTTCATGAACTTCTTCATCTCCTCCTTGAGTTACCTACATAACAACTTCTTTTGGTTCTCATTGTCTCTCATGACAATCTTTCTTCTTATCTCCATGAGTAGCCTTATAGGTCACTTAACTCTCTTTTTACTCATTACCCAGCCATACCATTGCCTTTCCTCTCCTTTGATGAGCTTCATAAAGATCATTATCCTCTATATCCTTTGATTTATTTCACTCATCTCCTCTTCAAACACCAACCATTTTCTCTGTGGGTCTTCCTTCCTCTTTCTCTCATTATGGTACTCTAACTCAGCTAAGACCTTCCTCACTTTTTCCTTATATATATTCATCTTCTCTCAAGTATTTTTCACCTATTCTTAGCAAGTCTATTTCACCTTGCCTTAGTGTCTCACCCTAGGTTCTCTCCTCTCTCTAGTCTATTGACACTCCTATCCAAATATTTTCCACCTTGGAACTACTTATCTTTTTGGAGTTTTAATTCTCTCTTAGGGATTATATTATACCAAAAAATCTTTAAATATCTATTTTCCTCTTTCTCTAATCACTCTCAAACTTTCTTGCATGGTCTCTATAATACAAACTTCTCCACATCTATAACTTAACTTCAAACAACTTCAAATAACAACCTTTAATACTAAAAATCATAAACTATTCCAAGAGAATACCTACTATGATACCACTTGGTGTAGGGTAAATACTACACTTACATCATACATACACCTAATTCTGATATCTATCTTTTATCCCTTCATTCATCTCTTATTTTCTTGATTGTAACAAGTACTTTTCTTGTATTTTGCTACAATTGATCAATCTTGCCTTCACTAGGCTCATAATCCTCCTTGCATTCATAGTCTTCTTCAATTTATCTAAGATGGATCACCCTTAATATTTATCTATACTATCTCTATCCTTAGTACACACACTATCATCTCATATAAAATTTTCATCACTTTACTCTATTTTCTTGGTTCAAGTTTGTTCATTCTCATGTAGATTTGTAGGCCTGAAATCCTAATTCATGTCTCTAATATTATTTTCTATAAAATTAGGGATCATATGTATATTTATATACCTATTTTATCTACCAAACGCATCCAATCATAATACCCAATCTCAAATTTAGGACTCTCAAATAAACCACTCTTTCTTCCTTAAAACCTAGTCCCTTGTAGCTCTATTTTAGCATAAATCTAGTAGATGTGAAAAATATTCAAATTTTATGTATATAATAAGGAAATTTTAAGATACCCTTTATCACCTTTTATCTTCACACAAATTTCCATGTCTCAACCCTCATGGAAGTCCTTCTTTGACAACCTTATTATCAATTAGGTCTCTTTAGACCTAGTTCAATCCCTTAGTCTTAAATATTGTATTCTATGACACTAAAAAAACTCAAAAACTTCAAAATATTATATATCTAGTCAAACCAAATAATAATCCAAGTTTTTAGGAATTTTAACTGGTGAAATCAAAACTTATGCTAGTTGTAAGTTTGAAACCCTAGGTTTGGTTTACACAAGCCTGTGTAAGGCTGAGAGCTTACAAAATGGACTGATTTTAATTTTGGACCACTTCAAACACATATAATACTTATAAAAGTTCTTACATAACTCATTTTACCTTCCCCAATAATTTTTTATGCATGAACAATCACCAAATGTCTTTGATATGCAAGTTTACAAAGTTTTAGGTTCTTTCGACTGGACTGTGTAAATGTTTTAGTTGTCTTGCACTTATAAATGGAATATGAGCCTCCAAATGGGTTATATTCAGATAAACATTTTATCATTTTTTATTAAAAAAAAATCAATAACCCTTAAATAATCATCAACAATACCAAAACTTACTTGTCATTCTAGACTATGTACACAAAATTACTCAAGTTCGATTGTGTTGAGGATGAATCCATATTATCTAGAAAATATTGATGTGAAACCACCCTATAAAAATAAAACAATAGTTTAATACTACTCACATGACATGTAACTCATGGAAGGACACAAATACTCTCTAAATCATTATTTTATTTATTGATCGCATTGCATACAAAATAGTCATACACAAAAAAATTACAAAGGCAAGCACAGTTCCTAAAATTTTGATCTTTATTATCTTCTCTTTATTGGAAACTCTATCTCATAAAATTTATCCTCTCCTAATACTATGATACCACACTCTCTACTTATCTACATGCATTTCATCTTCTTATCACACTAAACATGCTAGAAAACTCCTTCCTTTGGCCAACTCTATGTAGGGTGGTAATTATAAATGCATGTATCTTGGATTACATTTTGATTTCATACATACAAACCTAGGACCTAATATAACCCATCAAAAACTTACATCAACATTTGTATTACATACAAATCCAAAATACCACTCCAAGCCTAGTTTTCAAATTCAAATTTTCAAATTCCCTTTTTGGCATGAAACTCTAGATAAGCTAGAAACAACAATCCAAAGACTCTCAAGGACTAAAACAAACCATAGGGGACCCTAAATACCCCTAATACTAAAATAAAACAAAAATGGTCATCAATAAACTTTCAAACACACTAACAACTTTTATTGACTTGTGATGCTCTACATCAAAAAGTGTAAGCAACCAACATAAACATAGCATATTATCTAGTTAGTATAAAATGTCAAGTATATGGAATATAAAGTATGATTTTTGGTATATAATCATTAATAAAGTCATGTTTGAGTACATATGATCAATCATTATAGTTAAAAGTGATCACATAATTTTATAACATGTGTGAATATCAAGATTAAAGAATCAAATGCCCCCATTAGCTATATGACATGAGAAGAAGGAAGACCCAACGTCAATATAGGAATATATCAAATATATGTGCATTCCTTCATCACACTCAAAATATTTTTGAAACACATATGTATATATAAATTACTAATATGCCATATACCAATATGGAACCAACAATATAAATTCTAGGGAGTTAATAGAACATATAAAAGTTGAAGATATTTTTGGATTTTGGATTTTTTTTCATTTCAATTTTTTTGGTATTTTTGGAATATTTTCAAATTAAATAATATCCTATTATATTATCCAAAAGACGCTCATAATTATATCCCCACTAGGAACCTAGTGTAAGAAACTAGTAGTACTGCCAAGGAGAATGCATAGGTGTAATATTTGGAACTATAGGATCCATAATGCTCTACGTATGTATAATAAGATTTTGTGGTCTTGAATGGATAATAGGAGTAGGTTTTTGTAGAAACTATCAATTAATGATCTATGGTTTCCTTAAAATAAAAGTAATAGGAACATGTTTCGGTGCTTTATATTCTTTAATATGGTGCATAGGAGATGAGGATTTCATGGAATCCATTTTATATCTCTAATGTAATGGTCTATCAAGTGTCAACCACTTAGGAAATGGAATTACCTTTTTATTATGCATTCATAGAGGATTAAACTTAGTAGTTTTGATAATTAATTATCTGGGTATAACCATTTCTTTTTTAAGTGGATGTTCATATGGAATACTAGAAACTATAACTACCCTATTGGTGTGAATGTATTTAACACAACCATGCATTACAGAAGGTAATGATCAAAAAATTTGTATCTAAAATCATCCAAATAACATATCAAATACTCTCATATGTGTTATATGTGAAAAATTAGTAACCACATGTGTTTGACCCACCTATAAAGTTAAGTCTATCTCACCAAGAACTTGTGATATCTCATCGAATGCTCTAACTAATTTAGTCGAAGGATGTAAATAATTATGTGTATAATCCAAATATGTAATTAAATTCATGTTTTAAACATTATCAATAGCACTATTATCAATCATAAAACTATGTATGGGTTGGTGATCAAGGTATGATCAAATGAATATTATAATTATCATCCACAATCTCACTATCATCGAAAGTAATAGAGGGTCTCTAAATCATATAAGGTGTATACCATGTATAATTACCATTAATCCCATATAATGGATGGTCATAATGTGATGGAGGAGGATGTATAGTATATACCATTTGTACTTATAGATCCTTCTTAGAATGATCTTGTAAAGGATTGTTAAATATTTTTCTATTTTTGAGATCACTAGATTGTGAACCTAATTCCTTTAAAGGATCATTAAATGTAATATTTTGGTCATCAATGAGGTATTGGATCTTATGATTCAATGTAAAAGCTTTGTTTATAGAATGCCTAGATTATTGGTGATAGTCACAATAAGAATTTGCATCATATCCATTGGGTAGGTATTGACTCATATCAACATATATAAAAGGAGGGAAAGATACGAGGTGACACCTCACAAGACTTAAGAGTAATGAAGCTAAAGACTCAAGTACGCATGTAAATTATATCTTGGTGTATTGGATAAGATAAGCTAATTAGGCTATTGTGAAACCATATTAACCATGGTAGTTATTTCATTTTTAGGTTCAAGAGGTTTTACCTTGTAACTTGGTTTGATAGTAAACTTGGTATTGGATGTAGTTTGTGTGTTTGCTACATAGTTAAGTTTGTTCAATGGGATAAGTTTCATTTCATGATTACGAATAATATAGCATAACTTATCAAAAGATTTGATTTTTTTTTAAATAATTGACATGTGTAATAGGGAAAGAAAAATTAAATTGCTTGAAGATGTCTTTTAACTCTTTATCCACATGTTGAAATTTATTTTCAAGAGAGCTAAGAAATGACATAGAACAAAAATTTGTATCTTGATAGTCCATAACCTTGATATTTGTAAATTACTTACCCTAAATTTAAGAAATGATAGTCAAATGGCCTTGATATGAGTAATCACTTTTGATTTCCTCTTTTGTAACCACATTTTGAATATTTAAGTTTTTAATTGTCCTCACTTTTTAACTTCTTTTGTTATAAATCTTTGTTTTAATATTTGATGCATCCATTTCTCTTTTTGTAATTTTCTTTCATTTTTGGGTAATTACAATTTCCAAAATTCCATATTAACATCCTCTTGAGCAAGGGAAATTTATACCCAGGTAGTTAATTATCAAACCTCCTAAGCTTAATATTTCAAAAAAGAGTAAGCAATAGGTAATCCCCTTTACCAGAGGGCTATTACTTGAGAGACCATTACATCAAATATCCACAATGGGTTCCATGGAATCCTCATCTTCTACACACCATATCCATATATCTAGAGAACCTACACGTGTTCCTATTATTGTTGTTCCAAATAAACTATAAATCATATAGTGATGGGTTCCACAAACCCTACTCTGACTATTCCTTCACAACCACAAAGTCTTATTATACATATGTAGACATCAAAAATACTATAGTGACATATATTACACCAATACATCTATCTTGGTAGTACCACTATTTTATTGCATTAGGTTCCCAGTGGGGACATACATATGATCATCCACTAGTTGAGTATTTTTTAAGTTTTTTATTATTATTTTGACATATTCCAAAAATAATGAAAAAAATTTAAAAATGCAAAAATATATTTAGCATCTACATGTTCTAATAGCTCTATGGTATATATGTTTTTGGTTCCATGTTGGTATGTGGAATATCAATATTTTATATATACACGTGTTTCACACATATTTTGAATGTGATTTAGGCATACACAAATAAATGATCTATGCACTTTCAGATGTTGGGCCTTCCCTCCATGCATGTCATATGGAAATTACTACATCCTCTTCTTTGATCATGATATCCTGAAGTTATATTATTCTATGATCACTTTACATTATCATGTTTGAGATTATGTACTTCACATGCCTTTATCCACACTTATATATTTCACAGTGTACTTGATATTTTATTTACTTAAAATTATTTTCTTAACACATATTATCCTTGGGCTAGTATGTTAGGTTATTATGGCTGCATATTGTTTTTGTTTTCTTTTTTTCACTTCCTTAAGTGTTTTTCCTTGTTATTATCTTGCTTGTTTGAGAATTTGAATATGCTCCATTTTTTATGGCCCCTGCACCTTTATTTGCCTCTTTGACACTTGAATATGTCATTGTTTGTTGTATGTTGACATTTGAATATGACATTCTTATTTTTGTGTACATTTAACTAATTCATGTCCCTTAGATTATATGGCATTTCAAGATGCAACTTATTTGTGGTTTCTTTAGACCATTTTATTTTTACTAGCCTTTGAGTGCTCTTGTGTGTGTGCTTAGTTTCTTGTTGAGATTATATTGTTACTATCTAGACATTGTCATGATCTAAATCATTCATATTAGGACTTGGTGTGATCAAATTCTTAATTATTCAATGATATGTCTACCTATACATGTTCTTTATATATTCTACATGGTACATTCACAATCCACATGGTTATCTTATCCTTTTGAAGTAAGGTAACTACTAGTTACTACTTCCCCTCACCTCAAAAGGGGTAATATTAGTGTGGGAATGGCATAGAGGCATGGATTTCACATTCTTCACCAGATTTAGTTATATAATGGGAGAATGTTTTGGAAACATGTTCTCCACACTGAAACTAATTCATATTATAATGGGGTCATGTTTTGGAAATATGTTATCCACATGTATTTAGTATTAAACATACCTAGATTACAGTGGGATCATTTTTTGAAAACATGCCCTCCACATTGGAACATATATCAATTTTTTAGATTTATACATATATAGTGAGGGAATGTTATGATAAACGTTTAATCCACACACATCGTTTCCAAATTAGCTAAATTCACAGTTATATGATTCAAATACACATTTGTGGAAGAATTATATACATTTGTACCATTTTTATACATAATTCAAACATGAGACATATCTAAGGTGCATATGATATGCAATTTGCATCTAATATTACAAAGTCAAATTAGTGTAAAATTTCAAACACTTTTATGGACTATCATCACCCACCAAGTTAGACTGTTACAAATTATATTGAGCCAATAAACTTTAGTAGTTGGTTCACTTTTGGTATGGTTGAGGTGATTAAATCAATCAATATTTCCAAGTTTATAGTTTGTATTTGATTTCATCATCTAGCCTCACCATTTTTATAGTATGATTTGACTTGGCTCACTCACACACACTAGGTTATAAGTATGATTGGGTTATATGATTAAGCTAATCTCAAAAATTGGGTGACAACTCACATTTTATCCAAGGTTGGGGTATATGTCATTAAATATCTCTCTATCTCTATAGATATATGTAATTTCCATATTTTTATATTTTTCCTAATAACAACTCTAATGATTCATAATAATATATATTTTCAAATCAAAATTTTAAAATGGAAGGCAGTTGCATCACCAAACTTTGTTCTCTTTCCATTTCAATCATTTCAATGCTTTCAATTTCATATTATATACACTAATAATATATTATAATATGCTCTTGGTTATAGTTTAGTCACCAACAAATCACTCAAGTTGGACACAAACAAAGGTAAAGTGTGTTATACACACCCAGATACGCATTTGTTTTAGTGTAGACTAGCAATTTTCATTACTATATTAAAGGGGGAAATGTAAACACTATTTATAAATTATATAACATGTCATTCTTTTACACCAAGAAAATACATATTATGTATTTACCTTAAGATTCTAAACCTTTCTTGTTACCATAAGGATCGCATACACTAGCTCCTTGTATATATTGTCTACCTCTTAGTCTGACCAAAGTTATTCTAATGACTCAGACCTTATATCAATCTTAGAATGTTATAAACCTATTTATCATTCATATCTACAAGTTATGGACCTATCCTAATTTTATAGATATCTAGATGCATGTGGCTTAGTCAGACACTTATGTCGATGCAAGTATCCTATCCCAATACAAGTGTTTAGTGCCCTAAAGTCGTCTAATTTTCAAAAAAAAATTATCATCGACCTAATTTATTTAATGTGAGATATTTTCCAAACTTTATAAATACAAGATCAATCCCTATTCACTCCTCACCTAACACATACCTAATAAATCACAAGGCAAATTTACCAAAGGCATTCAATCAAGCACTTAAGTGAGCAAAACTTTCATATTTTTTCCTATTTTCATATAAATCATATGGACAACACATCTATATGTGAAAAGTACTAAAAGAGCATACCATGATTCATATTTTTTGAGTTACAATCTAGGTGACTATCGTACTTGATTATAACACATTGCATCCTTATACACACATAATCCAACATGTAAGGGAGAGCTAGATAAATCTGAGGCCCTCTTCAGAGTATTTGATATGTAGGTAGTGTTCTTTGATACATGGGTATTTGATGTAGCTAGACACCGTGTGCCTACTAAGCCATTTCTCCCACATCCACTATAAAGATAAGAAACTAGGGTTTTTCTATTTGATAATGAGCTATAGTCCATGACCTAGATCTGAGTAAACAAGATCAAAGGTGACATATAACCTAGAATCATCTAATTGGTTGCATTGAGTTTTATCAAGTATTTTTTAGTGTATACCTCCATCCAAGTTAAACATTAGCATCAACATAACCATCCTAGGTTGATACAAATGTCCATTTTTATAGAGGTATAATTTCCAAAATTAGGTGACTAATCCAGTATCTAGATCTAGTCTACTTTCTACCTATTTTAGATCTAGATCTATATTAGCATCAAAAATAGATAAGTATCTTATTTTTATTATAATTTTAATATCTATCATACTTGTACTTTCTATTTTTAGCATATCTTAGCATAATAAATTCAATATATGTCTATTTATGTTTTTTAATTAATTAGCCTATTATAGAGATAATTTATCACCCTTATGCCCTAGGTTATGTCTACCCCTTTAACCTACATTCCCTAATTTATATTTTAAGGTTAAATATTTGGTTAACCCTATTTATAAGAATTTAAAATATTCTAACCCTATTTATAAGAATTTAAAATATTCTAGGTTGTTTTTTCCCAGGGTCTCCTATTTTACTCTTGATTTGTCTCTTTCCTTATATTTAAAAAAATAAACTAAAAAATTCTTCCATGGCCAAATTTACCCAATTAAGTGATGATTTTGAAAGAGAAGAAAGGTATATTTATCAAGATATATCCCTTGATAACCAATGATATCAAATAATATAAGATGAGAACAAGTGGGCATATGTGATGCCTAAACTTACAAAATGTATTCAAGTTACTTCTAGCTAACATCCCTCTAAATAGGTCCATATTATGACTCCCTTAAGGGGTAAGGTAGATGATATATGTAGGCATGTTCAATATGAATCACCTAGGGTTTGTGCTTGTGAATCCTTAAAATATAGAATCACCCTTATGAACAAGTTAATAAAAGAGCTACAAAAACAAAATCAATACTTTAGTTCAAAGATCATATTATTGGAAAATTATGTTTTGTATGCCCAAAATACAAAACATGATAGTATTAATCATGTGTTTGCATATTCATCTAGTAATATTTCATATCCAAATGAAAAACTAAAAAATCATACATATAAAACAAGTGATTTAAAATGTGATCAAAAGGCTAATAAGAGTCCAAGTGGAATCCTAAGAGACATGCTTCAAATCAAAGTGATTCAATTACCTCATCTACATCCTATAAGAAGATCCAAGTACTATTGTGCATATCATATAATGCATAGACATCATAGAGATTGTTTTTTTGAATTAGAAATAAAAATACAATGTCTCAAAGGTAGTGGTGATCATATCATTGATACATAAACCAAGAACACTGTTCATATTATGAGTACCTCTCCTAAAGAACAAGTTACAAAACAAAAATTATGGGTACCAAAGGCTAATTCAAAGCCAAAATAGTTGAAAATGCCAAACATAGAGCAAGAAAAGATTCAAAAGGAAAAACTAGATAAAGACATGCCTATAAAATAAAAGGATAAAGTTATGGTTTACAAGGATACAAATATTATATCTATTCCATATATAGAGGAAAAAACATATCCATGTTTTACCATTCATATATTTGTTGGGGGATCACAAGAACAACACCTATTCTAATCCCACTTTGTTAGGATCTTGCTCCTCAGAAAGAGCACAGTATGATTACCAAATATAAGCAATTATAAATGCAAAAATAACCAAAAATACAAGTAACTAGAATTCACCAATAGCACAGAATATGAGAGACAATACACTATCTTGTATTAACACTTTACAGAAAAGAATACAATAAAGAGCCGCCACACTCTTCCACCTTACAGAGGCTTCCCACACCTCAAGTGTACAGTAATTCTTCTACAACACTCTCCTACCAAAAATGGTCCCAACAACCAACTCACAAACAGAATTGATGTTCACCTCTCCAACTAATCAGTAATAACCCTGCTAGTTCACCAAGCACTCTATAGTACTTCAAGTTGATCTCCCATAAACTTGCAACCTGCAATTCAACAGACCATACTCACACATGTAGATCTCTTATGAGCTTGCAACAACCTGCAACTCAATGATCTTACACTTAGAAGGAACTTCCTTGCCTTCCTTATCTTAAATCAATTACAATACATGCCAATGGGTCTATAAATAGATCCCAAACTTAAACAATAACTTAGACTCTTAATTTAGACAATTATCCTCGTAGCTTAAGACTCTAACTGGCCTTTACATGCAAACGCTTCATTCACTTAACTAACTGTCCATGCAACGAATAGTTCTAGAACACACAGGCGATCGACGCCGGTCCCTGCTTGCCTGGTTCTGCCGACGTTAGCCGACTCCCTGCCGTCGCCAGTGGCCTTCTACACTGGTCACGACTGACGTCGGTCCTGCTGTCGATGTTGGTGCTCCTAGATCTCAGCAACCTTCTATTCCTTCTATTTGTAAAGAGTTGAAGCTTTTAGCTCCACAACTCAATAATCTCCCACTTGGAGATAAATAGTTGTAACCTATACCTGTACATGTACTCCATCTAGTTTGTTCCCTTGGCTTTGTATCCCTCCTCAAGATCACTCTTTAAGACCAACCACCACAAATCCTATGGTGTAAAACCTATCATCCAAATCACCTGCCACATCTGCATCTACAAACCATGTAGAAAATAACTTGAACTTGCATAGCATGTGCACCTGCTACTAGTCCCTGTAAGAATCCACTGAACTGCCCTCTAACGGTTCTCTCCTAGATTGGCTCCAACTTGTGACAACTCCCACTGCTTGGGAAAACTCAGGTTTAGTACATACCATGCACTCAACCTCATTATGTGAATCAAGACACCTGTTCTAAGAACTGTCCAACCATCGATGTGCTAACCGGTCTCACACAATCATCCTGAAACAAAGTCAACATGTGACCTACCATGTCTCTAAAACACACTCGTGCCAAATAATCTTGCTGCTCCTAGATTCTCCATGACACACACCTGAACTAGCTTTACCTTTAGTTCAGCAATACCCTGTATATGTAACCCTACAACAAGCACATCATACAGTAATAGGATAATGTAGCTAATATTATCCAACCTGGTAAAAAGAAACACAATGATCAAACCTCCATTGCCCTACAGCTAATACAAGACCATATACCTTGATCTTTCATCTCACGTATCCATTTTCGCTCTTCTTCATCCTGAACATCCATTCGTCTCTCAGTGCTTACTTCCAGCTGGCAACTCTACCCGAAACAACTGTTTGGTTCTCCTCTAAGGAATCACATCCTCATCCATGCCTAGCTCCCATTGTTTCCTGGATCTACCTATTCTGCTTCTTTAATAACTTCCTGGTCCTATGCCATAAGTGAGAAATAAGTAGTGTAAAGAAGGGAAATGATGAATTTAAGAACTTACTTACACCTTCAGTCCTCCATATGGGCGCTTGAGACTCCATGACAGCTTGCTGTCCACCCAAAATTTGTCTTAGTAACCGATGTTGGTCACATCTCAGTCTGCACTCAATCGATGTCAGATCCCTACGACTGCCCCTTTGTCGACGTCATTTTCCCCTGGCCGATGCCGGTAGTTATCTGCCCTGAGTCACCAACGTCGAGCTGCACATAACCGACGTCGGTCCCTGTCTGGACATCGATGCCGATTTTCCTGTCGATGTCGGCCTCTGTGTTTTTCTAGTGAGACCTGACTTTTTCCCGTGAGCTCTTTTTAGATCAAATCCTTCTCCAAAACACCCTTGCTCTGCTCAGAATTCTTTTGCATCTTGTGCTGAACTCTGTCCATCACCTTCTCCTTGAAAACCAAGGCTTTCCTATTCTTGTCACTAACATCGGATTCCTCAAGAAACGTCACCTTCTTCTTCTGCATACAGAAACCACGATCCATACCTTCCAAATTTGAAAGCATATCCTTTGACTCAAGAACAAGCATCTCCTTCTTATCTATGTGACCAAGCCTATCAAGCCACATCTCTAAATCTACAGCTGAAGTAGATAACCTAGAAAGAGAGTCAGTAATACAAGTAGATAGATAAAGCGTACCTACTTTCTTACCTCTAGCTACAACAAGTGTACCCTTGGTAACCTTCCAAGAGTCCACTGTGAGAGTTATTGTGCAACCCTTGTCACCTAAACTTCTAACAAAAATCAAATTCCACTCCAGAACTGGGACATGCATGACCTCCTTTAACACCCATGTGTTACCTGTCTGCAGTTTCAGCTTCACTTTCCCTTTGCCAACAATCTGACAAGGCTTACCATCCCCTACACAAATTTCTCCAAAGTCTCCCTGGACATACTCATGAAAAAATTCCCTATGTGGGGATGCATGAAAAGAGGCACCAAAATCTAAAACCCAAGATTCTACTTTATCCAAAGAACATACCAGAGCATCCTGTGCAGCGTAATCTACAACATTTGCTTCTTCTTCATGTCCTTCATGCTGATCTTCACCTGATCTACAATCTCTCTTTAAGTGCCCTTGCTTTCCACACTTCCAGCAGGTTATTCTGCCATACCTGGACTTGGATCTTCTGCCTATCTTGGACCTTGATCTCCCATGCTCTATCTTCTCTCTTTGCCTTCCTCTACCTTCAACACTCAAAGCATTCCCTGATGACTCACCTGTGCTTTTCCTGCGTATCTCTTCATTCAAGATCACACTCACAACATCATCCACTTTTAAGACTTTTGAAGGAGACACAGTATTAGAAACTGCCATTACCAAACCTTCCCAACTTTCAGGTAATGAACACAAGATTAAGAGAGCTCTAATTTCATCATCAAATACAATATTGACTGAACTTAACTGGTTTACCAAACCATGGAAATCACTAAGATGGCTATGAATAGATCCACCTTCCAACATTTGCAAATTAAATAAATGCTTCATAAGAAATACCTTATTAGAAGCTGAGGTTTTTTCATATAAATTTGCCAAAGATTCCATCAACACCACCGTTGTCTTACACTATGATAAGCTGGAAATCACAGATGATGCAAGACTTAATCTAATAGATCCCAGAGCCTTTCGATCAAGAACCTCCCATTCTTCATCTTTCATATCCGAGGGTTTGCAATTAACCCCTCCCAACGGTAAGTACAAATCTTTTTGATACAGATAATCCTCAATCTGCATCCTCCACAGTTGGTAGTTCTTGCCATTAAACTTTTCCATTCGTAGCTTACTTTCTTCTGCCATTACTCAACTCCCACTCAAATAGAAACCCTGTGAGTAACCTGTAATCAAAAACACACTAACCAGATCTAATCCAATCTGTTAGTATCCCAACCAATAGCTCTGATACCACTTTGTTGGGGGATCACAAGAACAACACCTGTTCTGATCCCAATTTGTTAGGATCTTGCTCCTCAGAAAGAGCACAGTATGATTACCAAATATAAGAAATTATAAATGTGGAAATAACCAAAAATACAAGTAACTAGAATTCACCAATAGCACAAAATATGAGAGACAATACACTATCTTGTATTAACACTTTACAAAAAAGAATACAATAAAGAGCCGCCACACTCTTCCACCTTACAGAGGCTTCCCACACCTCAAGTGTATAATAATTCTTCTACAACACTCTCCTACCAAAAACGGTCCCAACAACCAACTCACAAACAGAATTGATGTTCACCTCTCCAACTAGTCAGTAATAACCCTACCAGTTCACCAAGCACTCTATAGTACTTCAAGTTGATCTCTCATAAACCTGCAACCTATAATTCAATAGACCATACTCACACATGTAGATCTCTTATGAGCTTGCAACAACCTGCAACTCAATGATCTTACACTTAGAAGGAACTTCCTTGCCTTCCTTATCTTATATCAATTACAATACATGCCAATGGGTCTATAAATAGATCCCAGACTTAAACAATAACTTAGACTCTTAATTTAGACAATTATCCTCACAGCTTAAGACTCTAACTGGCCTTTACATGTAAACGCTTCGTTCACTTAACTAACTGTCCGTGCAATGAACAGTTATGGAACACACAGGCGACCGACGCCGGTCCCTGCTTGCCTAGTTCTGCTGACATTGGCCGACTCCCTGCCGTCGCCGGTGGCCTTCTACACTGGTCACGACCGACGTCGGTCTTGGTGCCGATGCCAGTGCTCCTGGATCTCAGCAACCTTTTGTTCCTTCTATTTGCAAAGAGTTGAAGCTTTTAGCTCCACAAATCAATAATATTTTCTCATTTCCCTTATGATGAGTAAACATTTGGTACTCTAAACATTGTATAATGTCTCATCTCACATGATGAATCCAAAAATCTATTTTTTCAAAAAAAAAAAAACAAATAGTTGAATGCAAAACTAAAACATCTATGATTTTATCCTTAAATACATAATTCAAGGCAAAAATTACATCTTCTCTTAGTTTGTAATCAAAGATACATGACTCTTCTCTATCCCATAATAAGATGTGTAATCTAAATTTTATATTCTTCCTATATTATTATTTTTAGTAATAAAAACCCAAAACATAAACATAAAATAAAGAGGATAAAGAGATAATCAAATTGTCATAATAAGAGTTCTTACAATCATTTTACCTCTTGTAGTTCTTATCCAAGATTTCCAAATGGATTTTTAATGTAAAATATGTTGGATGTTGGATTTCTTAACTTGATAATGGCTTCCAATGGACTTATTGATTTGATGATGGATTTGATAGGGTAATTTGGATGTAAGAGAGATGATAATGGTAGCAATTTATCAAGTTTTCTAGTTGAATTTCATGGAGGAATTGATTTAGTTATTTAAGAAATAGAGGGAATAATCAATGGCTCAAATTTAATTTTGATCCATTGATATCAATGGCTAGGATATTTCCAAGGAATTTAAAATTCATTGGAATCTTATAGAATAGAGAATTATAGAGGAAAAAAGATAAATTGGAGGAGATTTCTAGAATTCTCTAAATCTAGAAATATCTACTAGGGTTTAGGGGTGTATGAATAGCTAGTTAGTAAAGTGATACATGAGTAGGTAAATAAATAGTATTTTTAAATTGGCAAGTGGCTCAATGGGTAGGTTAATAGGTAAATAGGTTTATTTAGTATGTTAATGAAGGGGGTTAATTGGTTGTAAGGTGAAATAATTTTTTGGAGATGTAGGAATATAAGAAATAAGATATTAGTTAATTAACTAGGAAATCTAATTAAATTAAAGGAATTAGTGTGATTATCGAGTGAGCAGATTTAGGTGCATACATTTTACCCCTTTTTGAAAGGTCATTACAAGTGGTCAAGATGGAAGGAGTAATGGTATTTCAAATAAAAACCATAATCATGTGTTAAATGGTGTTAGTAGGTATAATGCCCCCTCAAGGGAGCATGATTAGAGAACCGACCTGAATGATCACTCAAATAGAAGTCCCAAGGTGGGATGAAATGAGGATGAAAAAATGGGGTTGGGATGCCCCAAGTAATGACATAGATATAATTGAGATGCCCCAATTTCAGATCTAAGGGGATAAAGTGTCTCACTTGTGAGAGATGGATTCTAGACAAATGACCAATGTCTAGAAAGGAGTTTGATTAGTTATAATCTTGAGATGGAGATATAGTTTGTGAAATAAAAAGATGAGATAGGTGTAATCTAATTATAAGTCTCATAATAAATACACATGTTAGGGATGGTTTGAAAAGTGATAATGGAGATAAAAAGGATTTGATTAATGATAGGGAGCCACTTTACATGAGATATGTAGCTCAAATTTATGTATGTATATCAAGTGATTAATGTGGTGATTAGACAAGGATGAGGGTTAATAGTGGTCAAGGTATCTTTAGGTACAAAATCATGGCTTGGGGTTACCTGCATAGTCTTAGGAAACCTCAGGCTGATGTAGTTCTAACTCAGGATTAGGTTACTCAATGAGGAAAATCCATACCCCAGATGGTGTAAGAGAGATAGTAAATAATTAATTAGAGTAATAGAGGAATTTGATAGGATTTGGACGTGATAGGATAAGAGAAAATGGGTGTTAGGGGTTAAGGTGGTGATGGGAGGGTCAAATAGGACAAAAAGTTAAAAAGGGATTCATTTAAACTTTTAACCTTGGTGAAAATTGAATCTAAGCCAAAAAACATGAACCAGATCCCTGAGCTTCCCATCGTAGTGAGGGAGTTTGATAATTCTAGAGACCTAAGGAGGCTAGACCATCGATGAGTAATGAACCCCTAACTTGTGATTTTTATCAACTTAAGTTGAATTTTTGCATTTTTTACATGGTTTTTAGGGGAAAAGCACTATGGGTGCAATACCACAATTTAGGATAGTGCCCTCAATTGTGTTATTAGACACATGAATTACAATTTTCCCTCACAAATGGAGGTATTACAATACTATACCTATAGAGTTGTGGTATTGTAATACCATAAGTCTTAACTTATGATTTTGTAATATTGTAGATGAGGGATTGGTGGTTTTGCATAACCATGAGATTAGATTTGTGGTTATGAAAAACTGTAAGACTCGAGGTAAGGTCATGGGTTGGGTAATTTCACAATTTATAGTTTTGTCAAGGTTAGGGAAAATGGTGAAGGGATGGAAGATAAGCTAAGGGATTTAGGTGGGGTTAGAATTAGTTAGGGTGTTATTTTAGTTAGTTAGGATTAAGCTAATGTGATTTAGGGGGGATCAAATATGACATTAGTTAAATGTGCTAAGTGTGATAAAATTAAATGAAGTTAGTTTTGGTAAGTTAGGAAGGGTTAGGGTTAAGTGTTAATTATGTGATGAATGTTAAAGATAAATGGGATTGGTAAGTAGAGACTAGGATTAGTATTAGGTATGTAAGGGAGTTAGAGAATGGATTGTAGGATAAGAAGTGGAATTAGATTATATCATTTAGGTGAAGTTAAACTAGGGTTAAGGTGGGGGTAGTGAGATTAGGATGGATTGGGGTTAAGATTGATGAGGGTAAATTAAGTTAAACCCTAGGGTAGGAGGTGGATAGATTGAATAAGATTAGTCAAGGATTATGAGTATGGATTTTAGGGTTTGGGGTGAACTATTTAAGATAGGTGAAATGTTAGGAGGGGGACACAAGTTATAGGTAGGGGAGTCAATTTGTGATGGAATAGAGTTAGTGATAGGTTTAAGTTGATTGGTGTAGGAGGACTTAGGTGTGATGGTGTCTTGGTTATGGTGACTTGAGGTACTACATGATATGCATCGATTGACTAATATTAATTATAAGGTATTATAACTAATGGGATTACATTATATATAGATGATGTTAGTGGTGTAGATTGGCCATGCCCTGATCATTACATTGGTGGAGCGATGAAACTCAAATATGAGTACCTTTCACTTTGTTCCTAGAGAGATGAAGGTGACCTTTGAGGATGTATATCATATTTTTTGACTGCTAATGATAGGGGATAAGATCTACTAGATACCACACACACTCAATGTGACATTATATAGACTAACAAGATTATTACATGTGGGTGTGCAAGATAGACATGTGGATATTGACATATGCCTCTGAGAGGGGATGATTGATTGGTTGACCTGGTAGTTATGTTTCTTGTTATCAACATATTCTTACTAGATAAGAGTGGTCAGTGGTTTCACTTGGACCTTGGGGATGTGTTAGATGACATGGCATAGGACTTCAAGGTGTTTGCATGGGGTCTAGTGGTATTAACTCATTTATATTGAGAGTTGAATCTACGGGAATATAGGGGAGTAACAAGCCTAGGTTCATCCTTGTTATTATAGATCTAGAGTTTGGAGTATATTATGATCCAATGGCCTCTAGGTACTCTAGCAATGAGGGAGCCATATCAACCTATGTTATTTGGATGGTATATCTTATTAGGTATGTAGAGAGGCTAAATTAGAGAGATTCACTTATATTTATAGGCATTTGATAGATTATGGATAGATCATATCATGTGGATGCCCTATAGGGGACTATCATTTGGATGGGATGATGAGGTTGTGGTGACGAAGAATATACTTACTGAGTGTTATTTGATAGGACATAGAGATCTCATTATAAAGTGATACATACCTAATCATGTATAGAGGCAATTTGGGATCTAGTAGGACGTGCCAAGGGAACAACATAATTTTACTAGGAGTGATCAAGAGAAGGAATAGTGGGGTAGGCTAGTAGATAGAGACCTTACATGTGTAGAATATTATAGCATTACCATAATCCTATGGGATTTTTAAACTCTACTACCAGATCCAGGGGTGAAAATAATATATACAACATGGTGGGATTAGAGGGTTCTAGTGAGGTTTCTCTAATGTAAGGTTGTGGTATGGAGAGGAGTAGTGAGGAGACTATTATAGGTGTAGGTGAGGTTGTGGAGGAGGAGGATGTAGGAACCAAGGTAGGATGGTCAGGATGGTTAGGGAGATTTAGATGCCATAGATGTAGATAGAGCTAATGGGGTTTAGGTAGTAGTTATAGCATATGTAAGAGGGAGTGGGACCCATATTAGGGGTATAAGTATATAGGTTGGATTGGTTGATACATAAGCTAGAGCTAGTGAGAGTGGGGATGGTGTAGAACCATCCCAATAGCCTCTAACTAAAGATGAGAGATATTTACTAACATTCCTTTAGATAGAGATACAATCATGAATCATAGAGATAATTGGGATCACTAGAATGAGATCATATATAGGCATAACTACATGCTCAGATAGCACAGAGTGATGGGCAGTTATCCTAGGCTTAGGCATAGGTCATTAGTTTGTAGGGTCAAATCACATCTCTATAGGCTCCAATAGTCATGCTTCAAATCTATATCTATAACTAAGATACACAAATTATAGGTTATCAAACATAGATTACCTAGATGCAAGCTTGGATTAGGGTTTTGATAGGAGAGGTAGATGTGGTCAAGAAGGCCAAGGAGGAGGCATACATAGTAATACGAGAGGGTGGGATAGATGGAGTCATGTGAAACATCATGAGGTTGACACAAGAGGCATAGTATTACATGGAATTTTATGAGGTAGTAGTGCTTTTGGGATAGCATCCAACTTCCTTCAGAGCTAACTCATCACAGTTAGTTCATCACTACCATAGAGGACCTCTAGGAGACTCTTCAAGGTTTTATATGATTTTTTGTATTGTATCAAATTATTTCCCATGGGGCGTGCATATTGTATATATTTTTTTAACATGGAATCCATGTGGACATTTGATATATTATTATGATATTTTGGATATGATGTGATGTGTTTTATGTTTTGTGATATGCATTGATTATGGATGTTATTATGATATTATTAGATGGATTTGATGAATACATTACTTTTAGTTATATGATGGATTTATTTATGATGTGATTATATGGACTTGATTAGATGTACATTATTTTATTTATATGATGTTATATGAGATGATGTTATTGATTTATATGTTTATAATGTTGTGATATGGATAATGGATACATGTATGTTCTAGATTTATTTATGCTTTAGATGGTTTAGATAAATGTTATATTATTATGATGTATGGAATAGATAGATAAATCATTTTATTTTTTTAATTTTATATGATGCAATAGATGTGATTTGGATGCTATGATTTATATGTTGATGTATGGCATTTGATAAAAATGATGTGATTAGTATGATATCATGTGAGGTGATGTGTTATATGTTGATGGATATGTTAGATATGGATTCAATTGATATGATATATAGATGGTTGAGTAGATGTCATGTTATATTATGAAATACTATGAGATAGTGGTTTGTTTATGGATGCATGGTATAAATTGTATAATGGTAATGAGATATATATTGGTAAAGGTAAATCAATGTGCTAGTAAAATTTTAATACATTTTATTTGTTGTGCCTCATAACTTGGTTTTGGGTAGGAATCCTCCTGCACTAAGGAGGTAGGATAGTGATGGGAGGGGCGATAACTAGGTATAGACTGAATGATGGTAAGTTAGACAAGATGGTGATATGTTTTGGGGAAATGAGATGGGTGGTAAATTATAAGCCATAAATTATGTGTGAAATTAATTTTAATATTTCACTAGCAAATAAATATGCACCAATGACATAATAGGATTCAAGGGTACATTAAAACATAGTGCATGGGAGAACTCTATTTTTGAAGTGACTTTACCTGAAACAAGTTTGGGAGTCACCTAGACCATCCTTGTTTCCATAAAATTTGAAAATATAAAATGATTACAAGACAATATAATTAATATGTACAAAACTACATAATTAATCACACATCTACACATGTTCAAAACATACACACATTTTAAATATACACATAAGACAATCATAAGATCAAATAGACTAAAGATAGGGATAACAAAAGGTATATACAATTTGATAATGATGTGAGTGTAAGGTGATTAAGGAAAATGGTATTGATGACAATGAGTTTTTACATAGGTTATATTATACCCAATAGTACTATATTTAAGCAAGGACCCAATAAATTTAGAAGCAATCATATATGGGGTTTAGGATAATCAATTGAGATTCAATATCATAGTGTATGCCAAACCCTTAATAAAAATATATTTTTGACCCTTCCATAGTATAAATTTAGTTTGAAGGTGTATACCATGACCTGGGGATAGAAAAAGACAATGAGGATGGGATTAATTGGAGGCTAAGAGGAGACATACTCATCAAAGAGGATGTGTTAGGGTGATAAGATGAAGTATAAATATAAAGATGTGATAGGATTGGGTATATATATATATGAATATGGATAAAGAGAATCTAGAGAACTCCCCAACAAACATTCTCTTTGCATAATAAGCAATGACTTGTCTCCTATTGAAAACATCTATCTACTATTACTATATAAATACTATAATGGATTCCCACTTTTTAAGACCAAGGTCAAGGATGGGAAAATGGAGTGGAATGGGAGGATAAGGATGGAATGGAAAAGGATATGCCCCAAATATTTGAGACTCATGGGTAGAGGTAAAGTGGATATTTTCAAGTATAAAAATGCTTTAAATGCATTATGTTTATTAGGTCATCAAGATCTTCACCATCCAATGTAGCTAATTTATAGGCTCTAGATTTAAACTTAGCAATTATGATATATCCCCAAGCCAATTGGCTTCAAGTTTTCCTTTCTTATCCCTATCTACATCGGTATTTTTATAATTCTCTTTTAGGACTAGATCAACAACCTCAAACTCTCTAGACTAAACCTTCTTATGATATTGGCCTTTTAATCTATTCTAATATGCTCATAGGTGATTGAGGGCCCTTTTACGCTTTTCATCTAGAAGCTCTAATTGTTATAACCTTTCCTATCAAAAATTATTATCAATGATAATTCCTCACAATGAGATTCATAAGGAGGGGATCTCCACTTTCACATCAAAGATAACTTCTATCCCATAACTAAATCATAAAAAGTGGCCCTAGTGGGTGTTCAAGCACTTGTTCAATAAGACCAAAGTGTATTATATAATTTTAGGTGCCAATTCCTTCTTACATCATTAACTATTTTCTTAATAATCTTGAAAAGAGTCTTATTTATTGCTTTAGCCTGTCTATTCCCCTGGGGGTAATAAGGGGAAGAAAAGTGCTTCTTGATAAGGTACCATTTCCGTAAGGCCTCAGCTTCTTGATTTTTTAAGGACTTGTTTTTATTGGATATGATGTTGGCATGAATTTCAAAATAATAAATGATCTAATTTAGGATGAATTTAGAAATCTGGATGCCTATGGTATAGGTAAGCAGTATTGCTTCCACCCATTTGGTGAAATACCCCATAGTAGTAATGATGAATTTTTGTCCATTAGAGGACATAGGATTTATATTTCCAATAAAATCAAGTCCCCATATAAAGAATCTCCATGGACTCATAATAGGTTGTAATTCTTATGTAGGTGCATGGATAGGATTTCCATATTTTGGTAGGATACATATTTTCACACATACTAGTAGGCATATGTTCCATGGTAGGCCAATAGTATCTAGTCCAAATAAATTTATTGGCTAGGGTAATCCCACTGACATGGCACAAAGACCATCGTGGACCTCCTTGATCATGAAAGAAGCCTCCTTCAAGGTTAGACATCTTAACAAAGTCTCATCATAACCTCTTTGATAGAGCAAGTTGCCAAGGATAGTGTAATGGGATTTATGGCGGATGAAGGCCTTGTGATAATGGTGATTGAGGTTTGGTGGAAGGATGTTATCATGGAGGTAATTATAAATTTTATGGTACTAGGGGAGACTAAGATTAGGAATATCATAAATTTTTAAAGGAGCCATAACTTTATGGGCTAGTAGCATCAGATGTTTTATCAAAAAATTCCCTTCAAAGACATCTTCAAGGAGATCAATTAAAGATCCAATAGTGGCCATACAATTAGCTACCTTATTACTCCCTGTTGGTACTTGTTCAAATGTAATAGACTAAAAATTATGCTTCATTTGATCTACTAATTACTTATAGGGGAATAATTTTTCATCTTAAGTTTAGAACTCATCATTAACTTTATTTATTATTAACTGTGATTCACCAAACACATGAATACATTGGATGTTCCATTAGATGGATAATTAAAGGCCAAATATTAAAGCCTCATATTCTAAAATATTATTGGTGCATGGAAAAGTGAGGTAGAAGGATTTTGGTATAAGGTCACCTTGTGGGGTGAACAAAAGGATACCTGCACCTAATCCATGCATGGTAAAAGATCCATAAAAAATAGCTTCCATCCAT
Source organism: Torreya grandis (assembly GCA_037957365.1). Taxonomy (NCBI): domain Eukaryota; kingdom Viridiplantae; phylum Streptophyta; class Pinopsida; order Cupressales; family Taxaceae; genus Torreya; species Torreya grandis. Next base: position 852,773 of record JARHVA010002877.1, on the reverse strand, counting down.
TAAATTCTGAAGTATTCATTATAGATTCATTCAAGAAGGTTGTAGTAAGAGGTTTAGTCATGACAAGAGGTGATTTTGTTAGTTGATCTATGATAACTAGTCCCTTAATGGACTTTTGATCAACATATTCAATATAAAAATCACTAAGCAACATAATCCACTTGGCCATTCATCCTGTGAAGGTTTATTTTGATAGTAAATATTTGAGAGGATCAACTTTAGTAGTGAGTTGGACCTGATTGTTAAGCATATGATGCTAAAGTTTTTTCAAAGCAAAGTTAATGGCTAAGCAATATTTTTCAATTGGATTATAATTAAGCTCACATGAGATTAAAGTAGAACTAAGATAATAAATTACTTGATCTTTTCCCTCATCTTTATGTTGTGAAATTAAGGAACCTATCTCATAAGGAATTTCATAAATATATAAGATCAAGAGCCTTTCAATGATAGGGGTGATAACACATGTAGATTTTCCAAATGTTTCCTAAGATTATTGAAGGCCTTTTGACATTCAAAGTTTTAATTAAAATTGGTACCCATCTTCAAGAGATGGGTGAAGGGGTGGTATTTATTTTTGAGTTGATAGATGAACCATCGAATAGCTTGTAACTTACCCTAAAGACTCTAAAGTTGCTTCAAATTATGAAGGGGAAGCATTTCCATAATGGCTTTAACTTTAGCTAGATCCACTTCTATGCCTCTCCTAGATATAATAAACCCTAACAATTTTCCTAAGGTCATGCCAAATATGCATTTATTTGAATTCAATCTGACTTTATATTCTCACAGTCACTCAAAGATTTTTCTCAAGACTACATGATACTCTAATTTGAGTCAGGACTTCCCTATGATATCATCTAAATAGTCTTCAACTATATCATGCATCATATCATAGAAAATAATTGTCATTTCTTGTTGATAAGTAGCACTATCATTTTTGAGATCTAAGGGCATGACTTGATAGTATAAGGTCCCCATGGGTGATGAAGGATATTTTATGTTGATCTTTGAGCACAATTTTGATTTGATTTTATCTGAAAAATCAATCCATGAGGGATGACATTTCATACCCAGTTGTTGAATCCAAGATCATATCAATATTTGGGAGAGGGAAGTCACCTTTAGGACATGCCTTATTGATGTCATAAAAATTAGTGAAAATTTGAATTCTTCCTTGTGGCTTAGCCATAATAAAAATATTAGATATTTATTCATAATAATTGATGGGTCGGATAAAGCTTGCTTCCAAGAATTTTTGTAGTTCCTCCTTAGCTAGTAAGGCCACTTTAGGGTGCATCTTTCATAAAAAAAAATTGGATTGGTTTAGCATTGGTTTGAAAAACCAAGTGATGTATAACTATGGAGGGATTAAGTCCTATCATGTAAAAATAACACCATGCAAAACATCTATAAATTCCTTGAGTAGCTCAATAATATTCTAACACTCTTAAGGTGTGAGAGTTGCCCCCAATTTGATAATTTTGGGATGTTATTCAATTCCAATGTTAACTTATATCACCTCCTCAATGAGATAGGGTGACTGATCTTGGATATAAGAGGCCAATGATTGATTTAGGATATCTAAATTGAAACCATCCAAGAGTTTTATGCTTATTTCAGTGTATTCTCCTGATTTAGTTAAAACATGTGAAAATCCTTCTAGACTTTGAGGTGGTTCTTCTTATTCAGACTCCTCTTCTTTACTTTGGTCAAGGGGAAACTATTTTTTCTTGAAATAATCTAACTAACAAAGATTAATAAAAAAGACCTTATAGTCATTGAAAGGAATGAAATCTTGAGATCCTAGGAATTCTAAAATGGCCTCATCATTTTAAAACACATCAAAGGATGGTTCCTAATGTTGATCCCAATAAATTAGTGAGGGATGTCAGAGGGATATGTTTATGGTGGATATAGTGTTATTAGGGAAAAGGTTGGTGGTAGTAAGATCCTCGTAGCAACTATAAATGAAACCCTTATCAATTTCTTTATTGGAGAGAATCCTTAAGGATCGAATCAGTATCCACAATAATATTGTTTAAGTCATTATCAAGTAGTTTGTACCCTAATCCAATATATTATGGATGTTATTGAATTGTTATGGGTTCAATCCTACCTTTTTCATGTCGCTCTAGTCCTTTTCCTTGATAATGCATGTTTTGTAACATATTTTAGATGTGGGGGTATCTCTATTTGTAAGATGTGAAAGCCTCATCTTCTGGAATGAGTCATGATTCATCAAATTCATCAATATATTATTCTAAAAAAATTCCTACACTAGAAATTTTCATTGGTCCAAATTTATAACTGATAAGACTGGCCTTCTACATAGCCATGAACCCATAACTTCATGGGGAAATAGGTAAGTCACCTACATAAAAGGTTTTATATGCATATTCCCCACACCCTATGGATGTGATTTTAAGATGAGTGACATCAGGTAATGGATTAGAATTAGGCACCAAATCATTAAGGATTATATATTTAGAAACTATTGGGTTCAGAGTGGAGTTTTAGTGCTAGGACATTAGCAAGAGGATGAGGATTGACCCATTTGGAAATTACAAAAGTGTTTCATTTCCCCAAGAATGGAGACTTCTATGTCTAAGTGTAAAATTTGTATACATTAATGACGGGTGGATGGGACTAATTTCATCTCATGGATCCATGGGCAACCCAACAATATATTATATGGTAGATCCACATCCACAATGTGAATCAGGGTTTGATGTATAATGGGTCTTACATCAATTATAAGGTAGATTGTGCATACAAATGGTCATTCATTATCATCATATGCTTTTATCATGATCAAATAAGGCCTTAATGAATCTTAGGAGTACCCCAATTTCTTTAATAAATATATTTTATATAATTTAAATGTAGACCCTCCATCTCTGAATACTTAGGGAATGAGGTGGTTGGATATGGAGGCTTCTATTAATAATAGGTAGTTATGATGGGGGCTAATAGGAGGCATATCCTAGGCACTAAAGGTGATTTCTTGAGAAAGAGACAAATGACCCATTAATGCCTAAAATTAATTGGTGTCAATATCTCTAGGGACTTTTAGGTCATTCAAAACCTGATTGAGTATCTTTTGATACATAGGGGATGTTTTGAGAATATCCATCAACAAGATTTGAACAGGTGTCTTCTCAAGTTGTTGGATTATATCATAGGATTTATTGAAAGATATCAATATTTTATTAGATATATTGCTCTTTTGATATGTATAGGTAGATGGGTCCTTAGGGGGTGCTCTAGGAATTATGATTTTATTGTGTTTGGTAGTAACCACACAATTAGCCATGGCCTAATTAATTTTTAATATGATGGATGATAGTGGAATAGGATCTTAGGAAATACAAATTTTGATGGTATTGATGTAGTGATATATAATAGTGTGATAGTTGGTGTTTTTAGAAGAGGAGGCCTTACCCTAGTCTCTTGGTGGCCTCCCATGTTTCTGACCATGCTTGGGTAGGGGGTCCTGATAAATGTCTAGCTGCTAATTTTTAGATTGATTTGGAGTATTTTCCCTTTCTGCTTCAATGCCAACTCTTTCAATGAGGTCTTGAATATAATGCTTTAATTTTATACACCTCTTTGTGTAGTGACCTTTGAATTTGTGATATTTACAAAATTCACCCTCGTAATACCAATCAGGACAAGGTTGACGATCATCCAAAGATCAAGTTTCAAGAAGATTGATCATGTTAGCAGCAACTAATTGCTCAAGGACTATTTTATTGGGAAGTCTAAGGCTGGTAAGAGGTATTTTCTATTTCAAGGCTTTGGTTTACCTTATGGCACTCAAATATAAGAGACATTTTATTGATTTGTGGGATTCCCCTTTTGTACTATTTGAACATGTTATTTGGAATATGTAACCCTGTATCCCACAATTTTCTTATTCTTATTGAAGATTTTTTACTTGCCTAAAAAGGAATTATCTTGATTTTGATTATGTTCATTTTGAGAATATAATTTAATTGTTCCCTTTTTAATAAATGCTCTTTTTATTTGCCTCCCCTTTTTAATAATTTCATCAAAAAATTTGGTACTTTGAAGTTTTAACTGATATTTTAGCTTAACATTGAGATTATCAACAAATATTTTGGTTATCTCCTTTTCATCTAAGGTAGCTTGCTAAGCTTCTCTAGTATTATAAGAAATATGTCAAGATTTCCCCACTTCTTTGTTTAGTGTTGTAGAGGTCTATAATGGAGACATCATGTTCAATGTTAAATGAGAAATGTCTTACAATTTGTTTAGTTTATAATCCAAAACTAGATATAGACCCTTTTGGCATATGCATGAACTATTCTAGGGCTGATCTAATGAGAATTTTGGGGAAAATTCTTAATAGATATGCATCGGCATATACAACTTCATGATAATCCACATAAAACTCTTTAAGATGATTGTGGGGATCAGCTTTCCCTCTATACTTTTTAAACTTGGGTACCTCAAAGTGAGGTGGAAAATGTATTTTTAAAATGCTCATATATAATGGAGAAGATCAAAAATTCTCTTACTCATATTTCATTGCTTATGAGCATGGGTCAATTTGTTGGAGTGTTTCTTTCATCACTTTCCATTCTTGTATAAATGTTGGGTCCCCAAGGGGATTGGAGGTTTGGTTCTAACTATTATGGGGTCTATTGGAGTTGTGTATATTTTGATGGGGGGATGATGGTCATTGATTTTATGTTTGAAGTAAAATATTTAATTATTGTGTAAGCTAATCTATTTGATCATCTAAGGTAGTTTGCCTCATGTTATCCTCAACATAATTATTTTAGAGAGGTGTGTGTCATTCTTCTTATTCAATTTATTGGTCCACAACTTATTCTTCTCTAGGTACTTGATTAGTGTGGGTATGCTGACATGGTGTATTAGGCTAGGTAGAGGGACGTACTAAGTGTTGTAGAATATTATGGTCAAAGTTTGAGGGTAATGTTCCACCCATTTGAATGACTTGGGCTAGAAACTAGTTGTGGTTTTCATACATGTACTATTCAAATAGGTTCATAACATCATCATTATGTATGGGATTAAATCGGTCATCTTATCCTCTAAGAGTGTGCATATCACTATGTGTGTCATCATGATCCCTATTTTGATCACCTAAATTCCATAGTAAATCATTCTCTTGTTTGGAAGCTTGTCCCATCCTAAGTTATTGGGAATGGTTTTGGATCGCCATATTAGATGAGGAGAGTGGAGGTGTGATGAGTTATGATGGGTGATGTCAAGGTTTTTGAGTACTAATTTGTCTATAAATCAAATATAATAGTGGTCAAAGAAGGTGATTTATAAATGTGGTTATTATTAGAAAGGGACATGAAGATTAGGATGACCAAGGGTTACCAAAATAAAAAATATTGTAAGAGTCCAATCTAGCAAGAAGAGAAGGATATGATGGGATCAAATAAGTTTCACACTAAAAAATTAGTGGTTGGATGGGTCTTAGGTATTAAAAGGCACTTGATAGGGAATTATGGGTGATAGACTAAAGTCTTTGACAAGGTTGTGTATGTCAATAATACCTAGTCAAAAGGATGATAATGAAGAGATGGAAAGATGGGCGACCACTAGGATTTGGTTCCAAGAATAAATATAGTATCAAAAGATGATGATTGGGAAAATATGAGATGGATATTAGATGTTTGTTTGGAATGGCAATATAGACAACAGAATACATGGTATGGGTATTAGATGTGGTTTAGAATAGTGAATGGAAGATGAAACATATAAGAGATAGATGTCAAATGCTATTTAGGATGGTGAGATGGATGTTATGATGAGGTTTAAGAATTAATTTAAGCCTAGGGGTATCTAAGATATCCAAACAAAAAGGGAATGGAAAACTCAATTTTACAAATAGCATGGGTTTAACAAAACATAAAAATAACACATGAGCAATAAGCCCTAATCTAATAAACTAAAAAGGGTATGTAACCCAATGCTCACAATGCCTAACAACTTCACAAGTGAGGATATAGGCTAGTAACCCATTATGGAATAAACTAAACCCTCTTGACCCCATCTACACTTAAGGGATTTTTATGAGTTGATCCCAACTCTGATAGAAAAATGCCTATTATAGTAAAAAGGTCATATGTTAGGTTTACACAAGGGTTTCTAGGGAGTCCCTAATATATAGGAAGGTACAGTGGGGACCAAGTCTATATAGGATTTTATCTAATTCCATGTAACCATTTAAGGAGAATTCTACTTTAGCACCTAACAATAGCTCTCCTAATATTTATACTCCACCGAAACATGGGTTTTGGTCTAGTACATGGTGATGAAATATACTCACCGACCCCTAGTGACTAAGCCTATATATGGGGATGAATATGTCATGTGTTATCCTAGACTCAAAAGGGGTAAAAAATATGCAAGCATAATTGATTTTCCTAATTAATTACTTATATGAGGAAACACAAAATGTATAAAATCAAATTACACAACAATTAAATATATACAATCAATAAGACTAAAATATAAGGTTTTTGGCACCCCTCCTACAAACACAAGGATTAGAAGATAAAATAGGGTGAATTTGTCTTGAGAGGTCCTAAAAAAAAAATGTTAATAGTTTGACTTAATGAAAAATTGCAACTCCTTGAAAAACCATAATTACACAATACAAAATCGTAATTACACTATGAAAATCGTAACTACACAGTGCAAGACCACAACTATCAAAAATTAAAGATTGGCAATTTTGCAATGAAGTGGAAAACTAAAAAAAAAAAAAAAAAATTAACTAATTCATATGAATTTTATATGTTAATAATATTACCAAATGCTTTAAAATATAGTATACTTAATAAAACATTAGTAGATAACTATGATTGTTCGTAACTTTTGACTAAGACCTTTAATAAATGGATATCAAAATGATATTAGACAAACATATTATCAATATATTACTACTAGATTAGATTTAAAGACTAAAATAGTGACTCGAACCATACCCTAACTCTACCTAATTACAAAATCATTACTAAGAATGCAATATTGCTAATAACAGGGTAAAATTGTAGATTTGAGACTTGTGATATTACAATAGGTATTTTAATAAGTTAATGATGTAGTATTTAGCTTAGATTCTCCTTTATCTCTTATTTATCCTATTAAAATACACATAACAAGCTCAAAAATAACCTTATCAGGCACATGATTAGCTAAGAGGGTCAAAATAACCAAATTTGCAATTCTTGGATAATAAATAGTTAGATTTGGTTTCAAAGAAGATCAATATGATTAATGTGCTTTATAGGAAAATATTGATGGGTTATTACCTTCAAAATAGATAGTGATAGGATATTTTTACCAAAAGATGTAATACCATGACTATCGATGGTGATATCACGATTACCAGGTCAAGACCATGATGACTAGAGTTGCGATATTGCACTTGGAGCACCAACAATTAAATTCCTAACTATTTCTTATTATACCTACACATAAAGGACACACCTTTGTTAATCAAAACCAACATAGTAGAATAAATTATATATGGGTTAGTAATCAATGGAAAATATTGATATGAAGATGAACCAAATATTCTACAAAATTATGACTATATACATAATATCGTTATTACCATATCAAAACCATGATTACTAGCATCACGATGTTGCATCTTAGCTACCAATGGTTATGTCTTTCATCAAAACTTATTTTCATACACACAAAGGACATATAATACTTATAGACAATACAAAATAGCTAAAAGTCCTTGTATAGAGGTTAGACACCAAAGAAAATGGTGATATTTATGACAACTAGATTTTTTTGCAAAACTACAACTTCAAAGTCAAAACCACAATTATCAAAGAAATATCACTACTTATGAAGTAGCAGTGTTGCACAAAGAGTAAAATCTTATAAAAATCTAAAAACCATCAGAGGTTAAAGTCAAATGTTAGTGCAAAATTTTGAATCTAACTACAATACCATTGATACTAGTGCAAAACCACAAGTTTCATGTACATGATGATTTTCTCAAATTTTGGCCTTTGATTTTCATCCAGTCAAACCTAAAAGCTTCCAAATCACTTCCAATAAGCTTAAAATATTATAAATTGAGAGTAGTTCCACCATGGTCACCAAAATGTAGTCTAAATTTTAGATTAATTTTAGTAATAAAAACCCAAAACATAAAAAACATCAAACAGAGAGGATAAAGATATAATTAGACATCCATAATAAGAGTTCTTACCATCATTTTACCTCTTTTAGCTCCTCTCCAATATGTCCAAATTAATTTTTAATACAAAATATGTTGGATGTTGGATTGCTAGACTATGCTTGATAATGGCTTCCAATAGATGGCTTGATTTGATGATGGCTTTGATAGGGTAATATGGATGTAAGAGAGATGATAATTGTATCAAACTATCAATTTTTATAGTTGGATTTCATGGAGGAATTTATTTGGTTATATAGTAAATGGAGGGAATAATCAATGGATCAAATTTTATTTTGAGCCATTGAGATAAAAGGCTAGGATATTTCCAAGGAATTTAGAATTCCTTGGAATCCTCTAGAATAGATAATTCCAAAGGAAAAGGGATAAATTGGAGGAGATTTATAGAATTTTCCAATTCTAAAAATATATACTAGGGTTTAGGGATGTAGGAGTAGGTAATTAGTAGGGTGGTAGATGGGTAGATAAATAAATTGTATTTTAAAATTTGCAACTGGCTTAATGGGTAGGTTAATAGGTAAATAGGTTTAGTTAGTAGATGAATGAAGTGGATTAATTGGTTATAAGGTGGAATAAGGTTTGTGAGATGTAGGAATATAGGAAATAAGATATTAATTAATTAGCTAAGAAATATAATTAAATTAGTGGAATTAGTGTGATTATCAAGGTGAGCGGATTTAGGTGCATACAAGATGAAACATTTTAACAATGATGAACATGTTCAAGAAAACCAAAATTTCAAGAAGGAAACTCCAATATATGGTATAGGTCATTATTCATATACAAATGACCAAATAAACATATCACATGTTCAAGAACAACCTAAGAAGTTACATCTTTCTTATACTACTATCATAGAATATTGGTATGACCGTAATACTATAAAAAATTGGTATGATCCTGATAATACTAATTACACAACATATGAATATGACATGCATTATATATGGATTCCATAGAGGCATCTCATTGATGATATCTTTAGGTTCTAGTGGCACTTTTCTTGGTGCATAACACCTTTCCAAAAAAAATTAAAAACTTCAAAAATCCAAACATATGTAAAGCATTTACATGTTCTATTATCTCCTTGGTATCTATGTTTTTAGTTCTATTTTAGTGGATATCATATCATTTATTTATATATTCACATGTATTTCACACATCTTTTGAGTGTGATGTAGGCATACATATATACATGAACTATGCACTTTCAGATGTTGGGCCTTCCTTCTACTCATGCCATGTGGACATTAAGGGAATCTAATTATTTGATCACAATACATCCAAGTTCTATTATTATATGATAAATTTACATTATAATGTTTGATATTATGTAATTACGCATTCCTTTATCACTGCTTGTATCTTTTGAAATATAATTGACATGTTATGCACTTATTTTATTTTTTGATAACACATGTTATCCATGGGCTAATATCCTATGTTATGTTAGTTGCTTACTATCTATGTTTTCCATTTTGCATTTCCTTGAGTGTTTTTCCTTTCTATTGTCTTTTGTGTTTGATAATTTGATTATGATTCATTATTTTCATCCCTCGTGCTTATGTTTGCCTCTTTGACATTTGAATATATCATTGCTTGTTATATATTAACATTTGAATATCTCATTCTTGCTTTAGCAAACATTTGAATAAGTCATATCCCTTTTATTGTAATGTATTTGAGCATGCCCCTTTTTTGACATATCCTTGGACCATTGTGTTTTGAATTGATTTTGAGTGCTCTTGTATGTGTACTTGGTTTCTTGTTGAGTTTGTATTGTTACTATCTAGATGTTTCCATGATATATATCATGCATCTTAAGACTTGATGTGATCGAAATATGTATGATTGAATGATATATCTACCTAAACATGTTCCTTAGATATGTTACATGGTTAATTCATAGTTTACATGGTTATCTTATACTTTGAGGTAAGGTAACTACTAGTGGGTACTTCTACTCACCTTAAAAGGGGGACATATCAGTGAGTGCATGCCATAGAGTCATAGATTTCACATTATATAAAAAATTTAGATATACAGTGGGGGAATGTTTTGGAAAAATGTTCTCCAAACTTACACTAGTTCATAGATTTAGATTATAGTGGGTACATGTTTTGGAAACATGTTCCCTACACTTATTTAGTATTCAACATACCTAGATTACAGTGGGGGCATGTTTTGGAAACATGTCCTCCACATTGACACTTATATAAGTTTTGATATTTATCCATAGATAGTGGGGGAATGTTATGATAAGCATGTCTTCCACACTTAGTTTTCAAATTGGTCAAATTCATAGTTATATGATTCAAATACATATTTGTGGCATAATTATATACATTGGTACCATTGTTATACATAGTTTCAACATGAGGCATATCTAAGGTGCATAGTTATTTAATGTGTACCTAATATTTCAAAATCAAAATAGTTTCATATTTCAAACAATTTTATGGACTATCATCACCCACTATGTTTGACTACTATGGACTGTATTAAGCCAATCTACTACAGTAGTTGGTTTGATTTTGGTATGGTCAAGTTGATTAAATCACTCAATCTTACCAAGTTTATAGGATGGACTTGATTACATCATCCAATCTCACCAATTTTATAGTGTGAGTTAACTTGGACCACTCACACTCACTAGGTTATAAGTATGATTGGGTTACATGATTAAGCTAATCTTAATTGTCAAGTGGAAACTCACATTTTCTTGAAGGTTAGGGGCATGTTTACTCCAATCTCTCTCTATCTATATAGATATATACACTTTACATATTTTTATATATGTCCTAGTCTCAATTTCAATGATTCAGAATGATATATCTTTTCAAATCAAATGGAAAAAAGGCAAGGAAGTTACATCAATACAAAAGTGTACTCCTAAACCTTGTTATCCTTTAATTTTGATAATTTCAATGCTTTCAATTTTAGAGTATATGAAATGATTATATACTGTAACATGCTCTTGATTTCAGGTCAATCACTAAAAAAGCATTCATGTTGGACTCAAGCAAAGGTAAGGTGTGTTATACACACCTTGGTATGCATTTATTTTCCTTTAAACTAGAAATTTCATTTCTAGATTAAAGGGGGGAATGTAAAAACTATTTCAAAATTATATATCACCTCAATATTCTAAACTATTAAAATACATATCATGGATGTACCTTCAGCTTTTAGACTTTTCTCACCATCAAAAGGCTTGCATACACTATCTCATTGTGCATATTTCTTACCTCTTAGTATGACCAATATTATTATGATGACTAAAACTTTTTATCATGCTTAAAATGTTATAAACATGCTTACCATCCATATCTACAATTTCTATACTTGTGTATGTTTTATAGCTACCCATACACTTACATCTTAGTTAGATGCCTATGTCAACACAAGTGTCCTATCCAACTCAAGTGTCCAATTCTTTAAAGTCATCCAAATTTCAAATGAAACATATCCTAAAGGTCAGCCTAAGTGATTGAATGCACAATATTATCCAAAGGGATTGATATAAATACAATATCAATCTTCAATCACCTATGAATGACCAAATAACTCACAAGACAAATTTATCATAGGAATTTAATGAATCAGTCAAGTGAGAAAAGCTTCCCTATTTTTTCATATTTCTATATCAGTCATAGGGAAAACACATCTATAGGATTAAAGTATTGATGGAGCATCCCATCAGACACATTTTCTAAGTTAAAAACTATGCCACTATTGTACTTGTTTATCACATAATGAATCCTTATGCATACATAAGACAACATGTAGGGGAGAACTACATAAGTCTAATTCCCTATTTAAAGTGTTATCTATGTAGGTAGCGCTCTTTAATAGAGGGGTCTGTGGGGAATCTTGACACTGTGTGCACATTAACCCATTTTTCCATAGCCACTATAAAGATAAAGAACTAAGGTTTTACTATTTGATATGGAATGATAGTCTATAGCCTAGATATAATGCACAAATCAAAGGTGACATAGTATAGATAAGAATCTATGTAGTTGTATCTAGTTTCAATAGATATTCCATACTAGACACATGTTATCCAAAATTTGGATACCATGAATGAAGATCATTCAAAACTTTGATGTACTTGATTTTAACTTTGTTGATATCCATTATGAATGTTTTGTTTAGTCATCAATGATTTAAGATAATAGGTAATGTGTCTCCATTGGCATCTTACAAGGTCATTTAGGATGGTCTAGTTGGCAACTAAGTCAAGTCACTTTATCTTTTCATGTATTGGTCATTCTTTATGGTATTTATTATGTGTTTATCATTATTTAAGGTAATTTTGACAAAGTTAAGGTTAAATATGAGTCAAGGTGATTAGTAACTATGCTTGAATAGACAACGTGGTGACCCTTCCACGACAACCATGGTATAAATATGACCAAATTGACCAAAGAATAAAGTTAGTAAGTTGATCATATTATTTTTCAAATAATTTGGAGAATTTAAGGTATTTTTGACAAGATTAAGGCATTTCACTTACTTTAGTATTATTATACATTTCAATGTTGAGATAATAATTTCTAGTAAATATAAAATATAAATGTTTGGTCATTGGATAAGGTATGTTTTATCATATAACACGTAAATGGTGATGTCATACTTCTATGTGTCTATACATCTTCCCCTAGTGCCTAAGTTATTGAAAGAGATGTAGTAAAATAAGAGTGTGAAACATTTTTTAACTCTCTTTCACATGTATACAGGTTAGGAGAAGATGAAGAGTCACCTAGTTCACCATCTCCAATAGTTCCAAAGGATAGAGCAGTTAGATTCTTTATGAAAACATGATTTTGGAGGTCTTTTACAAAGGATTTATATTGGTGGGAAAGGTATAAACTCTTCCAAAGGTCCATATATTTTTACAAGACCAAAATACATACATATGAAAGATTTTTAGAACCAAACATTGCAAAAACCCACTCCATTTTTGTATCGGTCTTCTTGGCAGCTCAAGACAGTCAATCAATTTTCACTTATTACTCTCATGAAAGATAAAGTGAGAGCCCAAGATGTTTACCATGGGAGGGGACCAAAATTAAATTACACTTTTTTTAATTTTTCCTTTGGTTGGGCTCCTTAAATTTATGAATAATCATTAAGAAGTTAAGGTACATAAAAAGGACTCATAACCCCATCAGGGTCAATTTTCTCCAAATGTAGGGTTCTAAAATTGAATGAATGCATGAAAATGTTTGTGGAGGGTATATTTAACACTCATATACCCTTATAAAATCATATTATCTCAATTATCCTCACGTTCATGATTAGTATAGGTTCAAATAGCCTTGAATTGATAGTTTGAGCATGGCAATCATATTTGTAAAGAACTATGAGATGTTTTGTTACATAGAATGAATAAATTAGGTAGTTTTAAGTTTTTTAAACCTAATTAATATTATTAAAACCCATATATCCACAATTTTAGGCATATAATTCAATGAAGATAGATAATTATGCATGTACAGTTGGATTATTTGAGCTAGTTACCATGGTGAAGTAGCCCTAGTCAAATGATGAATGCAGAATTCATTATACAAAATCATCAAGGAAAGAAACACATTAAAATATCCATAAAGATAATTATAATGAAGTATTCAATTTGTATACTTATAGGTCATTATCCAAAATTCTCTTTTCAAGCCAAGTCTAAAAGAAGGTTTTGTGAACCTACAAGTTTGTAGACTTGTAGGTCACTATTGACATAAAATGCTTGCTCATTGGAGCATGTATGATATTTATAAGACATGAAATTGTATCTTCATCCATTTCATTAATTTATATTTAAAAAAAATCAACCTTCTCAAGTCCAACAGTGAGAGAAGGAGGTCTAAGTGCACACAATGCAATATAAGTAGGACAACCTATGCTTTTATAGAATTAAGGAATCGAATTGAATTAATTGAATTGATAAAATCACTAAAAGAGGTTATTTTTATAAAATATTAAATGATATTAGATCTCCTAATCTATAGGATATTATGACTTCCAATAACTAATCACACATCTAGGAAATATCCCATCTAACTAACCTAGGTTAACCAAGGTGTAATACCATGAGATATTTATTACACTGGGTCAGGATTAATTAATTATTCTAACATTTCCCCCATTAATTGATCATAGACTAAAGAGAAGAAGAGAGATAATTTATGAATGCTTCAAACTTATCATGTGCAAGTGACTTTGTGAAGACATCTACACACTAATCTTGAGTGGGGTAATACTGAAGTTGTATGTTGTGATATTGAACATGTTTGCATATGAAATGAATTTGAGCCTCTATGTGTTTAGTTCTCTCATGAAACACTATATTTCAAAAAATATGTAGAACACCCTGATTGTCATAATTCAAAATTTTAGGCTGAGTCTATAGAACTCCAAGTCGTAAAAGAATGTGATGTATCCATATCACTTCACAGATAGATCTTATTGTAGCATGATATTATACCTCTTAGAAGATATAGAAACACAATTATGCTTCTTACTTCCCCATGAAATCGGACCAGATCCTATAAATAACACAAATCTAGAAGTGAATTTCCTATCATCAATAGAATTTGCATGATCTACATCTATGTATCATGTCAAGAATTTATCATTTTTCCTATACTCTAGTCCATACACAATTGTACCTATAATGTATCTCAATATCCACTTTTCCACTTTCCTATGTGTTACCTTTGGTTCCTACATGAACTAAGATAGATAGCTGATAACATAGCTAATATCTAGCCTAGTATGTGTCAATCAAATGAGACTCCTAATCAACTATCGATAGAGAGTTGTATTTAATTCTAGTGGTCAATCTATATGAGATAATTGAAGTCTTATGTCCATAGGTGTTAAAATAGCCTTGTAATCCATCATCCTAATTTTATCAAACAATGTCTTGGTATACTTCATCTATGAAATAGAAATTTAATTTTCCTTCTACCATACCTCCAAACCAAGACAATAGTGTAGCAGCTCAAGATCTATCATGTCAAATGATCATCTTCACTATACTTCCAGTGATGACTAGATCATCAACATAAAAAATATCTATAACAACCTTCCCCCATGCTATTTGAGGTAGTTTTTAGGATCATATGGAGTCTTTTTGAATCCATTTTGTATGAGATGCTCATCAATCTTGATGTACCAAGCTTAGGGAGCCTATTTTAGGCCATATAGAGACTTGATAAGGCTACACACTTTTTGTTCCTGATTAATTGCAACAAATCCTTCAAGTTGAGTCATGTGGACTTCTTCTTTCAAATATCCATTGAGAAATTCACTTTTTATGTCTATTTGATGGACTTTCCATCCAAACTATGCATCCATAGCAAAAATCATTCTGATAGCCTTTATCTTAACTGTGAGAGCAAAAGTCTCCTCATAGTTAATGCCTTCTTTTTTAGCATACCCTTTTGCAATAATCCTTGCCTTTTATTTATCAATACTTCCATCTACCTTTTACTTGGTCTTAAAATCCCATTTACATCCAATAGGCTTCTTCCCCGATGGAAGATCAACAAGTTTTCAAGTGTTATTCTTCATCAGTGACTGATATTCTACATCCATGGCATCTTTCCAAGGTCTAGACTATAGGGCTTTTGTTACTTTAGAGGGTTCATATGTTTCTTGCACAATACTCATAAGGGCCACAGTAACCTCTTCTCAAGCCATACTTTGAGTCCTAGGTCTTGAAGTGGATGTATCTAGAACTTCATTCAAGTTAGCATCTCATATAGTACTTGTATACCACTTAGGCATACATTGAATTGTAGGTAATGGTGTTGGAGATCCTATTTGACCATCTTCCTTTTCATTTTCACCATCACTGTCTGAAAATAGTACAAGACTTTTTCTTGTATCATTTACTTGTGTAGAAGGTGGATTGATTCTGCTCTTTTCATCAAACACTACATCTCTACTTATTAGTACCTTCTTTGTTTCTAGATCAAGGAGCATGTATGCCTTTAATTGTGTATTGTATCCCACAAAACTACATTCTTTTATTTTCTTATCCAACTTCTTTCTTTTCTTCTTTGGAATATGTATATATGCCTTAAAACCAAAAACTTGAAGGTGAGTTACCTTTGGTTTATTCCCTATCCAAGCTTCATGTGGTGTGATTCCATCAAGAGCTTTGGTGGGTGACTTTTTCAACAAGTAGACTATAGTGTGACAAGCTTCTACCTAATATGTATGAGGTAATTTTACATCTTAAACCATGTTTTGAAACACTTTCACAATGAATCTATGATGCCATTCTACAACTCCATTCTACTAAGGTGAATATGGAGTTATCAATTTTTAATTGATTCTATTCACACTGAGATAGGCTAAGAATTTTGTATTAGTGTATTCCCCCCCATGATCTAAGTGGAGGGTATTGATTTTCCTACCAATTTAATTTTCAAATATGGCCTTGAATTCTTTGAAGACTTTAAAAACTTTATCTTTAGTCTTCAATAAATATACCCACATTTTTCATGAGTAATCATCAACAAAAAGCTAAAAGTATTTGTACCCTCTAAGATTAGGAGTAAAATGTCCATAAAGATCAGTGTGCACCAAGTCCAACTCACCAATTGACTGATAATCAATATTTCCAAAGGGATTTATTCATTATTTTCCTACTAAGTAACTGGTACATATATCAAAATATTTCTTGAGTTTGGGAAGACCACATACCATATCTTATTTGCTCAATTAAACCAAATAACCATAACTCAAGTGACCATATCTTTTGTGCCACAAATTTCCAAGTTCTGTATCTTTGACCATAAGTGTTTGATGTTCATTTTAAATAAAATAAAGCTAAAATTTTTCACTAATGTTGGAAGCCTTGGAAATCACTTTGAAATGCCTAGACTTATCTTTAATGTGGTAAAACTTTTGACCATTTTAGGGATCAAATTCAACCATGAGGTTGTGACCAAGTAGCTGATTAACAAACAATAAATTTTTTATAAGTCTTGGAACATAAAGAACATATGAAATGTTGCAATTTTTGTTTCCAAGTTGAATTTTTATGTCACCACTACCTTGAACTATATATGAGGTATCATCTCCAAATGATACATTCCCCTTTGATTCTATTTTGTTCAATGTAGAAAACTAATATTTTCTCCCTATCATGTGTTATGTGTTTGGTTACTCCTAAATCAACATACCAAACTACACTTGGATGATTGGTAGACTCATGTGTTTGAGTAGCTAAACCATAGTCCTCATTTGAATAATCATTGTCTTCAACAACATTGCCATGTTATTGAGGCTTGGAATTTTTTTGTTTCCACCTATTTTGTTGTTGTGGTTACTTATTTTTAGTTTGTGGTGACTTATTGAAAGAGTAATTCTTGCTTGATGAGCGTTATTGAAATGTGTTGTACCAATAATGATTTAAGTTATTCCCTATTTTCCACAAATTAGGCATGCTTTAAGAGAACATGAATTGTTCCCTTGTTGGTTTTGTTATTATTCTACTTTGAAGATTGCTTTGGACCCTTCATGGGTTTATTCCCCTTTTGATTTGATGTGAGTGCATGATTTTCATCTACTTCCTCTAAATTATGCATAGCTTCTTATTATTGCAAAAAATTTACCAACACCTTAAAGGTTGGTTTTTGTCCTGTGGCATTCAATGTGGTCACAAAGATCTTATATGTGAGGGGAAGTGCTCTAAGGACTATAGGGACCAAAGAGTCATATGTCACCAATTTACCAAAATATTGAATCGAAGCCCACAAAGTTGTAACTCTTCTAAGGAATGCTTCTAATTTTTATCTGATTTGAGCTTGAATGTCTGAAATGAAATATGAAGATGCAAGATTTCGTTTTGATTTTTAGCTTCATATACTATTTTAAGATTATCCCATGCATATTTTATAGTTGTAGCACTATATATATGAGGTTGTACTTCATATGAAACTACAAACATGATTATTAACTTAGCCTTTTTATTAGCCTTGTCATATTTATATTGTTGATTAACATCTATTGCATGCCTGACCCATGTGCCTTCAACTACTGACCAAACATATTTAAATTATATATGTATTTATATTTTTATTTTCCATGTTACTTAATTTTCACTACAAAGTAGCTATGTGTTGGGGAGCACAAAACATAGTCCAAAACTAGACATCATGAAAGTTACGAATGACAAAGAAATACAAATGTGTTGTTAAGTGCAAATATGAAATGTGCATTTATAAAATGTAAATAAATGCAGAAATGCATATACAAAGATGAAAAATCACACACAAGCACACAATAGATGTCGGACTCTATCGAAAATGCATCTAAAAATGTAATGGAAATTTGGACATCAATTTTAATCAAAAATGCATCCGAGGAGCAAATAAGGTTAAAAAAATTTGTTTCATTTTTATAATTTAATGACTCCAATAGATATATAATCAAAAAATATGCACTTTTTAAAAAAATGTAACTCAAATTCGAGTTATGGTTCAAAATTTATAAGCGTTTTGATTTTCCATAAAAATGGGTCAAATCATTTAAAAACTCTGTAAATTGATTTTTAAAGCCAAAGCTGATCTAAAACTTAGAAGCTTTGGTTGAAATATAATTCAATAAATAAGAACAACACAATTATAATAATGTTATCTCTAAGAAGAGATGTTTTATTGATCAAATTTGTAGACCCAAACATATGACTATCTTTGAGAAAAGATGTATGATTTCCATTTCAGGTTACATCTTCATTTATACACATTTTTAAGGTAGGAGGATTTTAAAGTCACCAATATTAATGAATATTAATTGGTTTGACTTCCATGATTTACAACAATACAGAATTTGAGGAATTACTATTTTTAGAGACTTAATATTTTTAGATTATACTACTAAAATTAAAATTTGAGGCACTTACATTTGGTTTTTGAGGGTCAAAACCCACCAAGTAGAGTTTCCTTCCATCTCACAGTTTTCCCCTAATTATTATCTTTCTAATGGTTCAAATGGGGATTCAAACAGAGCTATGGTGCAAAAGTTATGGCTCCTAGAAGTTCTGCCATCAATTAGGGTAGAATTGTCCCCTGAATTGTCACCTAAAATATTACTCAGATCAAAATCAAAAAAGAAACTATTTGTGCAACCACTCGTTGGAACCATAATTTTTCCACAGACTTTGAAAATTCAATATAAGTGAAAAATAACATTTTTGATTACCTTAGAATGTGTGTAAATGAATTTTACTTCCTCTTTAAGCAAAAATATAACTAGTATGGCAAAAAATAATGATTTTTCAGATGTGTAAAGAGAGAAAAGGAAGATTTTAATATTGTTTGGTTGATATGGGTACCATAAGTGTTTTAAAATGTAGATATAACTTCCTCCAATTCCTTAGTCTATTTAAGCAGCAACAACGAGCAAAATTTCAATGCTAACCTCCTCTTGTCTAGCACCAAGGTACAATAGAGGACTTAAGAGTGCCAAGATGTATGTCAATGCAATAGTCAAAGATTTAGATCAGAATAATAGATCTTAAAACAAACAACAACCAATGCTAACATAGAAGTAGTAGAAAATGATGATGCCACTTACTGGAAAAATGCTCAGGAAAAAAAACTTGGACACCAAACCTGATCAAATCTACTTAGATGCCAATATGTTAGGCATGACTTAGCTAGGCATGGATTGACTTAGTTGGATAAACACCACTACACAGATAGATTAGGAAAAAAATGAAGCAAGGATTATCCTCATAAAATGTCCAATGAAATATATCTATCAAAGAAATTTGATCCAACACCTATCAATTAGAAAGATGCCCTTTTGTTGGTCTCATGTGATATTTATGTCTTTAGCATGCTCTTTATCTCCTTGAGAAAAACATAGACGCCATAGCAGGGTGTTGGTCAACACTCTTGGATGGCTAGGTGTGAGGTTTTTAAAAAAAAATCATGTTGATTTTACTTCTAGAATGGAATGCATCCAAGGTAGGAGGATCGAAGATAAAATGTGGCTGCTCAGATTTGATGCAAGTCACCTTATCAATAACATTTGGTTGTATGGATTAGATCAAATGCTCAAGGCTATCACTCTCTTACTTGTTTTTTTTGGGTCATTTTATTATGGGGTGTGACTTGTTTTGACTAAATCAGATGTCAAAACAATAAATGATACCAGCAAATACAAATATGTCTATTTATTTGTTTAAATATTGTCAATAAAAATTGATCAATATCTAATAGAAATTCTAGATCTGAAGAAAATAAACAATTTCAAGCCATTTCCTGCCTAAAATTACATGAAATATTTGATAAACAAATCTTGAATACCATATCTAAAAATTTACAAACGCTCAAATACCAGATCTTAAATAGCAAGATAGAATAAAGTCAAATAAAGCTTTCAAAAACCTAGAATTTTTTCCTTTCACAAATTAACCTAAATTATGGTGGCATTTTAGCTTAGGATGGTTGAAATTAGAGAATCATGATGCATCCAAGGATCACACAAACTTCACTCTTGATCTCCACCAAATCTCTAATGCTTCAAAAAAGACTCCTCAAAAATTTCCTACTCTGGTACCAAATGAAATTTGGAATGGAATTGAATTAACTGAATTGACAAAAGCACTACAAGAGGTGCTTATTTATATAATACTAAGCGAGATTAGATATCTTAATTTTTAGGATATTATGACTCACAATAACTAATCACACCTATGAAATACCCCATCTAACTAACCTAGGTCAACCAAGGTGTAATACCATGAGACATTTATTACAATAAGCTAGGATTAATTAATTATTCTAAAAATCATAATTGACATAAAATGCATGTTCATTGGAGTGTATATGATATCTATAAAACATTAAATTATATCCTCATCCATTTCATTAATTTATATAAGTTTTTTTTTTAACCTTCTCAGGTCCAATAGTGAGAGAAGGAGGTCTAAGTGCACAAAATGCAATATAAGCAGGATAACCCATGATTCTATAGGGAAATAGCATTTATGTTATCTTAATGACTTTAAATTCACCTCATAAATCCAATATAAGATTTATATAATCATATTAAATTTCCAATGAAGGCTTATACCCTTAAATCATCTTGCATCTCAGTGGATTGTGTGCCTAAGTGGATTGTGTACCTAAGTAGGACTGTGCAATCCTAAAAGAAAAATACAAGAGATTCAAATGAGTGATACAAGTGTATTGATTACATTAGAGGAATGAAGATTGTTTTTAAAAAATTAGGCATTTTGTCTACATAGTTTCATCGGTGGCCAATTGGAATCAAGGAGACAGAATAGAAGAAATGAAGGGTTTTAGCCTAATTGATTGCCTTCAGGCCTGTTAGCAGACAGAGAGTAAAAAAGACATGTTGGTGATGGTTGTTTAGAGATTAAAAAATGTTTATAGGTAAAAATAAAACTTTATTAAGATATTCAAGAGGATAAAATTCAAATAAAGAAATTTTTATTAGTCTTAAGAGTTCAATTTGACCACATATAACCAAGAGGCCTAAATACAGACCTACAGGCCTGTAATAAGTAGAAATGAGGAAAGTTTCCATTTATGATGCAAAATTTAAAGGATGAAGGGTTTTATAGAACTTAATAAAATCATTATAAACCTTTAAATTATTTTAAAGAGCTAAAAAACCAAGAGAAGGATCTACATCTCCAAAATTGCAGTCATACAACCTAAAACACCACCTACATTCTTTTTTAAGAGAATTAGAGAGAAATGTGAATGGTTGTTTGAAAACATGAGGTAGATGATATTTAAATAGAATTTATACACTTAATGATAAATTTTAACAAGGTTTTAATTGAATTTTAAAGTGATTTAATGTTGTGAAAGGGGTCGAGAAGTCTTGTTAGGCCTAGAAAGCCTAAATGAGCACAAATAGGTCTGTATGCAAAAGGGTGAAGGAAGTTTGCTTATTGAGGATGATTTGAAGAATGATGTATTTAAAAATTTTATAAATAATCAAATTAAAAATATTATGTAGTTTGGAACACCTTGAAATATGTAGAAAGTCACACAACAAGACTATTAGTGTCATTAACACTAAATTACACTTAAACCCTAGTCATGAGCTTGTGAAGGTGGAAGTGGGTTTGAAGGATGATATGAAGTAAATAAAAATTTGAAAAAAATCATATAGGGTTACACATATCCCAAGTATATATTTAGATCTAAAATTAATTTTCACACCTTATCATGCAAATTCACCCTTCCCAAGCTCTCAAACAAGATTAATAGTAAAAGAAGGTCATCTTCTCTTGCTCAGAATTCAATGATCAATGTGCATGGGATACAATGGATTTTAGTGATGTTTAAAAGGTATATTTAATTCAATACATTGGCATTTTTTCTTGGGTTAAGGTCCAAATCTTTATGAATCATCATTAAGAACGTAAGCACCCCTAAACCCTACTTAAACCCTAGTAAGAGTTTGATTAGAAGGAAAGTCAGATATGTGGATCCAAATTCATTGAATTATAATAACAAACACTTTAACAACATTATTTACTCCAATAATTCCATCACCATGTAAATTTTTTGTACTTTCACCTATATGAATGCATTTAATGATTACTTTTGTAGGGTTTTAGGATTAAAATAGGGTATTTGAGTATATGAATAGATGAAAACCATTGGTAAGGTTGGCTTGGAAGGTAATATACCTTATAAAACCCTAAAATCTAATATTTCTTTTGAAAGTGTTCTTACAGGTCCAATTTCTAAATGCAGTGCAGATATGCTTATGAAAGGGTGATATGGTCACCTAAGAAATATAAAATAACATGGTTGGATCACTTTGAAGCTATGAGTAATATCATGATAGGTTTTTAGGCTCTGATATATGCCCATCAGCTATATATCAATTTATAATGAAGGTCTTATGACCATTCAAGTGGTTAATACCAAGAAAATCAAACCTAATAGATTAACAAGCCTATATGGCTAATGAAGAAGAATCTCTACCATGACTAAGGGTGAAGAAAAGGTGTCAATTGAAGATAGAAGAATTGAGGATCCTAGAGTGGCATGGGGGTTTCCAATGAGGATAAGATTCCATGTGTCAAGATTCCAACTTGTAATTTCTCCTTCAAGAAGTGCATTGGAACTCTTCAAACAAGAGCTCCTATGCCACTTGGTAAAGTTCATCATCAAGTTAAGTAACATGTGTTAGAGAGGATGATAGGATTATTATTGGCCTCTTTTATTTATACTTGTAACTAACTTGAGGTAGACTAAACATTTTATAAATACTACTCCTATGCCTCTTCTTTATGTCCTTCATTTCTCCAATATATCCTACCTTGAATGGCTTTTTATGGATCCTTTAGCTGAGTATGGAGAAACCCTGCTCAAATAAACACTTATACTATGCTAAGAATGTTGAATATAGATTTTTCTTACCTTCTCAAATTCTTGAAATTAGTTTACTTATGTGATTGTTTATGAATGCTAGTAGTAGTGCCTTGACTATCTCTCTCATTTTTCCTATCCTACCTCTTTGCAAATGGATTGTCTTCTTGTAGGTCACATGGTGAGTTTGCATATAAATGTATAGTTTAGAAGTGGATTTTAGTCATTAGTGTCTTCCTTAGGATTCTTGATTATCCCATTTATTCAACACATTGTCTATGAACTCCATGATGAAATACTCAAGCTTGAAGGTCCTTATTGAGTAGTGCGATCATATTCATACATAATTCATGTTCTTAATGTAGTATAGTCAAGTGGATGGTGTCAATTTGGTGCATCACCTACCTATTTTAGTTTAATTTTAGTTCTCTCTCACTTTTCCTAGTAAATAATAGGTCTAGTAGTAGTTTTAGGGTGATAGCATAAAGGGACATGGCCCTATCTAGATATTCACCTCACTGATTAGGCCACCCACAACCTTGAGGTGTCTCCATGATATCACATAAGTGAGAAGGATTGAATGACCTCTTTAAGGGTAAAAATTTTGATGATAACAACACTTACATCTGAGTTAGATAGTAATGTTGATACAACCATCATAGATTGACACAAGTTTTTATGGTTATAGAAGTACAATTTATAGAATCAAGTGATTAATCCAAAATCTAGATCTAGTCTACTTTCTACCTATTCCAGATCCATATTTTTATTAGCATTAGAACCAAGTATCTTTTTTTATTATCATTTTAATATATATCATATTTGTACTTTCTATTCTTAGCATATCTCAACAAAATAAATTCAATATATGTTTATCTAAGTTTTGTAATTAATTGTCCTACTTTAGATATAGTCTAACATCTTTGTTCCATAGGCTATCTCTACCCATTGAACTATATATTCCCAAATCTATATTTTATGGTTGAACATGAGGTTAAAAAATTTGGAAATTATCGAAGGAGACATACCCATAGTTTTAGTGGATATAGGTATCAAAACTAGTAATTGAGTTGAAGTATTTATGTTTCCATGTAAGAAATAGAAATAATAATTTTAGGGAACAAAGGTGTGAACACATATCTAGTGCCCAATTAGAAGCATGAAGTAGTGATGTTCCAAAGGAGAGGGTTGTTAGTATAAAATCAGTTTTATTACCACTTAAGGATTTGCCATCACTAGTGAGGAAGCTTTAACCTTAGCATTCTTACTAATTCCATCTCTTCTATCATACAAAAAATCATTCATTAAGCCTTTTTTGTTATTAATATGAGTACCTAGTGCTTCTTTATCTTCCATTTAAAAATGAGTTTTTTATTAATATTTTCCATTGCTTACAAATGAATAATTTAGAATTTGATATAGATTATAACAATCAAAAAAATAAGAGGCACCAAGCCAAATTTGGGGTTATTTATGCAAATACATAGATGTCGAGTTCACCAAAAATTTAAACCTAAAATGAGATGGGTCAATATAGTATGGGCTTAATAATATCTAAATGAATAATCATAAGGGTGATAAACAAATCTATAGTAGGCTAATTAATTTCAAATTTTAGATAAATAATATTCTAAATTTTAATACTAAGATATGCTAAAAATAGTAAATACAACTATTTTATGATATAACAATAAAATTAAAATAAGAGTACTTAGTTGCTCAACTATGTAAATTCAGATTTGATATGAAATATGAAGTAAATAGATTGGATAAATTCTTTGGATATGTCATCAGATTCTAAAAATTTACACCTTATAGCCTCAAACATTTTCATAAACCTTAGATTTTTATGTCGATGTAGATGTCTAAATTATATGTAGGTGTCTAATACATAATAACTTTTGGATATGGATGTGACCACCTAGGATATTTTGGGTTTTGTGTCACCTTTATTTTGGTGTGTTCATATCTAGATTATGAGCTATCACTTCTTGTTAAATATAAAAACCTTAGTTTTTCATCTTTATAATGATTGTGGAAAAAATGTGTTAGTGGTCTCATGATGTCAAGCTAACCCCAAAAACCCCACTATCAATGGTGTTGTCTATATAGCCACAACCCTGAAAAGGGACTCAAAATGATGTAGTTATCCCCTAATGTGTTAGCTTGTGTGTGCATAAGTGTACACTATGTAGAAAATAAGTACAATAGTGACATAGATTGTAGCTTGGCAAATATAACTCATGGGTTGTTCCTTCACTATTTTAGACTTGTAGATGTGTTATCCCTATGACTAATATGGAAATTAGAGAAAATAAGGAATATTTTCTTGATTGAATGTTTTTGTAAGTTGCTTTGTGAGAAATATGAATTTTCTAGGTGGTGAATGAATGAGGATTGATAATGTGTGTGTGTGTGTGTGTGTGTGTGTGTGTGTGTGTATATATATATATATATCCCTTAGGGAAATATCCCACATTAAAGCATTTTGGTTAACCATAGGGACACATTATAATTTGAAATTTTGATGAATTTTGAGAACCAGACACTTGTGTTAGTGCAAGACACTTACATCAATGTAGGTGTCTAACTAGAATGAAAGTGTCTGGGAAGCTAAAAATAAGAATAGGTCCCAAAATTTTTAAGATAGAAGATAAGTGGTCTTAGCACTCTGAGCATGATAGAAGGCTTGGGTCATTAGAATAATACTATTTGGACTAAGAGATAATCAATTTGTCACAAAGAGATAGTGTATATGAGCCTTTCGGTAGCAAAAAGGTCTAAGAACTAATGGATATATCCATGATAGGTATTTCCAAAGTGTATAAGATTGATGTGTTATATAATTTATATTTAGTGTCTACAGGTTGTCATAGTTCCTGAAATTCTGTATGAACATCCACTTGAAAAAAATAAGTTTATTCCAAGATAGCTAATTGTAAAATATATTAAGGTTAATTCTCCATGAAAGGGTAAGCAATAAGAAATACAATTTCATAAATGACCCATATTTAAGAGGCATTTTCACTAAATATACATAACATATTCCAAAAAATATTCATCTATTCCAACACATCATACTTAGTTACTTAGAGATACTAAACATGTTCCAATTATATCTATTCCAAAGAAACCACATAACACAAAATTATGAGTTCCATGAATCCCTAAACCTATTATTTTTTCATGACCACAGGTCCCTATTATACATACATAAAATACCACATATTCTAAAAATCTAAACACTTTCTTTCCATCTCTATGTAATGGAGGTTTTATTTTCTTGGTTATGGTAATTCAATAATTTGAAGTGTGCAAAAGTTATGGATAATTCTTGTTGTTATCATTTATGTATGCTAATTATATATGTGAAAAATCTATTTAAAAGTCAGTATATATCATTTATTTTAAGCAATTGGTTAACCATGTTAATATTCTAAAGTGTGCAGGAGTGTTTTATATCTAGTATAGTCTTCTAGATGTGTACCATAGCTTCCCTAGACACCTTTCTAGTCTAAACTGTAATCTCCTGAGAGTGTGAAATATAAACTTTAAAATGAGTAAACTTAATTGAAACCATTGATTTTCCTATACCATTTCCCTTAGACTTCCTAACTATTTTTTTCTATCAGTGTGTAATAACTACAAATGGCAAGCATTAGTCTTGGAAACACTTGTCCACAAAGGAACCAACCTAGGAAGTGACCCCTTGAGACCATAGAACCTTTTTTTCTGCTCTACCCTTCCCTAATTTTTAATTTTGTTTGATTTAGGCCTATCCACTTTATAATATATTCCACCCATCTATCCAAATCACTTATCTTTTGATTTCTTTACTAGGATTCATTTCACTGTAAGCAAACCTAATCAACATGTATGCTCAGCTTGCTAATCTACCACAAGGTTATTTAACCCATACCCTAGAGTGTATTTTATCTCCATTGATACCCTAAAATATTATAGGCTACCTCATTAAATCTGGTAATGTACATAATACCCACATTAATAGACATTATTGTACTTGTTTTCCAAATATTTTACCTTTATGCATAACACAACCCAACACATTATGGGAGAACTACACCAATTTGAGGCCCTCTTTAGAGTAGTGGCTATGTAGGAAACACCCACTAATAGATGTGTTTTTGGGGTTATATCAACACTATGATCCCTCTAACCCATTTTTGCCACAGTCACTATGAAGATGAATAACTAAGGTTTTATTATTTAACAAGGAGTGACAACTCATGATCCATATCTCAACACACTAAAGTGAGGTGACACCTACATATTTTATACTAGACACCTACGTATAAGTAATATAAGTATTGACACAACCATCCAAGGTTGACATAAGTGTCTGAAGCTATATGGTGTAAATTTATAGAATCTGACAACTGAACAAGGGTATTGATCCAATCTATTTCCATCATGTACCATATTAGCTCTAATTGTGCATAATTTACTAGTTAAATACCCTTATTTTCATTTATTGAAATATCAATCACTATTTTTTATTACTATTTTTATCATATCTCAATATTTAAATTTAGAATATTATTTATTTGAGTTTATAATTAATTGTCCTATTATAAATATGTTTATCACCCTTGTGCTAATTCATTTATATATTATTAACCCTATACTATATTGACCCATCTCAATTTAGCATTAAAAATTTGGTGAACCTAACATGAAAGGTGATGAATCTCTTCTTCCCCCATTTCTAATTGAAATTTATTGAAAATTAAATAAAGACATCATGTTATATCTATGAAATAACATTAAGGCACTAAGAAAAAAGGCACATTACAAGCCAAAGGTGGTAAAAGTTCTTCACATACCAAAAGATGTACCTTTTCAACACTTACCTAAAATTCCAATTTTAATATCATCACCAAAGTTGGATGAACATTTAAGTACCATGAAATTATAAAATGTACGAAAATCTTCATTTGACCAAAGGTTCCAAAATTCAATGATAATGAATGTGCACTTATTCTTCATGAAGATACCAATGCACCTATATTCCATGTTGATATAAGTTTTTAACACATAAATAAGTTTTCAAGCACTTTATCAAATTCTCTAATCAATGTTATTTTCAATCATGAATACTATAAAATATCTTCAACAAGAAATGGGTACTATTAGATTACAAATTTCCTCTCATGAGGCTACTTCAATGATAATATCTTAATGGACCAATCGCTCACTAAGAATGTCTTTGAATATTTATATCCTTCAAAATTTGTAATGATTTTATTTTATAAGTTTAATTGCAAAGGATATCCTAAAAATAATTTGAAATAATGCATACACTCCTTTGGCCATTGGGTAAAGCATGGGCATTTGTTACTATAAGCATTTCGTAAGAGTTTAACTAAATAAGCTCTTGATTAGTTTTATAACCTTAAAAATATTTCCTTAAATAATTTAAAAAAACTTAAAGTTGTATTTATAATACATTTTCATAAACACACATTTCTTAAGTTACAATTGGATCATTTACAAAGCTTGGATCAAAATGAGGATGAGCCTATTCAAAAATATGTTATTAGATTCAAAGATGTTTTATACTCTTTAAACCATATCCATTAGATTTGGAAGTTCAATTCATATTCACTTGGATTCATCTTTATCCATTTAGAAAAAGAGCATTACATAATCCCTTTGATTATTTTGATATAATATATTTGGATGTGTATAGATATGTTTGTTACTTATCAAACATAAATCAAGAACCACATATTTCTCTAGCTAAAAATAACCATGATAATAATATTTTTTAATAATGAGGCAATACCACAAGTTGAACAACCCAAAAAAAATCCATGTCAACATGGTTTAACAATCACATTATTATTAGGTGGTGCTTATTTTTGGCATAAGCATATCAATAGAATACACAAACAAAAACTACTTTAATGTAAGACATTTTCCACATCTTGGCCTTAATCTAAAATACTTATAAAAGAAAGGAGGTTGTAAATATTCCTTGGTAAATTTTATCATACCAATTACTTGTGGGCCTAAAGTAATTAAAACAAGATTTTGGGTTATGCCAACCACATCACAATATGCATTTACATTTGACACTCTTTGGTATATATCAAATGGAAGATAAATTTACCAAAATCAGCAGTGTATATCTATTTTTCATAAAGGTAAATTGATCCATATTTTAAATGATAGCATTGGTTCTTATACTAAACATGTAAATCATGGGGAGGAACATGCTATGCACCATTTCCACTTATCCAACCATGATTCAAACATTGTAAAGCATCCAACTTAAGGTTACAATGTATCATATTTCAGGAATACCAAAAAATAAAGAAAATAAAAATCCAAAAATATTTTCATAATTTACATGTTCTATTAGCTCCTTGGCATATATCTTATTGGTTCCATGTTTATAGATGACATATCAGTACTTTTTATATCTATGTGTTTCACATATCATTGGCACATTCCTATATAGATGTTGGGCCTTCCTTCCACTCATGTTATATAGGCATTGGGGGCATCCAATTATTTGATCTTGATATACATAGGTTATACATTTCTATGATCACTTTTCATTATCATGCTTGAGCTTATGCACTTAAACATGCCTTTATTCATGCACATATCTCTCACAATGTATTTGATATACTATGTACTTAACATTTTTTGCTAACACATATATCTAGGTACTAGTATGATATGTTAATTTTGGTTGCTTATGTTCTATGCTTTCCATTTATACACTTAATTGAGTGTCCTTTATCACATTATATCATTTGTTTGAGAATTTGAATACGCTCCATTAATTTTAGCCCTCATGCCTATGTTTTCCTATTGTGACATTTGCATATGTCATAGTTTTTTATATGTGGACATTTGAACATTTCATTATATGCATTGTGTATATTTGAATAAGTCATGTCCATTCAATTTTATGGCATTTGAACATTCCCCTTATTTGAGGTCTCCTTAGGCCATTGTATTTTGATTTTTTTTTGAGTGCTCTTGTGTGTGTTTAATTGCTTGTTAAGCATGTACTATTACTATGTATATGTTTCCATGATCTATATCATGTATATTAGGGCTTAATGTGATCACATTTTGTGCTCTTTAATGATATATCTACCTAGACATGTCTATCTTATATGCTACATGGTTCAAAGACATATTAGTTGGTTGTCTTAACCTTTTGATGTAAGGTAATTGTTGATAATTTTGACCCCACAGGTCAAATTGTAAAATCTACCATTCAAAGCCCTATAGGAAAAAGACTTCAGTTTCTCAAGGAAGAAGACTTTGGTTTTTTCTTTAAAATTGATTGAAGAATTCATTCTTTCAAGAAAGTCTTTTTCCAAAATCTCGAAGGGCAATTTGTAATAGTTTCTATACAAGAATTCATTCAAACTTTTATCTAAAGGAATTATCCATTTTAAAAGGAGAAGTTAAAGATATATTTCCTTGAAACTTTTTGTTTGAAGGAAATGACTGAAAGAAGTTGAAGGGGACACTTTGTAGAAATCTGAAGGGCATCTTCACAAGAAGGCCAATTATAAAAATGTTGAAGGGTTCTTTCCTTTCAAGAGGGTGCATTTACAAAAGTCCAAAGGGTTATTTCGAGAAGCTGAAGGGTCTATTTCATTCTTCTAAAGGAAATTTTCACAAGTCTAAAGGGTCTTTTCCTTTTGGGAGGAGGCATTTAAAGAGACCAAATAAGAAAGCTGAAAGGTATTTGCCCTTCAGAAGAAGGTAATTTCAAAACTCTGAAGGGTATTTTCCCTTCAGATATTTCATTTGAAAAATCCAAGACAATTACTTTTGACTTTTTATCCAAAGGAAAAGTGTATAAAGTAGAGCTTCAAACATTTTGTCTGAGAGACAAAAAGCAGAAAGAAAGAGACCAAGTCAGAAACCCTGAAGGACTTTTCAAGGGCAAGTATATTGTTTCATCTTTCTAAAGGGTCACTTGGAGAAAAGCCAAAGGGAACATTTACAAAAAACCTAAAGTGTCACTTTCCCTTTGAGAAAGTTCCCTTCACAAATTTTTGAAGAGTTAAAGATAAAGGCCGAAGGGTCACTTTCCCTTCGGGAAAGTCACTTGGTAAAAATTTGAAGGACACTTGGCAAGAATCTTGAAAGGTATGTGCCCTTCAAGAAGGTTCACCTCATGAATTTAAAAAGGATTTTTTAATTTTATTGACGGTTCATTTCATTAATTCTAAAGGTTCCTCAACAAGTTTCCTGAAGGGTTCTTTCCCTTCAGGAAGGTTCTTCACAAAAGCTTGAAGGGTAATTGACAAAATTTTGAGGACCTTTTCTTCTAGTCGAAAGACCATTAACAAGAAATCCAAAGGGTTGTGTCCCTTCAAAAAGGTCCACTTAGAAATTCTAAAGGGTCATTTTCTTCAAAAAGGGACCTTTTCAAGTTGCCAAAGGGCATTCCCAAAAAGATGAAAGGGTCCATTCTTCAAGAAAGTTCTCTTTAAGAAGATCTAAAGGGACATTTTAAAACCCTGAAGGGTAATTCAAAAGAAGGAATTCCTTCAAAAAATTTGTTTAAAGGAATTTTATAAAGAAAATGACTTTTTTAAGTTGTCGAAGGGTATTTTCAAAGAAGGGGACACTTTGAAATAAATCTGAAGGGCAATTTCAAAAAACCTGAAGGGTCACTATCAACAATGTTGAAGGGTATGTGCCTTATGGAAAAAGGTAAGCCGGAAGGAATGAATTCCTTTGGACTTTTTGTCTAAAGGAAGTTTAAGAAGTAAATTGACATGGGCAAAAAGTTTGAAAGAATTCTTTCAAACAAATTATCTAAAAGAATTCTTTCAAAAGCTTTACCCGTGGGTAATGATAAAGATGAAGAGACAATTCCCGTAGATAATTTGTCTATAGAAAAAAGGCAAAGACATAAACCCAAAGAAGGATTTCTCTTAGAAAGTAAAGTTCTTTACAAAATTTCATGGAAATAAGCAAGGCCAAAGGCAAAAATAAGAGCCCAAACAAAAAACAAACAGCAAGAAATACACAAAAATGAGGAACCAAAAAATGAAAGAGATTTCAATAGCCAATATAAATAGAATAATGCATTCTATAGCATGCAAAGTGGCCCAAAATATGATTAAACATATCCAAGATGTGTAACCAATTTAAACATGACTCTTTTAGTTCAAAAAGGAGAATTATTTGCATGAAGGACTTAAGGAGTTTAACGTTGGAGATCTCAATGCAAAATTTCATGCATGCACTCTCGTCAATTTAATCCTTTCAAACATTTCCAATAGTGTAAGTGGAGTTCTAAATTTGGATGTGGCATAGCTTTTTCATGTAAGTGGAGTTGATTATTCTTAATTTATAGAGTTGACTGGTTATCAAGTGCCACATCTACTCATGCTTTCCATGTAATAGAGGACATTATCATGTTCCATCTCAGCTTCAAATCAATTCAAGCTTGAGTTAAGACATCCAAGATTGATGTAGATTTCATGTATGAGGAAGATTAGTCCAAGTTTGAGCCCACCATCCATTTTCAATGCCAAAGGGTTTTTCATGCAAGATAAAAGACAAAAAGATATTTAGAGAAGGCTTTGTTATCTTGGCATAACAAAAATTAGACTTGTTTAATGTAAGAGTTGACCTCATTTTCTATTTTCAGCACCAACCTCTAGGTTATTATATGTTTTCTATATAAGTTGGCTTTCTAGCCTTGAATTGTATCCCTTTTTTAGCAATATCAAATTCTACCAAAGACTAGGTTTGTAACCTTTTTTTTAGATTAATAGGACTATTTTTTTATTTTCTATAATGTTGGTATAGTGTACTCATGTTAGTGATTTGTATAAGTGATATAATTTCTCTTCTTTGTTAAGTCTTGATTTTTACGTAGTAGCATAGTTGATCAATTTATGCAGGTCATGTTCTATGTTTGATGTCTCTTGGTTGTGTTTACAGTGGATATAAGTGGTTAGTTAATATCTTAAATCAAGCCTATTCTTTCATTTCCCTTAATCTTGGATCACCAAATAAAACTTTTTCATGAAATACTTATGCATATTGCTCAATTGGATTTGAAAGTTCATCTCTTTCTTTGTCTAAATTAGTGTTCTTAGGATCTCAAT
The DNA here is from genome assembly GCA_037957365.1 of Torreya grandis. NCBI lineage: Eukaryota > Viridiplantae > Streptophyta > Pinopsida > Cupressales > Taxaceae > Torreya > Torreya grandis. The sequence continues at coordinate 819,030 of JARHVA010002877.1, read as the reverse complement.
TTGAATGGATCAATAAAAAAATATAGGTGTATCACCATCATTAGATAGGATTTCCATCCAATTTTCTCTCTCTTTTCCAAACAATTTATAGTATAGAGCAAATATCCTAATTGATACACCAAAGGGAGCTAGCCCTTAGAATCTAGAGATTCAATCCATTGATTAGGTCACACACAACCTAGGATTATTTTCATGTTTCAATAGACTATGAAGGCTTAAAAGTAACTTCACATCGGTGCAAGTCTAATTAACAATAGTTTTTGGCATGCCCAATGGGACTAGCAAAGAAATCTTTTGTAAATCTAAAGAATTTTGAAGCTAAAGAAAAGTTTTGTAAGAGACGAGAATATTCATCTTCATCACAAGCTAAATATTCTTCAAGTTATAGAGTTCATAGCATCATTCAGGCAACTCTTTCATGCCAAAATTTACCACAAGGTCAACAAGTAAAGTTATTCCTTTTGAATTTATATCTTATAAGAGATCAAGATTTAGGAGGGTAAAACCATATCCTCAAAAATAGTATTTGTCTCCTAGTCATCCTACTATTCTAATCACTAAAACCCCCACTACCCAAATAGCCATCAAAAATCGGTTGTTTTCTCCATTCAAAAGAGTTAACCCACTAAATTTAACCTAGTTTGATGAAATTCTAGTGTCTACCCTCAAAAGCATCCCATTCTTCTCAGGAAAAAATCAAATAACCCCTATTGAGCATATCTAAGATGTGGCTAATCTTTGTTCAGTCCATAATGTTGTTGAGGATAATGTTGCTATTAGATTTATTGTTGCCTCCTTCAAATGAAAAGCATTGTAATGGTACATAAACCTTCCACTAAACTCCATTTCTACCTAGGATGAATTGGGTGTAGCCTTAGTCAAGAAATTTCAGTACAAATCTGATCACCTATATTTAGTTGAGCAATTGACCACCATGATAAGGGCTCCTCATGATTTCATGTCTAATTTTAACCTCAAATTCCAAAATACATGGACCAAAATACCTATGTTGATAAGGGCATCCCATGAATATGCATTTCTATACTATTCAAAATCCCTTAATTCTAACATTAGTGTGATGATACAGTCCATGGGTGGTACTACCTTACCAAATGCATATGAGGTTAAAATAAGGGCAAAAAATAGTTTGATACAAGTTAGTAAGCTTTCTCTAAGACTTCTAATGCCTATATTTCTAGAAATAAATTCTACACCAACCCTCCAAATTCTTCAAATTCCATCCTTAGCTCATATTCCATCACCTCAAGCTCAAATTACGGTCCCTACTAGTCAAGCTAATGAGATAAGAGAGTTGAAAATATTGCTATAGTCTTTTGGTAATGAAATATTACAACTCAAAAAGTAGAAATATTAGTCTAATAGGCCCTATCAACAACAAAATCAGAACACCTATCAGCCCTTCAAAGATCAAAGGCCTCCTTATCATGGTTTCAAAGAGAATAGACCACCTTATCAGGCACAAAGAGCTATAACTCTAGCTAAGCCATATATTTCCCTTGATCCTATTGTTCCTTCCACTTCAAAGGCTATTATTCCCACCCTACCTCAAAACAACTTGATGTAGGATTCAGGGTGGTAGCCCTCAAATCTCAATGATGCTAAAAACCAAGCCTTGGTATCACTAAACATCACTATGACTCGAATGACACAAGAAGAGTTTTATTTTTAAGGAGGTCAGTACCAAGATATAAGTTTAGCATCACAAGGAGAGACCCTTCAAGTTCAAGGGCAGCCTAATGCCATTAATGTAAATTGGCAAGTAGATGATCATGTTGCTTTTACTCAAGGTGTTGAAATTAACAATTCAAGTGGTCAAGTGGTAGCTATAAATAGAGATAAAAAAAGAGCCATTGAAGAGGATCAAGAGGTAAAAAATTCTTCAAGTATTCTTAGGGTTGTTTATAATAATATAAAAAAACAACTTGATGTCCCTACAACATAGAAAAATTAGAATATAGAGGTTTGTAAGGTTTATCAACTACCTCTAGTTCATGAACAACTAATACTTTGGAAGGTACAACCAAAGGTTAGTAGATCTCATTCCAGTATAATAGACCAAATGAATAATTTTAACATCAGCATTAGCATTTGGGATTCTCTTTCTATTCCAAAACAAAAAGATATGCTCATCCAAGAGCTTTTAGCTCTCAAATTGTCTCCAAAATTAGTTGAGAAAGAAGGTGTTGTCTTAACTAATTCAAATCAGCCAGCAAAGCAACAGGTACAAAAAGTAAATAAGATGGAAAATATGGATAAAAATAAGGTAAAATCAAATAAAATTCCTCATTTTTACCTATCTTTGATAGTAGGTGATACTTTGGTTCATAATTGCATGGTGGATAGTGGAGCTAGTAGTATAATCATGCCTAAACAAATTATAGATAAGCTTGGACTTATTTATGAGCCAAACACTAAAGTATTATTGCAATTGTATGGGTCACTAAAAAATATGGTAGGCATCATCAAAGATCTAAAATTTAAATTGCATGCTTGTCCCAATGTTACTATTCAATAGGATGTTGTTATGGTAGACTTGCCTCCTTACTTTGCTAGATGCCTTTCAAGAGACTTCACCTCAAAGATTGGGGGATATTTATTAGTTAATTGGACTTATTTGATGTTTATAACTAGGTATGGTATCAAGGTAACAATTTATTCTGATCTTATTACATGTTTTTATATGGAGCCATATATGCTAAGTATTATTAACACTAATTGTATCATCACAGATGAAGTACTAAGAGCTAGTGAAGTAGAAAGTGAATCACCTTTGGATGGAGTTCCATATTTTTTACTTGATAAGTAAGCTTTTACCATGCATGATCATGATCCCTACAAGTTTATTGAAGATGAAGGACTTAGTGTGTATTTCCTTCATGAGAATGATGCACCAATTCTATCCATGGTCAAAGAAGATGAGTCTAATGAAGGTTTGTGGAAATTATACTTTGATGGATCAAGGAATAAGCATAGAACCAAAGTTGGAATGATGTTAGTTTCTCCAACAAAACAAAGGTATTTCTCTTCTATTAAATTTTAGTTTGGTTGTTCAAACAATGTTATTGAGTATGAAGCACTAGTTCACAGTTTACAATAGGCTAGGAAGATGAAAGTCAACATCTTACAAGTTTTTGGTGATATTGAACTTATAGTTGACCAAGTAAGAGATTTAAATGTATGCAAAATTTTGTTTCTTAAGTCTTATAGGCATAGAATATGGGACTTACTTGAAGATTTCCAAGCTTTTAATATTTAGGCAATACCAAGAGGTGAGAATAAACATGTTGATATTAGATCACAATTTAATATCCCAACTGATATAAAGAGTGAGAAAATTAAATCACACATAAAGGTGGTTGTAAGGCCTTTTGTTCCAAATAATCATCAAAATTGGCAAGTGTTCGAAGATGACAATCAGATTATGAGATTCTTGCAAGAGGAGGTTGAGTTTTCTTCAAGAAGCCAATCAAAGCACTTGCAACAATATGGTGATCAAATTATGCAATTGAAAATAAATAATTTTCCCAAAGGATTGGTCACACTTGAGAATATTTTTAGTGGTGATGATGATCTAAGGAAGGAGAAGTCATCCTTGTCAACAAAATAAGAGCATTATGCCAATGTCGAGATTACAGCTGGTAAGATTTTGAAGTTGGGTAAAGTATGCACTCCTTCATAAAATCAAGCTTTCATTGAGTTAAGCATAGGTTTTTCTAATATATTTGCATGGTAGTATAGTGATCTCAAGGAATTTGATCCAATTTTAGCTCAACACACCATTGAGTTAGAGGAGGAGACTAAACTAGTAGGATAAAGACAAAGGCCAATCAATCCTAAGCTTGAGCCTTTGATAAGAGATAAGCTTCATAATCTCATAGAATCAGATATTATATTTCCAATAAAGCACTCAACTTGTGTGGCCAATCTTGTTCCAATATGAAATAAGAATGGTGAGATTCATTTGTGTGTTGATTGTTGTGATTTGAATAGGGCTTCACTTAAAGATCACAATCCATTGCCATCAATAGAACAAATTTTATATCTTGTTGTAGGTTCAGAGAGGTTTTCTTTGTTGGATGGATATAGTGGCTATAATCAGATTTTGGTTAAGGAAGAAGACCAATTTAAGACAGCCTTTATAACTAAGTGGGAGACATTTGCATATAGAAAGATGCCATTTGGTTTGTCTAATGTTGGAAAAACCTTTCATAGAGCCATGGATATGGTATTTCAAGGCCTTATTAATAGGCTTGTACTTGTGTATTTGGATGATATAATAGTGTTTTCAAAAAATACAGAAGAACACATGGTTCATCTCAAACAAGTGTTAAAAGGTGTAGACAATTTGGGGTATGTCAAAATCCTAAAAAGTGTGTTTTTTCTGTTCATGAAGGTAAGCTTCTTGGACATGGTTTAAACATAGATTCTGAAAGGATTGAATCCATTCTTGCACTTTTCTTGTCTAAGCACAAAAAGGCTATGCAAAGCTTCTTTTGGAAAATCAACTTCATAAGGAGAAATATTTCAGATTTTGCCATTTTAGCAAAGCCACTTATAGCTATGTTAAAGAAGGATCAAGGCTTCAGTTGGTCCAAAGAAAGAGTAAATAGTTTGGAAGATATTAAGAGGGCCATAGCTAGTGTTCATACACTTATAAACCTAGATTTCATAAAGGATATTATTTTATATACATATTCTAACATGGACACTATTTCAGGCATTCTTATGCAACAAAATCATGAGGCTTTGGAGCAGCCAATAGATTCTTTATCCAAGGCTTGGAAGAGTATTAAACAAGGTATTATTTTTTTTGAAAAGCATGTCCTTTCATTTATAATATCTCTTAAGAAGTTTAGACACATGTCTAATAATAAGATACATCTAATGGTTTCCCATCTAAGCATCAAAGAGTTTCTCTTAAACAAGGATATAAATGAGAAGAGAGATGGTTGGATAACCAAGGTAATGGAGTATGATGTGTAAATTAAGGTCAAAAATCTTATTAGAAGCAAAGGACTTTATGAGTGCCTAGCTCAAGACTTGCAAGAGACTAATGAGGTTGTTTTGGTGTTAAACGATGAAGAGATTACAGATGTTCATAGCTCACCTTCCAGCTAGTTTCATGACTTGGTAAGCTATCTCCAACATGATATTTATCCCTCTCATCTAAGTGCTTCAAAAAGAGTATATTTTAAGTTGTATTCAATCCCATTTTTGCTTACTGATGGTGTGTTGTTCAAGAAAGATATCAATAGCATGTTGCTAAGATGTATACAGCCAAGTCAAACTTAGAGATTGCTTGAATAAATCCATAATGGACATGGTGGAGGAGCTTTTTTTTCAATAACTACAACCCTTAATATCATGAGAGGTGGGTACTATTGGCCTAGTATATTTGGTGATTGCCATGCATGGGTTAGAAAGTGCAAACAGTGTGTTATGTTTATAGGAAAAGTGAAACTTAAATCCTTACCTCTTCAACCAATTATAGTGGATCAGCCCTTTGTCTAATGGGGATTATAATTTATTGGTCTCATAAATCCTCCTTCAAGTTTAGGGCATAAATGGATTCTCACTACTATAGATTACTTCACACATTGGACAGAAGCAGTAACATTGAAAGAAGAAAAGAAACCAATGTTATAGATTTCTATGAAGGTTTTCTTACTAGATTTGGAGTTATTTCAACTATTATTTTTGATAATGCAATGGCTTTTGTGGGATCTAGGATCAATCAATGGGTTGTCCAACATGGAATTTATCTCAACACTTCATTAAACTATTATCCACAAGGCAATGGCCTTGATGAATCTATGAATAAGAACATATTGAGGATCATAAGAAGGAATATTGAAGACAATTAGAGGTCATGGTATCTCAAGTTGAATTCAGCTCTATGGGCTGATAGGATCACCTATAAAATATCAATAGCCAACTCTCCATATAAGCTGGTATATGGTAAGGAAGCAAGGTTACCCATTTCTCTTAAATTTTCCACTTTGGAACTAATGTATCAACTTGAGTTATTGGAGAATGAGCCTATATAAATCAAGTATGCTAAGTTTATAGAGCTAGAAGAGATAAGAAATCAATCCATGCTAGCCATGGAGATTCATCAAGCACAAGTGAAGAGATATTTTGATAAAGGAGCTTCTTCATGAAGTTTCAAAGAAGGAGATTTCATCCTCAAGTGGGATAAGGATAGAGCTAAACTAAGAAGGCACACAAAGTTTGATTCCCTTTGGAGTGGCCCATACATAATCTCCAACTACAATCCCACAATGCCTTCCAACTTGTAAAGATGGATGGCGAGGAGCTTCCAATCCCAGTCAATGGAATACATCTAAAACATTGTCACTGAAGAGAAAAAGTTCTTTGTACATAATTTTTTTTTGCTTTCATCTAAGTGTTATTCAAGCACATTAGTTTAGTCTATTTTGTCCCAAATAAGTGCTTGTTTGCACATTTGTTTGGTTTAGTTAGTTTTCTTATCTTCATGTATTTCCCTTCTTATTTTGAAGGATGAAGGTTACTTCATGTATGGTCAAAGGATATTTGCAGTCATGGACCAGATTTACCATTGTTTTGTGAGTTCAATATCATGTTTATGGTCTGAGTTCTCAAGCATAGTAGGCATGCTTCCCAATTGAGTTACCAAAAAGTTGACAATTTTGACCCCATAGGTCAAATTGTAACCTCTACCATTCGAAGCTCTACAGGAAAAAGACTCCAAGTTCTCAAGGAAGACGACTCCAAGTTCTCAAGGAAGAAGACTTTGGGTTTTTCTTACAAGTTGATTGAAGAATTCATTCTTTTAGGAAAGTCTTTTCCAAAAGCTCGACGGGAAATTTGTAATATTTCCTATACAATAATTCCTTCAGACTTTTGTCTGAAGGAATTATCCATTTTAAAAGGAGAAGTTGAAGATAGATTTCCTTCAAACTTTTTGTCTGAAGGAAATTATCGAAAGAAGATGAAGGGCACACTTTGTAGAAATCTGGAGGGCATCTTCACAAGAAGGCCATTTACAAAAATGCCAAACGGTTCTTTCCTTTTGGGAGGGTGAATTTACAAAAGTCTGAAGGGTTCTTTCTAGAAGCTGAAGGGTCTATTTCATTCTTCTAAAGGGCATTTGCACAAGTCTAAAGGGTCTTTTCCTTATGGGAGGAGGCATTTCAAGGGACCAATCAAGAAAGCCAAAGGGTATGTACCCTTTGAAAGAAGGCAATTTTAAAACTCTGAAGGGTACTTTCCCTTTGGAGATTTCATTTACAAAATTTGAGACAATTCCTTTAGACTTTTTATCTGAAGGAAAAGTGTATAAAGCAGAGCTTCAAAAAATTTATTTGAGAGACAAAAAGTCAAAAGAAAGTGACCAAGTCAAAAATCTTGAAGGACTTTTCGGGGGAAAGTGTACCATTTCATCTTTCTAAAGGGTCACTTGGAGAAAATCTGAAGGGTACATTTAGAAAAAACCTAAAGGGTCACTTTCCCTTTAGGAAAGTTCCATTCACAAATTTTTGAAGTGTTAAATATAAAGGTCGAGGGGTGAATTTCCCTTTGGGAAAGTCACTTGGCAGAAATCCAAAGGACACATGGAAAGAATCTCAAAGGGTATGTTCCCTTTAGGAAGGTTCACTTCACAAATTTCAAAAGGCTTTTTAATTTTTTTGAAGGGTCATTTCATTAATTCTAAAGGGTCCTTAATAGGTTTCCCGAAGGGTTCTTTCCCTTCGGGAAAGTTCTTCACAAAAGCTTGAAGGGCAATTGAAAAAATTTGAGGACCTTTTCTTCCAACCAAAAGATCATTAACAATAAATTTGAAGGGTTATTGTCCCTTCAGAAAGGTCCACTTGGAAATTTTGAAGGATCATTTTCTTTAGAAAATGACCTTTTCAAGTTGTTGAAGGGCATTCCCAAAAAGATGAAAGGGTCCATTCTTCAGGAAAGTTCTCTTTAAGAAGATCCCAAGGGACATTTTAAAATCATGAAAGGCAATTCGAAAGAAGTAATTCCTTCAAACTTTTTGTCTGAAGGAAGTTTACAAATAAAAGGACCTTTTCAAGTTGTCAAAGGGTATTTTCAAAGAAGGAGACACTTTGCATAAATCTAAAGGGAAGTTTAAAATAAATCGAGGAGTCACTATTAACAATGTCAAAGGGTATGTGCCCTACAAAAAAAGGCAAGCCATAAGCAATGAATTCCTTCAGACTTTTTGTCTGAAGGAAGTTTAAGAAGGAAATTGACATGGGCAAAAAGTCTAAAATAATTCTTTCAAACAAATTTTTTGAAATAATTCTTTCGTAAGCTTTACCCATGAGTAATGATAAAGACAAAGAGACAATTCCCATGGATAATTTGTCCACAAGAAAATGGAAAAGACATAAACCCGAAGAAGAATTTCCTTTGAAAATTAAAGTCCTTTATAAAATTTCATGAAAATAAGCAAGGCCAGACGCAAAATAAAGAGCCCAAACAAGAAACAAATAGCATAAAATACACAGAAATGAAAAACCAAAAAATGCAAGAGATTTAAATAGCCAATATAAATAGATTAACACAGTCTATAGCATGTAAAGTGGCCCAAAATAGGATTAAACATATCCAAGATATGTAACCATTTCAAACATGACTCTTTCAATTCAAAATGGAGACTCATTTGCATGAAGGACTCAAGTAAGTTATCTTTAAGAAAATCCCAAGGCACATTTTAAAATCTTGAAGGGCAATTAAAAAGAAGGAATTCCTTTGAAATTTTTGTCTGAAGGAAGTTTACAAAGAAAAGGACCTTTTCAAGTTGTTGAAGGGTATTTTCAAAGAAGGGGACACTTTGAAAGAAATCTAAAGGGTTGTTCCAAATAACCTGAGGGGTCACTATCAACAATGTTGAAGGGTATGTGCCCTATGGAAAAAGTCAAGCCAGAAGGAATGAATTCCTTTGCACTTTTTGTTTGAAGGAAGTTTAAGAAGTAAATTGACATGGGCAAAAAGTATGAAAGAATTATTTCAGACAAATTATCTGAAAGAATTCTTTCAAAAGCTTTACCCATGGTTAATGATAAAGATGTAGAGACAATTCTTGCAAATAATTTGTCTACAATAAAATGGCAAAGACATAAACCCAAAGAAGGATTTATTTTAGAAAGTAAAGTCCTTTACAAAATTTCATGGAAATAAGAAAGGCCAGAGGCAAAAGGAAGAGCCCAAACAAAAAACAAATAGTAAGAAATATACAGAAATGAGGAACCATAAAATGCAAGAGATTTAAATAACCAATATAAATAGATTAACACATTTTATAGCATGCAAAGTGGCCCAAAATATGATTAAACATATCCAAGATGTGTAACCAATTTAAACATGACTCTTTTAGTTCAAAAAGGAGAATTTTTTGCATTAAGGACTTAAGGAGTTTAACATTGGAGAGCTCAATGCAAAATTTCATGCATGCACTCTCATTAATTCGAGCCTTTCAAACATTTCTAGTAGTTCAAGTGGAGTTCCAAATTCAAATGTGGCATAGCTTTTTCATGCAAGTGGAGTTGATTATTCTTAATTTATAGAATTGACTAGTTATCAAGTGCCACATATATGCATGCTTTCCATGCAATAGAGGATATTCTCACATTCCAACTCAACTTCAAATCAATTCAAGCTTGAGTTAAGACATCCAAGATTGGCATAGATTTCATTTATGAGGTAGATTATTCCAATCTTGACGCCACCATCCATTTTTAATGCCAAAGGGTTTTTCAAGAAAGATAAAAGATAAAAAGATATTTTTAGAAGGCTTTGTTATCTTGGCATAATAGAAATCAGACTTGGTTAATGTAAGAGTTGACCTCCTTTTCTATTTTTATCACCAACCTCTTAGCTGTTGTATGTTTTCTATATAAGTTGGTTTTCTAGCCTTGAATTGTATCCCTTTTTTGGCAAGATCAAATTCTACCAAAGACTAAGTTTGTAACATTCTTTCAAATTAATAAGAGGACTATTTTTATTTTCCAAAATGCTAGTATAGTGTATTCATGTCAGTGATTTGCATAAGTGATAAAATTTCTCTTCCTTGTCAAGTCTTGATTCTTACCTAGCAACATAGTTGATCAGTTTATGCAGGTCATGTTATGTGTTTGATGTCTCTTGGTTGAGTTTATATTGGATATAAGTAGTTGGTTAGTGCCTTAAATTAGGCCTATTCTTTCATTTCTCTCAAGCTTGGATCACCAAATAAAACCTTTTTGTGAAATACTTATGCATATTGGTCAATTAAAGTTGAAATTTTCTCCCTTTCCTTGTCTAAATCAGTGTTCTTAGGAGCTCAAATTGAGTGGATCAATCAAAAATATAGGTGTATCACCATCATTAGATAGGATTTCCATCCAAGTTTCTCTATCTTTTCCTGATAGTTTGTAGTGTAGAGAAAAGATCCTGATTGATACACCAAAGGGATCTATCCCTTAAAATCTAGATATTCAACCCACTAAATAGGCCACCGAAAACCTAAGATTATTTTCATGTTTCAACAGACTATGAAGGTTTGAAACTACCTTCACAAGGGTGCAAGTCTAATTGACAACAGTAACTACCAATTTTTATTTTCTCTTACCTCAAAAAGGGGCGTATTAGTGTGGGGCATGTCTTAGAGACATATTTTCCACATTTTTCATAATTCATAGATTTAGATATATAGTGGGGGCATGTTATGGAAACATGTTCTCCACATTTGTCATAGTTCATAGCTTCAAATATATAGTGTGGGAATGTTATGGAAACATGTTCTCCAAACTTATACCATATCTCAATTTTATATTTCAATGGGGATATGTTTTATAAACATGTTATCCACATGTTCACAGTTGCAAATTGGCCAAATTGCATAATTATATGATTCAGATACATATTTGTGGTATAATTATATACATTGGTAAAATTGTTAAACCTAGGTTTTAGCATGAGACATATGTAAGGTGCATATGTTATGAAAAGAGAACCTAAATTATAAAATTAGAATCAGTTTTAGATTTTAAAATACTTATATAGACTTTAGCTCATGAGGTTGGAATTTTATTGAGCCAATCTACTACAATAGTTGGTTTTCTTTTTATGTGGTTGAGTTGATTAAATCACTCAATATTATCGAGTTTATAGTTGGACTTTATTACATCATCTAACCTCACCAAGTTTATAGTGAGGGTTGATTTGGATTAACTCATGCTCACTAGGTTATAAGTATGATTGGGTTGCACGGTTGAGCCAATCCCAACTGCCACGTGGTAACTCACCTTTTTTCAAGGATTGGGGGAAATTGTATTATTTACACACACACACACACACACACACACACACACACACACACACACACACACACACACACACACACACACACACACATGCACTTATAGATTTACATTTGTTCTAATATTAGTTTAAATGCTTCATATTGATACATCTTTTAAAATAAAATTTTTTAAAGGCAAGGTAGTTGCATTGATACATAGGTGTACTCCTAAACCTTTCTCTTTCAATTTTAATAATTTTAATCTTTTCAATTTCAGATTATAGGCACTAGTTATTGTTAGTCACTCCAATTGACCCTCCTAGAAGATTACTATTGGATTAATTATTCTAAGAGGACAAAGGGAGGCAATAATCATGGGATGGAATGTCCCCTCCATAATTTTTGGATTGGTGTTAGTTAAATCCAAGGACCAAGCAGTTTAACCAAGTTTACTCTAAGAGAAGCACCTACTACCACCAGAGGTTCAGTTGATATGAATATTCATATTCATTTACTTTCTTGCTAATTATGTAACTATATCATGGTGCCTATTCAATTCAAATTATGAAACAATAAGCTCTGCTTCACTACAATTTCTATCACAACCTAAACTAGGACAAGACATCATCCAAATAATTAAAAATGAGAGAGAGGTTATGGCATAAAAAGGGGTTTTCATTGATCTAAATAATATTATTGTTATTGCAAAACTAAAAATCATGCTTGACCACAGTTATACCACTATGTTCCTAGTCTAGAAATTGGACAAACTTTAGCCACTCAATGAATAAGATTTTAAGGATAATCATGAAATTTATTGACCTATTGAATCGATCCTAAATGTATCATATCTTACAATCTATAGTCTTTGCACATAATGAATTCAAGAATTCTAAAATAAAACCTAAATAAATTGAAGATACTAGTTATGATAGTTATTTCATAACATAAATAAGATAATCATTTATAAATAAGCATATTATAGACACCTATTTGGGTACTAGTACACATATTTCTATCATTCTTGTATATATATACATTTTTAATAATAATTAGACATCTATTGATGTGGTCTCTCATAGACCTCTTCAGTTCCATCTTATTTCACTTGATTAACCTACCCCTTGGACCTATGTGTTGTGTTTATTTATCTTCATCCAAGTGTATACCAAATACCCCTACCTATTTTGTTGGTTTTTTGTATGTTCTAGAACCTAGACACTTGTATCCATCCTAAACACTAGCATCAATGTTTAGTGCCCAACATCAATACAAATATCTAGATATCTTTTCATCTTTTTCTATATCTTTCACTTTGTGACTATTTTGCCATCCCTCTTTGCCCATCCTATGGTTATATTTTTGCATGTCACTAGGTTCTAATTCAAATTCAAAAGGTTATTATATATACAAAGGATATGGTCTCATTAATACACCTTCCAATTTTATAAGGAAAATATATAATTAGAAAGTACTATCTATTTCAATTTATCAAACTGCACTACATCATTAAATTAAATATCTAAAGAAAATAAAAGGTCAAATATACTATTGCACCACTTTTACCAAGGGTTACTAAGAGAAAGAATATATGGTCATATTGTTAAAATTACACACACATGCATTTTTGGAAGAACTACATGTGAGTCTGAGGCCCTCTTAGGATTATTGGCTATATAGGCAACACTTAGCAATAACAGCATTGCTAGTGTTAGCTTGACTCGCGTTACTAACCCCTTTTTACTAGGTTACAAGAGGTGAAATGCAAAGTAATTAAGGTTGATTATTATCTAGATATATAACATAGATGAACATAATTTGAGGTATAAAATGATTACACACAAGGGGAAATATAGGTCTGATCTAAATTTAAATTCACTTCAGTGTATATCTCTCACTAGACACTTGCATTGGATATGGACATAAGTGTTGGCATTACTATTTCATATCAACGTAACTTTTTGAAGGTAAAAAATAGTCAAAATATAAAATAAACAAAGTTAAAATCTAAAATACAACCTTGTGATGACTCTTGATCACTACCACAGTTTATAACAGAACAACAAATAATATATGCACTCTTTATCCCTTAGTCTCTTAGTACTTGTTATATTTATTACACGTGCTTAAATGAGATATATTGTCATAATGTTGTATTAAACTATTAGAATCTTAATATAACTTGATTATGCATTCAAATAACTTTATTTCTTGATGTTTCTCTTATGAATTTAAAAACACTAAAACATTTGGTGAACCTGTCTTATGTTTTTTAAACCAAAACCCTAGTTTTCATATTAGAGTTTTTGCCTTCTTTGAAAACTCATTTCAAATTTTTGTACTTTATTATTAGATCTGATTTCTATCTCACTTATGTGGGCATAGCTTGGGAGTACTTAGTTACATCCTTATTTTGTCCCTAGTGATTGTGTGTTTCATAGTTATATGCACCCTTATAATCTTTATGGAGTTATTAACAAAATATCATGCACAGAGAAAAATTATGATAGATTCTTTAATCCACTTGATGATCAATGCATTACATATGAATAAATATAAGAACACCAAAAACAAGATAAACCTACTTTTGCTTAAAATTATGACAATGAAAAACCAATGATGCAAATTCAAATCTAAATGAGCAATATAATGATAATGATATTTCTACTTATGAATTTTAATGTAACGATATCCATATTGACTATAACAATTCCACTTTTCCTTTTATTTCCAATGATGAAGAGTTTCAAGAACCAACAAATATGTAAAGTGATATTATTGCTAATGTTGAAAATCTAATGAATGCGTATACACTTTCATTAGTTATCTCGACAACTAAGTGTGAGTCTCCATTTTATTCTATTGACAAAGTCAAAGATGTTGAATGTTCCTCAAATATATCTCATAATGAAATTGTTGATGAAATTATGTGTGTGCCTTCTTCTCTAATTAATACTAGTGTTGAAAATCCTATCTCTTCTTTGCATCATTCAAGTAAACCTAGTCAAATTTGTTCTTCCTTGTGATGAGCAAACTACATCTCCTACATCTCCCATTGTGAAAAAGAGTGGCAATGAACATCCTACGGAAATACTAACAAAATGTGCATTATTTGGGGACACATAAAAAGTCCCAAATACCTTTGATGTATCTTTTAAAAAGGTCAAACCACATAAATTCAAGCAATAAAAACCATGTTTCCCAAAGTTTTCCTAATAAAAGAATATTCCAAAAAACCTAGCAAGGATGAAAATGATAGTCATGTCAATATTCTTTTCTCACATAGCAATGATGCACCTAAAGTATAAAGTGATATTTCATTACTTTTTCCTCCTTCTATAAGATGAGACACTCCAACTCTATCTAAAAATGACATTATTACATCTATTAATGTGGTACATGACATATCAAATGTTTATTCCCTTTCCTCCTTTGAATTTTATTCTAAAAAGGAGAGTGTGCCTCAAAATGAAATTATACCTCCTACTCCTCTAATATGTCATGAAGTTCCAAGAAATGTAACACCTTGAAATGATAATGATATTCAACTTTGCACACTTCAAATACACATACCTACATCTTTAGATATAGGTTTTCCCTTACCAAATATTGATAAACCATGTGAGGAACTTGTTTTATAAAGTAATAAATATTCCATCATTATTATGTTCTATACAAATGGTAGTTTGAAACCAATATCAAAACCTTTAGCTTATTCTCATGACATGTTATCTATTATGACTACTATTGGATGCTTGCAACAACAATTCAATACTCTAAAGTCACAATTTTCTTCTACTGAAGATATTCTTAAGGAGAACGCATTCTCAGAGAAACCTCTTGTTAGTGATGTGTTTGATCATCCTTGTCCCTTAAAATTTGTTATGCCTAAATTCTCCTCCTTCAATGACCAAGGAGATCCTGCTATTAATTTACAAAAATATACACTCCTTTTAACATTGGGACCAAAATTAAAACTTGCTCTTAAAGGCCTTTTATCATAACTTAACCAAAGGGGAACTTGATTAGTTTTATACTTTGCCAAATGGTTCATTATCAACTTTTAAACAACTTGAAGATGTATTTCTATCACATTTTCATCATTATACCTTACCAAAATTACCATTAGAGAATTTACAAATGTTGACACAAACACAAGATGAGCCTAATACAAGATTATATCATTTGATTTAAGGATGTTTTATATTCCTTACATTACACACCCTTGGATTCAGAGATCTAATTTATATTTAGCATAGATCTTATTTCTCCACTAAGAGAAAGATAATTACATAATCCCTTTACTTAATTTGAGTTATTATATTGGGATTTGCACAAATATACATGTGCACTAAACAATACACAAATTAAGTTGCCTATTTCTCCATTTAAGCCAAAATATGATAAAAATATTTTCCCCAAAGAACATAAACAAATTACAAAAAAAAACATGAACCACTTCAAAATCCTTATATAAAATGAACCCTATCTATCATGAGGAAAATAATAAAGTATTAAATAAATGAAAGGAAATGCCTTTAGAGTACCTCCCATAGTTTGACCAAATACCACCAGAATGCATTAGCCTCTTTAATTTGATTGTTATTGGGATAGACCGCATGACATATTATGAACTTTGTTGGACAAACATATGATCATACTCCCTCCTAATTCACATTACCCACCTCATATATTCAAGAAGGTAAAAGGATAACACTTTGGTACTTATCATGGTATTAATGGTCATCAAGTTAAAGAGTGTTTTTCTCTCAAGAAAAATATTACACAGTTAGCTGATCATAGAATCATTGCATATTAAAAATAAATATATAGACATGCTTCACATACTTCTCTAATAAGCTTGCCTAAGCAATCTAAGATATCCCATGATGAGTCCTGCAGGGAACACATGGTCCATTGACCTTCATAGAGGATGAATTCTAGTATAAGTCCTCCCATGGTACTCTCTCCTTGGATTGGTATCTACCACACTAAGGCCAAGGAAACATCGGTCAATTAGGTCCTCCATACAAAGTTACAAGAAGGGGTAAAACTTACACAATAGTATGTGTACCTAGAAAATACATATTTAGTCACATGATATTTTTACAGATACTTCTGAGATGATTATAGAAGCACAATCCACAGTACCATTTACATATGATCATTATATTTTGGTTTCTTATATCCATCTACGTTCCATTACATATAATGATTTAATTATATAAAAATAATACGCATACTTACAAATATCCATAACATACACCATGGAAATATAATGCAATTAACAAACTATATAATGACTACTAAGAATGAAATGGTGAAAATACATTCAATACCAAATAAAATCCATGTGAAAAATGTTATATATATAAGTGCATACAATTTTTTTAAAAATAAGCATATCAATAATAATTCAAGGTCATATCCCTTAGGGTATACTCCTCGTCACTATCAACATCTACAAGTCCAGTGCCTTTATAGGTAGATGCACCAGGATCAAACTATGGGCCCTATGCATGTGATATCACATGTACTCTATCAGCCATTGTATTTTCTCCTCACATTATCTTCTCAAATAATTGTATCACTCAATGAGTGTCTACATAATCTCAATGTAAATCCATTGTGGGATGTCCCTTCTATCCATCTCTATCAATAACTCTTCATGCTCTATGGTTGAACTATGCTATGATTCCATAATTCTCTCAATGAGATCAAATAATGGTGCATACACACTAGTGATGTCAACAAATCTCTAAATAAATCCATCCCAAACTATGTCCATAGGCACACTATGTATAAGGAATTGAATCACACGATTCACCATAGTTGAACACTCCTAGTTACCTACACACATTTGAGATAATACACCAGTTAGAAACATATATAAAAACTAAATAATTTTATAACCAAATAAAATGAAAAACTTTTAAATATGGTACTCACATGTTGCTCTAGTGGATGCCTCATTTACTAATGTTGGTCTTATAAGAGCACTGTCTCCTTCCTCATCACCTACCTCTCCTCTACCACCACCCTGTGTTGTAAGAATGGAAGATAAAGCCACAACTATAATAGGAAATAACAAAGGACATTGGGCTCTAACCCACCACTGCATATACCCATAAATATACCCCACATCATCTCCCACTGCTAGGAGAACCACATGAAATTATTCATCACCTAGACGTGGGGTTAGATCTATAGTAGTGGGTGTTGGCCTATCATGTAATATGCAACCAATTTTTAATATGTGATTCCATGGATATAGTTCTAAGGTCACTCTTTTATCAATCTCAAAATAATGTAACACTCAATCATACTAAAATAACTCATACACACCAAGAAAATGATTAATCAACCACATACTAATGTAGACTCTTTGTAACTCATGGCCATCCTCATACCACCCAATAAAATTCCTATAAGGATGCCACACAAAATGATCATGAAATAGCCTATCCAAAGTATTATGGTACTCCATCATGGTATGAATTCTTCCACATGTGAATACCCACCACTTAAAAAACACCTATGGGTGAGCCCATCTAGGGAAAGGAGAACTAACTAGTCATAATACTATGATATGCTCATACACCCAAACATGAAATAGAGTCTCCACTTCAATATCCCTGCCATGAATCTCCAGTGTAAATCTATAGAGGTCCCTATAAAAATGAGCTAGTACAATATGAGCTAATGAATAACTAGTCCTATATAGATTCATGTGACAAACTATCTAGTACATACAATAAGAGATACCAATATTCCCACCCTCCATAACTACAAATAATGCTAGCAACACACAAATAAACTTTCACATCCATGAAATGTCACCTCTAATAATGTCATAAAATTGAACCATACTTATCAACTCTACATCAAGATCCCTCTAACCAATAAAATATACATGGGAATGTTGAATATAGTCATGATGATTATCATTGGCAACCTAAACTCTATCACACTTAATTAATAACCAAAAATTTTCATATACATCCATTAGGGTGACAATCATCTCACCAGTAGGAAGCTATAAATCTACATGTATCTATATTCCACCTTTCTAATAAGGTTGTGAGGAGTTGGATATCATATGTAACCTATACTAAATGGGCCACATGTCCCAATCCCACTTGATCAATGACAACCTAATCCATTGCATCCAGAACCAATTTTGATAATGTTGAATAATGATGATTGTGCCAAAACATATAAATATGATCTTTCTAAAATTAAGAAAACAATAATAAAAATTTGTTAAGATTCATATTTTTTTGTAAAACTCCAAAAATTTCAATAAATTGAACACAAAATATAAAGACAATGGTGTCAAATGTTAACATCTACACTGGATAACAATGTCAGATGATATCATCTAGAAGTGTATATTTACATCACCATCCTAACGTAAGCATATAGGATGCCAATGAAAGCATCTGATATCCTACAAAAACTCCTTAAAAATATGTTCAAATTATTAAAAAAATCAAAATTACAAATTACAAATACATTGCAAAAATTTTACTTATCGGCTCAAAAAAATCCTGGCCGATTAAGGCACTTCAGGGCACATGAAATTGTAGTGGGTGACATGGCATTGTTCTTCTTTTGAATCAAAGCTCAAAATTTTTAAAATTTAAAAATGCAAATGGTTTTAAAATTCTATTACTATCCACTTAATATACCACTTTGGTAGAAATACAATTGACCATATCTTGGGCCCCAGTTATCCAGATTCTAAACCACAAGTTACATTGGGATATAGACAATGAGCCCTTCCATATTATACCAAATTTGGAAATTTTCAATCACTTTCAAAAATCACTAAAAATTTTTATACATATACATCCTACTACATTTTGAATACTACCAAAAAACAATGTTGAAAGTTATTATCCACAAATATTACCATAATATTACCAAGTCAAACATTATCAAGCAAATTATCTATTATTTGCTTATGAGGAGATGACCAGTAGGCACTATATTATCTTCTCCCAAAAGAGGTGGAGCTTATTAGGTCATGTTTATAAAGATGTTCTACACAATTGAAACACACTTTCCACAATTCTTAGATTATAGTGAGGGCATGCTTTAGAAGCATGTTCTTCAAATTCATTCAGTATATGGTACTTATATCAATTTTTCATATTTAGTGGGAGCATGTCATATGGGAATCGATTCCACACATTCATAGTTCTCAGATTTAGTGGGGGCTTTCTTGGGAAGCATGTTCTCCACACCTATTCAATATTCATCATCTCCAATTTACATTAAGGACATGTTTTAGAAACATGTCCTCCACATTGGTACTTATTATAGAGTTAGATTCATTTATAGATAGAGGTTGCATGATTTGGAAGCATGTTATCCACACTTATATATTTTCCAAATTGGAAAAACATACACAATATATGATCCAAATTCATAGTTGTGGTAAAAGCTTATACATTGGTACCATTTATTATACATAGTTTCAGCATGAGACATATCCAAGGTGCATATGATATGCAATGTGTGCCTAATAATAAAAAAGTCAATTAAGTTTAAAAATTATAAAACTATTTTATATATTTTTATTACATTACAAAATAAATTTACGTAATGATACCCCAATATATTGATACCCCAAGTGAGCATTCATGGATTGTATTGAGCCTTACACATCTACAATAGTTGGTTCTTAATTTTGGTGTGATTGGAGGGATTAAATCATCCATTTTCATCAAGTTTTTGGGGTGAACTTGATTACATCACTCATCCTATAATTAACTATACATATACATATCAATTTTCACTCAAGTTGTGCTCATCGAGAAACGATACTCTCAATGTTTGAAACATTACTCTTCCTATTCTTGGTTGGGGGCATGATCACATCCCAACTATCCCTACTCCAAGTAAAACACCACCATGATAAAACACACTTTTACCAATTTTAGACTCACTCATATTCTTATCCATAATATGGATAAGGTTTCAAGTCCCTTGTCAACTTCCCTAGTTTCTAGCACTCCAGAACAAGTTACTACACAACACATACATATGTGTACTCTATCAATGCTCTTTCTTTATGCTAATTTTTAGTATTTTTTACATACATATTATATATATTGATTTAATTTTTTTTGGAATATCCTTGGTTAATATTAATGTTCAAAAGGATGAAGTATTGAAAGAATAACTCGAGAAAAGACAAGGTGTGTTTTCCACACCATGGTATGTAATTTATTTTCCTTTTAACTAGTAAATCTAGTTTTTATTACATTACTAGATTAAAGTGGGGGAAATGTAGAAACCCATTTTGGTAAAAGTACATATATTTCTAGTCTTCTTTTATGTATATTCATTTTTACTAAGAATTAGACATCTAGTGACGTAGTTTCTCATGGACCTCTTAGGTTTCTTACTATTTCACTTGATTTACCTACCCCTTAGGTATGTGTGCTATGTTTTTATCTTCATCTAGTGTATAATAGAGATCCCTAACTTTTTTTATTATTTTCTATATTTTTATCCCTTGAACACTTACATTTGTCCCAAACATTAGTGTTGACATTAGTGTCTAGCCTCGACAGAACTGTCCAGACTTATCTTTTTATCTTTCTTTGTATCTTTCACTTTTTGACCATTTTGTTATCCCTCTTTTCCCATCTTATGGTCATATTTTCATGTGTCACTAGATTGTAATTCAAATTAGAAAGGTTCCTGTATATACAAATTTTATGTTCTAATTAATAAACCTTCTAGTTTGATAAGGCAACTCTATAATAAGGAATTACTATCTATTTCAACACTACATCACTAAATTAAATATATGAATCATTCAAAAGATCATAATACTATTGCACCACTTGTACCAAGGGTTATTAGGAGATATATAAATAATCATACTATTACAAGTTCATAAACATGTGATTTTGAGTCCCTCTTAGGAGTATTGGATATGTAGGTAGCACTTAGTAACAATGTGGTTTCTAGGGCTAGCTCAACTCACGTTACTAACCCTTTTTTACTAGGTTGTAAAAGGTACAATGAAAAGGAAATAGGTTTGATTATTATATGAATATGGTACATAATAAAACATAATTTGAGGCATATAATGATTACATATGGGTAAGCATAATTATGATCCAAATTTGAAGTCACTCATATGTATATCTCTCACTAGACACTTGTGTCAGATACAAATATAAGTGTCAATGATTACTATCTCAAATTGACACAACTATCTGAAGGTCAAAATAAATCATAATATAAAATTAATAAAGTATAAATCAAAAATATAGCCCTATGATGACTCTTGATCACTACCACAGTCTAGAATAGATTAATAAATAAGATACACCTCTTTATACCATAGTCATTTAGTACTTATTTTATTTATTGAATATGCTTAAATGAGAAATATTTTCAAAATACTATATTACATTATTAGAATCTGAATATTACTTGATTATGCATTTAAACAACTTTATTATTTGATGTTTCTCTAATGACTCCAAAAGCATTAGAACAACTAATCACATCATGTTAAACATTTGATATGGTGACTATTTCATTTTAGGGCTAAACATTTGGTATGGTTGAGGTGATTAAATCACTCAATCCTACCATATTTTTAGGCTCGACATGATCATCCAACCTCACTAAGTTATAAGTATCATTCGGTTTCATGGTTAAACTAATCTCAACTACTAGGTGGAAACTCACTTGTACTCTAAATTTGGGGCCATGTTCCTCTCTCTCTCTCTATCTCTATCTCCTTGGATATATGCACTTTAAATATTTATCTATATTTATCTTAATCTTAGTTTTAGAGCCTTACAATGATTCATATTTTGCAAAACAACTTGCCAATAGGCAATGTGGTTACATCGACACATATTTGTACTCCTAAACCTTTCTCTTTCATTTTAATCTATTTCAAGTAATTTTAAACTAGATTATATGCACTTATTTTACACTGTAACATGCTCTTGGTTATAGGTTAGTCACTATAAAAGAATTCAAATTCAACTCAAGCAAATACAAGGTGTGCATACACACCCAAGAACTTATTCCTTTCCTTCAAATAAGCAATTTCATTGCTAGATTATTTGTGTAAAATGTAGATGATAATTTGTGATTATGTAGCACTTTAGTCATGTACACTTGGCAAACTTAGACCTTGATTATTCTTCTTAGTCATACACTCTCCTTACTTATATAAACCTCACATATACTTTATTTTTGTGCCTTTTGGCCTATCTCTTAGTCTGACCCATCTTATGTTGATGACACAAACATTCTATCTTGCCTAGAATACTTAAAATGTATTTATCTTACACCTCTACAAGTTTTGATCATGTACCAATTTTGCTACTCCTTGGACACTAATATTCAAGATAGACAATAGTGTCGACATTACTATCCTACCCCAATGTAAGTGTCTAGTTCCCTAAAGTCATCCAAATTACAAATGAAACATTTCCTAATGATTGGCCAAAGTGATTTAATACACATTAATATTCTAAAAGGATTGATATAAATACAAGATCAACCCTCATTCATTTCTCACCTAGAAAAGACCAAAGATACCGAGGCACTTATCAAAAAACACTCTATCAAACATTCAATTGATCAAAGCTTCCATATTTCCATACTAGTTATAGGTACAACACTTCTACAAGTCTAAAGTACTAAAGGAGTAGCCCAACATCCTAATTTTCCAAGTTGCAAGTTTGGTCACTGTTGTACTTTCTTGACACACATTGTGTGATTCACACACAAACCAACACATAGGGGAGAACAAAAATAGTCTGAGGCTATCTTAAAAGTATTGGATATCTAGGTAGTGTCTTTTTATGTTAGGGTCATTGGGGTCAGTTTGACACTATATGCCCACTAACCCATTTTTCCCTAAGGTCACATTAAAGAAGGAAAACTAGGGTTTTTCCATTTCACAAGGAGTGACAGTCTGTGACCTAGATCTGAATGCACTAGAGTGAAGGTGAATCCAAACCATAAGGTATCCATATGGTTTCATATTATTTCACCAAATATTTTATATAGGACACTATTTTTAAATTTAGATAGTAGTATAGACATAACTCTCCAGGTCTAATGCAAGTGTCCAAATAGATAGAGACACCAAATATAAAATCTGACAACTATTCTAGAACTATCTTCCCACATGATTTCAACCTATTCCAGATCTAGAACTACATTATCATCAAAATAATATTTATATATAGCATAGTTGTGATTTTCATATTTATACTATCTCAATATAATAAATTTAGTTTATGCTTATATCTAAGTTTGGCATTTAGTTGGCTTACTATAGATCTGATTATCACCCTTGTGCCATTTCATTTCTATATTCTTAATCCTAAGACTAAATTGAAATACACCCCACATACTATACTATTTTATTTTAGGGCTAAACATTTGTTGAACCCGATGTGATTAAACATTTAGCTAAGAGAAACTTATGAAAATAAACACATTAATAGTCCTAGCACTAATTAAATAGCTAAATCAAAAAATTAGAGACATTAAACGAATAAAACATAATAAAATATATATTTATCATTATAAAATCATTTTGTTACAATTAATATCCTTTGACAGATAAACCAAGAAAAACATATAAGGAATGGTAGGTGTAATCCTAGTACAATTCCTCCAAAGTTTTGACCCAAAAGGTATTATCCCTAGGCAAGCAACTAAGATAACATAGTGTACAAAAAAGGCTAATGCAATCCAAGTCAATTTTAGTAGTATTTTGATGCCTAATATGATGATGATGATGATTTAAAATGGAAATGTAACC
Source organism: Torreya grandis (assembly GCA_037957365.1). Taxonomy (NCBI): domain Eukaryota; kingdom Viridiplantae; phylum Streptophyta; class Pinopsida; order Cupressales; family Taxaceae; genus Torreya; species Torreya grandis. Next base: position 794,908 of record JARHVA010002877.1, on the reverse strand, counting down.
CATTTAAATAGGAAATTTAAGGAGTTCCTGACCTTGTCTTCAAGATTCATGTCTAAAATAAATATTCTTTAATCTAAGTAGTGGGATGTCACCATGTGGTGTATTTTTTTTAATTCAAAGGCCCAAAACTATACAAAAATAACCTTGGCTTTCAAATCATCAGGTCATCAAGATGGTGCCACATAGAATCATATCAATAAATTGGAGTCTTGGATCCCTCTACATGATGATTGCCTCTTGAGTCCCTAGGTCCACAATATTGTGCCATGTGATATGATCTTAAAACCCTTGGAGCTTAGTTATTTTCAATAAAATGGCAAAGTATTTTGATTGGTCAGGATTGAATGAATAAATTTGAAGGCCTGAAAAATATATTCCTACACACAAATGTTCAAGACACTTAGATATAAAATTATTCCAAGGTTAGTCCAAACATGCATAAAATCAAGAAGGATTTTTAATTTAAAAATAAAGGCATTTGCATAGTTTGATCATGATTTCATAGAGTCGACTGTCGATTAGAATAAACTCAATTGTAGATATTAAGAGCCTGATGGATTACATCAAAGCCTAAAGTTCAAAATTGACTAAGTATTTACAATTGGACATTATAAGGGTTTATTTAATTAACTAAAATTTACCATTACCAAGTTCTAACTTGAGCTTAGAACTCAAATTTATTTATCAGTCAGGTCTAATGGTATGAATATGTAAGAGTTTTCAAAATAGAATATTATCAAATTATAAATTGTTTAACCCTAATTTGGATGTGGATTCTACTTGGGTAGATATGGATAAGGATATATAAATTATAGGTCATAAGGTTAAATATCATATCTACAGCAAGATAATTAATGTGCAAAACTCATATGTAACATATGTTGATATTATTAAATTGAAATAAGCTATAAATGGAAATTACAACTATGATAGATATAAAAATGACATAAAACAAGGTACTTAGCTAGATATGATGATAATGTATATATGGATATAGAACATGCTAAAATCAAGTAGGAAGATAATTATGTAATAATTTTTAGATTTTAGATTGTATGCCTTTAGCTCTCTGAATAGTTACATTAGCATGGGATGGTTACTTCGACACTACTATTTGAGTCTAATATTAGTGTCTTGTACATAATATCAACTAAAATAGGATGTGATCACCTAGATGCTATCGAGCTTATCTTCACCTTCACTCTAGTATATTCAAGTATGGTTCATGGATTGTCACTCCAGGCGAAATGGCAAAACCCTAGATCTCCATCTTCAATGTGACCTTGGGGAAAAATAGGTTAGTGGGCACATGGTGTTAAACTGACCTATAATGACCCCACTATCAAAAGGCATTTCCTACATATCCAATACTTCAAAAGAGGGCCTTATACTCATGTATTTCTCCCTTACATGTTGGCTTATGTGTGAATCATGTAATGTGTGTAAATCAATTACAACAGTGACTTAGCTTGTAACTTAGCAAATAAGACCTTATTATTGTTCCTTTAGTACTTCATACCTATAGTTCAATTTTTTATTTGGCTTATATTAGAATATGGTAGAATACGAAAGCTTTTGATAAATTCAATGCTTCTTGAATTCTCTTTTGGTTTGATTGTTCAGTAAGGAATGAAAGAGGGTTGATATTATATTTATACCAATCCTATCTTGAGATAACTCATGTTAAATCACTTAATTTGACCATTGTAATATGTTTCATTTAAAAATTAGATGGATTCAGGGCACTAGACACTTATGTTAAGGTAGGACAATAATGTTGATGTTATTGTTTGTCCAAAATGTTATAATCTAAGGAGTAGGAGAGTGTGTACATACTCATAACTTATAGATGTGTAATATAAATACTTTTGAAGCATTTTAGGAAAGATAGGATGTTTATGTCATCAATATAAGGATGATCAAACTAATAGATAGGCCAAGGGGCATAAGATAGAGAATATGTGAGGCTTGTGGAAGCAAAGCATGTCTAAAACTAAGAAGAATAACCAAGATTTGATTTTTCCAAGTGTACAAGACTGAGGTGTTATATAATCATAAAATATCATCGACATAAACATCAGTACTCCATAGACCAAGATTTACATTCATTAACTTAAAACATGCCATTCTAAGGTTGAGATAAGAAAATTTTATTGAATCAACATAACACTAGAATATTAGAGCTTAAAATCATTAAAAAAAGAGTAAACCAATAAATGACTTTAGATAAATCAGCCACCAAATTCCTCAATGTTAGGTTGTGGAGTTAAAAGCTTCACTGATGCAGACATTGGAGGAGGTTGCTGAGTGTCACAGTCACCGGCATCGGTCAGGCCAACCGACATCAGTCAGGTGTAGATAGGAAGCTATCGACATTGGTCAAGGATTGGCCAACATCGGTCATCTTCAGCTAGATAGGGACCGACGTCAATCACCTGTGTGGTTTAGAACTGCAAGTTTTACAAATAGTTTGTTAATGAACTGGTTGTTTGCATGTAAAAAGGCTAATTTTAGTCTTGAGCTACAAATCTAATTATTGTAATTAGATGTCTAATTATTGTTTGCATGAGATCTATTTAAGAGACTCATGGCTTGTATTTTAAAGTGTGCTAGTTGAGTAAGAGAAAGGTTAGCTCCTTCAGAGTGAAGAGAGCAAGGTGTGTTCCTCCTAGTTCCATAGGGGTGCCGAGTGTGTATGATTAGGGAGATCTATGGGATAGCAAGATCTGGTAGAAGATCCACCAGGGTACTAGTTTGGAGAATCAATAGGACTTGGTGAGGCAAGGACAAGGGTTCTTTAGGGTGTAGAGAGATATACATGGTAAGTAAGATCAGTTGATCTACAGGTGTATGTGTGTGCGAGATCTAGGTTTGCAAGTGTGCAGAACCAGGTTGATTTGTAGGTGTGCAAGATCAGGGAGGTCAGCAACACAACAAGTAGCAAGATCAGGGGAGATCTACTTAGAGTACGTTGTGTACTTGGAGTATGTGTGTATACTCTGTCATGGAGTATGTGGAGTACTTGTGTACTGGCAGTATTGATACTGATTGGTGGTACTAGTAGTAGTGATACTGACTGGTTGGATGTGAACATCAAATCTATGTTTGAGTTGTTGTTGTGACCATAATTGAGAGAGTGAGCTCTTGAAGAGATTTACTATTTATGCCCTAGAGGTGTGGGAACCCTAGAGGTGTGTAAGGAAGAAGACTGTGGCATTTTCTTTGTTGTATTTCCTTCTGAAAGAGTATTAATACAATTGGGTATTGTCTCTCATATTTTGTGTTATTTATGAATTCTAGTTACTTGTGCATTCTAGTTAAATTCTGCATTTAGTTGCTTATACAAAGGTAATCAATTGTGCTTCCTAATCCTGACAGTGGAATCAGAGATGTTTGTTGTTTTACATTCCTCACAAGTGGTATCAGAGCCAGGTTGTAGGAAGCAGGTTTGTGTTTGATTACAGGTCACTCTCAGGGGTTTCTGATTGAGTGGGAGTATAGCAATGGTAAAAGATAGTACACTAAGAATGGAGGAACTCAAAGGCATGAATGGTCAATTACGATGTTATGAAAAGAAAGAGCAGGTAAAGAAAAATTGTTGGTTGGTAGTAGATTAGCATGAAGGAACTGTAGAAGCAGATGTTATAGGTGTTGTTGCACAGGATGCTCTGGTATGTTCCTTGGATAAAGTAGAATCTTAGTTTATAGATTTTGTTGCCTCTTTCCATGTAGCTTAAAATAGAGTATTTTTCCATGTTAAGGTCCTTGGAGACTTTGGAAAGATTTATTTAGGGGTTGGTGTGCCTTGTCAAAGCTTTGGCAAAGGGGAAGTGCGGCTAAAATTGCAGACGGCCAACACATGGGTGTTGAAGGAGGTCATGCTGGTCCCAGTCTTGAAGATGTGGCTAATTTCTTCAGGAAAGTTGGGTGATGAGAGATGCATAGTAACTCTCATAGTAGATGCACTTGAATTAGCATGTGGTAAGAAAGCAGGTACTCTTTATCTACTTGCTTGTATTACTGATTCTTCTTTTGTTGTGAAGATGTGGCTTTGTAGGCTTGGTCACAAGAGCAAGAAGGACATGCATGTTCTTAAGCAGAAGTTAGATGTCTTTGACAGACTTAAGAACTGGAAAGCCTTGGTGTTCATGGAGGAGATGACGGATAAAGATCAGTGGAGAAGGTTGAGTAACTTTGAGCAAGGCAGTTTGGATAGGGTTTTGATCCAAAGAGAGCTCACAGATAAAAAGTCATCACTCACAGGAGAACAAAGGTACTGATGTCGATCAAGAGAAATTGGCATCAAATAGATAGGCATTGATGTCGGTCATGTACAGACAAGCAAAGTTAGTGGTGTTGGGCAGGTGGCGATTGACGTCGATAGGATAACCAGCGTCGGCAACCAGGACAGTTGCATGGAATCGATGTCGATCGGATGCAGACTATGTGGTGACTGAGGTCAGTCACTGGAATGGATTTTGGGCAGACAGCAAGCTGTCAAGGAGTCTCAAATGCCCATATGGAGGACTAAAAGTGTAAGTAAGCCTCAAATTCATTATTCCTCTTCTTTATACTCATTGCTCACTACAGAGTAGGAAGGATCTAGGAAATAATGGGAGCATGGCATGAATGAGGAATTTGATTCCTAGGATGCAAAACCAAACGGGAGATTTGGTAGGGTTGTTAGCCGATATGAAAGCACTGAAAGATGAATAGATTCCTTGGTTAAAGAATAGAGAGAATGGATATGTGAGACAGAAGGCCAGGTCATATAGTCTTGAGGAAGCTGCAGGATAGTGGTATAGGTTTGACAGGTGGATGACAAAGCATGGCTTTAATCAATGTCATTGTAAACATTGTGTTTGTCTTACCAGGTGGATGATGGTCGTGACATTATCCTATTATTGTATGTGCATGGTATGCTTGTTGCAGGTTCATACATATAAGGTTTTGTTGAGCTAAAGGTAAGGTTAGTTCAGTGGTTTGCCATGAAAGATTTGGAAGTAGCAAAATTCTTTGGCATGAGTAATCCTAGAGACAGGGAAGATCACAAGTCAATGTTGTCACAGGATGATTGTGTGAAGGTAGTGCAGGATGCATAACAGTAAGCACACCTATGGATGGATAGTTCACAAAATAGGGTCCCCAATCACATGATGAGGTTGAGTACATGTGTACTCCCTGATATTGCCCCAGTAGTGGGAGTTGTCAGTAGGTTTGTGGCCAATCTAGGAAGGAAGCATTGGAAGCGGTTTAGTAGGTTCTCAGGTATCTGAGAGGGACCAATAGCAGGTTGACATGCTATGCAAGGTTAGGCACTTCGGATGTGGTAGGTTACTTAGATGACAGGAGTTACACCATAGGTTGTGTGGTGGGTGGTCTTTAGGATTGAGCTTGAATAGGGATACAAGCCAGGAAATAGATTAGACAGTGTACAGGTATAGGTACAGTGCAGCTTTTTATCTCTAAGTGGGAGATTGTTAGGTTGTGGAGCTAAAATCTTCATTGATGTAGACATTGGAGGAGGTTGTTGAGTGTCATAGTCACCAGTATCAGTCAAGCCAACCGACGTTGGTTAGGTGTAGATAGGAAGTTGCCAACATCGGTCAGGGATTGACCGACGTCGATCATCTCCAGCCAGACAAGGATTGACGTCGGTTGCCTGTGTGGTTCAGAACTGTGAGTTTCATGGATAGTTTGTTAATGAACCGGTTGTTTGCATGTAAAAAGGCTAATTTTAGTCTTGAGCTGTGGATCTAATTATTGTAATTGGATGTCTAATTATTGTTTGCATGAGATCTATTTAAGAGACTCATGGGTTGTATTGTAAAGTGTGCTAGTTGAGTAAGAGCAAGGTTAGCTTCTTTAGAGTGAAGAGAGTAAGGTGTGTTCCTCCTAGTTCCACAGGGGTGCCGAGTGTGTATGATCAGGGAGATCTGTGAGATAGCAAGATCTGGTAGAAGATCCACTGGGGTACTGGTTTGGAGAATCAATAGGACTTGGTGAGGCAAGGACAAGGGTTCTTCAGGGTGTAGAGAGATCTACATTGTAAGTAAGATTGGTTGATCTATAGGTGTATGTGTGTGTAAGATCTAGGTTTGCAGGTGTGCAGAACCAGGTTGATTTACAGGTGTGCAAGATCAGGGAGGTCAGCAACACAATAGGTAGCAATATTAGGGGAGATCTACTTGGAGTACATTATGTACTTGGAGTATGTGTGTATACTCCATCGTGGAGTATGTGGAGTACTTGTGTACTAGCAGTACTGATACTGACTGTTGGTACTTGCAGTAGTGATACTGATTGGTTGGAGGTGAATAGCAACTCTATGTTTGAGTTGTTGTTGGGACCATAATTGAGAGAGTGAGCTCTTGAAGAGATTTATTGTTTATGCCCTAGAGGTGTGGGAGCCCTAGAGGTGTGTAAGGAAGAAGACTGTGGCATCTTCTTTGTTGTATTTCCTTCTGGAAGAGTATTAATACAATTGGGTATTGTCTCTCATATTCTGTGTTATTTTTGAATTCTAGTTACTTGTGCATTCTAGTTAAATTCCACATTTAGTTGCTTATACAAAGGTAATCAATTGTGCTTCCTAATCCTGATAGTGGAATTAGAGCTATTTGTTGTTCTAGATTCCTGACACTCAAAAGGAAGAAGATCAGACTCCTGGGCAAAAGAAAGTCCCCATATGAAACTTTTTGAATATGGGTCATGTTGGACCCAACAATTATATACTATAACATGATCTTGGTTATAAGTTAGTCACTAAAAAATCACTCTATTTGGTATCATGTAAAGGCAAAGTGTGTTATACACACCTAAGTATGCATTTTTTTCCCTTTAAACTAGAAATTTCATTGCACCTTAGTATTGTACACTTTTTAAACACATATCATGTACGTAACTTTAGCCTATAGACCTTCCTAATATGAAAGGCTTGCATACACTATCTCTTTATGTGAAATTTATTGTCTCTTAGTCTAATCATTATTATTCTAATGACCCAAACTTTCAATCATGCTCAAATTTTTATAAACCTACTTATAATCTATCTCTACAATTTTTTGACCTATGCCTATTTTACAACTTCCTAGATATTTCCATCCTAGTTATATGCCTACATCGAAGCAAGTGTCTTATGTAAACATAAGGGTCTATTACCCTAAATTCATCAAAATATAAAATTATAACATATGTCTATGGTTGACCTAAATGCTTTAATGTAATATATTTAAAAAATGGGCCAGTATATATTTGAGATTAATCCTCATTTATTCCTCACCTAACACAGACTTAGAAAATTCATACCTCTCACAAGGCAAATTACCAAAAGCATTAAAGTGAGTAAATCTTCCCTATTTTATTTTTTCTCCATATTATTCATATGTAAAACACATCTACAAGTTTGAATTACTGAAGGAGCATGCCATGACTCATATTTTAAGAGTTACAAACTAGGTCATTGTTATACTTGTTTTCCACATATTTCACCCTTGTGCGTGTGTTGTCACAAAATATTTCACCCTAGAGGAGGTTTTTAAATATAATTTAATATTTTTGAAACATTTGAATAATTCTAGGTGTGTGGGTTTACCTATAAAAAAAGTAGACCTCTAGGTTTAAGGGTTAGCTCCCTGAATTTGTCTTGAAGTGCTTGTCACCTATACTATTGATTGATTATGGGACAAGGGATAGAATTATGCATAAAAATAAATCTAATATAATGTGGTGGTACACCATTAATATATACACTATTCTATCATACTTCTCTCACTAAGAACAAGATTTACAAACTAGTCTCAAATCCTTAAGGTGTTCTAACATAAATGTTTCAATATAGAGGTGATATGCATGAGACCACTCAAGGTAAGTAAAACAAATATCATATTTTTTAATATAATGACACTTTAATACTTTAATGTATCGTAACACACTAACTACACTCTATATTACATGTTAAAATGAGAACTTCTTGTATAAGACATGAAAGGATAAGGAAAAGCAAGGATAAAATCACAAGACTCAACCATTCATCACTTTTCACACTCAAAAAATATGTTTATGAACTCAAAAATATATTTCTCATATTATTTAAAGGAAAAATATGACATCAAACTAGCATGGCTTCACCATACTAGGTGTGGTATTAGTCTACAAGAGCCAAAATGGCTACTACTTATAGAATTAGAGAGAAAGGTGAGAAGAAAGAAGTACAAGAGTCACTATAACATGTGTCATGTTGAGAAAAGGAGTTAAACATTCATGAAAAAGTAACATTAAATAAACCATGCTAGGTCTAATAGGAAAAATGTCCCTCAAAACATGAAACTCCTAAAATTTGACAAAGAACTTCTCATTTGCATGCCTAGAAACTGTCTTCATCATTTGGCCTCCTTGGAATGCTCCACACAAAAATAGGGATAGATTTGATTATTAAACTAAGAGGGAGTTTTTTTATACATTCTCTAACATGCATTTGAGGTGTCCCTAATCATCAGGATTATTTTTGACATGAGTTATCACTGTTTATAGTCCAAATAACTCCTCTTTCACTCATGTCGCACACTTGGCACCAAAGTTGCCTTCAATTTTCCAAACCAGTCCATAAAAATGGTTGTATGACACTTTTAAACATACCTCATAGCCTTATATTCCTTAGGTAGACCTTATAACACCTTCCACTTAGATTTTTTATCTTCTCACTTGCTTGTTCACTATGCCAATTTAGATTGGTTGAGATGAAGGCACTTATAGAGGAACTTGTGAGATTATCTAAAGCATTAAATGAAAATTTTGAGTTATTTTAAGTCCTAATATCTCTCCCAAAGGTTATTTCATCCTTTTAAACCCTTCCATACTTGCACAACACCAAAAATAGTCAAGAAAAGACACTTTCCACCCTGTCCATATAGGTAAGGTATAACTTAGTATGATAAGAAGGATCCCTAGAGAGTCCTCTAAAATATTCAATCATTTCCCAATCCATTATATTCCTCTAAGATGCTTTAACTCCTTCATTTTCCCAATCAGGTCATTACCAAGGGTTTTAGAGGGTTTAGAGTCATTTTTCCCTCTAAGGTTTGTTCATAGAGGTCTGACATCTAATTTAAAAAAAATTTCCAAAAATTCCTTTTTCAAGACCTCCTTTAACATCCCCCAACTCTTAATATTCCCATTCAAATCCTCTAAGTAGGTGTGATCATCTCAAGTTAGCCTCTCAATCTTTGTTCTCCATTTTGCATAGGCTTGAGTTAGTTTGAGCCAAGAAATGGCTTTCTTGTGGTCTCATTTCCATTCCAATAGTTTTAACACATGTTATATCTCCATATAAACATGTTATAAGGCTTTGTAAATTTCTCCTAGCACTATAAATGAAGTCATACCCATCTAGGGTTTTAGGCCTAATTAAGACCTAGTAGATTCAGCTTGCATACTTATGAATTTGGACCACCCTATCGGGGTTCTATCATTTGTGAGGTTCCCCTATTTGCATTCATGTATTACATATTTATTATCATCTTCATGAGATTCCTCAATTAATATTCAACTCACCCTTCATTATTTTCATATTGAACCTACAGGGTTTCACATTTTGGGAGTGCCCTCTATTTGAGACAAAATAGAGGGCATCTCCCTTATTGTCCCAAGAAAAATGAGGGTATGAGGGGATTAAAAAATTTATGAGTACCCTCTATTTAAATTTTCAAGTTTTTTTATAACCCTAACACCTTCAAACACTCCAAAATCCAAGATAGACTTTTGAGAAAGTTGACTGTGTGTAGGCCTTATATGATGATTGTATGTTGTCATATTAAAATCCCTCTTTCCCCTATTTCCATGTTATAAGTGTGCCATAGAATAATCATTTTCACTATTAATTATTTTTAAACATGATGATCATCGAACCCTTATCAAACCTTGCATTGTTCACTTCCCACCTTGATTGGTCTAGACTGTAGGTTGATTAACTGTATTGTTTGCCTCAAAACACCATACCTATAGGTGAAGATCTTGTCTTAGATATTTAATAATATGCCTAATTACCTTATTTATTCTTCCAATTTCATTATAGAGTCATCTATATCACTTCACATCATGCATTTGTAGGGATAAATACCAAGGTAGTCATCCTTTAGGTCACTGTTAACTGCAATCAACTATAGTTGACCCTTTTAGAGAAACAAGGGGCCTATAGGTGAACATCAACACTTTAAACCAATGATTCATGCCTTAGGATCCTTTTAATTTATTTCTAAGTGTTTATGAATTCTAATTTCCAAATACTCATTCTTTGTAGGCTTATAGTTCTCCAAAGTACATGTCCTGGTTAGTGAGGACCTATAGTCAGGTTATAGATGCATATTATGAGGGCAAGAAACTTGTAGGTGATGGTGTAAGTATATACCTTGATCTTCAACCCCTTATTGATGACCTTTTAACCATAAATTTTCTCTCTCAACTCAATATGAATACTTAACATGAAGATATGCCTTTATATTGCAACTTTGGGTTGTGAAAGCACTTGAGAGTTCAAATCCTAAATAAATCACTGAATGTTTGTTATGAACAAATGTGCAACTTTGAAGCCTTCTAGTATGGACCCCTATTGGATAAACCACTCACTTCATTTTGCAATATTTTATCCTAGGATAGGGTTACAATATGGAAACATTTGACTTTATCAAAACTCTATGTGACATCATCATATATTAATGCCAAAAGTGTTTAGGGCTTTATTTTGGAGCTTTTAGGGAACCTATCCCTAAACATAATCCCTTCATATGCACATAACTTATTCCAACTTGACTACCACTTTTGGCCTTAAATATGATTTTCATGTCATATTCAACACATTCAAACTTCATGAGGGTTTTAACGCATGTCAAACTCTTCCATGACCATGCTCAGGTTTCTATGTAAGGCCACCTATAGGTGGGCATCTCAATATGCAGGTAGTGACTATGAATAAAAGTAGTGTGCATATGATATGAATTCATACTTGGTTCTCAAGGCATATCCATCTTCTTCTAACCTAATTAAGGCCTCAAAACATGTTATAACATCCTTATGAAGCAATCCTAAGTCTCTGTTAGTGCCACATGTAGGTGGACATTTCAATGTGTAGGCAGTGAGTGTGGATATGGGCTCTATGTATGGAGTGTGACCTTATGTTTCATATTGAATTTATTCACCTTCTTAAAACAATAATTTTCAACCATGATGTTTTTGAAACTAGATAATTTCTCCTTTTCAACGTGATTAATCTTATCTATAACACCTGTAGGTGCTCATTCATGGTGGATGACTATGCATATATGAAGGTTGATTGTCACAGTATATTAGATGTATCATTTGGAAGTTTTTTATTACTATATCATGTTTCAATAAGATTTAAAACATCTTTAAACTCTTCATATACCTTACATGAACATTTTCACACTTCAAGACACCATGATTGCAGTTGGAAGCTTGTTGGGATTTGACTATGTGTCACATATGATTGTGTTTTTGATCAATACCTGATCTTGAGAGACATAGCTTGTAAATAAGGTGATTTATATGACATGAAAACATGAATTATATAATATCACATGAAACCATTGTAGAGAAAGAAACATTTTGCAAGTGGTGAAATCTAGTTGCTAGCCCACTAGTGACATCTTCCTATAATTTTAACTATTTGACCCATAAAATCACCTCTAAAAATGAGAAAAACATGGTAAACATGAGATAATGAAATCAAAATTCTCTAGAAGAAAACTCATCAATTGAGATGTACAGACTAGCTCAAATAGGAATAAAACTTACAAGGTGTGGGAAACAACAAGTAGAAATAGATAGTCAACTGGTTAAGAATGGTTCATAAAGTATAGGCAACCATTATTAAAACTCCAAACATTAAAATTAATCAAACCAAGTTTACTATCCACCGCTATTATCATTTAACCTGGAATTCTTCCTATTGGTCATACCATTAAAAGACATGTTGACCAATTTTGCTTGCCTAATGAAACAATGGAGAGATAGAATAGTTTTGGTCCAATTTTGGAACTTTCAAAGTATATCAAGCATGTAAATGGATTAATTTAAGTTTAAGGTTCACTACATAATATTCTCCCACTTGACACTCTCTCCCATAGGTTGTACAACTACAAAAATGCCTCTTTTCTCACTTGTTTTCTTGATTTTTAGTTAATAACCTACAAGCTTCTATTAATACTGGCATTCCTGACAAGGAATATAATAGGTGCTGACATGAGGGAAATTTTTAAGGAGTTTATAACACTTTTATACATAATAAAATCATACCACCCTCATTAATGACCCATATATGACCCCTAATTGACATAAAATAACACAAGAACTAAATGTGACCATGACCAAGGCTAATAACATATTAAAACACATACAAAGGAATATGACACACCCTATGACATTATACTAGACCCCTATATCAATTTTTAGACTATAAGGGGTTGACTCATTTTGACTTATGGTCAAAATGGTCAATATTTTTGGTGATTTCTCAAGGGTGGTATGCTTGATATGCCAAGACTAGTAGCATAATATTATGCCAAGACATGTGTTCAAATAGAACACTTATGAAACACAACACATAAAACTAAAACAAAACTCACACCTAACCTAATATTTACAAGACTAACCTTCATTTCCTTAATATTAATGATTTAAATGTATCCCATTCATAGTAATATGCAGCTCCTCTCCATTCATCATTGCTAATTATAAAGAGTTTCTTTGTTTGCACTTGATGATGACATATGGTCCACTCCATAAGGTATCAAATTTGGTAGGTCTCTCTAATTTTGCTCTATCTTCATCCCATTTCAACACTATGTCACTTTCTTGGAATGTTCTTGGAGTTACCTTCTTGTCAAAATACCTCTTCATTAGTATTTGGTGATGTTCCATAGCTTGATGAGATTTATCTCTAGTCTTGAAATTCCATTAATTCTATCAACCTCACCTCTATCGGAGTGTTCTCAAGTGTCTCTAGTTGATGTGCCAACTCTAGGGCAAGAAAATCTTGGGATATAGACAACCTATCCTCCTTCCATAGATAATCACAAAATGAGAATTCCTTATTGACCTCTTGAGAGTTATTTGTCAACCCATTGGGTTGTCTTCAATTTAGTGTGCGAAGCCCTTTGATTATCCTCCAAAGTTTTCTTGATGATTTTGATCAAATTTTTATTAGTGGATTCAGGCAACCCATTACATTGAGGGTAATAGTTGAATGAAGTGCTCAAGTATATGCCATTATTATTTGCCCAATTAAATGTATTAACACCCATGAAATCAAGTGTATTATTTGAAATTATAGTGGAAGGAGTGCTAAGCCTTGTTATGATATTTTCATAGAACTCTGTTAAGGTGTGGAGCTAAAAGCTTCACCAAAGGAGCATTTTGCAAAGTTGCAGATTTACACAGTCACCAACGTCGATCAGGAGCGACCGACGTCAGTCAGGAGTAGACCAAGAGATGCCGGCATTGGCAGGGATCAGCCGACATCGATCATAGGCAAACAGGCAGGAACCGACGTCGGTTACTTGTGCGTCTAGAAAGTTATTTTCGTGGACAGAATAGAGTGTTTTCATGTTAGGATTAAGTGATAGTCTTAAGTCCGCATCCCTATTATTAGTAAGACTATTTAGAGCCCTTGATTAGGAGGTGCATCTGATGGCTGTAGTTATATGCTCATGTTTCCTAATTATTATATAATAGGATAGATCTTCTTAGCTTATTGTAATGTAATGTTGAACAGTACAGAATTGTATATGTGAATCATTCCAGGTTGTTGGAGTTGATTGTAATTGAGAGAGAGAGAGCTCTTGAGGGAAAGAGATCTAGAGAGAGATCTGTACATCTGAGAGAGGTGTGGAAGAAAAGAATTTTCTTCAATTGTATTCCTTCTGTAAAGAGTTTAATACAAGTTTTCAGGGCAGTTTCTTGTATCTCTTGTTCTTTGTTATTATCTGATTCTAGTTACTTATCTTTCTAGTTAATTCTGCATTTTATTGCTTTCATAAGTGTAATCAACATTGTTGGTTGATCCCCAACAAGTGGTATCAGAGCTCAGGTTCACTAACAGGTGGTTCAGATCTGTGTAGTGTGTATTGATTACAGGTTACTCACAGGGGTTTTTGCAGGGATTTCTGTTTGAGTGGGAGAAGCAATGGCAGAAGAAAGTAAACTGAGAATGGAGAAGTTCAATGGCAAAAATTATCAACATTGGATAATGCAGATAGAGGATTATCTGTATCAAAAAAGATCTATACTTACCGTTAGGTGGGATTGCAAAGAAGCCCACAGACATGGATGATGAAGAATGGGAAGTTCTTGATAGAAAGGCTTTGGGGTCTATAAGACTGAGTCTGGCATCTACTGTGATATCTAATTTATCACAGGCAAAGTCTACGGTAGAGTTAATGACTACTTTAGCAAATTTGTATGAAAAACCCTCAGCTTCAAATAAGCTATATCTTATGAAGCAGTTATTTAATTTGCGTATGCAGGAAGGTGGATCTGTATCTAATCTTCTGAATGATTTCCATGGAATTTTAAATCAATTAAGTTCAGTCAAAATAGTGTTTGATGATGAAATTAAAGCTCTTTTAATATTATGTTCTTTGCCTGAAAGCTGGCATAGCTTAGTAATGGCAGTTAGTAATACTGCATCTACTTCAAATATTTTAAAAGTAGAGGATGGTGTTAGTGTAATCTTGAATGAAGAAATTCATAGGAAAAGCACAGAGGAAACATCAGGGAATGCTTTAAGTTTTGAGAGTAGGGGAAGGCAAAAAGAGAAGAGCAAGAAGGGGAGATCAAGGTCTAAGTCAAAGGTGAGAGGTAGATCCAAATCCAGAAATGGCAAGAAGCCACAATGTTGGAATTGTGGAAAGATTGGGCACATAAGCAGAGATTGTTGGTTAAAGCCTAAGGAGGACAATCAGCATGAAGGAAAGGAAGAAGTAAAGGTTGCAGGTATTGCACAAGATGCTCTTATATTCTCTTTGCATAATAATATATAATCTTGGGTGTTAGATTCTGGTGCATCTTTTTATGCTACCCCTAATAGAGAATATTTTAGTGACTATGTCCATGGAGATTTTGGAATAGTGTATTTAGGGGATGATGAGCCTTGTAAAATTATTGGCAAAGGAAAAGTGCATCTAAAAATACAGAATGGCAACACATGGGTGTTGAGAGACGTCATGCATGTTCCCAGCTTGAAGAGGAATTTGATTTCTGCAGGAAAGTTAGGGGATGAGGGTTGTACAATAACTCTCACAGTTGAATCTTAGAAGGTGACCAAGGGTGCACTTGTAATGGCCAGAGGTAAGAGAGTAGGTACTCTCTATTTATGTAATTGTGTTACTAATAATTCTCCTTCTGTATTATCTACTTCAGATGTGGATGCAAAGTTGTGGCACTCTAGGCTCGGCCACATGAGTGAGAAGGGAATGTCTATTCTTAAGTCAAAAAGTAAGCTTTCAGACTTGAAAAGCATAGATCTAGATTTTTGTGAGCACTGTGTTTTTGGAAAACAGAAGAGAGTGAGTTTTCTCAAGACTGGGTCAACAAAGAAGAAGCATAAGTTACAGCTTGTTCACATAGACGTGTGGGGACCGGCTCAAGTTGCTTATATTGGAGGATCACAGTACTATGTTTCGTTCATAGATGATGCTACAAAAAAGGTATGGGTCTATTGTATTAAGAAGAAATCTGATGTATTTGACACTTTTAAGATTTGGAAAGCTATGGTTGAGAATGAAACAGGCAGAAGATTAAAGTGCCTGAGATCTGACAATGGTGGTGAGTTCTGCAGCTATAAGTTTAACTGGTATTGTTATATGCATGGAATCTGCAGGCAAAGGACAGTTCCAAGGACACCTTAGCAAAATGGAGTTGCTGAAAGGATGAACAGAACAATAATGGAGTGTGCAAGGTGTATGAGATTGCATGCTGGTTTGCCCTTAGAGTTTTGGGTAGAAGCTGTTGATACTGTAGTGTACCTGATTAACAGAGGACCCTCTACAACTCTGGATGGTGGAATTCTAGAAGAGGCATGGACAGGTAAAAAGGTAGATCTCTTATTTATCAAAGTTTTTGGTTGTGAAGCCTTTGTGCACATTGATAAGGAAAATAGAAAGAAGCTGGATGCTAAGTCTATGAGGTGCAATTTATTGGCTATGGCTCTGATGATTTCGGATTCAGGTTTTGGAATCTAGGAACTAACAAGATAATTAGGAACTGTGATGTTGTTTTCAATGAAAAAGTGATGTATAGTGATCAGCTGAAGAAGCTGAATCAATCTAGGCAGAGCAATGGACAATTGGACGAGGTGACGGTCCAAAATGAGCTCGTGGGAAGAATTTATCATAGAAAGGAAAACACAGAGACCGATGTCGACCAAGCAGGAACCGACGTCAACAGCACAAAAATTGATGTCAGTCACATAGTGATCAACATCGACAAGGAAGGAATCAACATCAAATAGGGAGAATCGACGTCGGCCAGTTACAGGCCTAGAGGTGATCAAGGTCGGTCACTGTCAGAGAATTTGGGTAGACAACGTGTTGTGAATGAGTCTCAGATGCCCATCAAGAGGTCAGAAAGGGTAAGTAAACCTCCAATTCGATATTCCCCTTTATTCTATTTATTGCTAACTGATGGTGGAGAACCAGAGAGTTTTGATGAAGCAATACAAGTAGAATACAAGAATCAGTGGGAGCGTGGCATGGTTGAGGAAATGGAGTCCTTGAAAGAGAATCAAACATGGGATTTGGTTGAGTTGCCAGCAGGTAAGAAGACACTGAAGAACAGATGGACCTACAGATTGAAGGTGAGAATGGACAGATGAGATATAAGGCCAGGTTGGTAGTGAAAGGATTTGCACAAAAACTAGGTATTGATTTTGGTGAGATTTTTTCTCCTGTTGTTAAAATGACTTCTATACGGACTATACTATCTTTAGTTGTTATTTAGGATTTGCATCTTCAGCAACTTGATGTTAAGACAGCGTTTCTTCATGGAGATTTGGATGAAGAAATATATATGGATCAGCCAGAAGGATTTGAGGTCAAAGGTAAGGAGAAGTTAGTGTGCAGATTGAAGAAAAGCTTGTATGGCCTCAAGCAAGCTCCTAGACAGTGGTATTTGAGATTTGATAGGTTTATGACTGAGCATGGCTACAGTAGGTGTCAATCTGACCATTGTGTGTATTTTAAGAGATTGGAGAATGGTAGATATATTATTCTATTGTTGTATGTAGATGATATGCTGGTTACAGGATCACACATGCAGGATATCTCTGAGCTTAAGGTGAAATTAGCTCACACATTTGCCATGAAGGATTTGGGAGCAGCAAAGAAAATCCTTGGCATGAGCATTAAGAGAGACAGGAAAAATCACAGGTTGATTTTGTCTTAAGAGGATTATGTGAACAAGGTGTTGAAACGGTTCAATATGCAGGATGCAAAACCGGTAAGCACACCTTTGGCTAGACATTTTAAATTGAGTAAAGAACAATGTCCTAATTCACATGATGAGGTAGAGTACATGAGTAGAGTTCCATATTTTTCTGCAGTAGGGAGTTTAATGTATGCAATGGTTTGTACTAGACTGGATATTGCCCAAGCAGTGGGAGTTGTAAGTAAGTATATGGCCAATCCAGGAAAGGAACACTAGAAAGCAGTTCAGTGGATCCTTAGATATCTGAGAGGAACTAGCAATAGGCATTTGTGCTATGGAGGTTCAGATAGTTCTCTACATGGTTATGTAGATTCAGATATGGCAGGTGATTTGGATGGCAGAAGGAGCACCACAGGATATGTTTTCACTGTTGGTGGAATGACGGTTAGCTGGATATCAAATTTGTAGAAGGTTTTTGCCTTGTCAACTACAGAAGCAAAATATATTGCAGTCATAGAGGCTAGCAAAGAGATGATATGGATGACACGGTTCATGGAAGAGCTAGGAAAGGACCAAGAGAGTTGTAGATTGTATAGTGACAGTCAGAGTGCAATTCATTTGGCTAAGAATTCAGCCTTTCATTCAAGAACAAAGCATATATAGTTTAGGTACCACTTCATAAGACAGGTATTGGAGGATGGTGAGTTGAAGCTGGAGAAGATCCATACAGATAAGAATCCTGCTGATATGTTAACCAAGCAGGTAACAAAAGAGAAGTTAAATCTTCATTCAACTTCTATTGATCTTCATGATTGAGTTGAAGATAGAGGAGCTAGAAGATGTTGATGTACAGGTACTGGTGCAGCTATTTATCTCCAAGTGGGAGATTGTTAAGGTATGGAGCTAAAAGCTTCACCAAAAGAGAGTTTTGTAAAGTTACAGGTTTACACAGTCACCGGCATCGGTCAGGAGTGATCGACGTCGGTCAGGAGCAGACCAGGAGATGCCGGCATTGGTAAGGATCGGTCGACGTCGGGCACAGGCAAACAGGTAGGAACCAATGTCGATTACCTATGCATCCAAAAAGCTATTTTTGTGGACAGAACAGAGTGTTTGCATGTTAGGATTAAGTGATAGTCTTAAGTCTGCATCCCTATTATTAGTAAGACTGTTTAGAGCCCTTGATTAGGAGGTGCATCTGATGGCTGTAGTTGTATGCTCATGTTTCCTAATTATTATATAATAGGATAGATCTTCTTAGCTTATTGTAATGTAATGTTGAATAGTACATAATTGTATATGTGAATCATTCCAAGTTGTTGGAGTTGATTGTAATTGAGAGAGAGAGCTCTTGAGGGAAAGAGATATAGAGAGAGATCTGTACATCTGAGAGAGGTGTGGAAGAAAAGAAGTTTCTTCAATTGTATTCCTTTTGTAAAGAGTTTAATACAAGTTTTCAGGGCGGTTTCTTGTATCTCTTGTTCTTTGCTATTATCTGATTCTAGTTACTTATCTTTCAGGTTAATTCCGCATTTTATTGCTTTCATAAGTGCAATCAACATTGTTGGTTGATCTCCAACAAACTCTAAGATAGCATTATCATTAGTTTCCTTCAATGCCACTGCCTCAACCCACCTTGTGAAGTAATCAATTTCTATGAGTATCCATTTGTGACCAACACTTGATGGAGGGTTTATCATGACAATGAAATCAAGACCCCATTGCATGAAAGGTTGATCAACTTCAATAGGCCTCAAAGGGAGAGCTACAGGATTCTATTTTCCTTTAAAAAAATTACATTATATGTTAGGAATATAGAATGTAGAGAAATAGTAATGAAATAAAGATAAGATTAAAATTTACAAAACATAACAGAATAAAGACACAAATTTAACATGGTTCACCCAATATGAGCTACGTCCACATAGAAACTGCCAGTCCTTATTATTCAGTCCAACAAATGAAGGGAAAAACCTACAATACATCCACTGTAATATCCTCTTCACTCTCACACTTTTTACTCCCTGATTACAATGCCTTCATATCAAAGGAGGATTACAAATTAGGGCAAAAATACACTAACTTAATTTATACCATTAGATATAAAACCTAATAGTAAATGGTCCATATTAACTATAAAATTAAAATATTTTATAATGCATTTTTTATAAAGCTTGAGGGCACTGCCTTTGAACCCCCGCTAAGAGGGCTCCAAAATATGTCAACACCCCTCTGGACCCCCATGGCGACCCTAGTGGGGGGCCATTGCCCCTCCACACCCCCTTGTCAAGAATTAGACATTAAAATAAGATCAAGCTCCCCCATCCAACATTATACACACCTTCTTAACCAATCATAGTAGTCCTTGAAGAGGTTAGGCCATTAATGTCCTACCCTCATGATTTTGGTAGCTATGGTTCTTGGGGAGAAATGACCTCCTATTGTTCCATCATGGAACTTCTCAAGAAACACTCCAAACTAATCATTATAAATGCATCTCAATAACACACCATTAGTGTCTCTTTTAAAAATCACACCATCCACAAGAAAAAAAAGGAAAATCCTGCAATCTAAAGTATCTCCTTTGGGATCTACTCATACCATTAGGATACTCACCACTTTGAATAAATATGATAGCATCTTGTGTCCAACTTTGTAGAGGCAAGGAACTAACTGGTTGGGAGTAATCATGATTGACTAAAGCCTCTTATTTTGACTCATAGAGATCTGAATCTAGATTTTCACAAATGCCTTTACCCCTTATCAATTTTTTCACTTTGACATCAACATCATATTCCATTACCTTAATGATCCACCCTACCCTCTTCTCACTAAGGTCCTTACTCAAGAGAAACTCTTTGATACTAGGATGAGAGGCCATAACATGAATCCTATTGTTTGAAACCACATGCTTATAATTTTTTAGTCCTCTTACAATATCAAGGACTTATTTCTCTGCAAAAGTGTACGTAACTTCATAATCTTCCAAACCTTGACTAAAGAATGCAATTGGTTATTCCACACCTTCATCATTTTTTTGCATTAGCATAAATGAGATAGTATCAAGGTTAACAAATGAATACATCATGAATTCTTTATCAAAATCATGGTTCACAATAGTAGGAGCTTGTGCAATTGCTTTCTTAATGGACTCAAAATTGCTCTTACCTTTCTTAGTCCAAGAAAAGACTTAGTTCTTCTTGAGCATGGATGTGATAGGTTTCACCAAAGATGCAAAACCAGGTATGAACATCTTTATAAAATTTATCTTGACTAAGAAAATTTGGAGAAATTTCTTATTCAAAGGCAATGATAGGCCTAGAATAGCCTCTATCCTTTCATGATCAATAATCAAACCATCATTGGAAATAATATGTCCTTACCTTTATGGATAGCAAAGATGCATTTTTTGGGGTTGAGATATACTCCATACTACCTACATATTTCAAACACTTGAATTAAGTGTTTCATCTATTCATTAGAATATTTAGAGAACATTGTTATATCATCTAGATAAATCAACAACATTTTATTGATTAAACCTTTGAAGGACATGTCCATTTTTCTTTGAAAGGTGGCATCAGCATTTGACAAACCAAAAGGCATATTACCATAATCAAAATTTCCCCATTTTTTAGTGAATGTTTTTTTAACTTGACCATCCTCATTCACTAGAATCTTATTACAACTAAAATATCAATCTAGGAGAGAAAAACATTGAGAACCTAAAACAATTTGCAAAATCTACTCCATTGAGAGTAAAGGATAGTGATCTTTGAGTGACACTCTATTAAGATCTCTAAAGTCCATAGAAAGTCTTATCTCCCCATTCTTATTTCTTACAGGCACAAGGTTAGCTACCCATGTTGAATGCTTGATAGGAAAGATTATTTCAGATTTAAGGAGTTTGGTAAGCTCTAACCTCATGAGTTATTCAACCTTGAGGTTTATGGGCCTTTATTTTTGTCTAACTGGTTTAACTCTAGGTTCTAATTCAATTGTATGGTGTGTTGGGGTAGGATCAAATATTTTTATTTCTTTATACTCCCAAGCAAATATGTCATGAAACTCTCTACACAAATCAATGAATGCTTGTTTTTCCAATGTAGAACATACCTTGCCTAGTTTGAGGAGTTTGTCATTGAAGATCAAGACTCTTTCATAGTTCTAATATTTTTTAGACATACTCACCTTTTCCTTATTTTGATAATTCTAATTAAATATAATTTATAAGGTCACCAAGCCCTTAGGTATATTATTTGTTCTCAACTCCACAATCTAATCATCAAAATATTCTTAGTCTTTTTTATTTCTTAAGGAAAACTCGACTTCATTTTGCAAGAAATATGAAACATTTTTGTCACTATAAAAAACTTACCAAGACACCTCATTATCAGGTATGCAAGGTCTGAAAATGATCTTAATGTGATATTTATTTCCCTCCTCTTTTATGGTAGTTGGTGTATCAAATTATGCTCCTATGGCAGTTAGTCTATTAGCATGATTATTCTACTCCTTTGGGACTGATTGTATATTGAATGCATTGAAGTATTCAATAAAATACCATACCCTATGCTTATATAACTTGAGAAAAGGATTCTTGGCAGTAACCACATTCCTAACTTGATGCACAACCAATTCACTATCTCCATATACTTGTAAATTCTTGATTCTTTTTTTCTTACCCACTGAAGGCCATGAATCAAACCTTCATACTCAGCCACATTGTAAGTGAAACTAAAATGGAACCTATATGAAGCTTAGTATTGTTGTTTATATGGGGAAACCAACATAACACCAGCTCCTACACCAATTTTACTTCTTGAACCATCAAAATATATTTTCCACATCTCATCATCCTTACCTTCTTCCTTGGCAAGTAGAGGTGTTGGTATTATTTCTTCATGTATACAATAGCCTCCTAAATTTGTTTCCTTCATGAAATCATAAAGATAATTTTCATAGGTGTTAGTACCATATTCATCAAGAAATAAATTAGAAATGCCTTTAAGTTTGGAATAAGTACCATCATCCACAATAGAATCATTTTCCTCGTTCATTACATAATTCAAATTTGAACTTGTTTAAACATAAGGCTCAATGTGAAACCTTTAAAGAAGCTAAGTTATTAGTGTTACCTTTGCTCCAAATCTTGTCCTAAAGGATAATAAGGACCAATCAGATGAAATATATCCCCCTATCTTAGCTATAAAATCTCTTGAAAGGTAGATTTCAAAATGAATAGGAAGGTCTATAACAATAATGTCCTAAAGGATGGGAAAGCCAAGACAATCATTAAGGAAAATTTTCAAGTTTTTAATCAACCCTATTATCTTGGAAGGTGTACTATATAATTAAAGTACTCCTTTTCTATGGGTTTCATATTTTAGACCCTACTTATCAGCTACAACCTTGGGCATGACTGATGTAGAAGCACCACTATCAACTATGCAATTGTGGACTAGTTTATCACCCACTATGAGAGTGAGGTAGAAAGGTGGAGGATTATTAGCTTTGTTAGATGGTTCAACAATGGTTTTAGGGGAATTTTGAAGATCAAAATGACAATGACTTTTACTTGAAGGTGAAAGACTAGTAGGGATACTAGATAGCTATTTTTTTAGGAGTTCTTTTTGGCTAGGCATATGAAGGGCATCCCAAAGGGAAATGGATGTCTTGGTATTATTTAATGAGTCTAAAATATTTAGAGTAGACATACCTAATTTTTATTGGGTCCTTGGAGGAAAGGAAGTGCTTTTAACTTGAGGAGTTGAGGTGCTTTGAATAGTCCTTCCAACATTTTGATTTGGAGGATGTGTAGGATTATTTGGGATTGCCATGTTTGTAGCCATGCCTTGTTGCTTTTTAAGAGGATTGGATGAACTTGTAGGAAAATTATTATCACCTCATAAAGCCTTTATCTTGGATATAGTGTTTTTTTCAATAAAATTTCCTTGATTAAGCATAAAAGTGTCCTTAACTAGGAAGTTGGTGAAGATCTCTCCTTAAGGTTGTCCACCTTTACTTGTTTGCATCATGACTTCATCTTCAACTGATAAGAGAGGATTTAATTATCCTTAAGAAAATAGATCTTGATCTCCATCCTCATAGGCATCCATGAATTATCCTTGTTTCCAATTTCAACCTTACACCAAGTTACTATGCACCGATACCATCTCTCTTGTGTTGGATGTAGAATTGGGATTGTACACATTGGTAGGCATGTTGAAGTTAGGCTACCATTGACCTCTTCCTCTCCCATTTTTTTGAACATATTATTATTGGTAAGGATAAGGGTTTTGATAGGGACCTTGTTGCTTATTGGCTTACCTAGTTTGAGCCTCTAAATCTAGGAATCTTGCTCTCCAATAAACATCATCTTTTGCCTTCTTAAGAATTTGAATAATATTTAGAGCAGCAATATGGATATTAGGTAGCAAAGGCATAGACACTTTAGGAGGTAGTTTTCCAACTTGAATGAGGTCATTCTCAACTCTAATGGCAAGTTCATATGCTTCAGGAAGAGTGAAACCACCCATGGATTGTAGCATGATGGCAATATAGTACCAATGGCTCTCAAATATGTAGGAAACACAAAGCTAATAGGTGGTCTCATGGGAGGAGGTAATCTATACAAGGTTTTTTGAAACCTCTCATTGAAGTCATGCATTATTTCCTTGGGGGATTTTTTTATCACATTGAGCTGATGTATGAGAGAGGTATGGTCACTTTCATATTCAAACCTTGAAGTTAGCAACACTCCAAAGTCATCCCATGATGTGATACATCCACCAAGAAAAGTCCTATACCAATCAAGTGTTTTCCCTCTAAGGGACATGGCAAGGAGTCTAATGGAAATATTCTCCTCAATAACATTGTGGAAACTACAAAAATTGGAGATATCCCTAATGTGTTCACTAGGTGTGACATAACTTTCACCATTGAATGCAGGCACACTCTTTATGGCATTAGGAGGAATGTCATCATAGGCCTGAAGGTGAATTGGATTTTTAGTATTAAAGGTAGGAAAAGCATGTTGCCTAGCCATGTTTTCTTCAAGATCTTCAATTTATTCAATCTCTTCACTTTCTTGTCTAGAAAAATCTTCTTGATCTTCAAAGGATAGATTATGCTGAGGGTATTGAACTTCAAGAAGAATTTTAGGCAAAATAGGTCAATTGGTAGGATTGAGAACTCTACTAGATGATGACCTAGTAAGGACCATGAAGTATGAGAGCAAATTTATAACAAAGTAATGGCCTTGAACTAGATTTTACTTTGAATGGAGTCACTAAATTTTGAATATCACACCAATTTATAGTTGATATTGTCAAGACTAGCATTCACCTTGATAAGTTGTCTTGAAGATAATGGGTCCCACCAGGCATGCCAAAACTATTGTCACCAAATCTTGCACCCTATAATAGTTTTCAAGCCTACACTAAGATTTTGGAAACATTGGAATACTTCTAATTATGTGGGTTTACCTATAGGAGAAGTAGACCTCTAGGTTAAGAGCTATCTCCCTGAATTTGTCATGAAGTGCTTGTCACCTATACTACTGATTGCTTGAGGGAAAAAGGATAGAAATATGCATAAAAATAAGTATAATCTAAGGGGGTGATACACCATGAATATATCCACTATGCTATCATACTTCTCTCACTAAGAACAAGATCTGCAAACTAGTCTCAAATCCTTAAGGTGTTCTAACATAAGTATTTCAATATAGAGGTGATATGCATGAGACCACTCCAAGTAAGTAGACTAGATATCAGATTATTGAATCCAAGGACACTTTCACACTTTAATGAAGCCTAACACACTAACTACACTCTATATGACCTATTAGAATGATAACTTCTTGCATAAGACATGAAAGGATAAAGAAAAGCAAGGATAGAATCACAAGACTCAACCATTTATCACTTTGCACACTCAAAAAAGATGTTTATGAACTCAAAAATATTTTTTTATTTTTATTCAAAGGCAAAATATGACATCAAACTAGTAGGGATTTTCCATACCAAGTGTCGCATTAGTCTACAAGAGCCAAAATGGCTACTACTTATAGAATTGGAGAGAGAGGTGAGAAGAAATAAGTCCAAGAGTCAATAGAACATGTGTCATGCTGAGAAAAGGAGTTACACATGTAGGAGAAAGTAATATGAAATAGACCATGCAAGGTCTCATAGGACAAATATCCCTCGAAACATGAAATTCTTGAAATGTGGCATAAAACTCCTAATTTACATGCCAAGAAACTGTCTTCATCATTTGGTCTCCTTGGAATGTTCCATGGTAGACAAGGGATAGATGTGATGATTGCATTGAGAGGGAGGGTATGTATATATGATCCAACATGCATTGGATGTGTCCCTAATCATCAAGACTTTTGGACATGATTTATCATTGCCTGCAATCCAAATAACACCTCTTCCACTCACCTTGCACACTAGTCTTGAACCGAATACTTAATCTCTAATGTATTCATTGGGTGCTTGTCTAAGTTAAACCAATTCTATATGTGTAACCTTCTAAAAAATAATTATTTTAAAATAAGGAATAAAGCCAATCAAGTGTATAGTCCCTTAAACTTATTTATTATACCTTAATTAATAGTGTATCATCATGTGAAATATATAGACAAGAAGCGATTTAATATAGTGAAAAGGATCTCCTTGTCTATTATACAATGTAAACTTGGGAGAAATGAAACTAATTGGAAAAGGATAAGCAAGCACATTGTGAACCAAAGGGTTCAAGAGTATATCATGAGTAGAGACCCTATCTATAGGATTTTGAGACCCTTTAGAAAGAATTTTAATTTGTTGTTGTAAATCATGTGAGGCTTGTGCAAAGGCGGTAATATTATGTTTTGGAATAAAAATGATGGTAGAACTTGGAATAGAAGAAATCAAAATGGGATTAACAACATTAGGAGGAATTTGGGAAGGTATAGATGATTGGAGTGGGGGATTCTGAGAGGTTTGAAAAGCTTTAAAAAATATAATAACAATTTGAACATGTGGAAGAATCAAGGTTTGAGAAGGAGGAAAAGTAATGGAAACATTTTAAACATTAAACAACATAATTTTTTTTAAATAAGGAATAATAGAAAAAATGGAAACATGAGTGGGGTTAGGAGGAAATTCTAAAGTAAAACTACGAGAAGGAAGATTTTGACAAAACAATTTGTTTCAATATATTCATAATTCTAGAGATTTCAACAAGGTTAATCAAAGCATAATTCTTAATATTTTCAATTAAATCATATCTATTTTGTTCGTCTAATTTAACTTTGTAATCATAATCATTGTCATATTCAGCCCAACAGTCATCTCCAGAGGTTTCAACATTTTCATTCAAAGAATAAGCATTCATCTCTACATGAAAATAAGAATATACATCTACATCATGATCTACAAAAGATTAATCAACATGTAGTCATGCACATCTAGGTAAAAATCCATAATGTTTTATATCACTTTGTTTCAGGATAAAGCATTTTCATTTACTAATTGATTTTTTTATATCAAAACTTGGCATTCCATAATCATGAGGATTTATATAAAAACAACCAACACCCAAAACATCCATATCATTTGCATATACATTTGGTCCAACTAAGTTGAAACTTATTTTCCCTAATCTTCCATCAATGTTATCCTCATTATCAAAATAATCACAATCAATATCTTCTAGATCATTAAGAAAATACATAACATTCATATAATCATTTGTAAAATCTTGAAACAATGTATTCAAAGGGCGAGGCATTAAAATACACTAGGGTTTGAAGCAAACACAAAGCAATTAGGACTAAAGATATTTAATAACACAATCCTAAGCCAAAGCAACACTATGAACATGCAAGATCTAACCCTAAGAAGAGGGTACAACACAATGGTGGTGTATGAAGGTACCATAAGTTTTGTGAAACTATATGCAAGCATAACAAACTAAGGTTTATAAAAACACGCAAAGTTTATGGTTAATGATTTGAGAGCAAATAGAGAAAGCCATAGAAAAATAAAATATATCATAGTAGAGGTAAAATCTAACCCTAAGAGGTGTAAGAGGGAAAAAGTTCACCAAAATTTAGTATTTTTAAGTGGGTTTTCATCAACAATAAACTACATTAAACCATAAACAATGTGTAATTAAAATTGGAACAACATTACCCAAATAAACAATAAAAATAGACTTGATTGCAGTAAGGAAGCTTCTAGAATAATTGAAATTGATAAATAGAGGGTTATGAGAAGAATATTATTTTATAAAAAAAATTGAACACTGTTTGGCACTAAAAATGGTTTAAAAAACATATAGGACTCAAGATAGACAAAACCTAAAAAATTCAAAAGAAATTAATAACTATAAAATTTTGATCAGGTTTGGAATGTTACGCCCCTAACATGATCATGTGAACACTGATACACTCAATCATAGGTCTATAGATGAACCTATACCCCTCGTAGATGGATAGATAGAGCAAGGACATAGATGGATGTATAGCAAAGCCCTATCTCTATCTCTATATAGGCGGGGCATCCATCACTAAAATGCTTGAAATTATTTTTTTTCTCGAAATAAAATTGATAACTCTAATTTTATGTTTTAGGGCTCCAAAACCTTACTCAATTTTTTGTAATTTATTGTACATCTCTCAAAAATAATTTCCTTTCTCTTAAACCCTAATCAACTCACAAAACCTTATGAACTTAAAAATGTAACATGCAACGAAATGACAAAACTTTTATCACATGTGTTTAATCAGTTGAGTGGTTGCGGCCGTGGAGATGTGGGCTCGACTACCGATAGTAACAATGTTCTCCTACTTTGTTTTTCTTCTTGTCAATGTTTTTGCAGCGCACGTAAACGCAGAAAGCAATCACTATTACGTGGAAATTTCACTTGACATCCCTCGTTTTCTTTACAGGTCAATTTCTGACCACATCGCGATAGTGATATGAACGGGGATGTAGCTCAAATGGTAGAGCGCTCGCTTTGCATGCGAGAGGCACGGGGTTCGATCCCCCGCATCTCCATTAATGTTTGAAATTTTCATACCGTCTTGTTTAATATCGTTTGGGTATATATAATTCAATGTTTTGTTTTCATTTGATTTGATTTTGGATTCTTTACTTGTTTAATAGAGTTTGGGTATATTTGGATTCTTTAGTTGTTTAATAAAGTTTGGATATATAAAATTTAATGTTTTGTTTTGATTTTTCTATAAATTATTTTTTAAAATTTATAAGTTTTAGGGGTTTAATTTTTTTTTTTGTGTGTTTAAGAGAAAATATGAGTAAATAAATTATATTTTTTGATGTTTTAGATTTTTTCATATTTAAAATATATATAATCAATGTCGATTAATTTATCAGTTTTATTTTATAAAAATATTTATAACATATTCAATCGATGTCAATCAATCTACTAGTTGTACTTTATATATATTCAATGTTATTTTCTTTGTTATTGAACAAAAGTTATATGTGTTCAAGAGGAAATATGTGAAAATAAATTATATATTTTGATGTTTCATAAATCTTTTCATATTTACGATGTACTTAACAGATGTCAATCGGATCTCCCAGTTGTACTCTATATATAATTTAATATTAGCTCACCCATTATTTAACAAAAGTTAATAAGTACATGCATTCAAGAGGAAATACATGAAAATAAAATATATTTTTTCATATTTCATAGGTCCTTTCATATCTATAATGTATTCCACTGATGTGAATCGATATAGTGAACATACCCTATATACAATTCAATATTAACTCATCCATTATTTAAAAAAGGTTGTTAAGTACATGTTTTCAAAATGAGATATGTCAAAATATATTATATATGTTGATGCTTCTTAGGTCCTCTCATATCTACAACTTACTCAATCGATGTCATTCGATAGAGTATAATTTTATATTCTCTCACCTATTATTTAACAAAAATAAATAAGTACAAACGTTCAAGAGGAAATATAAGAAAATAAATTAAATTTTTTGATGCTTTGTAGATCCTCTTATATTTATAAGTTTTTCATGAAGATAAATGAAAAAAATAATCTTCCAAATACATGATATTATTGTAAACATAAAAATTTTAATAAAACATTTTGTAAGAAATAAATTGAATAAAAGAAACAATCTTTTAAATATATATCTTTAAAAACAAAATCTCTTACAAAATATTAGTGAAGATCCAACATTTCATAAAAAAAAACGAAACAATATAATCATATTCTTAATTAATTTTCATATGAAAATACTCAATCGAAAACATATGAATTATTCTAAATTTATTAACTTTAATATGTGCTTTGATATATATATTATTTGGAATTTTGTAACCTTTGATTTGAATTTTATAATCCTAAGTGGACTACTACCATTGCACTTTGTACAAATCTAAACTTATAACTAGGCTTCTTAGATTGTACAAATCTAAACTAACCAAGAGTTAAAGGAATTGAATAATGAACTATAGGGATGTGAATGCCCTCTAAATGAATGGAAGACTTTTCAAGGAGACTGTCATTTACCATATCAACAAATTTCAATCATAGTGGTTTGATTGGAGCTAGCATTGAACCATGGGTGGTAATCTAATTGGTTTAGGCAATAAAAAGATGAAAATTTATAAATAGTTTTTGATATTACAATATATTGTAGAGGTTAATGTCACTATTAAAAATATGTAGGAAAAATATACAAAATCAATTAGTTATTATTAGCATTTTTAATTATTACATATGATTTTATAAATATTTTTAAATATAAATGTGATAATGATAATGAATTTCACCATTTTTATTAAAATATGTAGAAAATATAATTTCTCTTTAAATTCTTTCAAAAAAATATAATAAAAATTGTTTTTATTATTATTAATTTTTTAATGTTTAAAATGTTATTGATTAAAGTTCTTTACTTATTTTTGAACTCTTTTTATTTGAAGTATATAAAAAAAAACTAATTATAAATATGTCCAGATAAAAAAATAATGAAATATAAAATTAGGAGAGAAATTATCAACATGCAAAAATTTTAAAAAAAAACTTGATGAATTCAAAATAATATTTCAATATTTTTTTTAATTACCTTAATTTAAAAGTTCGTGAACCAAATTATAGTAATTATAAATATCAACATAAATGTTTTATAATATTATTGAATTTTATCTTTAATATTATTTTAATTATATAATTTACAGATTTTTTATTAAGATATTTTTAAACCAATTTCATTTTATAACTTATATAAATTAATTCTTAATTTTATAATTATTATTTTATTTTTAAAATTGACAAATGTATAACCAAATAAATTTTTTTCTAATCTCTCATTCATTATTCCAACTTAAATTTTCAATACTTTTGAATCGGATTTGTAGTAGAGATATTTATAGTTTTAAGTATTAGGGTTTGTAATAGGAGGCTTTATTGCATACAATCATAAATAATAGAAATAGATACACCTTTGTACGTTATGAATTTATTGGAGACCTAACCGAAATTAATAAATATCAGCGTGTGTGCCTGTCTGGTTAAAGTGCATGACATAAAATCATGCTGGTTTGGCCCGCGCGAGTTCGAAACCTTCTACCTCGAAGTTTAACTGTTTTTGTTGGGTGGTGTACGGTTGAGTTGTTTTACATCACCAATGGATTACCCATAAACTATAAGCAGTAGTTTTCATGGTGCATGGATAAGAGTAGGTTCATTTTTGATTTATTATAACGATAATGTTTTTTAAATTAAATATTTATATTTATTTTTCATTATTTTATAAATCTTTTTGGTTTTAAATCTTATAATTTAATTATCAAATTTTTTATTGTTTTTATAAAAATATTATGTAATATATATTATAATTTTATATACATTAAAAATTTATTAATATATATATACTATATAATTTATATAAATATTAGATTATATAATATATATTTTAAAATTATATCAATTTTTATAATATATATCAATGATGAAAGTGTTAAGTTATAAAATGTATTTTAAATAACAATAATTACAAATATTTCAATTTTTTTTATAAATATTTAAATGATATATCATATATTTCAAATATATTATATTATCTATTTATATATATATAATTGAATTGAAACGATTAAAAAAAAAGGAGCAATCATATAACTATGTGGTTTATTGAGTTCATTTTCTATCAAGCTGCCTTAGCTCGCACTTGACATTTGTCACTTAATAACCTTCTAAAACATCAAACTTGATCATTGTATTTTCATATCCATCCCCTGAGTTGATGCCCACACAATTGTCTTTCATTAAAGAACACAGGGTTTTGTTTTAAGTAGCTCATCGAGTTCATTTTTCATCGAGCTCCCTAAACTCGCACTCTACATTTCTCCCTTGGTAAACTCCTAAAACATCAAACTTGACCTTTGCATTTTTATATCCAACTCCCGAGTCGATGCTCGCAAAAAATGTGTTTCACTAAAAAACACAAGTTTTTGATTTAAGCAACGCATCAAGTTCATTTTCCATTAGCTCGCACTTGGTATTTCTCACTTGGTAACCTCATAAATCATCAAACTTGCCTGTTGCATTTTCATATCTAGCTCCCGAGTCGATTCCTACACAAATGTCTTGCACTAAAGAACATGGGATTTTTTTTAAGCGACTCATCAAGTTCATTTTCCATCAAGCTCCCTTAGCTCACCCTTGGCATTTCTCACTTGGTAACCTCCTAAAACATTGAACTCATCCATTGCATTTTTATGTCCAACCCCAGAGTTGATGCCCGCACAAATTACAAAAGATTGGGGGGTTTCTTCTTATTTCTCTATGATGCTTGTATTTTCCTCCTTATCACTAAGGGCTTTGATGGTTGAAGAATGCTCATAATTAAAGCTCTCTTTTTTAAGGAGGAGGTCAATCGCCTTACCTCACAACACAAGATGAGGACGATTCTATTTGAATATAGATCAAGCTTTCATCATAGTAAGGTCTTTTAAGAACTCTACAACCCTAAACTTGCCAAAGTTGCTTTAAGACCAAAGCACATCAAACACCACATCATGGTGCACGTGGAATTAATATTCCAAGGTTTTTTAAGGACTCCATGAGCCTGCATTAAGTGCCTTAGCAATGAGTGAGGACAAGCCACGTGGAAGATGCTTATCAGGGGGCAGGGTGCAACATAACCTGGGTGCAATGGAGGGATACCATGTGCAGTCTCAAGAGTGACAGGGGCTTGTTGGCACAAGGTGTTAGCAAGGGGACTAATAGGAAGAGGCAATGTGGTTTATGCAGAGTAGACCAAACGTAAATTCGTCGGTCTCCCAAACGTCACTGGGCCAATGAGGCAAGATTTCGACGAAGGCCTAAGGAACATTTGGTAAGTTGACAAAAGGGAGGTGGACCTATCTTAGTTGGCCACATGAGTACATCATAGCGTGCAAGGTGGGTGGATGATCAGTAATCAGATCCTTGGGTATAATGTCATCTATGAAGACTGATATATATATATATAGAGCAATATTCACTATATCGTGTTTTATGTATTTTCTTCTACTGTAATGGGTTTCATCTACCGTAATGGGACTAAAAACCCCAGTGTAAACTCGAGAAGCGCACCTGTCGACACACCATGAACACATGCCATGCCTCACAAACAAATGTTGACGTTGATGAAACTCCACCACAAACAATCATCACAATGCCCACCCCTCTACTCTGCTAATGAGATAACTGTCTCATAACACAAGGTTCAAATTTTGGATAGAAGTTATTCTTTTTCCTTTTTCATTCTTATAGTGAATCCATCATGAAGCCAGGGATCAAAAAATAGTCATTGTCTAAGGTTGCGGCATCAACTACTTTTTATGTATTAGTTTGGCTTGCTGTTGAATAGCTAGAATACTCTCGCACTGTAGAAATGTATAATGTTTTCCATTTTTTATTTGTGTCGATGAATATGTATTACAGGTAAGGTGTGGGGCTAACTGTTTGTAACTAAATATTTGTAGTCTAATGGTTGTGTTTGGTAAGACCATCCATTTCTCTGGGGTGTGCAATTAAACATGAAAATGAAAGTGGAGATTCATGTTCAAGGGTCTAAGAAATGCAAATAGGAGGCTCGAAAAGGGTAAATGTGAATTGAAGAGGCCTAGGAAATAGCCAAAAAGGGTCCAGGAAACCCACATCCAACATAGAGTGATTTCCATCCCACACAGATTGAGTCGATCAACAACATTCCCCATCAACATAATAAGATAGTGATCCCATCCCACATTGTCTGCCTCTGATATGTTCTCATGTAATAAGTAGATAAGGCCAGTGTCATTTAACCCCTTAAAGAGTTTTGCAGCTATCTTTGAGGTGTTCAAATCGGGATAAGATCATGACATGCTACAACTCCTCAAAAGCATGGATTTCTACGACAACTTTTGTTCAGCTCCTGCACCCTCCTAATGTTGAGCTCCCCCAGGCGGCCTTATTATAGTAGTATATTACCAAATAAAATTTCAAGCCTTCTATGTGTGGTATGCAAACTGCACTAGATCAACAACTGTAAATAATACCTCCCCAGCATTGATTTGGGCAACAATTTAGGTGACAATTCGGGTGACAGTTCCACCCCAATTGATGACAAAACTTCTGGGAGCCATAACTTTTGCACCGTAGCTCCAATTGACTCGCCGTTTGAACCGTTGGAAATATAAGAATGAGGAGAACGTCGTGAAATGTCATTGAGCTTTGCTCAATGAATTTTGATCCTCAAAAACCCAATGAAAGTGCCCCAAATTTCAATTTTAATAGTGCAATCTACAAATAGTAAGTTTCTAAAAATAGTAATTCCTCGAATTCTGTATTGTTTTAAATATTGGAAGTCAAACCACTTAATCTCCCTCGAGATTGGTGACCTTACACATCCTCCCCATGCTTTCAAAATGTGTATAAATGAAGAGGTAACCCGAAATGTGAAGACAGACATCTCTTCCCAGAGATAATCATATCTTTGTATTGCGATGTTGAGTAATACTACATCTCTTCTCAGAGAATTCATTGTTACTGTGTTATTTCTATGCTATTGAGATATTTATCAACCAAAATTTATGAGTTTTGGATCAAGCATCCTACACAAGATTCCTTTCTATTCCATTATAATTTTAGCAAAATTTTTATTTTATAAAAAATGTTAAATTAAATTTCCATTACTAATTTGTAAAGACTCACTATCTATTTTTAGACCGTAAATAGTACCTCGACAACCCTATCTAATTTAAAATGTTAATATTTAGTAGTTAATTTTGGTATGTAGATAACAAGAGAAAGGATTTGGTGCAATGAATGTTGTTCAAGTTTGAGGCCATTTTCGTAGCCCAAATCAGCTAATAAATGGGGTTACAAGCTTCTGCATTTGAACCCTAGAAATTTTTGTGGTGATGAATTACTATCGTGGTGTCTCTATTGTCCCCTCATATAACACCTCCCTCTTTTCTCTGCAACTTTCATCAGCGTAGAAACAACAAAGGTGTTTGGACTAGATGCCAAGGACCTTCCCTATAAACCATAGATCTTTTTGTATATCCCTTAATCACTACATTCTCCACCGATTTGCTTAGCCCCATATCTCCCTAATCTGTAATAGACCAACCTATCAACAGCTACCTAAACACATGTCAGCATTTGATTGGATCCAAATAGAATATGTTGTATTTTGTCTCCTACCAGCAGCTGCCTAAACATGTGTTAGCATTTTATTGGATCCAAATAGAATATGTTGTATTTTGTCTCTTGTGAGATGAATCTTGGGGCTTCACACCTTCGTAATAAACATTTGACTTAATTAATTTTAAATCTAAATCAAAACCATTTTATCTTAGTATAGAAGTTTATAGAATAATTGAAATTTATAACCAACATTGAACTGTAGTAAATTTATCCCCTCCTCTTCAGAAGCCTCTAAATCTAACCCCTCCTCTTCAGAAGCCTCTAAATCTAGAGGCTTCTAAGGAATTTTAAATTCCTTTTAATCCTCAACCCTTGATCTCCTTCCCCCAACTTCAGATCTCCACCATAGATCTTTCCCTGCTCTTTCTATTTAAACCACTCCTATCCTCCATTGGAGCCAACTTGAATTCTCATGCCATATCCATGTCCAATTAGCAATCACATGAGGAATCCATGCCAATCCAATCCATCATCATCCATTGATCAAGCAATATCACCATGTCAAAAATTTGAGTCAAGGTAATCTAAATCTCAATCTTATTGTTTTAATTCGATTAATCATGGTGTAGAGTATTTAGCTTTAGGATCTTAAGTGTAGGATTGAATACTTTATTCATCCATTGGCATTTTGATTCTAATGGCTCTATCACTTTACCTAGTAGTTTAAAGTTTAGGTGATTAAATTATATTGTTTAATCCATAGAGCTCAAATTTTATGCTACATTTTGGCGACCATGGTGGGACAAACTCCTCTTGAATTGACATCTTGCATTTTGAGTGTGTTTTGCCTAAAATTACAGGTCAAATTTGAAGCAAAATTGGTGGCTCAACATTTTTAAGTTTTCTATACACCCATGATCACGTTTTAGGCCTTGTACGCAATATATATTAGCAGGGGTTAATATGTTTTTCCTTTTTAATCTCCTTTTAAGAATGTTATGGTTTTTTTGGTTTTTATATAAAAAAAATACAGAAGACATATAATTCAGGTGTCTTGTATAATTTATTATTTTGCATACATTTAGCAGGGAGTACCCATTTATTGTAGTGAAAATTTATTATTCAAGTCCCCTGTTCAGGCATGCAAAAAATGACATTAGATTTTTGGTCAAATAATTGGATCATACATATAACCTATGACTAGAATTCTTGGAGTTATTTTGTTAAAACAAATGATGTGCTTCATGTTGGGTATGGTGGTTTAAGGATTCGGTCTTGCCTCTGTAAGTCGGTCTCCCTCGTTTTTTTCTTCATTTTCTTTTTATTTCTGTTTTGGTTCAAAATTTTGCTTGGCGTTGCGGCCTCTTCTGCCTATCACCTTTGTATTATGTTTTTGGCATAATTCCATACCCTATTTTGACTCTCGGTAAAGGATCTGGTTTCATACCTAACACATACCTTGGGGTTGCATTTCCAAGGGACATTTTGCCAAACAGTTCGTCAGCATTGTGTTTGCTTCCACATTGTGCATTTTTTATAACAATTTGTTCTTCATTATGTTTTAATAGATGCCCATACCTTGTTCTAATGTTCTTATTTTGACATGAAGTTGTGAATACGTTGACTCAGCAGCACTGATCAGATGTTTCTTAATCTTTATTGACCTTGTATCCTTTTGACATGCGGTAAGAAGAAATCCCTAATCTCATTTATTTGATTTGACATGTTTATTGCGATTGAGAGTCCTCACCTACGACTGTCGAACATCTCCTTCGGCACCTTCAAAATACTACCAAAGAGATAACACCTCAGACACCTATTTCGCATGGTCTTCTATCAACCACAATTAAAGACAATCTTGAACAATCAATTGGTCAAACCGCCCTATTAAATGACATTTTTATAAAGGCATCCACCTCAAGCTACACACAGTTCACATGCCCCATCTAAGAAAATGCTAGCCAAGGTTGGGACTATCCTGGGAAATCTAAACCGATTAGGTTGGACACTTGTTTGTTATATTAGCCAAATCTATGGGCTTCAGCACTGAGGATGCAATGGTAAAGGCGTCATACAATTTGTAGCAAGTTGTAACTAATATTGTTATTTTCTTGAGTTATTTTGTTAAACAGATCTAGCGCCACATAGCAAAAGCTGAGTGCATGTTGGCAAAGGTGAAGCATATGCTAGGAGGACGTTGGCAAAGATTGTGACATTTGGATTTACACCTGCCAATCTACGTTCAACTCAAAGCTTCCAAAGTCTTTTCCATCGATCCTATTTCCTGTACATTGTAAGACGTTATTCGTAATATTGCTGGGTGGCAAAACTCTCATTTAAAAAAAATATGCTTTAAGGCATGACAATGCTAAAAGCAATCATACCTTTTTTAATAGTTGGACCGCCCACTTTGACCCAATTTTGAATAAATTGTGTTTTCTTTTAATGACTAATTCATTAAATGGTCACATAAGGTGTCCTATAAAAGCTATTGTGTGAGGCAGACATTATTCTTATGGTACTTTATTTTTATAGTCTCGGGTTTAGTTACAACTATGGATATTGATATTAATAATTGTTGTTAATATTCAATACTTTAATTAAAGTTTAGGATGTTTAATTTTAATTACATATTTTTGTAAGCTTTTAAATTAATAATCGTAAGTTTTGTTGAAGTCTTAAGAATTGCATATTATTTTAATTATTATTTTATCATTTTTAAGTATTCATGTATGTCAAAAAGAATCAAATTTGTTCAAATTATTAATATTTTTTTATTGCAGGTGGCCTTGTATTGTTCTATGCAACGATCGGACAAAAATTAAAAACTACTAATCATTTCTTTTACAGGTTAGCTAGCTTTGAAATTAAACATATACATAATTTTTATTTATCCATTTGATTTTACTTGATTTGATGTGTGCTTGTAGGTTTGACAATTTCAAGCTAAAACAAGTAACCCTTTTGTGCAGGCTCCTTCAAGGTTGAAGACCCCCAATTTTGTTTTCTAACCTTTATTCTTGTATATACATCCTTGTTGTATATATTTTCTTCATTGTATATACTTGCTTGTGTGTGTGTGTGTTGACTTGTGTATAATTATTTATACTTGTGCCCTTCACACATAGGTAATTAATCGTATTGTGTTTATTTATTTGTTATCCCCTCCCAAGTCTAGGATATCACGTGACGTGGAATTCATCCCCATGCACAGGCTTAACATATAGGGGTTGGTGACATGGATTTCATCACCATGCACTAACCAAACTCCATATTATAGTGGAGTCTAAAAATCAAGAGAGTTGTCATTACATGCCTAAGTGGAATTCCCCATAAAGGGTTTCATTGAATGAGGGGTGGTTAAGTTCCAATACATAAAGCGATCAGACAACATCTTATATGGACTTGGGCCCCACTGTACCTTCACATATATAGAAGATGCACCTAAAAACCCTTGTGTATGCCTAGATTAGGAGCCTTCAGCCATAACAGATGTATTGCTATAGGAGTCAGTATCAACTCTAAAGTAGCCATCATGTGCGAGTGGGGTTGAGAGGGTTTGGTAGATTCTCTAACGATTCACCAACCCATAGCCTCACCTGTGAAGTTGTTAGATGGTGCAGGTATCGGGTTACACACCCTCATAAGTTTACTAATTATAGGTTTGTGACTTACTTTTTTGGGTATGTGTTGTGTTAGACCCATGTTGTTTGTGAGTTGAGTTAGCCTTCACCCAAAACTATACACACCTATCTAGGTCTTTGCATAATAAATCATCTTGTATATACTTCCCTCATCATTTTATCATCATCTTCTTGTACATACCATCTTGTATATCCTTGCATTGTCCTATCTCCCATCTTTTCTTAATCATATCATAGTCTAGTCATCTCCATTCATCATTGATCATACACCATTACTCACATATCATAATCACCTCTAGTCCTCTACACCTTGTCCCAAGACCACATTGTATATCCTTACCTTTTGTGCATATAATTTCATACGTACCTCATCATCCTCTTATTGCCTTTAGCCTATCCTATCTCCCATCTTGTTCTCATCCCCTTCATCATTGATCATATCCACACATCATTGATCATTACCTCACCACTCGCATATCCTAGTCATCGTCTTGTATATCCTTATCTTACCCTCTTGTACATATCTTTGTTCTTTTATACATCTTTCTAGTCACATCCTATCCTAGACCCATCCATCATTAATCACACCCCCATTACCTACGTATCCTAATCATACCTTGTTTCATCCTCGACATCTTATCCTAAGTCCATCATCAATCCTTTGTCTTGACCTTGTCCTCATCTCCCAACTAGTCTAATATCATCCTCATCTTATCCTAGTTGGCTCTTTAGGGTCTAAACTATCCCCATCTCATTTATATTACCATCCTTACTCCCATCCCATCATTACCCCTTCATCACTCCATCATCACTTATCATTATATTTATTGTCTCTTATCCTAATCACTTTCATCACATAAATCATATCCCATCCTATCTTGAGAAAAATTAGTTTAAGGTTATGAGCCAGTCTTCTTATCCACATCATCTTATCATCCTAATCCACTATCACTCATCCCATTGGTCAGATCTCTAGTCAATATTCTGCTAGCATCTTATCACTTTGTCAAATTTAAATAGAGAAAACCCATCATCAATCTAGTCTCTATCATCTTTGCCTACTCATAATTAGCACCCATCATATCAACCTCTTTCTAGTTTGAATCTAGGCATTTATCAAATCCTCAATCCTTTTATTAGCTTGAAAACTAAGCATTATTGATAGGATGTTAGCGCCTATTGAACCTATTGTTCCCAAAATTTGTCACTCATTTTTGGGACAACATTTGAACTATTTTGGTCTTGCAAGCCAAAACTATCTCTTCCCTTCTCAAAAAATTGTTCTAAGCATTCAAATTCTTCATTATTCAAGCTTTTTCAGTTAAGGGACTAACAAGTTCAATAGGTTCAATGGCTTCAACAGGCGAGTTCTCACAAAGGAACAAGTTCCCAACACTTAGGCAATTTCAAGATTGGTTCAACACCTCGGTTCAACCAAAAATGTTCATCGACAAGCTTCAAATGAAGGATTGAACCATTGAACCATTGAACCCTGCTTCCAAAAGGTTCAAAGGTTCAATGACTCGTCAAGCTTAAAGAGTTAAGTGCTTCGACAAAAGTTCAAAGTTTAACCACTTCAAAAGACTTAGAAGAAAAGAAGAAAGATTGAACCCATCGAATCGTTGAACCTTAAATCAAGATGGTTCAAAGGTTCAAGGTTTAATGAGTTCAATTGAAGTTCAAAGAGTTGTTCCAATCAGTTGGTTCAAAGCGGTTGGTTCAAGCGGTCAATTGAATGAGCGGAACAAAAGATTGAACTGTTGAACCGTTAAACCATTGATTGTTTCAATCGAACGGTTCAAAAGAGTGCCCCAAATCCGAAAGGGCAAGTACCCTTGCGGAGGGCAGTGAACAAAAGGTAGGTGCCCTTGCGGAGGGCAGGGAACATTTGTTCAAAGATCAAAGAGAAGGCCAAAAGGGAAGATTTCCTTCAAACTTTTTGTTCGAGGAAATTACCAAGTAAAGGAACTGAAAGAATTCCTTTGGAAAGATTTTTACAAGAAGAATTTATCAAAGGCAAATCCTTCGGACAAATTGTCTGAAGGAATTCCTTCAGACATTTTGCCTGAAGGGAATGACCAAAAGCTCGACGAAAAAATGGCTAAGGTAAGGACAAAATGTCTGAAGGAATTCCTTTGGACTTTTGTCTGAAGGATTCGAAGGAAAAGGCCACTTGAAGAATCTTGAAGGGCAGGTACCCTTGCGGGGGGCTCTCAGCACCTAGAAAATGGACCTTTCTCGAAGACCCGAAGGGACACCTTCCCTTCGAGGTGTTCCAAAGACACTAAGCTGAAGGAATTTCAAGGCTTCAAAAGACTTAGCCAAAACAAAAGAAGACTTCAAAGAACAAGGATTGAACCATTGAACCTTGAACCAAATGGTTCAATGGGTTCAAGGGTTCAAAGAAAGCTCCAAGCAAAGGAAGGAAGCAGAAGATTCTATTGACTAGTTCAAAGAGATGGTTCAACTAAAGAGCAAGGAAGCAATTAAACCAGGGAAGCAATGGAACCAAGGAACCGATAAAGACCGCCTGAATAATTAAACTATTGAACTAATGAACTTTCAAAGGTTTTTCAAAGGTTCATGGTTCAATATGGTTCAAATGACCAACAACCATTGACGTCCCCACGGATGTCAAATTTAAGGTAATAGAATATCCATTAATTTTCAAATATAACGCAGAACTTCAAGGATGAACCAAGTGACCAGCTGAAGAAGATAGCTCGAGAGCTCCAATTACAACAAGAAAGAAGAGAAGGCTACATAAGATATTGAAATATCTACAAGAGAGTTATTTTTGATAGGTGAAACATTCCACCAAGTAGTCATCTGAGCACACCAAATCAAGGACGCAGCCTGTTTTTCTTCCATGAAGTAAAGGCAAAGTAGATAGCTGTGCAAAAAAGAAAGAAAGGACCAGATGACCCAAGCCCAAGAGGAGACATATGAGACGAATTGGCATGCCACAGTTAAGGCCTATGCACTGTTCCAAGCATGGCCTGTTGATAGAATTAAAAATGCATTCAAGGCATTGAATGCAATGTGGGCCATTCCATGGAAAAAAGTGCCAATCCTTTCTTGCCTGCTATACATTATAATCTCTTGTTTTGTAAAAGAGAGATTTTTTTGGTCATAGAAGTAAAACTCCGCCCAAATTGAAAGGTGATTACTGAGACTTTGAGCTCAGATTGTTGATCATATTTCTTTGTTTGAATGAGAAAGCGGGTTACTTTTAGACTTTGTGCTGTTATAGCTTGTGTCATTTAAGGGATTGTCCTTATGTCTATTTCCTGAATGTGTTATTGTCCATTTTTATGAAATAAGTAGAATTAGTGGAAGTAATCAGGAAGGTGTCCTAAAACTAATTGTGGAGAGACTTCGTGTTGCCACAATTGTATTTAGTGTGTTTTCTGTTTGTTCATATGTAAAGGATCGTGGGACAACTTTGTGCCCTCATTATCCTTCGTATTTCACTCTTGGGTAGTTAAGGTGGAGACTTTGTGATACACTTCATTCTGCTAGTTATTGTGCCCTTGTTACCTGTGACTTATCACTACCAAAAAGAATCCCTGCTATTTGTTGTAGACCACTTCTGAAAGAAGAGAAGTGTCTTCTGTCATTTCACCAGGATTTCTCCTTTGATCTATGAACATCATCTGTAAAAAAAGAGAGATGGATGGTGTAGTCCTACCCCTGAATGTTATTTTTTGCTTATATATATAGTATATATCTCCTCATATTTATGGGGAACCTCCCCTTGATGAGAGGAGAGATTTGTCCACCTCTGATGTGGTAAACCTACACATTTGGCTGACCAATCTCTCTATGCTGTGGTTGGAGAGACCTATTTTGCTCATCAATTAGCTGGTGACAAAATATTCACCCAATAATGTTTTGGTGACTCCATTGGGGAAGAGCGCACAGTTTGAAGCCTCAAGCTTCAAGCTGAAGCAAAGCCAGTTCTTTCCCATTTTTATTCTACAATCTAGAAACTCCATGCTATACGAGAAGCTAAAGAGCCCAAGGTGTTGACCCTATTTTTGGGTTGGTGTAGAAAGGCAATTTTGATTTCTTTTCCTCCCCAACTTCAAGTTCAATGACCTAGGAGTGTTCCTCCTACCCATACCAGGTCACCAACACAAGGCAAAGCTTATTTTTTTACTGTTAGTAGAGCTTTGCCTATACATACTCCACCCAGATTTGTTATCCCCCTTTTTCATAATCAAATCATGGCGGTTCAAGGCCCCTGGGGTAACTCTTTCGGCCCACTCAATCTTACTCCACCTCTACATGAGCTACCACATAGTTCAAGGAAGA
Organism: Torreya grandis; assembly: GCA_037957365.1. Taxonomy (NCBI): domain Eukaryota; kingdom Viridiplantae; phylum Streptophyta; class Pinopsida; order Cupressales; family Taxaceae; genus Torreya; species Torreya grandis. The sequence continues at coordinate 751,843 of JARHVA010002877.1, read as the reverse complement.
ATTTTCTCAAATTCTTTGGTGATGGGAGAATTCATCTTGATGAACATATTACAACCTTCAGCATAGCCTGTGGCATGATAGGTGTGGAATACGAAGACGTAGCAGTCAGGTTATTTATGAAAACACTACAAGGCACTGTTGCAGAGTGGTTCTACCACTTACAGGCTAGGTCAGTGACTGACTAGGATACTCTTAAAGCCAGGTTCAAGCCTACAAAAGATGTGCATGCCTTGCTGGCCTAGCTCACACAGATGAAGAAGGAACCTCATGAACCTTTGAGAGACTTCATTGCCAAGTTTGACAAGCTGAGGAACAAAATTCTTGTAATTGCTTAGCCAATAGCTGAGAATCTCAAATGCTTCTTCATCAACTCTCAGTTGCTTGAAGTGAGTTTCTTGTTAAGATGGGCTGGTCACATAGACCTTGTTTCTGCTCAAGACTTGGCTACCAAAGTAGAAGATGACCTTATCTTGGCAGGAAAGATAAGAAGAGATCCTAACAGAGGTAAATCTTCTTCATCTTCTTAATATCCATCTACAGGCACCACTGATCCAATGGTGCAGAAGCTGGCAAATGAGTTGCTTGCTCTTAGAAAGCAAATGGTGCAAGGGATGTCATCTACCCCTTCGTATAGAGATGTACCAAGGAGGACATTCCCCAATCAGTCATACCAAGGCAATGCTGCCAGGAATCAAGGGCAAACAAATCATCTTCCTCCCCCATGGGGGAACCTTGCCATTGAAGCACCTCCAACCAATTCAGTAGTTGAATATCTTGAAGCAAAATCATATTTCTCTTTCCAACCTGAGTTGAACCTAGAAGATGACGCTAATCTCTTCACAGAGGAAGAAGAAGAATTAGCTGGTGACTCCAACACTAGTTTCTTGAATTACTAGGATGAACCTAGAAGTGAAGGTAAAGAAACTGAGGGATCATACGTTGTGTTCACTCGATCCAAGAATTAGTTAGCCTAGCAAGTTGATAAAGAAAAAATAGAGGAATGACCTCAACTAGCAATTTCAATTACTAAGCGACGAACAACTCTGCCTTTCCAGCCAAAGGACCCAGTGATTGCAAGAAAGGTAAGTACATCAAACATCCCTACACCTTCTACTTCAAATTCACAGACCAGTCCTCCCCATCCCAAAAACCAAAAGGATAAACTCCCATCCTTTGTACCTAGTTTATTTCACACATCTAACATAATTGATCATATAAAGAAAACCAAAATTCAAATGTCTGAATTTGAATTCCTGCAGTCCAACCCTGAGCAGTTAGATAAGTTGGTTCAATGTGTAAAGAACTAAGCCATCCCTGTAAGACAAGCAATTTCGAAGGTAACTCATGATCCCCCCAAGAACACATCCACTAGGATAACCTTGTCATTACTCCTCTTGCTACTCCTGAGAGGACTGAACCATTTTATGTCTCCCTGCTAATAAATGGACACCAACTAAATAATTACATCATAGATTCCAGTGCATTTGACAATGTCATGCCTATCAAAGTGGTAGAATCCCTTGGTCTCACACTGACCAAGACATTTGGGAGATGTTTCTCCATGGAGAACAAATAAGTGCCACTATTGGGACAAATCAAGGACGCCCAATTTGCATTTGCAACATTCCTAGACAAGAGAATCAAGATGACTGTCCTGGTGGCCGACGTCCCAGCATCACATGGCATCCTTCTTGGGTGAAATTGTTGTAAGGATGTTGGTGGTGAATTAAGCATGGACCTATCCAACGTGAGGATCCTAGTCAAAGGTGTTATGCATAGATTACTCCCTGAGAAGAAAGCAAAGTATGTGGTCACTCAAACATCAGTGCCAGAAGCTCAAATTTTGTTTGAGTCTTTAGGCATAGGTAATTACTTTTTATCCACGAAGGAAGTCCATGAGGCATCTGATGAAATTCCCAAATGTGTCAACCTAAATATTGGTTCAGCTAGAACAACAAAAGGATTGGTGGAGCATAGTGCAAGTGTAGAAGAATCTCCTCCTCCAAAAGAAGAAGAATCAAAGAAAAAATTAGTGTCTAATGAGGTATAGATTTTGGAATTTGATGGTAGCTTCTCCTCTACCAGTTCAGGAGTGAGGATTGTGTTGATATCTCCTCAAGGAGATATTTTTCCTTCTTCATACAAGTTGTAGTTTAGCAACACCAACAACACAGCTGAGTATGAATCTATATTGCTTGGATTGAAGGCTACTCGAGATAAAGACATCAAACTCCTTCATGACAAAGGAGATGTTTAACTGGTGGTTTGTCAGGTAAGAAACCTATATCAGACCAAAAATGAGAAATTGCACCACTACCACAATCTAGTCTGGGATCAAATTGAAAGCTTTGATACTTTCATCATCTCTACCATACCCAGGGAATTCAATGACCGAGCTGATGCACTAGCTGTTAACACATTTCTCTTTGTTCCTCACCCTAATTTTAAGGGAGGTAGGTACACTATTAAACTGGTCTTTCAACCAAGTGTGCCTGACAATGTGAATCATTGGTAAGTGCTCAATGGTGACAACCAAATCATTACCTTCTTGGAGCAAAAAGATAGCTTTGAATAGCTTCATTTCAAAGGCAGTAAGCCTTAGAAGTTTAAACCAGCCCCTGAATCAAGTGCAGACATAGGTGAAGAATTCCTGCAACTTAAAGAAAATAAAATCTCAAAAAGCCTGGTTTCCCTTAAGAAGCTGTTTGACAAACACGATAGGTTCATCAAACAACAAACATATTTAAGCTCCTCCCAGGAGTTTGATCAAATAAATTTGGGTAACAACGAAAATCCCAAGATGGCAAACATTGAGAATTGCTGCACTCAGGAAGAAAATTTTAAGTTCACTACTCTGCTCAACCAATACATGGATGTCCTATCATACTCGTATGATGATCTGAAGTCGCTCAAGCTTGAAAAAATTTGCCATGAAATCCCTCTCAAGAGTGACTTGGTGCCTTACAAGCAAAAATCCAAGCAGTACAATCCAAAGATATCAAGTACTATTCTGTCAAAAATAAAAAAAATGTTGAATGCTTGAATAATTTTTCCAATCCATCATTCTACATGGATTGCCAATATAGTACCTATGAGGAAGAAGAATGGTGAACTTCGCCTCTGTGTGGACTTCAAAAATTTAAATCAGTCATCCTTAAAGGATAACTATACTCTATCGATCATGGATCAAGTCCTTTAGATAGTGATTGGTTCAGAGATGTTATCAATGCTAGATAGAGTCTCAAGATATAATCAAGTTGAAGTTGGTGAAGTAGACCAACATAAGACTGCCTTCACCACACCTTGAGGCACCTTCACATATCGAAGAATGCCTTTTGGATTGATAAATGCTGGTGCCACCTTCCAAAGAGCAATGGACCTTGATTTCAAAGATGAAATAGGTAAGTTCATTATGGTATACCTTGATAACTTGACTATCTTTTTCAAGCATCGCCCTGATCATGTGCACCATTTACAATGAGTGTTGGAATGCTGCCGCCAAAATGACATTTCTCTAAACCCCAAGAAGTCTAGTTTTAGAGTAACAGAAGGGAAACTTCTCAGACACATTGTATCCTGAGAAGGCATAAAGATTGACTCAAAAAGAGTCAAGTCCATCTAGGAGCTTACCCTGCCAACAAGTAAGACTACAGTTCACTCTTTCTTCAAAAAGGTGAATTTTTTATGAAGGTTCATCCCTAAGTTCACTGAGAAGACATGCCATATTGTAAACATGATGAAGGGAAAGGCCACTTTTAGCTGGACTGAAGAAGGCAAATTGATGTTTTGAGACATCAAGACAGCTATTGCCCATGCCCCAATTCTAGTTTGTCCAGATTATACCAAGGATTTCACAGTGTATAGTTATGCTTTTGAACACACACTTTCAGGAATTCTGGTTCAATAGAACAAAGAAGGTGTGGAATCTCCCATTTCTTTCATGAGTTGTCCTCTCAAAGATCATGAGCTGAAGTACTCAAACATAGAGAAGCATGTTTATGCAGTGGTAAAGGCAGTGAAGCATTTTCACTTCTACATCCTGAATTCACACACTACTGCCCTGGTTCCTGACACCACAGTCAAATCCATATTGACTCAGCAGGAGTTTGGAACAAAAAGAGGCAATTAGATTGCTAAAATCTAGGAGTTTGATCTAGTCATCAAACCAACGAAGCTGGTGTGGGGAAGGGACCTATGCCAATTAATTGCTGACAACAGACCAGAAGAAATAGAGCATGGAGAAGAAGAAATTGAAGACACGCCAATAGTCCTCTTTGTCTCCACCATGAATGAGTGGTATTCAAGTATTGTTCATTTCCTTACTTATGGTGAGTGTCATGCTTACCTGTCTCGTAAAGAAAGGAGGACTGTTAAATTGAAAGCTGCCAATTTTGTCCTCTAGGACAACGGCCTGCATAAGAGGAGCCTTGACAGAGTGTTCCTTCATTGCATGGATAAAGAATAGCGGAACCAACTTTTGAAGTCCTTCCATAATTTGGCCTATAGAGGACATTTTTTTGCTCCTATAACTGCCCATAAGATTCTACGAGCTAGGTATTACTTGCCTACTCTATTTTAAGATGCATACAAATGGGTACGAAAATGCAAATTATGCCAATAGTTCATTGGAAGACCCAAATTAGCTGTTCTACCTCTTAAGCCAGTGGTGATAGAAGAGCCATTTTAGTAACGGGGAATTGATTTCATTGGTGCTATAAACCCATCTTCAAGTGCTGGACATGATTATGTCCTCACAGCCACAGATTACTTCACCAAGTAGGTGGAAGCTATTCCAACCAAGCATGCTACTTTAGAAGTAGTGTGAAATTTCCTCAAGGAGAACATCATTTCCAGGTTTGGGTTCCCAACCAAGATTGTCACAGACAACGCAACTTGTTTCTCTTCCCAGGAGATCACTCAGTTCTATTTTTACTATGGGATTACCCTCTCCCACTCTTCTAATTATTTTCCACAAGGGAATGGTCAAGCCAAATCAAGCAACAAGAACTTGGTGACTATCATCAATAAGTTGGTAGATGACAACCAACAAACATGGCATAAAGTATTAGTTGATGCTCTATGGGCAGACATAATTACACCCAAAAGGGCAATTGGTATGTCACATTTTCAACTCCTTTATGGTATCAATACTGAGATACCAATCACCCTAGAATTACCAGCATTGAAATTGGCTAAGGCAGTCGAAGATCAGACATATGAAAGCTCCATCAATAAGAGGATCATGTGCTTGACTGAGCTGGATGAGCAACGAACTATGGTGGTGGACTGAATTACTGTGCATCAAAGTCTGGTGAAGAAGCTCTTCAACCAGAAAGTAAAAAATTGTGATTTCCAGATTAGAGATCAAGTCCTATTGTGGGACAAGAGAAGAGAATCAAAGGGAATGCATGGGAAATTTGACTCCCTTTGGAGGGGCCCTTTTACTATCCATCAACTCAATGGTGAAAATAGTTTCCTATTGAAGTATCAAGATGGCATGCCTTTTTCTCTGCCTCACAATGGGCAGCATCTAAAGCACTTCAATTCTTGAAGTATCAGATAAGATCATCTATACATATGTATATTTGTATAGTATTTATTTCTATTTTATGTTGTTCATTTTCATTTTTTGGTGCCTTTCTTTTTAGGTAGCATGACTCTGTAGCCCAATGGCATACTTAAAGGCACTGGAGATTCTGGTTTCTACTCCCCTCAATTGTTCCAAGTTTTCAACTGAAGGAAGTTCCCCAACTGGAGCCAGCTGTTGTTCCCAAAATTTGTCTCTCATTTTTGGGACAACATATGAACTATTTTGGTCATGTAGGCCAAAACTATCTCTTCCCTTCTGAAAAAATTATTTTGAGCATTCAAATTCTTCATTATTCAAGCTTTTTCAGTTAAGGGACTAGCAGGTTCAACAGCTTCAACAGCTTCAACAAGCAAGTTCTCACAAAGGAACAAGTTTCCAACACTTAGGCAATTTCAAGATTGGTTCAACACCTCGGTTCAACCAAAAATGTTCATCAGCAAGCTTCAAATGAAGGATTAAACCATTGAACCCCGCTTCCAAAAGGTTTAAAGGTTCAACGGGTTCAAAGGTTCAACGATGTCGGCAAGCTTAAAGAGTTAAGCACTTCGACAAAAGTTCAAAGTTCAACCGCTCTGTCAAAAGTTCAATGGCTTCAAAAGACTTAGAAGAAAAGAAGTAAGATTGAACCCATTGAACCATTGAACCTTGAACCAAAATGGTTCAAAGGTTCAAGGTTCAATGAGTTCAATTGAAGTTTGAAGAGTTGTTCCAATTAGTTGGTTCAAAGTAGTTGGTTCAAAGCAGTTGGTTTAAGCGGTCAATTGAATGAGTAGAACAAAATATTAAACCATTAAACCATTGAACCATTGATTGGTTCAATCGATCAGTTCAAAAGAGTGCCCCAAATCTAAAAGGGCAAGTGCCCTTGCAGAGGGCAGTGAACAAAAGGTAGGTGCCCTTGCGGAGGGCAGGGAACATTTGTTCAAAGATCAAAGAGAAGGCCGAAAGGGAATATTTCCTTTAGACTTTTTGTCTGAGGAAATTACCAAGTAAAGGAACCGAAAGAATTCCTTCAGAAAGATTTTTTGTGAAAGAATTTCTCAAAGGCAAATCCTTCAGACAAATTGTTTGAAGGAATTCCTTTAGACATTTTGCTCGAAGGGAATGACCAAAAGCCCGATGAAAAAATGGCTAAGGCAAGGAAAGATTTCCTTTGGACAAAATGTCTGAAGGAATTCCTTCAGACTTTTGTCTGAAGGATTTGAAGGAAAAGGCCGCTCAAAGAATCCTGAAGGGCATGTACCCTTGTGGGGGGCTCTCGGCACCTAGAAAATGGACCTTTCTCAAAGACTCGAAGGGACACCTTCCCTTCGGGGTGTTCCAAAGACACTAAACCAAAGGAATTTCAAGGCTTCAAAAGACTTAGCCAAAACAAAAGAAGACTTCAAAGAACAAGGATTGAACAGTTGAACCTTGAACCAAATGGTTCAATGGGTTCAAGGGTTCAAAGGTTCAAAGAAAGCTCCAAGCAAAGGAAGGAAGTGGAAGATTCCAAAGACCAGTTTAAAGAGATGGTTCAACCAAAGAGCAAGGAAGTAATTGAACTAGGGAAGCGATGGAACCAAGGAACCGATAAAGACCACATGAACCATTGAACTATTGAACCAATGAACTTTCAAAGGTTCAAAATTTCATGGTTCAATATGGTTCAAATGACTAGCAACCATTGACATCCCCACGGATGTCAAATTTAAGGTAATGGAATATCCATTAATTTTCAAATATAACGTGGAACTTGAAGGATGAACCAAGCGACTAGCTGAAGAAGATAGCCCGAGAGCTCCAATTGTAGCAGGAAAGAAGAGAAGGATATAGAAGATATTGAAATATCTACAAGAGAGTTATTTTTGATAGGTGAAACAGTCCACCAATTAGTCATTTGAGCACACCAAATCAAGGACGTGGCCTATTTTTCTTCCATGAAGTAAAGGTAAAGTAGACAGTTGCATAAAAAAGAAGGAAAGGACCAGATGACCCAGGCCCAGGAGGAGACATATGAGATGAATTGGCATGCCACAGTTAAGGCCGATGCACTATTCTAGGCATGGCCCCTTGACAGAACTAAAAATGCATTCAAGGCATTAAATGTAATGTGGGACGTTCCATGGAAAAAAGTGCCAAGCCTTTCTTGCCTGCTATACATTGTAATCTCTTGTTTTGTAAAAGAGAGATTTTTTCAGTTATAGAAGCAAAACTCTACCCAAATTGAAAGGCGCTTACTGAGACTTTGAGCTTAGATTGTTGATCATATTTCTTTTTTTGAATGAGAAAGCAGGTTACTTTCAGACTTTGTGATGTTATAGCTTGTGTCATTTAGGGGATTGTCCTTATGTCTATTTCCTGTATGTGTTATTGTCCATTTTTATGAAATAAGCAAAATTAGTGGAAGTGATCAGGAAGGTGTCCTGAAGCTAACTATGGAGAGACTTCGTGTTGCCACCATTGTATTTAGTGTGTTTTCTGTTTGTTCTTATGTAAAGGATTGTGGGACAACTTTGTGCCCTCATTATCCTTCGTATTTCACTCTTGGGTAGTTGAGGTGGAGACTTTGTGATACACTTCATTCTACTGGTTAATGCACCCTTATTACCTGTGACTTATCACTACTAGAAAGAATCCCTGCTATTTGTTGTAGACCACTTTTGAAAGAAGAGAAGTGTCTTCTGTCATTTCACCAGGATTTCTCCTTTGATTTGTGAACATCATCTCTAAAAAAAGAGAGATGGATGGTGTAGTCCTACCCCTGAATGTTATTTTTTGCTTATATATATAGTATATATCTCCTCATATTTATGGGGAACCTCCCCTTGATGAGAGGAGAGATTTGTCCACCTCTGATGTGGTAAACCTGCACATTTGGCTGACCAATCTCCCTATGTTGTGGTTGGAGAGACCTATTTTGCTCATCAGTTAGCTGGTGACAAAATATTCACCCAATAGAACCATCCATCTAAAATATGACCTTAGTCCTTTATCATCCTAATCGTATTATACTAGCTCAATCATTGGACCAAGGTTCATTTTAAGAGGCCCTACTAGAAAATCTATTGGAAATATTTGGCAAATCTAGAAAAATTTGATTCATGGGCATGGTGAATCCTCTAAGGGTGATGGTGAATTCTCTACCAATGTTTTTTTCATAAACATCATAATGGCATGGTTGAAATGCATGACTAAATTGAACATTTGATCTAAATGGTTGAACCAAACATCTGAGATGAACGGCTGACCCAAACAGTCAGGCTGAGCAGTCGGGTCGAGCGATCAGGCTGAGTGGCCAAGCTAAGTGATCGAGCTGACTGGCTAGACTGAGTGACCAAGATGAGCTACCAATTCAAAAAACTAGGCCAAAGGATTCCATCGAGTGATATAATTGGATGGTCCAACTGGATGACACACTAATGTTGTTATTATTCAGTTTGGTGTTCCTCTGATTATGGTTCTGCTTATTCCCTTGGTTGGTATAAGTCAGGCCCTCAAGGGATCTACTATGTATATCTGGTGAATTGAAGTGTAATTTTATATATTATTTTAAAGATTTGGTGAGCTGACCCCAAAAAGAAATATATCTCCAAAATTTTGGTGATCTGATCCCATCTATCGACCCTAAAATATTGACAAAACCAAAATCCTAAAAATAGAATATTCATGAATTAACAAATATTCACTGCTAAAAAACCCTACATTGGACCCACTTTATTTAGGGAACCATACTTAACCTTTATCCTCCCTCCCATCATCCATCTCTTATCATTCATCGCCATGGAGTTAGACCATGCTTTCATAGACCAATACATAGGTGCCAACAAGGATGAGATCCTCCTGCAGCTTATTCTGATGGGTGTCTCACTTTTTGAAGGTGTTGATCCCCTTCAACTCATTACAACTCCAATCTAAGCCCATTCATGTGAGTCTTGTACCAACCGTCTACCCATTAGATAGAACCATCCATTGTCCATTCCCATACTAGCAAAGGGAATCCAATCTTGGCCACCTTGACTAATACCAGTCCATCTACCAAGTCACATCAATAATCATCTGATCTAAAACCCAATGCTTCCACATTTAAGTCACATAATGAAATGGGTCCATATAACCCTCTTCTTATGTCCTTGGAAGCCATTTTCAAACAACTCATCACCGCTAACATAATGGTATATCCACCTATCTAACATCTTGATCCCACTAAGCCTAAGCCTTCTTGGTCTAAAGCTAATCAATATTGTGCATATCACCAAACCTAAGGGCATACCATTAATCGATGACATCCTTTCTAAGACATTATCCAAGACATCATCAACTATGGCAGCATAATAATCAAGGATGAACTAAATGAGTCTCCACCCCTGAGTGCACAAGAAGAAGAATGTCAAGATTATGTTCCCAATCAAGTCCATCCCTCTCAAGTCAAGGTCAATACACCACTCCCATATTTAAATCCTCCATCATAACTGAGTTTAATCCCCATGAGCCTAGCCCTCCCATCTCTAATGAATCCTTCCAGGGCCCTCTCTTTACCAAATTCATCACTCATCCATCATTTTCTCTTCATCTACCATATCAAAATTCCCTTGATGAGAGGTCATTATAGACAATGAATCCTCTACTAACAACATTGCATCTCATATATCAGAGTCAACATCAGAGCTAACATAAGTATTATCTGAATTAGGATCATGTATAGTACCAATATCTGAATTAGATTCCTTATTAGAAACATCATCCCTCATTGATATCATAGTAGATGTTGATAATGCCTATCATTTTTAGGATACCTCTAATCCATATACCTAAAATCCATCACTAGACATATCTTTTGATCCTAATCAAGATGATGAAGTCATAACTAAATTATTACAATATTTATTTGTCAAAGATAATCAAATTTAATATGATCCTCCTTTGGATGTGTATACTATAATTGAATCTTGAGGAAATTTTCTCTAATGTCAAAAATGGGTCTCCTAAGAACCCCTATGAAGACTATGTTGCCCCATCCCCACTCATTGACCTCATCATCCTCTCACCACCACCCTCATCCACCATGTACCCTTTTCTCCATGTCGATGATCACTTATTAACCTCCCTTCATAAGGATGAACATGAACATACATCATTGAGCAATATAATGTGTGCCAACAATATAAAGGTCAAAGACTGTATTCAAAAAGTCAGTCATAATAATCAAATCATCTTTGATCCCATAAATCAAAATTAAGAAATTTTAAATAATTAGCCTAATTCAAATGTGTCTTCTCCTAGTGAAGCCCAAAATTTGGTACTAGGGGACTATCAAAGTCAAAATCATCATTTATCAAGTCAAAAATCAATCTCCCCTAGTGAAGCCCAAAATCAGGTACCAAAGGATAATCAAAGTTAAATCCAAAATCAAAATAATGTCAAAAGTAGTATCTAAATGGTTGATAATCCTTTAAATAATCATATTAGATATGAACCACAAATTCAAAGTGTCTTGGATCTCCTATAGTCTTTTGTCAATTAGTACTAATCAAATGAAACATGTCCTACATCTCCAATGATGTATGCGACTACCAATCCTAATCCTCCATCACCCATCACCCCATCCTATCATGATTTTATCTTTCATTTTATTCCTAATCCTCCATTACCCATCATACCATCCTATCTTAATCCTACCATCCATCAAAATCAAGCTCTAATTGAATCTATACCTCACATCAACTCCCTGAGTAGTATTATCTCTCCTAAGGACAACAAAGACATCTGGTCTAGATATTTGGAGGGGTATCCGTAAAGCATCAACAAAGGTCAGATAGACCCTAATACATCTAGTAGCATGATCACAATATCACACATCCCCATAATACGTGTTTGCTAAAAATCACCACAATGCTTGCATTCATGCATCTTGTCCCTATATTTAATAAATTGAGATGCCATTCCAAAAATTCAAAAAAAAAACATTCATCTAATGGTGAAAACCCATATTCTGACACCTTAAGCAAGTACCATGATGAAAATAGTTTTTGGTGTCATGGTAACATAATAAATTATCCACATTATACCTCATCACTTGATCCCTCTATTTCATCCATCCCTCGTCAACTATGTCCATATCACCCATCCATCATCTGCCATCATGTCATCTACCCTATCTCTCATTCCTTCCCATCTTGACCTTCATAAGGAAGTAAAAGGTGTCTTAATACATGTTCTCACATCATCTTGGCATATCCTCTAATGGACACTCAGGCAACTAAACATCTGGTTCCTTCACGATGTGGTCATTCGTAATCCCTATTCCATTCCTCCTTGGTCCCCATCACCCTCATCCATTTATCATCCCATCCATCATTACATCCATCCTTATCCTAGTTCCTAGACTTGGTATTCCCTTTACTAGTAACCCAATTTATATAGTGTACATACATATTCCAAAAAATCTCTAAATTTTTGAAATATGTCAAGAACCCTAAAAATCATAAAATCTAAAAAAGCCAAAAACAATCCCATTGTGTCTTATCTTATGCCTAATACCCTAGTCACATCCATCCCCATCCATCTCATATTTTCTTATCTTTTGATACCACATTCCATCTTGGAACCAAATTAAAGTGGTCACCCATCTCCCCATATTTTCCTCATTCTTTTGACTAAGTGTTATTAACATGCATTACCTTGTCAAAGATTTTAATCTGGCACCCATCACTTTCCTTATCAATGCCTTTTCATACCTAGAACCCATACAATCACTCTTTTGTTAGTATGGAAGGTATTTGATCTCATCATTATCTCCTCTTCTTGCTAGATCAAATCAAACTCTTGTAAGGCCTTGTCTATTGGTAATCCTTGGTAATCACTTTTCTAAAGCAACTTCTTTAGTTATTTTTTGATTCAATTTCAAGACCAAATCAGTATTCAAAAACCTTCTTCAATCGTCCATATTTCTATCCTTAAATAGGGGAAACATCTTATCCTAATCCTAAGCATGATCACCCTATCAAAATCCAAGCCCATCGTAAGTCCACAATCACATCATGATCATCCAACCCATCACCTAGTCACTCATCCCATCATTAGATAAGACATTGAGACACTGCATGTAAGTACTCGTGTGTGTTACTTATTCATTATATTTCTCTTGTTTTCATTTTTTTATCTTGTAAATATCTTGTTTGTCTTATGTTTTATTTCCATTGTGTATTTTTTATCTATTAGGTAATGAAAAAGGATGCTATGAGGATACCAAAAGTGCCCTCAAGGATGCAGAGTTTGTTATTTGCCCAGGTACTTTGGCACCACGTCCTCTTGGTCATGTATATATCATTGGGCATACTACCAATTTCCATATTTAATGGATTAATTAGACTATGATGAGATTTATGACATTTGTAATGGCTTGATCACATGCACCCTCATCATTTCTCTAATCATCCCTCTTCCCATCATTAATCCAATCCTCTTGACCTATCCAACTATCATCCAATATTTTATCCTCATCTCATCATCTAATTCATATAATTTAATCTCAAACATCATCTTTGAATCACTAATCTTCTTCTTCTTCTTCATCATCATCATCATCATCATCATCATATTCATCCTCTAATCAATCCTTATTATTTATCCCTGAGTTAGAAATACATCGACCTAAGGTCTTTTCAGACTATGTAGGTAGCACTTGGCCACTTATCAATGCCCAAGGATAGCACGACCACTATATTTTCTCTCACTCCCTTACATGTGTCTTTACTAGGGGCATCATCACTACTCATTGGTTACTCGATCATATCTTTCCTTTTCTCTCATCACCTTCATCATATTAATCAATTTAGCTTTGAGTTATACCCATCATTAATCTTATCACATCATTGTCTTATTTTAGCTAACATATCTCCCTTGCATGCATCCTTTCTTGGGATACATCTAAATCTTGTGACATTTTAATCCTATCTTCATGTTATGGTTCATTCCACTTGGGATGTATCGACAACCGTGACAAATTCGTCTCTACTCCCTGAGCATATGTCTTTACTAAGGGCATCATCAATCTGTAGTTCATTTCTTAAAGTTTAATTAATATTATTCATCATCTATCTCACATATATCATTCTATCCCGTCATCTATCCATCTCATCCCACCCATCACTTCTTCTTTTGAGTCACCATCTATCTCATTCTTCCTCGCATGTCCTCTCAAGGGGGCATCATATCCACTAACATTCATACATGACATGGTTTTATTTGAAATATCATTACTCCTTCCACTTCACTCCAATCATAATGCCCTTTAAAAGAGGGAAATAATGTATGCATCTAAATTCATCCACTTCTTTTATTATCACTAATAATACTATTAGTCGACACTAATTTCATTTACCTTGTCTAATCTAATTTACTCCCTTTAATATCACTAATTTATCCCTTTTTTAATCATTTATATAATATCCCCCTTCATTCATATTTATTCATGAACCTTAGTCTTATCCCATTTCTTTATTAATTCCTCCTAATCATCTCTTATCCCATTCCTAATCCCACTTATCTAGTATTTGGGAATTTTTAATTTCCATGACCCACCTACCCACCTACTAGCCTATTCCTAGGCTTTCATATACCCCTAATACCTAATTGCTCACCTAATACCTATCTAATCCCATACCTAAGCCTAATTAATCCCTAAGATGATTATAGAGTTGGAGGATTCTAGAATCTTCTCGATTCTAACCCCTCCTCTTTAGAAGTCTCTAAATCTAGAGGCTTCCAAGGAATTTTAAATTTCTTTTAATATTCAACCCTTGATCTCCTTCCCCCAACTTCAAATATCCACCATAGATCTTTCCCTCCTCTTTCTATTTAAACCACTCCTCTCCTCCATTGGAGCCATCTTGAATTCTCATGCCATATCCATGTCTAATTAGCAATCAAGTGAGGAAGCCATGCCAATCAAATCCATCATCAACATCCATTGATCAAGTAACATCACCATGTCAACAACATGAGTCAAGGTAATCTAAATCCCAATATTTTTTTTTAAATCTATTTAACCATGGTGTAGAGTATTTAGCTTTAGGGTTTTAATTGTAGGATTGAATGCCTTATTCATCCATTGGCATTTTGATTCTAATAGCTCTATCACTTTACCTGGTAGTTTGAAGTTTAGGTGATTAAATTGTATTGTTTAATCCATAGAGCTCAAATTTCATACTACAGGGAAAATAAATGTAGTGTTGAGGTATGTTCATGTTGTTGTTTTTGTGACATTTAGTTGTCATTAATGTTAAAGGTTTGTGAGTGTCATTGAGTTCTTGAGTTATGCGTAAGGTCTTGGCACAATACTGTGGTATGTGACAAGTAAACCAAGTGACAAGAGAGAATTTGAAGGCAACCTATTGTCTCTCTATTGAGAGAGAATAGGAAGGTAACCTAATAATTCTTCTGAGGTTGATGACATGTCAAGGTTAAGATCAAGATACAAGGTCATCATACTTTTGAGAATTAGTCTTAAGGAACATTATCATATCATGAGCATGTGTGTGAAGATGGTGGTCTGGTAAGATGGATACAAATAGGTATGAGGGTATGTTTGAAAATTACCAAGCATGGATATGAAGTGTTGAAACACTCAGGTAATTTTCAAGGTAAACCTTCAAGAGTATGGTCTTAAGCCTAAACATGCAACTACACTAGTCTTAGACTCTTTCTGACCTAATGAGGAGTCTTGAGGTGTTATCAAGAATGAAAATCATTGGTAGAGAATGTGAGAATATGTTTTGTACTCTGTAAACATGTCTATAAGGTATATAATTTTTTAGAGGAGGTTTCTAGGTCAGTTCTTGGCTTAGTCTTTGCATAAAAAAACCTAGTGTGAAGGCACAAGCTTGGTAGCATGATGAGGTGAGCAGTCCAAGGCTTGTGAGAAGAATATTCAAATTATATGAGCATGGTATTAGGTTTTATGACATGATAATGAGGTATTGATAGTAATTCAAGATGTTTCAAGGTATGTTCAAGGTCTAAGTGTGGCTTATAGGCATAGGCCTAATATGCAAGAAGACCTAGAATGGCCTAATGAGGGGTAAAGTTTAGTTTACAAGGTGTAAAATATCATAAGAGAATTATTATAGGTTTGGATGTTGTATCAATTTTTTTGACCAAGTTTGAGGTCAAAGTCTAAAGGAGAAAGCATGAAAATTGGTGTTGAGGTTTTCTCTGTGAACAAAATGAGGCAGTACAGACTTGAAAAGGATTTTATTATGCTCATTGGCACGTGAAAATTTTTAGTGAGATCTTGATCAGATCATGATAGTTGAGTAAGGGTCCTATATTTAATTTAGTGTCATTTGTTTTGGATTTGAGGAGCACTCCTTTATGAATGATTGCTAAGAATGGAAGGCAATCTAAACCTTCCTAAAACCCTCATAATGACCTGATATGGAAGAAATGATTCGAAAGTGCTCAAAATGGTCTTGTTGACCTAGTATTATGATTTGAGGTTGTATTAAACTCTTCTAGGTACCTCCATGTGGCATTGGTCTGTCATAAGAGTGAGTGGAAACTACAAGAAACCCCTTATTTCTTGGATTTTTCATGTAGCAGGTAGGGTTGACCAGGTCACAACATGAAAATGATTGGAGGATGATGTGTGAGAATTTTATTTAATGATAATGTAACTTTATTATCAATTTTTATACCTTAAATATGATAAACTGGACATGTAAGTTGACCTATCGTTAAATAGGCCTAATGAGGAAGACATTGAGAAAACTAGGCAAAAATGAGAATGAGATTAAGGATGTGTTAAAGTAGACTAGGGATGGATACAAATGCATGGGTTTATTATTAAATACCTATATAACATATCCCATTGGTTTATAATATTTTTATATTCTCATTTACAAGCAAAAAGTTGTTCTCAAAGTGACTTGTCTAACACAGTGAGGTTTATGTAGGGTGAATACATGAGATTGGTTTGTAAGACCAATATTGATATTTAAAATTATAGTTTATCTATTTAAATATGTTATAAGGATGATAAATTATCATATAAACCCATTTATAGTTCATAAAAGTGTTCTCAAATGTGTTCTAAGTCTTGGTTTTCATGACTGTGTTTTTGGAGTTATAGGCAGTTTTTTGTATGTAAGTGAGAATGATGTTCCTGAGTATTTTTACATAGAGTTGAAGAATAAAATACACATTAAGTTTTTATTTAGGTTTCATATGTTAATTTTAATACATTTTCCTTCATGATAAATTCCTTTGAAGGTGTGAAAAGTCAAAGGTACTTGACTAGGTTCTTTAGGCCTGTTTGTAGTTCTAAGTGAGCATATGAAAGTGGTGTGTTTTAGGTCTTTTGCCCTATTTGATGAAATTTAATATACTTTGATTTTAAATTTAGGTCATTTAGGTTTTATCCATGTGATTTTTTTATATTTTTGTGTGTCAAATTTGAATGTATTATTGATTTTTTCAAGATAGACTTTCTAACCGTGAAATGGCCTAATTACGAGTAGACCTAATAGTGTGGTTCAAGGAGTGAAATGAGATAAATGGTGTTTGGGACATAAGGTGAGATTATCAGGCATATAATTTAATCATTTTTGAATTTATTCATCCATTTTTTTTTATTTTTTAGGTGTTTCAAGGTAGTCAAGGTGAAACATGTGCTTTGAGAAGGCCTATATTAGGCCTAAAGGTGATTTTAGTCCTTATGGGTGGTGACCGACCTATGTAATGGTTGTTTAAATTATGAAACATGTTTTTTGATACATTAAAATGGTGATTAATTTATTTATAGTTTTTTTCTGACCAAGGTGGGTGAGAGCAAGAGTCAAGTATAAAGAGAAGGTCTAATATGCCTAATTTGACTAGTTAGGATATTGAAGATATGAGCAAATGATTTAGAGTTTTGGAAACCAGGTAGAAGGAATAAATACCATAAAATAGGTGTGTTTAATATTTAATGAGGTTATAATAGTGATTATATAGGTGATGATCAAGTTCATATGACCTAATTCTGCCAAGAAATGGCTAGTTGAGCGAAGAGGCCTAATAGGCTATTTGAGAGATATAGAAGAGTGAGAGGAGAAAAAGAAGGTGGTCATCATAAGTTGAATAAGAAAAAGGTTTTCAAATTTTATCAGAGGTTATATGTATCTTATTTTGTGCTAATTTACCTAAGGGGTTGGTGCCTTCTTGCAAGTTGGTACTTGCTAAAGGACTAGTTGAGTTGGTGCTTGATTGGTGAGGGGCTAGTGATCCTTATGGGGTTGGTACCTCACTAAATATTGATTCATTTCTTATAGGACTATATTCCAAGTTGTGTTTCAATGGTTTTATTCCCATTTAGGTTTTCCCACATATATCTTATGTTCATATGTTATATGCTTATGTGGATGCTTTTTTATGCATTGGTTGATATGTGTGTTTGAATGAATGCTTCATGAATGATAAGTGAAATTGAAAGATTGTTTTAAGGGAAATGATTCACCCCTCATCTCAGTATTTTTACTTCCAACACGTTCTTAAATGATTCTATAGACATATTGTGATTCAACATTTGTCTTTGCAACATACTATATGATGATCGCATCCTCACTAGTACTAGTTTATGCATGCGTATCTGATGCACCCTATTTTTAGGAAACCATATAATACTTATTTTAGTTCATGTTTATGAATTTATTTTAACTTAGGTTTCACTTTTGAAAATTATATATCCCTTTGAAATATAATGACTTGACCTTAAAGTTCAAATTTTACACATTGATGCATAATAAAAGTTATTGCTTTCACTTGGTATATTTGTTATTGATCAAGAAAAGCATTGTATGATTGAGTAGTATGTACCACATGAAATAAATTTTGAATTATCTTTGGTCCCACTCTAATAGATAAAAATAAAATAAGGGGATACCTTATATCAATTAAATCTTGGATAATTTGTTTCAAAGTGATAAAACTATTCATAAAGTGTCCTTTTAGTCTTTGAAAATCACAATATGCAATAGAGTAAAAAATGTTAGGCAATGGTATTAAAGTATTAAATTTCCTTGCTGGAGGTAAAATAATTATGTTGAATTCAAGTATCTTTTTCAAGACAATTTGAGAATTTTCACTTAACCTTGTAAATTTTATATGCTCCTTTTGAGATGACACAAGCTTCTTATATAGTTGCTATGTGCAATTGATCATTCTCATATCATCATTCTTATGTAGCGTTTCATGGTCATTGATTTTAGCATTAATATTTGGTTTGTGTTGAATTTTTGTACTATGTGAAGCACATGAACTATATGTAAGCATGATGGCCTATAAAACCTTGATCTAAAAGTTTCTAATCACATGACAAAATTCATTGAAATATTGATAAGTGTTGAAAACTACTTTGTACAAGATAATTGATAGTAGACTATTGATAAAAAGGATTTAAATCTCACTATCTAGTGGGTGATAAGTCATCTTAGTTACCATGGTATTGAACCTAATACTTAATCTCTAATGTATTCATTGTATTTTGTCTAAGTGGAACCAATTCTATATGTGTAACCTTCTGGGAAATGTTGATTTTAAAATGCGTTAACAATTAGAGGTTCAAAGGAATGTATGGAACCATAAAATAAAGCATAAAATCAAGCAAATGCATAGTCCTTTAAACTTAAACTTAGTTAATAGTGTATCATCATGTGAAGTATATTGACAAGAAGTGATCTAATATAGTGAAAAGGGTCTTCTTGTCCAGTATACGATGCAAACTTAGGAGAAATGAAACCAATTGGAAAAGGATAAGCAAACACATTATGAGCCAAAGGGTTAAAGAGTATATCATGAGTAGAGACCCTATCCCTAGGATTTTGAGACCCTTTAGAAAGAATTTTAATTTGTTGTTGTAAATATGTGAGGCTTGTGTAAAGGTGGTAAGGTTTGTGTGTCATTTTTAATGTTACTCGTAAATCTCTAAAATATTCCAAAATCCCAAAAAATAGGCTTGTGAGGCTTGTGCACATATCTCTAAAATATTCTTCTTATCTGGAACCCCAATCAACCCAAAAACATTATAAAACCTTAAAAAAGGGTAGTAAACCGGTGGGCTTGCCTCAATCATACTCATGTCCTTAGGAAAGTTTTTAATCAAAACTCAATATAATTCAACAAGCAATCATGGTAATGCAAGCCCTAATCCTCATATGATCTTTCACTACATGAGAAATTAGAAATGAGAAAATATGAATTTTTAGAATGGGAATTTATCCTAAGAAATTTAATTCTAGCCTTAGATTTCTACTTTTCACTCTTAGCCTTTTCTTGTAATTCTCTTTATTTTCATTCTCATCATCTATGAACTAATGCACATGTGATTTATAGAATTATCATATTCAATTTAGGACCTTATTGGCATGAAATATAACACATAATGGTATAAACTATGAAAAAGTGGCACAAACACTAGAGAAAACAAAAAGAAGAGTCAAAGGGATCCAAAGGGGACCAAGATCATAGTGGTATGCTCCTAGTCAATTAGGAGTGTATTGATACACTCCTAGTCAACCAAAAGTGTAATGTTATGCTCATTTAAAAAATCCAAAATAATCCATAAAACATAAGGGAACATGGAGAGACACAGGGAAAACTAGAGAGGAGAGAGAAAACCAAAGAAAATGGGAAAAAATAAGGCCCAACATAGAGAAACATGCATCAATAAGAGCCTAATTAATATAGACTTATAATTGTCCATATACATTAGTACCCTAAATCAATTCAAAACTAGCTCCAAACCAAAATTAGGTGCCTACATCTTCCAAGACAATTTATGATAGCAACCCTATAAGTTAATTGGTTATAATTCAACCATTGAGGTGGAAAGGGTGAAAAGGATTTTTAGGCAATTTTTATGAATGGTTTTGTTTGAAATAGTGACATAATGGAGTGTAAGAGTAGAAGATATGTTAAAAATGAAGCAGTCATAGATCCCACAAGGAATATTCTACATATATAAGTTGCAAAATAGGATCTATACACCTGTGGTGCATTTGAAGGAACCTCTTAAAACAAGCATGACAAAGTTACGATTTGTTTTCCATAAAGCTAAGGGTTCTCTAGATTATTCATCCCATCAATTACAAAGTTCAGGGACCTTAACAAGCTCTACTTTCACTATAATAAGTTGAGTAGATAAATATCCATGTAAATTTCAAATCTTATGTAGTTTTTAGGTATTTATATCAATGTTTCTAGAGATTGATTCCATATCCATACATCAAGGTTAATTTTTATTTTTTTGTTTTCCTTTTTATTTTTCTAAAATAGAGCATTTATTTTTTCATGTTTAATATTATGATGAGATTTTTTTATGTTGCAGTCTTACCACTTTTGTAAAATCATTTGATTGGTTTCATACCAAAGGAGTTGGGAATTTAAAGGGACTTGTTATCCTTGATTTATAAAATATTTCATTAACATGAGATATTATGTCTTAATTCAAAAACTCACCTTATTCACAAGGGTGGACCTTGACTCAAATTATTTACGAGGATCAATCCATGAAATTCTCACAAATATTAAGTAGATAATGACTTTGGACCTACAAAATAACAATCTCCAGGATGGTTCCTCAAGGTAGGGTTTTCAAGATTTCATTTTTCTAGTGATTTTCTTTGTATGAGGAATTTTATTACATAGATCATCATTTCTAGTGAGATATATGCATTTTCCCTAGATTTGGCTTTATTTACCCCCCATAAACTTTCATTGTTGATTATGATTTTTTTTCACAAATGTCTAGTTTGATCTCATTGCATGCGTAATGACAAACTATTGTAACTCATACATGACAAAAATAGATAGATCAATGATGAAACCATTTAGGAAAAATCATGCAGAACACTAATAATTACATCTTGGTGTTGTCCAAATGATACACAAACTAGGAAATAAGAATCTATGTTCTCAACAAATGTTTTTACAATACATTGTGCATTTTTTGGCCATTCCATTAAACAATAACTCAAGAAAATGTGTATTCATAAACACTTCCACTTATGAAGAATGCACATTCATTCTAGGACCTTTAATTTTGTTATATCAATAACCTGACCACTCTAACAGCGGTGTTGGTGTATTTTAGCTAATATATTAAGCATTTAACATCTATCAACAACATTTATTTGATGAATTCACTTCTATCTACAAATAAATGGGGTAAAATCACAATCAAGATCAAAGTTGCATGCCATATGCTTTGTCAATTATAAAACACATTTAGATAATGAAAATTATTGTTGAAAAAATGCTCTACTATATGTTTTGTTTTTTAAAGCTAAAATAGTCTTAAGATTAGTTTCTTAACATGTCAAGATGCGTACACATTCCATCGCAAAACCATAAGACAAAATGAGTTGATATTTGATTATCACATAAACCTAACATAGAGTCATATGCAAGTTACTATTGAGGAATTGGAATCTAATGTCCAACACTCTATCACAACATCTTCGAAGAAAAAAAAGTCATAAGGATTTATATGAAATTTTTTACATACATCTTAATCTACCTTTCCATAATTCAATAATATATATAAATAAAATAAGACCATTCGAAATTGGTAAACTTTCATTCATAACTGAATATATAACATATTACAAATAAATACTGAATAAAAAGCAAGAAGAAATTGTTTAAGATATTGTATTTAAAAAAAATACAACTTTGAAAATCCAATCTCATTTGAAACATTTTCTTAATCAATTTGCACAATTTTCATGGTTGTGTTCCAATCTCATTCATACATTTTGTCAAATGCTTTGCCCTTTATTTTTGTTTCGTTTCAAACTTATTTTGACAAATTGTCAAACACTTGCATGTTTCTCATTCAAACATTTTGTGAAACACTTTGTAAATTTGTTTGTGGTTTGTAATTTGATGGAAATTGTTCATTATATGTCAAATGAGTATTTTTGAATATTGTTTAAAGTAAAGTCTTTGTTGGTATTTCTAAATAGAAGAACACAATTTTCAATTATATGCTCTTCATTTTTTATCTATAAGAACCACTGTGTTCTATAACCTACAATCAAATTGTGTTGTATTTTGTAATGTAGAATTCAATTTTTGATATGCATTGAGGGTAAAATTGTGTTTCTTTTTCATTGATGTCTTTCCTAATCATAATAGGAACATTTCGATTGTTCATTTTTCTCATAGGAATATGTCATAGGCTTGAGTTTGATAAGTTGGTATTTTTTGATTGATGGGATTGCTTTGAAATGGATGAATAAAGCATTTGAGAAGTCATTCATATTAAGAATAGGCTAGAAAGTCGAATATCAATAATCTTTGTATAATAATTTTTTAAGCATATTTTTTTAATGGACATAAATTTCCAAAAGAGAAAAACAGTGTTGTTGCAAATGTGGTATAATCTTCTTTGTTGTGTGGATAGGAAATATGAGGTTTAGTAAAGCTAAAGGTCAATCGAGTAGACACTCTTCTCAATAAGAAATGGATCTTACAAATGTGATTATTTTCTAGAATCCGCGTTTAATATTATAGTTAACATTTTTTTTTTGGACTTAAACTTCCAAAAGAGAAAATCAATGTTGTCGCAAATATGGTATAATCTTCTTTGTTGTGCAGATAGGAAATATGAGGTTCAACAAAGCTAGAGGCCGATCAAGTAGACACTCCTATAAATAAGAAATGGATCTTTAAAATGTGATTATTAATTTTCTTTCTGAATTTATGCAATTATACATAATAATATTTTCTTGGGGATTTTAAAATGATTCATTATTTAGAATATATTGATGATTTATTTGTGTGAAAGTGTGACACAATGACTATACATTTATAAATTTATAATTTTATGTTTTATTTTTAAAGTCGATAATAAATATGTTGATATCGGTAATTATTTTTATATTTGTGTAAATTCATAATATATGATTTGGATTTAAATATTTTTAAATATTTATATCTGTAATTATTTTTATGTATATGTAAATTTATAATACATAGTATAAATTTAAATATTTTTTAATATTGATCAATTTTATTTAAAATTAAAATAGAGTTATATATTTATTATTTAATATTTAATATTTTATATAATTTTATTAAAATCTATTGATAAATTATTTTTATTAATTAATAATTAAATAGATTTATAGTATTTAAAAATTGTTAGATACAATTTTGAATGCTTTATATATAGATGTATTTAAGATATATATAAGATATCTAGGTTGGATAATTATACATACATAAATGAATCAAAATACATTTTAAATAGTTAATTGGTTAGTTACATTCTTTAAATAATTTTACCTTAAATAATTATAAATAATTAATTGATTAGTTTTATATATATATACACACACACACATATATATACTGGATAATTATACATACATAAATGAATCAAAATACATCTTAAATAGTTAATTGTTTAGTTACATTCCTTAAATAGTTAATTGATTAGTTACATTTCTTAAATAGTTATATCTTAAATAATTAATTCGTTAGTTATGTTGTTTATTTATGTTTATATTATTTTTTTACCGATCCATTGAACATTTTTTTAAGGGTGACAGTTATATTAATAAAGGATTATAGTAAAAAATATATATTTAATAACTTTATTTATTTTTAAATTAATTATTGTAAATTTTGAAGGACACTTTGGAATAGATAATAATTATTTTTAAAAAATAACAAATTAAAATTAAAAATGAATTTTATTGGTAATAAGTTATAAGAGATGGAGATATCCAAAGACTACATTTTTTACGTGGATAAATATATAAATGGTTGTTAAATTTAAATAATGGACCCTTTCCCTGGTTGTAAAAGGACTCACCTGATAAATTTAGAAAAGTGTTTCATTCAAAACCAAGGTGTTACTGATATACTTCTTAAGTGTGCTATAGTAAAATTTAATTTTTGTTTTCATAGTCCACTTTATAAATATAATTAATAAAATTCATTAAGTGAAGTGTTCAAACCAATGACACATACTAAAAAACTAGAATATGATAAACCTTTAAAAGTTTTCATTGATGGATACATGAACAAAGCTTATGAAATGGAAAGTTTTTCACTTATAGAGATAGCTAGATCGTGGTCATATAATCCCAAGCGAAGGAGAGATAATAAATGGGAGGTCAGGAGTGTGACAACTATTGTGAGTGTTCCCAAGGTTTACTATAGTGTTAGTGCAGGAATCAGAAAAATGGGTTGATTTATGTTGGTTAGAGTTATTGCTTTACAAGCTATTTCCTAATATAAAAAGAGATATCAGACTTGATGATGATATAATAACATCAAATTGGGAATCATTGAATTACAATCCTTGGCATGTGGAGCAGAGGACTATGCCAGATGACCATAAAAATCAAAGCAATGTTGAACGTGATGATGTTCAATCCGTTCATCAAAATACAATGGAATATGAGTGGAAAATCATATCAAGGCTACATCATGGGTTAATTATGGAAGTATCAAAATTAGATATGTTGGGAAGAAGAGATCTTGATAGACAGGCACCTTGGAATCATGAATATAAAGGACAAGAATACACAACTTCAACTATAAATTTCATAAGCATAATGAAAGACAATGGGTTACTCATACCAGATGATATAACAAGTAATATTTCATATGGAACCTTAGGTGCCAAACACAAAAAAGGCACTTGATACAATCATGAGACATTTTTTCAAACTCATAATATCGCACCACTATGCATGATAATTCAAGGAACAATAGGAATAGGAAAATCACCTCTAATTGGTGCCATTGGTGAAGCTTTTGAAAATGAATCATCAACTTTGCAACGTTGTCCACTTCTATTACTTGCACCAACAAGAGTTGCAACATTTAATATTGGTGCTTCGACAATCCACTCAATACTATGAATCTCAATCGCAGCATTTTCAAAATTAGAAGGAACAAGATCCACAAGTTTTCAAGAAGAAATGGGGCATATAAAATACATATTGATTGATGAAATGAGTTTCATTAGGGAAAAATGTTACAAAACATAGATGCATGATTTTGTCAAGTATTTCCAGAAAATGCAAATATGAGTTTTGGAGGTAGATCAATTATTTTATTAAGAGATTTGGATCAGCTACCTCCTGTGAATGATAAAGCACCATACAATAGTAACAAACATGGAAAGTGACGACCAAAAAAGGTTTCGATTGACGATCAAAAAAGGTTTTGACATCTGCTCACAAATCGTAGAGTGCACACCGACGATTGATGATTGAAAACTATTGATGTCAAAGACAAATAGTGTATTACACCCAAGCATTAGGGAAGATTTTGACAATGCTATTCATTTATTTACAACAAATGATAATGTGAAAAATCATAACAAAATGAAATTACAATCATTAAAATGATCGATTACACAGAGCATTGCTACTAGAATAAGTAGTACCAATCCATCAGGGGGTCAGAACGATAAATTAGATGTGGAGTTATTAATATCTAAGGATGTAAGGGTGATGTTAACCTCTAATCTATGGATAGAAGCGGGGCTTGTAAATGGATCTCTAGGATATATTTGAAGTATAGTATACAAACTTGGAAGTTCCCCACCAGAGCCACCTACTTATGTTATGGTAGAATTTGATAATTACTCTCAAAAGTCATTCGTAGATGTAGTTCCACATACAATTCCAATTATACCAATACAAAGGGGATGAACACGACAACTACCTTTAAGACTGAGTTGGGGATTATCAATACATAAATCACAAGGATTGACTCTTTCTAAAACAACAATTGATATAGGGTATATAGAAAGATCAAAATTAACATTTGTGGCCATCTCACATGTAAAATAATGTTTACTCAATTCCTTAGACCTACAATAATGTTACATGTTTAATATCACATATATTATATCTATTTTCACATTTCGATATATATTAAATTATTTTCTTTAATTATCATTGAATGTGATATATATTTCTTATTTGAATGAATATGAAATGATGCATTAATTGGTATTTATTGTTAAATGTGTATGCCACCCCTATAGGTGTTACTAGATATCTTAAATACATTTATCTAAAATACGTCAAGAGATATCTATCTCGAGGTGCCTATCAAACATACATCACAATATAGGAGCCTCAAAATTGATATCTCTCGGCGTATTTTAGATAAATGTATTTAAAATATCTATGTTAATATATCTATTGATGTGATGTTTCTTTATGTAGGTGTGGTCATTTTTTGACCACTTTTAAAACTTTTTCCTAAATATCTTTACTCTCGTTATTTATGCTCGTACGTTATGACTTTTCCACCCACTTCTTTATATGATTAACATTATACCATATCTTATTTAATATATAAATACTCTTTAATTTTAATTTAAAAAAACTCAAAAAAAAAAAAAAAAAAACAAATAAACTTCAATCATCACTACGTATCAATGGAGGGTCTTGTCTCATCTCTCAAGTACTTACCCAGGCGCAACAGGTAGGGATTGAACCTACGACTTTCTGCATAAGAATGGAACGCTCTATCCACTGATCCGCAGGCACAGTGTTAAGTTTGATTGATAAAAGACGAATTTGACATACTCAATTGATTACCAGAACCAATTTGCATAGAGGTGGACGTGCCGGAGTGGTTATCGGGCATAACTAGAAATCATGTGGGTGTGGGCTCTTGGACGAGGATATGTTTCGCTGATCCTGTCCTTATCTTTAATAAATGTAACATACAAGGAAATGACGGAGCTTTTGTCAGATGTATTAATCAGTTGGAAATGATCCGGGGGTTATAATTATAGTTTTCTTATAGTTTGGTGGTTAGCATTATGGTTTCCTTTACAGATTAATTTCTGGGCACATCGCAATAGTGATATAAACGGGGATGTAGCTCAAATGGTAGAGCGCTCGCTTTGCATGCGAGAGGCACGGGGTTCGATCCCCCGCTTCTCCATTTGTGTTGGATATCGTCAGTGCTCCACGTATTTTGATTCTTTAGCTATTCATATATAATTCAATGCTTTTCTTTTTTGAAATTTGTATTTGGTTTTGGGGGTTTAATTTTCCACTTCTTTTCCGTAAATTTGATTTAGAGTGCAGGAGACCTTCACCGGGGAGGTAGGGTTTGAATTGTCAATCTCACATTGACAATGTACTCAACTGAAATTGATCAATCTATTAATTGTACTTTATATCTAGAATTTAATCTTATTTCATTCATTATTTAACAAAAGTTAATAAATACGTGTTTTAGGTTTTTAAGAGAAAATATGTTAAAATAAATTTTATATTTTGATGCCTCATTTTTTTTCATATTTATAATATACTTAATCGATGTTCATTAGTCTATCGATTGTATTTTATATATAATTCAATGCTATTTTACTTATTATTTAACAAAAGTTAAATAAATACATGCATTCAAGAGAAAATATATGAAAACAAGTGTCGCGATATAATTTTAGTCCTTGCTCTTAAATGAAATTATATAAAATATAGTATATTGAGTCTATTTATTACAATATTTTTGGTTTGAAATAGATGCTCTGTTTACACTTTAGTTTCATGGTGATTCAAATCTTTCGATGTAAAAATAGTTTGAAAATGACAATACAATCATTTTAAATAGTAGCACTTGCTCCAAAGGTGAAAGTTATACCGGAATATATATAATATTTTGTTTTGGTGGAGGGGTTTTTTAAGCCAAGGAGTGTGAAAATTTGGTTAATGCATTGTCTATATATTTTTAATTAATATTTGTTAATGTGAGGTATTTTAGAAGTTAGTCATACTTTGAATTTCAACATATAGTAGGCAAATGATGGGTAAGTGGGGTCAATGGCATTTGAACCCTGTTAGACAGTAGGAAGATGGTAGGTAAAGGTAGTAAACCATATTATGTGAAGGTTAATTATGTATTTCAAGAATATATGTATTTGATTAGCCACAAGGATCAAACATAACATACATATTTCATAAGCTAAAGATTATTTGATAATTTTGAAGATCAATTTTTAAAAATAAGGTGTTCCCAAAAAAAAATTAGTTTTATGCTTACTCATCATTATAATCTATTATTTGTTTATTTCTGAAATATGGATAAAGATATTGACATTCTATGTAATTCAATAATTTTGTTTAATGCTTCGACACATAAAAATAAAAACCAAAACACTTTTTTCTTTTCATTATTATTCACATGAGATTATAATTTTCGCTAATGAATTAGATTTTGATAAAGATATCCACAAACAATAATTACATAAATATTAATATAAAAATTGTATATTGGGAGTTTCAAAATGAAAAGTCAATACATATCCATCCTATAAATCAAACACATTTCTTGGATACATATAAAATAATAACCCGAATTTATATGTGGCATATGTCTATCATAAGTATTATTGCTAAACTTTAAAAATAGTAAAGGAAGAATGATTAGTAAAATAAGTATTTTAAAAATAATTTATAATATTAAAATAATAATAAGGTGTAATAACTTGTAGTAACTTGTCATTGTCATTGCTTCTTTTTCATATTTTGAGACTATAATTCTATGTTTAATTTTAATACTTGTTATGATCTTATTGGACAATTTAAATTGTTTTTTTATTTTAATTGAAAAATGAGTTGTTTCTCCAAAATATTAGTCTTGTCATCTTACATCAACTAGTAAAAAGTCAAGAAAATATTTTTTTTCAAATTTTTCTTTTTATAAAATACATTATAAATGTAAAACCAATGTAAAAACTTTAGGAAGTGAGTAAAATATTTGAAAAGCATATTTTTCAAAACAAAATAATCGAGTGATGGGATTACAATAGTACCCGCAGATCGTGTCCTAATAAATTATAGCTTTTGATGTTTCATAGATCCTCTCATATCTATAAGCCTCTCCCAAGGTTCTTTCTTAATCAATTCCGATAAAAAAAAAAGATAAATGAAAGAAACAATCTTCTAGATATATAACATTGTGGAAGCAAAGTTTTTGATAAAATAATTTTGAAGAAGAAACAAGATAAATGAAACAAACAATCTTCTAGATATATAATATTTAAGAAACAAAATCTCTTACAAAACATTAGTAAAGTCCAACAACTCATGAAAGAAAAGAACCAATATAATCATATTCTTAATATTAACTTTCTTATGAAAAACACTCAATTTGAAATGTATAAATTATTCTAAATTTATTAATTTTAATATGTCTTTTGATATATAAATAAATAAATATAATTTAGAATTTTGTAACCTTTGTTTTGAATTTTATAATCCTTAGTGTACTACTACCATTGCACTTTGTACAAGTCTAAACTTTTAACTAGGCTCCTTCCTTAGATCGTACAAATCTAAAGTTACCAAGAGTTAAAAGGATTGAATAATGAACTATAAGTATATGAATGCCCTTTAAATGAATAGAATGTTTTTCAAGGAGACTCTGATTTACCATATCAACAAATTTCAATCATAGTGGCTTGATTGGAGCTAGCAATGAAACATGGGAGTGGTAATCTAATTGGCTTGGGCAATAAAAGGATACAAAGTTACAAATGATTTTTGATATTATAATATATTGTAGAAGTTAATGAAGGTATTAGAAATATATAAGAAAGATGTACAAAATCAATTAGTCAGATGCTATTAATTTTATAAATATTATGATTTTATAAATATTTTTAGATATAGATGCAATGAGGATGATGAATTTTATGATCTCTATTAAAATATGTAATTTCTGTTTAAATTTTTTCAAAAAAATATAATGGAAGTTGTTTTTGTTGACATTAACTTTTTAATGTTTAAAATTTTATTGATTAAAGTTCTTTACCAATCTTTGAACTCTTTTTATTTGAAATACATTGAAAAATTTCAGTTATAAATATATTAAAATAAAAAAATATAAAATAAGATGTAAAATTAAGAGAAAAATTATTATCAACAAGTAATTTTTTTAAAGAAAACTTGTCCAGTTAATACTAATATTTAATTGGGTAAACAATTTGTTTGATGAGTATTTAGATTCAAAATAAAATAAAATAAAATAATTTAGTTTGATTTAGGAATTCATGAACCAAGTTATAGTAATTATAAATATCCACATAAATATGTCTTATAATATTATAATAAAGTTAGGTAGAAATGAATTTCATCTTTAATTTATTTTAGTTATATAACTTACAATATTTTTTATTAAAATATTTTTGAACTAATTTTATTTTATAATTTATGTAAATTAACTCTTAATTTTGTAATCATTATTTTATTTTTAAAGTTAACAAATATATATATATATATATATTTCATTTTTTAAATTTAAAATTGATAACATCTTTATAATTAAATAAATTTCTTTTAACTTTGATAATTTTATTATTCCCAAGTAAATTTTAAATACTTTCTTTAACGTTATCTCACAGATAATTTTGAATCAAATTTGTATCATAAATATTTGTAATTTAAGTATTAAGGTTTCTAACAGGGGGCTTATTGCATACATTCATAAATTGTACAAATAGATACACACCTTTGTTTGCTAGGGGGGATCTTTCTGAAATTGGTATTGTTATATTTAATATACTGCTTAAAAAGCCGAAATGCTAATTCAGTGGATCTGGCCGTGTGGTCACCGTACATGACTTAAAATCATGTTAGCTTGATCCGTGCAAGTTCGAAGCCAGCCACCTATGATGTTAAACAGTTGTTTTGCTCGAGCTGTGCGCTTCGAACCTTTTGCATATCGTTTTTAGGTATGCGAGGGATGCAGTTTTGGGGTGGTTTATTATTTATTTCGGTGTTAATTCAATGTTGGGTGGGTGGGATATGGTTCAACGGTTTTACATCAAGAATGGACTACCCATAAACTATAATTAAGTGTAAGTCTAAATCGAAACTGTTTTGTTCTAGTATAGAAGTTTCAAGAATAATTGAAATTTATAAACAATATTGAATTGTAGTAAATTTGTAGATTGTTTGAGATTGAAAATAAGTATAAACAAAGACTGAAAGAATCTTAAAAAAATTGGGAAGAAATTAATAACTTTGAAAATTTAACTAAAAGGGGAACATTACACCCTTGGGATGATTAAGTGCACATAGAGATCCCTGTGATGATGATGTTATTTATGGATATAAAATTGATGAATCTGATCCTCTATTCCTATGTTTTGAAAACTTTACTAAAAAATTTTAGAATTTATTGTACATCTCTTATAAATCTCTCATTTCTTGAAATCCTAATTAGTTCACAAAACTTTGCAAAACCTTAAGGAGGGGATATTCAATTGAGAGCTTTGCCTCATTCAAATCCTTATCCTTAGGAAAGTTGGCAAGAAACACTCAATGCAATGCAAAAATCAATCATGGTGATGTGACCCTAATCCTTATATGATCTTTCACTATATGAACAATTGACAATGATGCAATATGAACAAAACTTGGAATAAATTCTACCCTAAGCACTTTAATTCTACTCTTAGACTTTTTGTGTATCACTCTTGACCTTTTCTTGGAGCTCTCTTACTTTCCATATGCACTAATGCTCCTATGTATTTATAGACTTCTAAATTCAAATTAAGACTAATGGCATACAAATTGACACACAATAGAAATATATACTGACAAAAGGGGGCACAAACACCAAAGAAAACAAAGGAAAGGATCAAAGGACCCAAATGAAAAGGGGACAATGAATGCATCAATACACTTCTGGTAACATATTGTGATTCGATGTTTATTTTGGTGACATATTGTGATTCGGTGTTTGTCTTTGCAACATACTATCTGATGATTGCATTCTCATTGGTACTAGTTTATGCATGTGTATCTAATGCATCCTATTTTAGGCAACCATTCTAATACTTATTTTGGTTCATGTTTATGAATTTATTTGCACTTACGTTTCATTTTTTAAAATGATATATCCCTTTGAATTATAATGACTTGACCTTAATATTCAAAGTTTACACATTGATGCATAACAAAAATTATTGCTTTCACTTGATATATCTGTTGTCGATCAATAAAAACATTGTATAATTGAGCAGTATGTACCACATGAAATAAAGTTTGAATTGTCTTTGGTACCACTCTAATAGATTTAAAAAAAAAAACAAGGGGATACCTTCTATCAATTAAATCTTGGATAATTTGTTTCAAAGTGATAAAACTATTCATAAAGTGCCCTTGTAGTCTTTAAAAAACACAATATGCAATGGAATCAAAATATTTAGGAAATGGTCTTAAAATATCAAATTTCCTTACTGGAGGTAAAATAATTATGTTTAAGGTTGTTTATTATTCATTTTGGTGTATAGGATTCAATGTTATTTTACATTTTTTTTGGTGGGGAACAGTAAAGTTGTTTTACATCAACAATGGACTACAATAAACTATAAATAACAAGTAAATCTAAATCAATTTTTTTATCTCAGTAAAGGAAGCTTTTAGAATAACTGAAATTTATAAACAATATTGAATTGTAGTAAATTTTTAGATTATCTAACGCTAAAAATAAGTGCAAACAAAGACGAATTAATCCTTAAAAAATTAGAAGAAATTAACAATTTTAAAATTTTGACCAAAATGGAAACGTTACACCCATGGGATGACTAGGTACACACTAGTATGCTCCTAGGGACTATGTTATTTATGGATATAAAATTGATGAATTTGATCCTCTACTCTTATGCTCTAAAAACCTCACTCAATTTTTTTAGAATTTACTATGCATCTCTTATAAACATGTCTCCTTCCTTGAAACCCTAATCTTCACAAAACTTTGCAAGACCTTGAGAAGGGGATATTCATTTGAGAGCTTTGCCTCATTTATATCCTTGTCCTTAGGAAAGTTGTCAAACAACACTCAATGTTGTTCAAAAAGCAATTGTGGTAATGTGAGCCCTACTCCTTATATGATATTTCACTATATAAATGATTGACAATGGTGGAATATGAAGACTTGGAATAAATTCTACCTTGAGTACTTTAATTATACTCTTAGACTTATGTGTATCACTCTTGACATTTTCTTGGAGCTCTCTTGCTTTCCATATGTATTAATGCCCCTATGTTTTAATAAACTTTTAAAATTGAATTAGCACTCTATTGGCACACAAATTGACACATAACACTAAGAATGATAAAAGGGGGCACAAACACCAATAAAACAAAGGGAATGATCAAAGGACACACATAAAAAGGGGAAAATGAGTGTAACAATACACATCTGGTAACATATTGTGATTCAATGTTTGTTTTGGCAACATATTATGATTTGATTTTTGTCTTTGCAACATACTATATGATGATTGCATCTTCACTGGTATTAGTTTATGCATGTGTATTTGATGCACCCTATTTTTAGGCAACCATTCTAATACTATTTTGGTTTGTGTTTGTGAATTTATTTGCACTTAGGTTTCACTTGTGAAACGATATATCCATTTGAATTATAATGACTTGACCTTAATGTTAAAGTTTTACACATTGATGCATAACAAAAGTTATTGCTTTCACTTCATATATATGTTGTCGATCAAGAAAAACATTGTATGATTGAGTAGAATGTACCACGTGAAATAAAGTTTGAATTTTCTTTGTTCCCACTCTAATAGATAAAAAGAAAATAAGGGGATACCTTTTATCTATTAAATCTTGGATAAAACTATTCGTAAAGTGCCCTTGTAGTCTTTGAAATCATAATATGCAATGGAATCAAAATATTTAGGCAATGGTATTAAAGTATCAAATTTCATTGTTGGAGGTAAAACAATTATGTTTCATTCAAGTATCTTCTTCAAGCCATTTTAAAAAACCTTTTGGGATGATAATATGTTAAAAAAAAAGATCTTTTATGTTTTTTTTTTGGCACCCAACTGGAGGGTTCTTATAGTTTCATTCAATTAACTTCTTCAAGACATTTATAGGATTTTACTTTACCTTGTAAATTTCTTATGCTCATTTTGAGGTGACACACGCTTCTTATATTGTTTCTCTATAGTATTGACCATTTTATAGCATCATTTTTATGTAGGGGCTCATGGTCATTTCTTTTCACATTGAGACTTGGTTTGTTTTAAATTTTTATACCATGTGGAACACATATAACATATATATAAACATGTTGGCCTCTAAAAAAATGATCTCAAAGTTTCTAATTGCATGAAAAAGTTTATCGAAAGATTGATAAGCATTAAAATTTACATCATCCTTATTGATTGAGAGTTGAATATTAATAAAATTGTTTCAAATCTTAATAGTTGATAATAGATAATACTTATTTTTACCATGGTCTTGAACCTAAGCACTTAATCTCTGATGTATTCATTAAAGTTATATATAAGTTAAGCCAATCTTATAAGTTTAACCTTTTGAGAAATATTGATTAGTCAAATGGGTCAAGACATCATTAACTAGAGATGAAAATAAATGTATGGAACCACATATTAAGTCATAAAACCAATCAACTACGTAGTCCCTTAAGCTTCTTTATAATAGCTTAGTTAAAAGTTTACCATCATGTGAAAATTTTAAGCAAGAAGTGTAAAATGATATAATATGGTGAAAACGGTCTCCTTTTCCATTATATAATGCAAACTTGGTAGTAGTAAAACCTATTAGAAAAGGATAAGCAAACACATCATGAACCAAAGGATTTAATAGTATATCATGAGAAGACACTATACACACCAAAAAATTACATGGTGCAACATTTTCAAAAAAATTGACGATGATGCAAGAATATATGTATAAGCAAGCTCGGACATGGTTCTCTCTATCATTTTATCTTTTATGCCATTTTTGGCTTGTTTTGAACCCAAATATATATATAAGGTTTGGAGTCTTTGGCCTTAATTTTCAAAGTCCTTGCCTTTGTGACAAAACTACCGGTCTCTGTGATGAAACCAATACTCGTTGTGATGGAACCAATGCTTTCATAACATTCATGCTATGTTGGTTTCATAAATTATCGTCAAGATAACATCTTTGATGTTGTAGTTGGATTATTATTAATTATGGTTTATTTACCATGGGCAATTGTTATGTCATAATTTGTGGGAGTTTTATCATTGTCTAGCCATTTTTTGAATTAACATCCAAGTATTTATTATTCACGTGTTTGGCATGATTTTAGTTGTTTTTCCTCATTGTTCTCTCTTGATTGTGCCTTCCAGATGGCCCATCTTAGCTCTAATTTTATTTTAATCAATCCTTATCAAGTTAACTCAACCCAACTCAAAGTGAAGCTTTAGTTAACTCCCACGTGCAACCTCTTTTCTTATTATATAAATATCTCAATTTTTTTAGGCTTTAGGATCTTATATTTGCATTAGAGATTGAAGCTTTCAATTTTTACATAGCTCTAGCTTTCCTACTTTGAGTTTTAAAAATATTTGCTTCAAATCATCTTTGTGTCACTCTACACAAGTTTGGAGAGGAGAATTCACAAAATTGACAACTAACTCTTTTTTATTCTTCAATCAATCTAATCACTATTTAGTTGATCTTTTATTCAATATTGTATCCTTATTACTTTCTTTTTCTTGTCATATTTTTTTCAGAGTTCCCAATATTGTTATTGAGCAAATGAGCTAGCTACCTAAGGATAATATACTCACAACAACAATCTTCTTTGCCTTCACTTGGTCTCACCATTGATCAGGTTGGAAGTTTTACTTTTAGTTTTTTTTTATTCCTTAGATTAAATTAGTTTATTAGATTAGATTCACATATCAAAAAGATTCAGAAAACTCAAAATAAAAATAAACTAAGCTCTTATCTTCTCAATTTTATTTTTTCACAAAACAAAATTAGTTTATATATTTCAATTTTACTCAAATGTAAATATTTCAAAGAATAGTAATCTTACATCAAACTTAGGGTAGATTATAGGAACAAAACAATTCACTTTCATTTTAAAAATAATTTTACATCCGTATAAACACATATACACCAAAACCTAGACAAATAAAAACTTGCATGTTAAATCTAGCTTCTTTCCTTCACTTCCAGCTGTTCATTTCTCTTTTACAAACATTTCATTTTTAGCAAGTAGTTTAATTTCATTTATTTTCAAAACTCTTGTTAAAATAAGCACGAGTAGAAAATAAATTCAACACAAGCCTTGTCAAGATGAATATAAGCCAAAACCTTGTTTACATCCTACTAAACATTAAGTACCATCCTTACAACATATTCAAAATAAGTTATGCACTTATCCACTTTCAACAAACCTTGATTTACAATTGAATGACACTCGAGTGCCCCTATATCCATAGAGCAGGTTCAATTCCTAGGGTTCTAGTTCTCATTTCAACAAGTGCCCCCCTTTAGAGCAATACCAAATCTAAGCCTTACTTTTCCAATTTCTTTATCCTCAGATCTAGCCTCATCTTATTTCATTAGGTTACCCATCACTCTATCATCTTTTGATCAGATATATCAATTAGACCTTGGGAAGTCGAGTGCAAAATGTTGGTGTGTCATTTTCCATGTTACTAAAAAATCCATCTGCACATGTCTTAGAAATATTCTCCTTCTATAAAACCCCAATCAATCCACAAAAAAATACAAGACCTTAAAAAGGGTAGTTGATTGATGGGTTTGTCTCAATCATACCCATTTCCTTAGAAAAGTTTACAATTAACACTCAATGCAAATCAAC
This sequence comes from Torreya grandis, assembly GCA_037957365.1. Lineage (NCBI taxonomy): Eukaryota > Viridiplantae > Streptophyta > Pinopsida > Cupressales > Taxaceae > Torreya > Torreya grandis. The sequence goes on along the minus strand of JARHVA010002877.1, from coordinate 714,597 downwards.
AAGCAATCATAGTAATGCAAGCCCTAGTATTTATATGATCTTTCACTACATGAGCAATCAAAAATGATGAAATGTGAATATTTAGAATGTAAATCTGTCATAAGCACTTTAATTCTAGCCTTAGACTTCTAGTTTTTAATCTTGACCTTTTCTTAGAATTCTCTTTATTTTCATTCTTATCATAATGCCCTTGTTATTTATATAAATCTCAAAATCAAATTAGGACCCTATTGGCATGTATTTTGATACATAATAGTAAAAAATATAAAAAAATGGCACAAACACTAGAGAAAACAAAGGGGACCAAGAGGATAGTCGTATGTTCCTAGTCAAGTAGGAGTGTATTGCTACACTCCTAGTCAACCATAAGTGTAATGCTAGCTCCTATCAAAAGGCCAAAATAATCCATAAAACATAGGGGAACATGGTGAGACATAGGGGGGAACTAGAGAGGATAGATAAAACCAAAGAAAATGGGAAAAAATAGGGCCCAACATAGAGAAACATACACCCACAAGAGCTTAGTTAATATAAACTAATAATTATATCCATATACACAAGTACTCTAAATCAATGCAAACTAACATCTAAAACTAGCTCTAGATGAAAATTAGGTGCCTACATTTTCAAAGACAATGTATGATAACAACCATAAAAGTTAACTAGTTATAATTCACCCATAGAGGTGGAAAGGGTGAGAAGAATTTTTAGGCGAATTTTATGCTTGGTTTTGTTTGAATGGTGACATAATGGAGTATAAGCTCTAATGGAAATGCAATCTATCATGGATCTTATGGGGAATATCTTACAGACATGGGTTGCAGAATGGGATCTATACAATAATTGTGCATTTGAAGGAGCCTCCTACAAGAAGCATAACAAAGTTATGATTTCTTCTCTGCAAAGCTATAGACTATCTATATCATTTACAAAGCTTGGGTGCTTCAACAAGCTCTACTTGCATTATAATAAATTGAGTATAGAAACACCCACAAAATTTTCAAATCTTACATAATTTTTAGGTATTTATATCAATGTTTCCAGAGATTGATTCCATGTCCAAATATAAATGTTAAAATTTCTATTTTTCCTTTCCTTTTTATTTTTTAAAATGGAACATTTATTTTTTATGTTTAATATTATGATAATATATGTGTGAATTGTGTCCTCACAACTTTGTTTCAATCCTTTGATTGATTCCATACCATGAACACTACCAATTATTAGACATGATTTTATAAGTATGTTTAGATATAGATGTGATGGTGATGATGAATTTTTCAAGAAAATATAATAATACATACATAATGACATCTCACAATTATATTATATTTAAATCCTTTTTTTAAAAGTCTAAAACTATGTAAATCCTTTTTTTAAAAGTCTAAATCTATGTCAATTCTTTAACTATTTGTCTAAATCTATGTCAATTACCTATATAAATTTGGAGGAAACTACAATATTTATAATACTTTGTTTCATGTTCTTAGTGTTTTTTTCGTTACTTTTGTGCAATTTACATGGTATTTGTATAAAATATTATCTTAATTTTATAATAAAATTGTTTATTTTTACAATAAATTTTTTATAATATCAAACACCCACATTAGCAAAATATTTTTCTACCTTGCAATACTTTTTAGCACATTCACTTATTCTTTATTTATATAATTCTTTATTTATATAATTTTGTTTGTTTTTTAATTTATTATATTTTTAATATTAAATATTTTTTAACTTTTTTTTTAATATATAAAATATTTATTTCTATTAGTTTTTAAAAATTATTTTAAATTAAAAAATGTATATTTAATTGATGATGATCTTTAATTAATATTATTTAGATTAAAGAAGACGTTTACTTTAAAAGTCAAGTACTTAACCTAGGACCTTCCATATAGGAATCGAACGTTCTATCCACTGTTACGCAGACATCTCATTAAGTGTAACTGATTAAATAAATTTTTTGATAAGTTCATTTAGCAGGAGCGGATTGATTAGAGGTGGACGTGCCGGAGTGGTTATCGGGCATGACTAGAAATCATGTGGGCTTTGCCCGCGCAGGTTCGAATCCTGCCGTCCACGAAGATGTGTTTTGCTGGTGCTGTGCGTGTTTTTATTAAATGTAGCATACAAGGAAATAACGGAACTTTTGTCAGTTGTATTAATCAGTTGGAAATGATTCGGGGTTTAGAAAAATGGTCTCCTTTACAAGTCAATTTCTGACCACATCGCAGAACCAGTATGAACGGGGGATGTAGCTCAAATGGTAGAGCGCTCGCTTTGCATGCGAGAGGCACGGGGTTCGATCCCCCGCATCTCCATTTGTGTTGGATATCGTCAGTGCTCCACGTATTTTGATTCTTTAGTCTGTTTAGACTAGTTTTCGTATATATGATTCAATGCTTTTCTTTAAAAAAAAATTTTTTTTTTAGGGGTTTAATTTTCCACTTCTTTTTAATAAATTTTATTGAAATCGATTGATCTATTAATCATACTTTATATTTAGAATTCAATTTTATTTCACCCATTATTTAACAAAAGTTAAATAAGTACATGTGTTTAAGAGGAATTATGTAAAAATATATTACATTTTTTGATGCTTCAACATACTCAACCAATGTCATTTAGTACCCTATATACAATTTAATATTATTTAACAAAAGTTAAATAAGTACATGCACTTAAGAGAAAATATATGAAAATAAGTGTTGTGATACGGTTTTAATACTTGCTCTTAAAAATAATAATAAAAAATATAGTATAGTGAGTCTATTTATTACAATATTTTTGTCTGAAATAAATGCTCTATTTGGACATTAGTTTCGCTGTGATTCAAATCTTTCGATGTAATAATAGTTTGAAAATGACAACACAATAATTCTACATAGTAGCTCTTGTCCCACAGGGGAAAGTTATACCAAAATGGATGTAAAATTTTGTTTTGGTAGAGGGTTTTTTTAAGCCAAGGTGTGTGAAATGTTGGTTAATGTATTGTCTATATATTTTTAATTAATATTTGTTAATGTGAGGCATTTTAGGAGTTAGTCATACTTTGAATTTTTAACATATAGTAGGCAAATGATAGGGAAGGGAGGTCAATGGCATTGGAAATCTATTAAACGGTGGGAAGATGGTAGGTAAAGGTAGTACACCACATTATGTGATGGTTAATTACGTGTTTAAAGAATATACATATTTAGTTAGCCATAAGGATCAAACATAACATACATATTTAATAAGCCAAAGAGATCAATCACACAAAATAAATTGAAATAAAATATAAATATTTGATAAGCTGTAAATTACAAATTTAAATAAAACATACATATTTGATAACTCTAAAGATCAATTTTAAAAAATAAAAAAAGTGTTTTAAAAAAAATAATTAGATGTATACTTACTCATCATTATAATCTATTATATGTTTATTTCCAAAATATAGACAAAGATGTTACATTCTATGTAATTCAATGATTTCGTGTAATGCTTCAACACTTAAAAATAAAAATAAAAATAAAAAACCAAAACCAAAACACTTATTTCTTTTCATTATTATTCACATGAGATTATAATTTTTGCTAATAAATTAGATTTTGATAAAGATATCCACAAAAAATAATTTTGTAAATATTAATATAAAAATCGTATAATGAGAGTTTCAAAATGAAAAATCAATACATTTCCATCCTATAATCCAAAGACATTTTCTTGAATACATACAAAATAATAACCCAACTCTATATGTGGCATATGTCTATCATAAATATTATTGCTAAACTTTGAAAAGAGCAAAGGAAGGATGATTAGTAAACTAGCATCTTAGAAATAGTTTATAGTATCAAAATAATAATGAGGAGTAACTTCTTATTGTTATTATCTCTTTTTCATTTTTTAAGATGATAATTTTATGTTTAATTTTAGTATTTGTTGTGATTTTTTTGGATAATATAATTTTTTTTTTTTTTTTTCTTTAAATTGAAAAATGAGTAATTTTCTTAAAATATTAGTTTTGTCATTTTACATCAACAAAAAAAAAGTCAAAAAAAAAAAATTCAATTTTTTTTTATAAAATATATTGTAAATGTAAAACCGATCTAAAAACTTTAGGAAGTGAGTAAAATATTTGAGAAACAAATTTTTCAATACAAAATAATAGAGTGAGGGGATTACAATATAGAACAAGAAATTAATAAAATATATTTTTTGATGTTTCATAGATCCTCTCATATTTATAAATCTTTCACAATTTTTTTCTTAATTAATTTTGAAGAAGAAACAAGATAAATGAAAAAACAATCTCCCAGCTACATAACATTGTGGATACAAAATCTTTGACAAGATATTTTTGAAAAAGAGATGAGATAAATTAAAAAAACAATCCTCTAAATATATAATATTCGAGAAACAAAATCTTTTATAAAACATTGATAAGATTCAACATCTTATAAAAGAAAAAACCAATATAATTATATTCTTAATATTAATCTTCATATGAAAAACACTCAATCTGAAACACGTGAATTATTCTAAATTTATTAACTTTAATATGTTTTTTGATGTATATATTATTTAAAATTTAGTAACCTTTAATTTGAATTTTATAATCCTTAGTGGGCTACGACCATTGCAGATTGTACAAATCTAAACTTTTAATTAGGCTCCTTACATAGATTGTACAAATCTAAATTTTTAATTTGAGTTAAAGGATTGAATAATGAATTATAGGTATATGAATATAATGTTTATCAAGGAGAATGTCATTTACCATATCAACAAATTTCAATCATAGTGGTTTGACTGGAGCTAGCACTAAACCATGTAGGGGTGGTAATCTAATTGATTTGGGCAATAAAAGGATGCAATGTTACAAATGTTTTTATATATATTATAATATAGTGTAAAGGTTAATGATGGTATTAAAAATATATAAGAAAGATGTACAAAATCAATTAGTCATTTGTTATTAATTATTGTATATGATTTTATAAATATTTTTACATATAAATGTGATAGTGATGATGAATTTTATCATCTCTATTAAAATATGTAGAAAATGTAATTTATTTTTAAATCTATTTAAAAAAGTATAATGAGAATTATTTTTGTTGACACTAACTTTTTTATGTTTAAAATTTTATTGATTAAAGTTCCTTACCAATCTTTAAACTCTTCTTATTTGAAATACATAGAAAAAAATTAATTATAAATATATCAAGATAAAAGATATAATGAAATATAAAATAAGATGTAAAATTAAGAGAGATTATTATCAACATGTAAATTTTTTAAAGAAAACTTGATCAATCAACACCAATACTTAATTAAGGAAACGATTCGTTTGATGGGTATTTGGATTTTTTTAATTGTCTTAATTTAGAAGTTCATAGACAAAGTTACTGTAATTGTAAATATCAACATAAATATATCTTATAATATTATTATATAGTAAGAAAGTTAGATGGAAATTAATTATATAATTTGTAAATTTTTGTTAAAGTATTTTTAGACCAATTTCATTTTATAATTTATGTAAATTAATTCTTAATTTTATAATTATTATTTTATTTTTGAAATTGACAAATTTATATGTATATAACGATTATTCAAATTTAAGATTGGTGACATATTTATAACATTTTTTTTTATATTTAATATTTTCATTATTCCAACTTAAATTTTAAATACTATTCTTTAATATTTTCTCATACATGATTTCGAATCAAATTTATATAAGAGATATTTTTAATTTAAGTATTAGGGTTTGTAGTAGGAGGTTTATTGCATACATTCATAAATTATACAAATAGATACAACTTTGTATGTTATATCAACAACTCATCATATCAGCGGACGTGCTCATGTGGTCACTGTGCATGGCTTAAAATCATGCTAATACTTATTTTGGTTCATGTTTATAAATTTATTTACATTTAGGCTTCACTTATGAAAATGATATATCCCTTTGACTTATAATGACTTGACCTTAATGTTTAAAATTTACACATTGATGCATAACAAAAGTTATTTCTTTCACTTGATATATCTATTGTCGATCAAGAAAAGCATTATATGATTGAGTAGTATATACCACGTGAAATAAAGTTTGAATTGTCTTTGGTCCCACTCTAATAGATAAAAAGAAAACAAGAGGATACGTTCTATCAATTAAATCTTGGGCAATTTCTTTCAAAGTTATAAAACTATTCGTAAAGTGCCCTTGTAGTCTTTGAAAATCACAATATGCAATGGAATCAAAATATTTAGGCAATAGTCTTTAGGCAATGGTCTTAAAGTATCGAATTTCCTTGCTAGAGGTAAAACAATTATGTTGCATTCAAATATCTTCTTTAAGATATTTTGAGAATTTTCACATAGCCTTTTAAATTTTCTATGTTCCTTTTGAGGTGACATAAGCTTCTTATATGGTTACTCTATAGGATTGATCATTCTCATTTCATCATTCTTATGTAATGGTTGATGGCCATTGCTTTAGCATTAAGTTTTTGGTTTGTTTTGAATTTTTGTACTATGTGAAGAACATGTATCATATGTAAGCATGATGGCCTCTAAAATGTTGATCTAAAAGTATCTAATCGCATGGAAAAGTTCATCAAAATATTAATAAGAATTGAAAACTACTTTGTCCAAGATAATTGATTATAGACTATTAATAAAAATACTTTAAACCTCACTATCTAGGGGTTGATAAGTCATCTTAGTTACCACAGTATTGAACCTAATACTTAATCTCTAATGTATTCATTGGGTGCTTGTCTAAGTTGAACCAATTTTAAAGCTCACTATCTGGGGGTTGATAATGGTTGATGGTCATTGCTTTTAGCATGAAGATTTGGTTTGTTTTGATTTTTTGTACTATGTGAAGCACATGTATCATATGTAAGCATGATGGCCTCTAAAATATTGATCTGAAAGTTTCTAATCGCATGAAAAAGTTCATCAAAATATTGATAAACATTGAAAACTACTTTGTCCAAGATAATTGATAGTGACATAATGGAGTATAAGCTCACCCATAAGGTGGAAAGGGTGAGAAGAATTTTTAGGTGATTTTTATTCCTGGTTTTGTTTGAATGGTGACATAATGGAGTATAAGCTCTAATGGAAATGCAATCTATCATGGATCTTATGGGGAATATCTTACATACATGGGTTGCAGAATGGGATCTATACATTAATTGTGCATTTGAAGGAGCCTCCTACACGAAGCATAATAAAGTTACGATTTTTTCTCTACAAAGCTATAAACTATCTATATCATTCAACCCATCATTTACAAAGCTCGGGTGCTTCAACAAGCTCTAGTTGCATTATAATAAATTGAGTATAGAAATACCCACAAAATTTTCAAATCTTACATGATTTTTAGGTATTTATATCAATGTTTCCAGAGATTGATTCCATGTCCAAACATAAATGTTAAAATTTCTATTTTTCCTTTCCTTTTTATTTTTTAAAATGGAACATTTATTTTTTATGTTCAATATTATGATGATATATGTGTGTATTGTAGCCTACCCTAAGCACTTTAATTCTACTATTAGACTTATGTGTATCACTCTTGACCTTTTCTTGGAGCTCTCTTGCTTTCCATATGCACTAATGCCTCTATGTATTTATAAATTTCTAAATTCAAATTAGGACTCTCTATTGGCACACAAATTGACACATGACAAGGAGAATGCTGACAAAAAGGGACAAACACCAAAAATAAATAAAGGGAAGGATCAAAAGACCTACATGAAAAGGGGACAATGAATGTAACAATACACTTCTAGTGACACTGTGATTTGATATTTGTTTTGGTGACATATTATGATTCAACTTTTGTCTTTGGAACATATTATATGATGATTGCAACCTCACTGATACTAATTTATGTATATATATCCGATGCACCATATTTTTAAATAACCATTCTAATACTTATTTTAGTTCGTGTTTGTGAATTTATTTGCACTTAGTTTTTTATTTGTCAAAATAATATATCCTTTTGAATTATAATGACTTGATCTTAATATTTAAATTTTTAATATTGATGTATAAAAAAATTAATGCATTCAATTGATATATCTATTATCAATTTAAAAAAACATTGTATAATTAAATACTATGTATTATATGAAATAAAGTTTTAATTGTCTTTGATCCCACTTTAATAGATGAAAAAAAATAAGGGGATACCTTTTACCAATTAAATCATGGATAATTTGTTTCAAAGTTATAAAACTATTCTTAAAGTGCCCCTGTAATTTTTTAAAATCATAACATAATTTAAATGGAAATATATAGTACCTGAATTGTGGTAATTATAATCAATTAGTAGTTACATTGGATCTAATGGCTAACTCATGGAATAATTTAAAATTAGCAAAGTCAATCTAATGTTAAGTCCAGATGAGAGAATATATAAAGACTAATAATGTTGTAAAGGTGGCATGAAAATATATTTTATTAGGTCTCGAGTTTCATAACAATGGTATATAAAAAGATTGCTTCTATAGCAAGTATCGTATGTTGCAGTAGTTTTATATCAAGAATATATTTTATTATTTAATATTAGGGTAGGATAATATCCATCATATATATTTATTAGTTTTTATCAATATAAAGTAGTATAAAAATGACTTTTCAATTATTATATTTTTTATTCAATTAATAAAAAAGTTTAAAATACATATTATTTTAACAATTATAAAGTTTGGTATATAAATATTAAAATATTTTTTAAGCGTTATTTAAACATATCTTTATATATTTAATGGAGTTTTAAATACTCATTATTTAATGTTTATAAAAGTCGAGTTAAGATTAATTAATAAAACTCTTGGATCAAATCTTATTCTATTACAAATGTCATTCATTTAATTCTCTGATTAAATATTCCCTCCATTTACGAATTATTATCTCCTACCTTAATGACATTTTCATAAATAAAATCTTGTTACTTTAATATGTATGGACAAGATTTCATGAATGCCATAACTACCAACAAATTTACGAACACAAAATTAGCAAGAAACATAGTGTGTAAATGCCTTCTCTAAGACCTCTAATTTTCAAAGCATACCTTCTAATTATAGAACTATCAATTCTCTTATGTTTTTTAACATAAATGTTATTAATCATCTAATCATTATTAGATGTTATTAATTATTGCATATGATTTTATAAATGTTTTTAGATATAAATGTGATAATGATGATGAATTTTATCATCTCTATTAAAATATGTAGAAAATGTAATTTATCTTTAAAATCCATTTAAGAAAGTATAATGAGAATTATTTTTGTTGATACTAATTTTTTTATGTTTAAATTTTTATTGATTAAAGTTCCTTACCAATCTTTAAATTCTTCCTATTTGAAATACATAAAAAAAAATCAATTATAAATATATCAAGATAAAAAAAATATTGAAATATAAAATAAGATGTAAAATTAAGAGAGATTATTATCAACATGTAAATTTTTAAAAGAAAACTTGACCAATCAACACCAAACTTAATTAAGGAAACAATTCGCTTGATGGGTATTTGGATTTTTTTAATTGTATTGATTTAGGAGCTCATGGACAAAGTTATTGTAGTTGTAAATATCAACATAAATATGTCTTATAATATTATTATATAGTAAGAAAGTTAGATGGCAATGAATTATTTAATTTGTAAATTTTTGTTAAAGTATTTTTAGACCAATTTTATTTTATAATTTATGTAAATTAATTCTTAATTTTATAATTTTTATTTTATTTTTGAAATTGACAAACTTATATGTATATAACGATTATTCAAATTTAATATTGTTGACATATTTATAACATTTTTTTTTTAATCTTTAATATTTTCATTATTCCAACTTAAATTTTAAATACTATTCTTTAATATTTTCTCATACATGATTTTGAATCAAAATTATATAAGAGATATTTGTAATTTAAGTATTAGGGTTTGTAGTAGGAGGGTTATTGCATACATTCTTAAATTATACAAATAGATACACCTTTGTGTGTCATATCAACAACTCATCATATCAACGGACGTGCTCATGTGGTCACTGTGCATGGCTTAAAATCATTCTAATACTTATTTTGGTTCATGTTTATAAATTTATTTACATTTAGGCTTCACTTATGAAAATGATATATCCCTTTGACTTATAATGACTTGACCTTAATGTTTAAAATTTACACATTGATGCATAACAAAAGTTATTTCTTTCACTTGATATATCTATTATCGATCAAGAAAAGCATGATATGATTGAGTAGTATATACCACGTGAAATAAAGTCTGAATTGTCTTTGGTCCCACTCTAATAGATAAAAAGAAAACAAGAGGATACGTTCTATCAATTAAATCTTGGACAATTTCTTTTAAAGTTATAAAACTATTCGTAAAGTGCCCTTGTAGTCTTTGAAAATCACAATATGCAATGGAATCAAAATATTTAGGCAATGGTCTTAAAGTATCGAATTTCGTTGCTGGAGGTAAAACACTTATGTTGAATTCAAATATCTTCTTCAAGATATTTTGAGAATTTTCACATAACCTTTTAAATTTTCTATGTTCCTTTTGAGGAGCCATAAGCTTCTTATATGGTTACTCTATAGGATTGATCATTCTCATTTCATCATTCTTATGTAACGGTTGATGGTCATTGTTTTTAGCATTAAGTTTTTGGTTTGTTTTGATTTTTTGTACTATGTGAAGCACATGTATCATATGTAAGCATGATGGCCTCTAAAATATTGATCTAAAAGTTTCTAATCGCATGAAAAATTTCACCGAAATATTAATAAGCATTGAAAACTACTTTGTCCAAGATAATTGATTATAAACTATTAATAAAAATACTTTAAACCTCACTATCTAGGGGTTGATAAATCATCTTAGTTACCACAATCTTGAACCTAATACTTAATCTCTAATGTATTCATTGGGTGCTTGTCTAAGTTGAACCAATTTTAAAGCTCACTATTTGGGGGTTGATAATCGTTGATGGTCATTGCTTTTAGCATTAAGAATTGGTTTGTTTTGATTTTTTGTACTATGTGAAGCACATGTATCATATGTAAGCATGATGGCCTCTAAAATATTGATCTAAAAGTTTCTAATCGCATGTAAGAGTTCATCGAAATATTGATAAGCATTGAAAACTACTTTGTCCAAGATAATTGATAGTAGACTATTGATAAAAATAATTTAAAGCTCATTATTTGGGGGTTGATAAGTCATATTAGTTACCAAATCCTTAAACCTAATACTTAATCTATAATGTATTCATTGGGTGTTTGTCTAAGTTGAACCAATTCTATATGTGTAACCTTCTAAGAAATATTGATTTTAAAATGTGTCAACAATTAGAGGTTAAGAACATGGTAGCCAATTCTATATTCTATATGTGTAACCAAATTTGAAGATGGTGTAAGAACATGAAATATAGCATTTCGAGTCTAGTTTTCAAAACACTTTAAAAAAAAAAAAATAGTTAAGTATAACTAGGTGAAACATCTAAAATTTGGAGAGGAACTCCTATTTTTTTAAGGAAATAGAGTAGATAGACAATCGTGTGGTACACCATTTTTTGAGCAGCATTTAATATTATTTGAAACCCTTTGAATTTTTTTTTAGATAATATCTTCTAGTTTGTGACCTATATTTTTTCAATGAATAATTTTTTTTATGAATTTTGCAAGTAAATAGATCCTGAAATTGATAAAAAAATGGATAGTCGTCTGTGTGAATGTGCCTAACTACCTCAAAAAAATGAAAATCACTTTTTTTAATGTGTTTATAATTAGGCCTAGTTTTTGACCATATAATTTGTTTTTCATTTGGATCAATGAAAGACAAATTACATGAACATGTATAGGCATATATGTTTGCAGCATGTAATGGCCTAAAAAAGGTATAGTTAGAAATCAACATAGTTTGAAACCTTAAATTAGTCCAAAAATTATATTTTTAGAAAGAGGAGAGCAAACTCGTCGTGACGGTATTAAGTTTTTAAATTTTTATGTTGAAATTCATAGTGTATTTGATGATCAAATTTGAATTTTGTTATTATTTTTATCATAGGTCTAAAACTCAATGGTAGATTGACATGTCCAAGCCATTCCTGAGCTAAAAGGCAAGAGATTTGAATTCAAATTCAAATAGAATGATCACATTAATAACGTGATCATGATATTAATGCAGTCACATTATTAACTACATTAGTAACGTGATCACATTACTTGATAACGTAATCATGTTAATAATATAATTATGTTATATATTCACAACACCCAAAAACTTGAATTTGCATTTTGACCTACTAAAGGAACCATTAGGCCTAGTAGTCTTAAGAACAAAGTTTGATTGATTAAAATTATTGTTTGGGACCGATGTTCTTGTCAAGATTTGATAGCATTGAATGATAATTGGAGATGTATTAACCTATGAATCAATTTATTGTTCATTTGACATGAGTCTAATCTTCCTTAAAATGCAAACATTCCTAGTTCATCCTAGATAGGGTCAAGAAGCCAAAAGTTGGTTTTTGGTGATTCACTAATCCAAATCACTCATAATTTGGTAGATTTGATTTAGATTTAATTTTGTACATGATTAAATAAATTATATTGTTCAAAAATAAATTGGAGTACAAGGATCCTCTGACTGAGTACTAATGAACCTATAATATTAGGTTCGAAAGAGAGTTCAATGATATCATAAATGTTTAAGGATTAGTTGTTTGAAAGTTGGTATTTGAAAAGGAATTTATAGTCTTAAAAATATTCAAATGGTGTTTTGGAACAACAAAAAATAAATCAAGGGTCATTGCATTTTGTGTCAAGAGAGTATACAATCCTTAAAGAGACTAAATTTGGTTAAATATGATTGCATTAGTTTTTGTGGATAATTGGTGATGTTTAACTTGTAAAAGACTTTTATAAACTTTGTAGTATTGTTTGAGTCTTTGATAAGATTGTTTGAGTTAGTAAGTGAAGTTCTATAAGGATCTATTTTCAAGGTATATAAATGTGTTATTACACTATTTTGCATACAAGAAGTTGTCTTTTATCAAGTTTAGAGATGTTACAAACATACATGCCTTATGATATAACTAATTTTATCATGAGATGTCATCAAATGCTTTCTTTAAACCTATGGCCAAAACTTATCCTTTGGTGTACCAATCTAGTTGTGTATTTGAATTAAATTGGGGCTATTTCGAGCCCCTTCAACCCAATTACATGATTATAAAATGTGATTTGGGGGTTGATCATGTTAGGATCTACACATAGCTCTGATACCGCTTGTTAGTGTTTAGATCTTTGATACCAGTTGTCAGGATCTTAGAATACAATTGATTACTTTTGTATAAGCAACTAAACATGAAATTAAACCAGAAGTAATAAGTAACTAGAAATCAGAAACAACAAATAATAGGAGATACGAGAAACAATACAATCTGTATTAAAATCTTCCAGAAGGAAATACAATGAAGAAATCTCTCTTTTCTCACACCTCTTGGATGTACAGTAATTCTCCCTTAAGAGTTCTCTCTCTCTCTCTCAATCAATTACAACCAACTCAATAACCGAGTTGTTCCCTGTAATATCCCTTTAGATACCAAAACAAAAGCTCTGAATTGCTTATCTGTATTTCTGCAAAATATCTTCAAATAGATAAATAAATCACAGTATAATCTCTTATTTATTTGCTCATATGCTTACAATAGAGGACCTCTATCAGGTATACAATGAATATTGAAAATACGGCCTTAATAGCCTGAGTATTCCGCAAAACTAGAAAATAAACTTGGATCTAGTACGTCTCGGTGTGCTGTGTAAAAACACAGTCACCGACATCGGTTATACTGTCGTTGTCGATCGGTTGGGGTCGTTAAACTACCGATGTCGGTGATATGTCGGTTGATGTCGGTCTCTGCCCGCCGATGTCAGTATCTGATCTTTCTGTTGATGCATACAAATTTTTACGGATCTGTACGGACTTCGTATGGCCACCAATATAACACAACCTGTATGCTTGATCCTGATCTGAAGAACTATGGGTTAATACAAAAGATCTATATCTAGATAATTCTTGAAGCAAAACCCAAAATAAAGAAATACCTGTAAACCCTTGTGATAGCTTCTGTGTGAAGTTATCTCTCAAACTTGTAAACACCTATGATAACTTCTGTATGAAGTTATCTCTCAATTTGGCAATAGATCGACTGATCTCTCACAACCTCTGAATCGCACACAATGAAGAGTTGACATTCTTCAATGCAAATGGAATCCTGAAACCCTTGGCTCAGTCTTCACAGAAGAATTTCTTAACAAGAATCAATATTAATAATCAATCATGAAAATACTCTCTCCCATGAGAAACTCTTATACCCCTCCAAAGGTGTGCTTGCTAAAATTAGATTCCCTTAAATTAGACTTGGGGTTTCTTAAATTAGAATTAGGGTCTTAAAATTAGACCAATTCTTAAATTAGAATTAGGGTCTTAAAATTAGACTAAATAATTAATAATTAATAATTAATTAAAATTAGACCAAATAAATTAATATTTGATTAAATCAACAAATATTAATATCTCCCTTAATTCATGTTCGAAAGAACCCGAACGAAAGCCAAGCCCATCTCCATCAAGACCCTCTATCCATCCCATCAGCCTACGAGGGTCGCATAATAGGCTAATCATCCGCTTGAAAAGATGTCAACTAGAAGGGGACATGACAGTCCGCCCCTCCTGAAATTGCTTGTCCTCAAGCAATCTCAACTCTAGATGTTGTAGAATATCCTCACTTTCTCATGTCGCATCCTCCACTGGAAAATCTTTCCACTTTACCAAATATTTCCTGATAGTCCTACGCAACTGTCTCTCTCTAGATTCCAGGATGGACTCAGGTACTAAAATAAACTTTCCCTCATCATCTAAGGGAGGTAAAACTGTAGAAGGTATCACACGGTGTCCTAATGCCTTTTTGAGGCGTGATACATGAAAAACATTGTGTACCTTACTCTCTGTCAGAAGCTCTAGCTAATAATCCATCTCTCCAACACGTCTCAGGATCCTGAAAGGACCATAGTAACGTGGCTTAAGCTTCTCTGCCCCACTCTTCTTAAGAGTAGACTGACAGTAAGGCTGTAGCATAAGATAGATCATGTCACCCACATCAAAAGATCTCTCGGTCCTCCGTTGATCTGCATACTGCTTCTACTAATTTTGTGCCTTAGCAATATTCTCCTTGAGAGTCCTCATAGTATCCTGACTCTCCTGCAATAAGTCTCCAGCACTCGGCACTCTACTGTCGCTTAGTAGCAAATCTAGAAAACTCGGTGCCTCATACCCGTACAATGCCCTAAAAGGAGACATCTGAATGGTCATGTGGAAAGTCATGTTATAGCAATACTCACACAAATGAATCCACTTGACCCAAGCTTTTTGCTACCCTACAATGTAGTTCCTGAGGTAGCCCTCCACCCATTTGTTCACTATCTCTATCTATCCATCGGTCTGCGGGTGGTAGCTGGTGCTCGGTGTAAGCTCGGTCCCACAGAGTCAGAACACCTCCTGCCAGAAGTGACTCAGGAATCGACTATCCCTATCGCTCACTATGCTCCGAGGCAATCCATGCAGTCAGAATACCTCTCGAAATAAAACCTCTGCCACTTGTGTAGCTGTGTATGTGGTGGTAATCAAAAATAAGTGGGCATACTTCGTTAACCGATCCACGACTACATATATGCAATCTCGTCCTTGGGTTTTAGGCAAACCCATAATGAAATCCATCGACAAGCACTACCACTTCCTGTCAGGAATTGGAAGTGGCCGCAATAATCTTGCTGAGTACGTGTTCTCCTGCTTGTTCTGTTGACAAACAGGGCACTCACGTACATATTGAATAACATCTGCCTTGAGTCCTTTCCATGTGAATCTCTCCCTGATCTATCTATAGGTCTTGAAATACCTAGGATGTCCTGCAGTCGGTACATCATGAAAGGCTCGCATGAGAATGTTCTTTACCGCTGATCTTGGGATCAAATAAACCCTGTTCTTGTAAATGATCAAGTCATTCACAAGAGTATATCTGGTGTCAACCGTCGATCCCTCAACAATGCTGGATGCCCATGTATCCTTGGCGTACTCTGCCACAATCATATGTCACCAATCCTCTGTAATGTGGACCATAGTAGTCAAATACGGCCTGCGTGAAAGAGCGTTGACCACTACATTCTGGGTGCCCTTGATGAAAGTGATGTCAAAGTCATATGCCTGTAATTTGCTCACCCACTTCTGTTGATGATCATTGAGGTCTCGCTGCCCTAGGAAATGTCTCAAACTGTTGTGGTCCGTTTTGATGCAAAATGTGCTGCCCACAAGATATTGCCTAAATTTTGCCAAGGCATGCATGATAGCAAGCATCTCCTTATCATAAATGCTGTACAGCCTCTCTGGTCCCCTAAGCTTACAGCTCTCATATACTATGGGGTACTTGTCCTGCATAAGCACCGCTCCAATGCCCTCGCCTGAAGCATCGCACTGAAGCTCGAAAGGCTTCAAAAAATCAGGTAGTGCTAAAACTGGGCACGTAGTCATCAACTCCTTAAACCTTTTGAAACACTCCTATGCTTTAGGTGTCCAACAAAAAGCACCCTTTTTCGTCAAATCTATCATAGGAGTTGTATATCGTGAATAACCATTCACGAACCTACAATAAAATCCACACAAACTTAGAAATCCCTGTAGCTGTGTAAGGTTTTCCAGAATAGGCCAGTCTATGATAGCGCGGATCTTCTCAGGATCCATCCGCACTCCCTCTGAACTGATAATATGACCCAAGTATAACAATTTAGTCATCCCCAAATCACATTTGGACTCCTTGGTGTACAAGGATTCCCTCTCCAAGATGCTGAGTACAGTCTCCAGATGAGCCAAATGCTCCTGCCAAGTCCTACTGTATATAAGAATGTCATAAAAAAACAAGTACAAACCTCCTCAGCAGTGAATGGAAGACTCTATTCATGGTGGACTGAAATGTTGCTGGCACATTAGTGAGCCCAAATGGCATCACTATAAATTCATAGTGTCCACAATGGCAATGAAAAGCTGTCTTCTCCACGTCCTGCTCACGAACCCTGATTTGATGATAGCCTGACCTTAAGTCTATCTTCGTGAAGTAATGTGCACCATGGAGCTCATCAATAAGCTCATCAATACGAGGTATAGGATACATGTTCTTAATGGTTCTCTTATTTAGGGCTCTGTAGTCAATGCACATGCATAGGGTGCCATCCTTCTTCTTCACCAGAACAATTGAAGAAGCAAACGGTGATTTGCTAGGCCAAATGTGACCCATAGCTAGTAACTCCTTAATTGTCTTTTCAATCTCATCCTTCAACCACTTAGGATGTTGATAAGGAGTAATCATAATGGGCTTAGCGCCCTCCTCAATCTCAATAATATGCTCAATGCCCCTGTCTGGAGGTCTCCCTGGTGGAATGTCACTAAATACCTTATCATGCTTGACTCTCAACTGCTGAATGTCAGGATGATACTCGGTCTTCTGCTGTCCCTCCTGCATTGGTGCCAATGTGCACTCGGTAGCCCACTCTACCATGTCATGTCGCATGAGTCTCTCCATCTGATGTAAAGAAATATTTTTGATGTTGCCATCCCGTATTGCCTTAAGAATGTGAGCCTTCCCATCAACATCAAGACAAATCTCCATATCCTTAAGACTAAGAGTGACTACCTCAAGGGAATGAAGCCACTTCATGCCCAAAACCAAATCTATATCTGCCATGTTGACCAGATAATAATCAACCTTGAACTCATAGTTGTTCAAGCGCAATGGGAGATCTTTGATCATCCGCTCACACCTGAGGGTGTAACTATCAGCTACCTTAACTCTAATGCCCTCGAACTCTTCTGTGGTGAGTCCACGCTTCTCCACAAATCTAGTATCAATAAAATTATGTGTGGCTCCCATGTCAAGAAGGGTAATGACCCTCTGTCCTACCAAAACTACATGGAGTCTGAATGACCCCTCGTGCTAGATGCTAGATAGGCGTGCCTCCTGAATCTGGAGCTCTAACTCTGCCTCTACCCTAGTCTTTGAAGCCTCAGCCTCTGGCTCCTCAGAACAATCGTGATGTTTTGAATCTTTGGATTCCTCATCCTCATAATAGGCCCAAATCACTCGATTTGCCTTGCCCTTAGGCCTCAAAAAACAATTGTGATTAGCATCATAGGGACTTTTGTAGTAGAAACAAAGCTTCTTCCTGCGTAGATCATTAAGAGCCTCTCTATCCAAAGGTGGTGCTGCTGGGTTGGCCTTTGAATCATTCTTAACCCCTGATTTATCTATGTTGAAACATGGTCTTTCTCTATTCCTATTGAAGCCCTTACTGTCCCTGGATGAAGAAGTACCTCTGGAGTTAGATCTACTTGATGGTGCTGCCATCTCCATACTACGCACCTTCTTCATAGCTTCCTGTAATAAAGGAGGATCAAAGCCTTTGACCCAACCTCTCAATGGTTATGTCAATCGCTCCATGAAGAGTACTACAAGTCGCCTCTCTGAAATGTCAGGAACCATAACTGATAACTTCTGGAAGTCACCAATGTAAGACTCTAGACTGCCACTCTGGTGCAACTGTACCAACTCTCAGAAATAGGACTCTGGATCCCTCCTGTCAAAATGCTCTACCAGGCTATCCACAAACTCCTGATAAGATGTGATTTGATCATGATGGAGTGTCACCATCCCGTGGTGCCACCAATCGTGAGCTACTCCCTCAAGATGTAGTGTCGCATATCTGATAGCATCTTCCTCAGCCATCGGTTGCAATGTGAGAAATGTATCAAGCTTACTAACCCAAGCCTGTGCTGTCACCTTACCACTACCGTCAAACATCGCTAGTGTGAGCCTACCCGTAGCATGCTTCAAATCATTATTCTGGGGTCTTGGTCTCCCATTTTGTCGACCTCGGTAATGTTCTTTCCTTTGTGTGAGGAATCAGTTAAAAGTAATCATCTCCCTGACCACAGGTGGTAATGACTCCCACTCATCAGTCACTACCATAAGTGTGTCTATAAATGACTCCTCATGCTCCTCACCTACTATCACCTCCTCTACCTCCTATCTCACAAAGGTAGGCCTAGTAGGCCTGTTAGCTGTACGAGAAGCAGTCCTAAGGGCTCTCTGTGACCCTGCATCACTCCTGACATCATCATGATGTGGTGAATGTCTCCTCAGAGTACCCAATCTTGGCAGTGCTGCTGCTAACTGTTGTAATACTTTGTTATTCTGCCTTTGCCCTTCTCGTAGTTCTCTAAGAGTAAGTAAAACCTCTGCATCATCTTGATCTCTAGGATAGTGAGGAATACGGGGCCTATCAATATCATCACCCATGTATTTCAGCTGTTGTCCTAAAACTTGAGTGCCTTTAAGCAAAGCTCTACTGAGTGTGTTATACCTGTGTGGTCCCAACTCTTGTGGCTGCATAAGATCTATAAACCCTCAGGATGGCAGGATTTAGCTCTGATACCACTGTAATATCCCTTCAGATACCAAAACAAAAGCTCTGAATTGCTTATCTGTATTTCTGCAAAATATCTTCAAATAGATAAATAAATCACAGTATAGTCTCTTATTTATTTGCTCATATGCTTACAATAGAGGACCTATGTCAGGTATACAATGAATATTTAAAATACAGCCTTAATAGCTTGAGTATTCTGCAAAACTAGAAAATAAACTTGGATCTGGTACATCTCGGCCTGCTGTGTAAAAACACAGTCGCCGACGTCGGTTATACTGCCATTGTCGGTCGACTGGGGTCGTTAAACTGCCAAAGTTGGTGATATGTCAGCCGATGTCAGTCTCTGTAGGTCTCTGTCCACCGATGTCGATATCTGATCTTTCTGTTGATGCGTATGGATTTTCACGGATCTGTACAGACTTCGTACGGCCGCTGATATAACACAACCTGTATGCTTGATCCTGATCTGAAGAACTATGGGCTAATACAAAAGATCTATATCTGGATAATTCTTGAATCAAAACCCAAAATAAATAAATACATGTAAACCCTTGTGATAGCTTCTATGTGAAGTTATCTCTCAAACTTGTAAAAACCTGTGATAACTTCTGTATGAAGTTATCTCTCAATTTGGCAATAAATCGGCTGATCTCTCACAACCTCTGAATCGTACACAATGAAGAGTTGACGTTCTTCAATGCAAATGGAATCCTGGAACCCTTGGCTCAGTCTTCACAGAAGAATTTCATAACAAGAATCAATATCAATAATCAATCATGAAAATACTCTCTCCCATGAGAAACTCTTATACCCCTCCAAAGGTGTGCTTGCTAAAATTAGATTCCCTTAAATTAGACTTGGGGTTTCTTAAATTAGAATTAGGGTCTTAAAATTAGACTAAATAATTAATAATTAATTAAAATTAGACCAAATAAATTAATATTTGATTAAATCAATCAAATATTAATATCTCCCTTAATTCATGTTCAAAAGAGCCCAAACAAAAGCCAAGCCCATCTCCATCAAGACCCTCTATCCATCCCATCAGCCTATGAGGGTCGCATAATAGGCTAATCATCCGCTCGAAAAGATTTCAACTAGAAGAGGACATGACATTCCCCCTTCTCACATATCTTCTTGATCTTGCACCTTGCAGATCTTCTTGATCTTACACCTTGTAGATCTAATTGATCTTGCTCACATTACAATACAGCCCCATGGGTCTCTTAAATAGAACCCAAAGCAAACAATAATTAGAAAAATAGACTCAAGACTAATTTTAGTCTTTAGATGCAAACTAGCTGTTCGTCTAAAATTAGCAATTCTGGAAACACCTGGAAACACATAAAAGTCAGTATCGGTCTACAGATGATCGATGCCAGCCAACCCTTGACCGATGTCGGTCAGTTCTGACCGATGCCGCTGATGTCGGTCGACCCCTAACCGATGTCGATTGGTTCTGACTGATGTCAGCTACTGTGTGACCGATGTCGGTTACTGGTTAAGCCCAACAACCTCCACATTAGCATATCAATGAAGCTTTTAGCTCCACAACTCAATAATCTCCCACTTGGAGATAAACAGCTGCATCTGTACCTATACAACATCTTCTAATTTGTTTTTGGCTTGTTTCTCCATCTTCAAG
Source organism: Torreya grandis (assembly GCA_037957365.1). Taxonomy (NCBI): domain Eukaryota; kingdom Viridiplantae; phylum Streptophyta; class Pinopsida; order Cupressales; family Taxaceae; genus Torreya; species Torreya grandis. Next base: position 693,383 of record JARHVA010002877.1, on the reverse strand, counting down.
TTCAATCTTGAAGACCAACAAAAGTTGAATGAAGATTCAACTTCTCCTTTGTTACCGGCTTTGGTAACATATCAGTAGGGTTCTTATCCGTATGGATCTTTTCCAGCTTCAACTGACCATCCTCCAATACCTGTCTAATGAAGTGGTACCTAAGCTATATATGTTTGGTTCTTGAATGAAAGGCTGAATTCTTTTCCAAATGAATTGCAATTTGACTATCACTGTACAATCTACAACTCTCTTACACCTTTCCCAACTCTTCCATGAACTGAGTCATCCAAATCATTTCCTTGCTAGCCTCTGTGACTGCAATGTATTCTGCCTCTATAGTAGACAAGGCAACAACTTTCTGCAACTTTGAAATCTAGCTAACCGCCATTCCACCAACAGTGAACACATATCCTGTGGTGCTTCTCCTACCATCCAAGTCACCTGCCATATCTGAATCTACATACCCATGTAGAGAAGTGTTTGACCCTCCATAGCATAAATGCCTACTATTGGTCCCTCTCAGATATCTGAGAATGCATTGAACTGCTTTCCAGTGTTCCTTTTCTAGATTGGCCATAAACTTGCTGACAACTCCCACTGCTTGGGCAATATCAAGTCTAGTACATACCATTGCATACATCAAGCTCCCAACTGCTGAAGCATATGGAACTCTACTCATGTACTCAACCTCATCATGTGATTTAGGACACTGTTCTTTGCTCAACTTGAAGTGTCCAGCCATAGGTGTGCTTACCGATTTTGCATCTTGCATATTGAACCTCTCCAACACCTTATTCACATAATCCTCTTGAGACAAAATCAAACTTTGATTTTTCCTGTCTCTCTTAATACTCATGCCAAGGATTTTCTTTGCTGCTCCTAAATCCTTCATGGCAAATGTGTGAGCTAATTTTACCTTTAGCTTAGTAATTTCTTGCATGTGTGAACCTGCAACAAGCATATCATATACACACAGTAACAGGATAATATAGCTATCATTATCCAATCTGGTAAAATAAACACAATGGTCAGATTGACATTTACTAAAGCCATGCTTTGTCACAATCCTGTCAAACCTCAAATACCATTGTCTTGGAGCTTGCTTAAGACCATATAACCTGGCCTTATGTCTCACTTGTCCATTCTCTCCTTCCTTTAACCTGTAAACCCATTTGTTTTTCAGTGCTTTCTTTCCAGCTAGCAACTCAACCAAGTCCCATGTATGGTTCTCTTCCAAGGAATCAATTTCCTCATTCATGCCATGCTCCCATTGTTTCCTGGATTCTACCTACATTAGCTCATCAAAACTTTCTGGTTCTCCACCATCAGTGAGCAACAAGTAGTATAAAGAAGGGGAATAATGAATTAGAGGTTTACTTACCCTTTCGGACCTCCTCATGGGCGTTTGATACTCATTCACAGCTTATTGTCCACCCAAATTTCTTGATAGTGACTAATCTCGGTCATCTCTAACCGATGCTGGTCTACACCCGACCGATGTCAGTTCTACTTGACTGACATCATTTCCTACCTGACTGACGTCGATTTCCACCTAACCAACGTCGATCTCTGTGTTTTCCTGTGAGTGATGATTTTTACCTGCGAGCTCATTTTGGATCATAACCTCGTCCAAATCAAGATTGCCCTGCTCAAAATTATTCAGCCTCTTGAGCTGATCACTGTACATCACCTTCTCATTGAAAACCAAGGCTTTCCATTTCTTAAATGTGTCAAAAACATCAGATTTCCTCTTTATGCAATAAACCCATACCTTTCTTGTAGCATCATCAATGAAAGAAACATAATATTGTGATCCTCCAATAGAAGCTACCTGAGCTGGTCCCCACACGTTTGTGTGAACAAGCTCCAACTTGTGCTTCTTCTTTGTTGACCTAGTTTTGAGAAACCTCACTTTCTTCTATTTCCCAAAAATACAATGCTCACAGAAATCTAGATCTATGCTTTTTAAATCTGAATGCTTACCTTTTGACTTAAGAACATTCATTCCCTTCTCACTCATGTGGCCAAGCCTACAGTGCCACAATTTTGCATCTACATCTGAAGTAGATAAAACAGAAGGAGAATAATCAGTAATACAAGTAGATAAATAAAGTGTACCTACTCTCTTACCTCTTGCTAATACAAGTGCACCCTTGGAAACTTTCCAAGATTCAACTGTGAGAGTTATTGTGCAACCCTCATCACCCAACTTTCCTGCAGAAACCAGATTCTTCTTCAGGATGGGTACATGCATGACATCCTTCAACACCCATGTTTTGCCATTCTGCAATTTCAGCTGCACTTTTCCTTTGCCAACAATTTGACAAGGCTCATCATCCCCTAAATAAACTTTTCCAAAGTCTCCATGGACATAATCATTGAAAAATTCTCTATTTGGGGTTGCATGGAAAGAGGCACCAGAATCTAAAACCCATGATTCTACTTGACTATCCAAAGAAAATATAAGAGCATCTTGTGCAACAATACCTGCATCTTTTGCTTCTTTATTACCTTCATGTTGATCTTCTTTCAACCAACAATCTTTCTTTGCATGCCCTTTCTTTTCACAATTCCAACAGGTTATTCTTCCATTTTTGTATTTGGATCTACTTCCCATCTTTGACCTTGATTTCCCTTGCTCACCCTTCTCTCTTTGCTTTCCCTTGCTTTCAACACTTGAAGCATTACCTGATGTTTCCCTTATGCTTTTCCTGCAAATTTCTTCATTCAAGATTACACTAACAACATCATCAACTTTCAATAAATTTGAAGCAGATGCAGTATTACTAACTGCCATTACCAAACTATGCCAACTTTCAGGTAAAGAGCATAAGATTAAGAGAGCCTTAATTTCATCATTAAAAACTATTTTGATTGAAATTAACTGATTTACAAATCCATGGAAATCATTAAGATGACTAGATACAGATCCACCTTCCTGCATTTGCAAATTAAATAATTGCTTCATAAGATATACCTTATTCGAAGCTAAGGGTTTTTCATATAAATTTGCTAAAGTATCTATTAACTCTACTCTTGTCTTTGCCTGTGATAAGTTGGAAATCACAGAAGATGCCAGGCTCAACCTTATAGATCCAAGAGCCTTTCGATCAAGAACATTCCATTCTTCATCTTTCATATCTGTGGGCTTACTTGAAACCCCACCCAACGGTAAGTACAGATCTTTCTGATACAGATAATCTTCAATCTGCATCCTTCATAATTGATAATTCTTGCCATTGAATTTACCATTCTTAGTTTACTTTCTTCTGCCATTGCTTTACTCCCACTCAATCAAAAACCCCTGTGAGTGAATTCTGTAATCAACAAACACTAACCTCGCTCTGAGCTTTTTTTCAACCTGGTTCTGATACCACTTGTTCGAATCTACACATAGCTCTGATACCACTTGTTAGTGTTTAGATCTCTTATACCAGTTGTCAGGATCTTAGAATACAATTGTTTACTTTTGTATAAGCAACTAAACACGGAATTAAACCAGAAGTAATAACTAACTAGAAATCATAAACAACAAATAATAGGAGATACGGGAAACAATACAATCTATATTAAACTCTTCTAGAAGGAAATACAATGAAGAAATCTCTCTCTTCTCACACCTCTTGGATGTACAGTAATTCTCCCTCAAGAGTTCACTCTCTCTCTCAATCAATTACAACCAACTCAATAATCGAGTTGTTCCCCCTTCTCACAGATCTTCTTGATCTTGCATCTTGCAGATCTTCTTGATCTTGCACCCTGCAGATCTAATTGATATTGCTCACATTACAATATAGCCCCATGGGTCTCTTAAATAGAACCCAAAGCAAACATTAATTAGAAAAATAGACTCAAGACTAATTTTAGTCTTTACATGCAAACTAGTTGTTCGTCTAAAATTAGCAATTCTGGAAATGCTTGAAAATGCATAGAATTCAGTATCGGTCTACAGATGATCAATGTCGGCCGACCCCTAACCGATGTGAGCTACTGGTTGAATCTGATCGATGTCGGTTGGTTGTGACCGATGCCAGTTACTGGTTAAGCCCAATAACCTCCACATTAGCACATCAGTGAAACTTTTAGCTCCACAACTCAACAGATCAGGGCCAATTTCATTAGCTCAGTTGAAGCAAAGAAACATAATGCATTTATATGCAAGTTCTATATGTATATAATATTGCTTTGATCTCAATAAACTTGAAGTCATCAACTAATGAATGCAAATGTTGATTAGTTTAATTATGGAGGTAATTAGGGTCAAAATGAGCCAAGTGAACATATTTTAAATTATATATTCAATGTGATTTAGAGTGAAATTAACCTTAATGTTATGTCATATATAATTAACCAAAGAGTTGATTCATTTAATCCAGGAGGCATTTGAGGCCAATTTGAACCCCTTAAAGAATAAGATATGATTTGGGGTAAAATTAAAAGTTTGATTCTATCATGAATTGATCTAATTAGTCAAATTATGAAATTAGGGGCATGATTTGGGAAAAATTGATCCCCTATACCAAATTTATGGCTTAATCAATTGTATAAAATGTATGCAACATGCATGGCTTAACAAACCCTAATTTTATCAAAAATGCAAACATGTTCAGGTAATTATCACAAATAGGTGAATAAGCAACTCAAATTTTCTTCAGTTACCTTAGTGATTAGACCCTATATCTGATATCTTAAACCCTAAACCCCATACCATTTAACTTAAACCCTAAGCCATAAGACCTAAACCCTAAACCCTTTAAATTGTAGACCCTAAACCAATAAATTTAGCCCCAATTAACATCCTTTATATATAGTAAGAATTAGGTTCACAAGAATGAAATTGGTCAAAATCGCATTCACTCATTACCATAATTAACTTTGTAGGCTCAATCTGTGATGATGTGCAGGATAATTGATCCCAAAATCACATTCTTTACTAACAAATCTAGGTTCAAGGAGCTCAAATTATTCCCAATCACCATCATATTTGTACCTTATATATCCTAAAACCTATACCCTAACCCCTAATCCCTAAATTTCATAATCCTTAAACTCTAAACCATAAATATAAACTCTTTAAACCTTGAACCAATCATTTTAGCCTAAATTAACATCATTTAGACTAAGAATTAAGTTCAAAGGGCTCATTTTAGCCTAAACCACACAATTGATTACCCCATTTGACTAATTCACTCAATCTACACGATGACATGGGGTATAATGACAAACTAAAAACATATTCTATAGTCACAAATGGATTTAAGTGATTAAAATTATCCTCAATTATCTTTGTCATTGATCTTGAGTACCCTAAACCATATATACATTAAAACCTAAGCCCTAAACCATAAACCCTAAACACTACATCCTAAATTGTAAACCATAAACTTTCCTTAGTTACCAATTGATTTAGTCCTAATTAACATCCTCTGTAGTAAGAATTAGGTTTGAACATGACATAAAATGATTAGACATTATATGTAGGTCCTTAAACCTAAACCATATGCCCTAATTCGTAATCCCTAAAACATAAATTGTAAGCCTTATGCCGTAATGCCCACTACATGTCGCAAACATACATGCCTTATGATATAACTAATTTTATCACAAGATGTCATAAAATGCACTTTTTAAACCTATGGCCAAAACTTAGCCTTTGGAGTACCAATCTAGATGTGCATCTGAAGTAAATTGGGGTTATTTTGAGCCACTTTAACCTAATTTTATGACTATAAAATACGATTTTGGGATTGATCAACTCAAATTTCATTAGCTCAATTGAAGCAAAGAAACATTATTTACTTATATGCAAGTTTTACATTAATAGAATGTGGTTTTGAGCTCAATAAACTTAAAATCATCAGCTAATGAATGCAAATGTTGATTAGTTAAATTATGGAAGTAATTAGGGTCAAAATTATCCACATGAACCTATTTTAAATTATATATGATGTGATTTAGAGTGAAATTAACCCTAATTTCATGTCATATATAATTAACCAAAGAGTTGATTCTTTTAATCGAGGAGGTATTTGAGGCCAATTTGAACCTCTTCATGAGCAATATATGATTTGGGGCAAAATAAAAAGATTTATTTTATCATGAATTGATTCAATTAATCAAAGTTGAGCCCCTAAACCAAATTTATGTCTCAATTGATTGTATAACATGTACACAACATGTACATGGCATAACTAACCTTACTTTTATAAAAAATGCAAACATGAAGTTAATTGTCATAAATAAGTGAACAAACAACTCAAATGTTCTTCAATTACCTTAATGATTTGACCCTATATTTGATATCTTTAACCCTAAACCCTGTACCATTAACTTTAACCCTAAACCCTATACCATTTACATTAAAACCTAAGCCATAATCCCTAAACCCCAAACTCTTTAAAGTATAGACCCTAAACCCTAAACTAATAATTTTAGCCCCAATTAACATCCTTTATATATATTTATAGTAAGAATTAGGTTCACAAGGATGAACTTGGTCAAAATTGCATCACTCATTAAACCATAATTGACTTAATTGGCTTAATCTGTGATGATGTGGGGGCTAATTGAGCTCAAAATCACATTCATTACTCACATATATAGGTTTAAGGAGCTTAAATGTGCCCCAATTACCTTCATGATTGTACCTTATATGCCATAAAACCTATATCCTAAGCCCTAATCCTAAAATTTCCTAATCCCTAAACTCTAAACCATAAATATAAACTCTTTAAACCTTGAACCAATCATTTTAGCCTAAATTAACATCATTTAGACTAAGAATTAAGTTCACAAGGCTCAATTTGGCCTAAATCACATGATTGATTACCCCATTTGACTAATTCATTCAATCTACATGATGACATAGGGTATAATGATAACCCAAAAACACATTCGATAGTCACAAATAGGTCCAAGTGATTCAAATTATCCTCAATTATCTTTACGATTGAACCTATGTACCCTAGACCATATATACATTAAAAAAAATCCCTAAACCCTAAACCATAAACACTATAACCTAAATTGTAAACCATAAGCTTTTCCTATTTACCAATCAATTTAGTCCCAATTAACATCCTTTGTAGTAAGAATTAGGTTCACATGGCATAGAGTAATTAGACATTATATATAGGTCCTTAAACCTAAACCCTATGCCCTAATCCCTAATACCTAAAACATAAATTGTAATCCTTATACCCTAATGCCCACTACATGCCAAAAACATACATGCATTATGATATGACTAATTTTATCACGAGATGTCATAAAATGCATTTTTTAAACCTATGGACAAAACTTAGCCTTTGGAGTACCAATCTAGCTATGCATCTAAAGTAAATTGGGGCTATTTTGAACTCCTTCAACCTAATTACATGACTATAAAATATGATTTTGGGGTTGATTAGCTTCAATTTTCCCCAATCACCATCATGGTTGTACTTACAAACCCTAAAACCTATCTCCCAAGCCCTAATGCTTAAATTTCATAATCCCTAAACTCTAAACCATAAATATAAACTCTTTAAACCCTAAACTAATCATTTTATCCCAAATTAACATCATTTAGACTAAGAATTATCTTTACAATTGACCCTGTGTACCCTAAACCTAAGCCTTAAACACTATACCCTAAATTGTAAACTTAAAACTTTCCCTATTTACCAATCGATTTAGTCCTAATTAACATCCTTTCTAGTAAAAAATAGGTTCATAGATGACATAGAGCCATTAGACCTTATATACACCCTTAAACCTAAAACTTACATACCCTAATCCCTAATCCCTAAACCCTAAGACATAAATTTTAATCTCTAATCCCTAAAACATAAATTGTAATCCCTAATCCATAAGCCCTATGCACTAATTCCTTAATCCCTAATCTATATTAAGTATAACGTGATCACATTACTTAATAACATGATCATGTTATTTTTGATATAGATAACATTTAGTTTTTAATGTCAATTTCTAACCCCAACCGAGTATTAAGAATAACATGATTGCGCTATCACATAATGCGATCACGTTATTCTTAATATACACTTCTCAATATGTATGTTGAAGCAGAACCTTTTAATAAATAACATGATTGCATTATGTAATAATGTGATCACATTATTATTATTATTATTATTATTATTATTATAGACTAAGCTCAATTTTTAATGTCTATTTTTAACTCAAATCAAGAATTATGTCCCCACAAACATTCTATGCATAGTTTTGTGGGACCTATGATACATGTGTCCTTGACCCCACCTTTGAAAAGTTATCAATTATCCTTGATGGGTGACATATCATGTTCGAGGAAGAGGAAGACATTGAAGAACAAAACACTAGAGGAATTAGAAGATTTGAGAGTGAAAACAAGATATGAATGCAAAAACTTCATGGTAAACAAGGTACAAACCCTAATCTTGATGAATGAAATGCCATAGATAATGAGCCAATTGACATTAATGAATTAAACAATGATGAAATTGACTATAATGAATTGAATAATGATGAAATTGACCATAATGAATTGAATAATAATGAAACTGACAATAATGAATTAGATAATGTTGGAAGTTTACATTCAAAGTTCTAAGTTTTTGATTTTGTTGATGATGAGTCTGTGCATGATGCTTCACCCCCCATGAATGAATTTTTTTTGATGAAAACAAATAATGATAAAATTAATCATCAAGAAAATTTCATGGAAACATATAATGGAGAAATAAACAATGAATAAAATTTCATCCCACCTCTAAACAATGAAAGTAATAATGATTTTGAAACTCTCTCACAACAAATTCCACCATTAACAACACCTTCAATAATTGTACGTAAAAAATACAAGTACTTAATTGAATTTGATGAAAATATTTTAGAACCAATGCATAATAAAATGTCTGATCACCATTCAAGAAGACTAACTCAATAAATTTGAGATACTTTCTTTCATAATTTGGATTATGATATTTAAAGATGCCTATTATTTATTTCATTGATAAAATTGACTAATATGAGACCTATAATGTACACATTAGGACTAAGAACATCTAACATGGATGATGAAAATAATGAAATTATTGAAAATCTACATGATGCATATCATACTATAGGCCCAAAATCATGCACTCAATATTGTAATGTTGCCTGACTTATAACTTTTGCAGTAAGTGACAAAATAGGGAAAAAATAAATGGTTTAAAAAAAAGCCAAACACTTAATATAAATAATAAAATATTAATGAAAGCAATTGAAAGATGTGAAATACTTAATAAACCTAATACCAATGAGCTCTGGGCATTCTCTGGTAGACTTCCATGAAAGGACAAGACTATAATCGATACTCTCAAAGAGTTACTTGCTCAATTTTGGAAAGACAATACAAGAGTTTCACCCAATGCAAGAGATGTTGTGGAAAGAAGAGTTGATTCTCATAACCATGAACCGCATCCAAAACATTTATTGGATATGACTCAAACACAATTGTACTCTAAATTTTTGGAAAAAAATCCATAAATTTATATTTGTCAAAGATATTTTGAGATCGCCAAACATTTTTATGTAAAAATAAATCACATGCACACCACTTATTGTAGGCAACATGTTGAATTTTCAATGCACTATGATATTTTTTTCTATATTCATTGTACTTTGCATACCAACAACATTTTTTAGGAGTGTGGCATTGAATTTCTATCAAAATTAGCTAGGGAATTTATTCCCACTATCTTTTGTAAAAGACTAGATAAACAATTATTTTACAATAAATCATGTTTAAATGGAAATTGCAGTATTTATGGTGGATTGCCAAAATTAAAAAAATGCATCCATGAGGAGATTACAAGTGCAATTGGATAGGAATTGGTTAGTTTAAGTAAATATAAATCAGTGACTTATCAATTAAAATATGGAAAATAATCTAAAAGGTGTGAGCTTGTTACAAAAAGATACCTGTTTCCATTTTTTTGGTCAAATTTAGGGAGAAGATTGTTTATGAGTAAGCAAAGCACACACATAGGGATAGATGGTTGGATGAAATTTTCAAGATAAGAAAGGATACATTCTCACTTGGTTCAATTGTTTTAGTAGTTGATTTTTCTAAAAATTACACATTTAAACCCCAAATGGAAATTCAATCATAGTATTATAACTCATCACAAGTTGTCATATTCATGCATATAACATTCATGCATGCACCTAATAGTATAGAATAACAATAGAAAATAATAAGGGAGTACCATTTCTATATCATCGATGATCAATCACATTGATCAGAGTAGGTGCAAGGTTGTTTTCAGAAGTTTTATGAATAGTTGATTCAGAGGAACATTACTTTCAACAACATTACATTTGGTCAGACAATTGCACATCATAATTTAAAAATACATAGATGTTTTATTGGTTGAGTAGGATGCTCGTTACCATTGGTGTATAAAACATTTATAGTTTTACCAAGGTTTTCCATGGAAAAAGGGAGCATGCTGATGCTAGAGCATGTGTAAAAAGAGCTATTACAAGGGAGGAGTTGAGTTTTGAAGAGGGTGTTCATTTGATAAATGTAAAAACTATGGTTGAATGGTGTAATGAGAACATGTGTCATGGTGCTCAACCAAATTCAACTATTCATAGACATTTTTGATTAATGGAGGAAGAACACTTGGTAAATTATGAGGATTGTGTGACTCTAATGGGTTCAAGTGGCCTCCACTCATTTTGTAGCTCAAATGCAAGTTCTTGGACTGTTCATATGAAACACTTGGCATGTTTTTGTTCTACATCATGGACTCTATTTGTAATGAGTATGAGTTACAAGATTAGGTGGATGATTGGATTCTTAAACCTCTGATTTTAATCAACATATATCAGGTTCCAATAGCATTACACAATTACAAATATGACATTATCAGATGACCTTGACCATGTATCTGATCAAGTGCAACTAGGTAGAATATATTTTATTATGTACAATTTATTCTCATTGTATATCTTCATAGTATCACTAAAAATGGTTTTTTGTGATACAAGACATGTTTTTGTTGTTATTTCAGATGAAGATAATGAAGAGGGTGTTTATTACTACTTGTGTCAGTATGTAGAGAGAAAGAAAAAATTGACTTCCCTAATTATAGATGGAGAAAACATTGACTATCCCATTGGGTCAGTGGTAGTCACTAGAACTTGGTTTCGATGAAATCCTATAAAATATTCAGATCAATGGTTGTTTGAAAAATTTAAATGCACAAGAAGATACTACACTATTTAAATTTGATTTTTTTAGTGAATCTTCAATTACAAAAATATCATGGGAGGCCATAAACAAGAAACTATGAAAAGTTTGGGAGTCAGACCATGAAACTATTCTTGATACTATCAAGGTTAGAGCATATCTTAATGGTTCATTGGATTGAAACGTGTAGGTATGTTGACTTTTAAAATGTAGATGTAATCAATTTTACCAAATATTTTTTATTTTATATGTATTACATATGAATTTTATTTTTAATTACTTACTAACAATTTTTTGTAGGTTAGTGTTGCTAGATAAGCTTCCACCTTCACGTGGTTGACATTGTCAATAAAGAATTATATGTTATTGAAGATAAGAGAAACTGAAGTTGGAGGTGATCAAATCTTAGGTTGGACATGATCAAAGCTCAGAAAATGACTTACATGTTTCATTTTATGGGTGTTTAAACTTAGGCTAAAAAAATGCATTTTTCTTGTATTGGGATGGGCATTCTTGAGGCTCGAATGGGTGGTGGGTTTATCAATCGGGCCTTATGGGAGGCCAATAACGTAGTATTAGACATTATACACCCCCTACATGTGTTGGTAGTGTCATTTTTCAATTAAAAAACATCAAAAATAGAATTTTTCAACCACAACTTAAACTTTGATAACATTTATTATCAGTGTTTTTGCACTCCATAATGGTAGTAAAAATGCATTTTCAAGTGAATTTAAACATCATGACAGTGTGATAACATGTAAATTACCTATCTAGATTTAATTAAAGTGATAGATTATCAGGTGGAGGTCTCAAAGGTAGAAATGGCAGTTGGAGCTCAAGAAGTTGCATGTTCAATGCCAAAAAGTTGCATTTTTGAACCCCTCACTGTAACTTGTCCAAAAAATTGCTCTCAAAGCTTCCTCCTAAGTACTCCAAGGTAAAATTAGAGGGATTAAAGAGTTATGGGAAGGATCTGATGGTTCATAGAAATGACTTACAAGTTTTTTTTTAATGAGTGTTTGAACTTAGGCTAAAAATTTGCATTTTTCTTATATTGGGAAGGGCGTTCTTAAGGCCAGAATGGGTGGTGGGTTTATCGATTAGGCTTGATGGTATGACAAAAACCTAGTCTTAAATGTTATCCACCCCTTTGAATGTGTTTTTAGTGTCATTTTCAATCAAAAATCATCAAAACTAGATTTATACAACTACAACTTAAACTTTGACAATATTTGTTATTAGTGTTTTCATACTCCAGAATGGTAGTGAAAATGCACTTATGAGTGGATTTGAATTTTGTATCAGTGTGATAAAATTTAATTTGACTATCTGGATGTGATCAAAGTGATAGGTTCTCATGTGGAGGTCTTGGAGGTAGAAATGATAGTTGGAGCTCAAGAAGTTGTTTGTTCAATACCAAAAAGTTATATTTTTGGACCCCTCACTGCAACTTGTCCAAAGGATTGCTCTTGAAGCTTCCACATAATTAATTTAGGGTGTGACTATAGGGATTAACTAGGTATGGGAATTATATGATGGTTCACAAAAATGACTTATAATTTTTTTTTATGCATGTTTGAACTTACTCTAAAAAATTGCATTTTTATTATATTGGGAAGGGCATTCTTGAGGTTAGAATGGGTGGTGGATTTGAAGATCAGGCCTAATGGGAGGCCAAAAACCTAGTATTATAAATTATCCACCCCATTATATGTGTTATAAGTGCCAATTTTTAGTTAGTAAGCATTGAAGTCAGATTTATATAACCACAACTTAAACTTTAATAACATTTGTTGTCAGTGTTTCCACACTCTAAAACGATAGTGAAAATGCACTTTCAAGTAGATTTGAACATCATGGAAGTGTTATAACATGTGATTTTACTATATTTATGTGACCAAAGTGATATATTTTCAAGTGGATTTCCCATAGGTAGAAATGGCAGTTGAAGAGCAAGAAGTTGCTTGTTCAATGTCAAAAAGTTGCATTTTTGGACCCCTCACTGCAACTTGTCCAATGGATTACTATTGAATTTTCTACCTAAGTGATTTGAAGTGTGATTAAAGGGATTAAATTGGTATTTGAAATATTTTATGGTTCACATAAATGACTTATAGGTTTTGTTTTATGTGTATTTTAACTTAGGCTAAAAAATTACATTTTTCTTGTATTGGAAGGGCATTCTTGAGGCCAAAATGGGTGGTGAGTTTATCAATCAGGCCTAATAGGAGGACAAAAAACTAGTTATATACATTATCTTCCACTTAATAGGTATTTTTAATGTCAATTTTTAGTCAAAAATTATCAAAACTAGAGTTCTACAACCACAACTTAAACATTGACAACATTTATTGCTAGTGTTTTTGCACTCTAGAACGGTAGTGAAATTGCACTTTTGGTTGGATTTGTATGTCATGGTAGTGTGATAATATGTAATTTACCTATATAGATATGATCAAAGATATATTCCCAAGTGAAGGTCTTGAAGGCATACATGCCAGTTGGATCTCAAGAAGTTACTTGTTCAATGCCAAAAAGTTACATTTTTGGACCCATCACTGCAACTTATCCAACAGATTGCTTTCGAAGCTTCCACATAAGTGCTCCAAGGTGTGATTATAGGGATTAAATAGGTAGGTTAAGGATATGATAGTTCACATAAATGACGTACAGGTTTCATTTTATGCATGTTTGAACTTAGGCTAAAAAATTATATTTTTTTGTATTGGGAAGGGCATTCTTGAGGCTAGAATGGGTGGTGAGTTTGTCAATCAGGCTTGATGGGAGGCCAAGAACCTGGTCCTAGAAATTAGCTACCCATTGGATGTGTTCTAATTGTTAACTTTTGGTTATGAAGCATTGAAACCATAGTTCTGCAACCACAACTTAAACTTTGACAATATTTATTATCAGTGTTTCCACACTTCGAAACGATAGTGAAAATGCACTTCTAGGTGGATTTGAAAGTTGTGGTAGTGTGATAACATGTAATTTGTCTATCTGAACATAATCAAAGTGATATATTCCCATGTGGAGGTTTTAGAGTCTAAAATGGCAGTTAGAGCTCAGGAAGTTGCTTGTTCAATACTAAAAAGTTGCATTTTTAGATCCATCACTATAACTTGTCCAATAGATTGCTCTCAAAGTTTATACCTGAGTGCTCTAGGGTGAGATTTTAGGGCTCAAATTGGCAAGGGAATATCTTATGGTTCACATAAATGACTTAAATTTTTTGTTTTACGCACGTTTGAACTTAGGCTAAAAAATTGCATTTTTATTGTATTAGGAAGGGCATTCTTGAGGCTAGAATGGGTGGTGGGTTTGTCGATCATGCCTAATGAAAGGCCAAAAACCTAAGCCTAGACATTATCCTCCCCCTCCACCCCCATGTCCCCGCTCCCCCCAGATGTGTTGGCATTGTCAGTTTTGGGTCAGGAATCATGAGAATAATAAGTTTGCTAAACTCTCAGCCTACAAAATATGTTAAAACTTGGGTAAATGAGTTTTTGATTGATTTGAGTTATATAAACTTGGGTAAGGGTTAGAACATGTTACAATTGCTAAAATACTACTATAAATATAATTTTTAAGAGCTACAAACTCTATTTTGAGAAATTGACCTATTAGAGAAACAAGTAGGTCTAAAGACCTAGAAACTTAAAGATTAATTGACCTATTGACCTATTGACAAACTCTATTATGATTAATTACCCTATTTACCTAATGAGTAATTGACTAGTTTAAAATTAGATTATTTGAGAGTGTATTTTGAATCGAATTGAGAATAAGAGTGGATAAGTGAGGTTGGAATTATTCATGGTCTTAGAGCATATGAATAGGACTTTCATAGCCTTCTTAAACATATAAGAGATAATTGTGCATTAGGTGGTATTAGGGGATGATAGATGGCATACAAGAAGTAGGCCTAGTTTTAAGAAAAGCTAGTCAAAAAGGCATTACAACTAGGTGAAGGTGAAAAATTAGGTAATTTATAGGTATAGTTATTTGAGTGAGAAATTTGTAAGAATTTATGAATGATTTTATGTCTTTGCATTATACAAGTTTGAACATGATTGGGTATGGGTTTTAAGTGCAATCAAATTGTGTTAATGATCAATTGAAAAGTTATAAATGGGTGATGACAAATGCAAAATAGATAAGAGTGTCATTAGATATTTTCACTACACACAATGAAATAAAAACTTTAATTAAAAAATATGGGAGATCCAAGATTTATAGCATTGAAAATAATAAATTTTTAATCCTCATTTGTGTAAAACATTAAATACTAGATCTGATAGATAATAGTTTGAAATATCAAAACAACACTATACAATAACACATAATGAAATAAAAAATGAATATAAATTAGATAGATCACCATGATAAGCATATAATATAGGCATATGTGTGTAATGCCAATGATATATAGATTGTCGTGATAGGCATACAAAAAATTACATCTACCAACATAATATGTAATGTTGGGTAAATGTCATATATGTATATACAATGTCAAAAATGCATAAATTGCCATATAGGCATACAAAAAAGTATATTTCATGTAAGACATCCTATTAATCAAATAGCCTCCCTCTCTTTGCGTTCTTCGAAGAAGACTCTCCTTAGGATGCCCTGCTAGTAGATGGAGACCCCTCTAATGCCTTGGATTGATCCAAGGTCTGACTGCGGATCCTATGCTCATAGCTTGTTTGCAATTGAACTTGTTCAAATACAAGTATTATTACAAAATTAACATAAAATGAATTTAACCAGTTGTTAATAAATTAATTTTAAACTACAATAAAAAATCATTTAAACATGCACTTATTTCAATCTCATAGTCCTACTCAATCTATTTTTTATTTTCAAACAAGTCAATGGCAGGCTTAGTTGTTTGAATAGGCATATGAAATATGGGAAAAATACGAGAATTTTCCCTACTAATCATCTGACTGGGACTATGAGATCTCATAGGAAAACCCTACATACACAATACATTCACATAAATTATATTTTCTCCAAGTATGTAGTAAAATTATTAAAACAAGTCTATTCTTACAATTCAAAATTACAAGTTAATAAATACCTCTATCATTGCCTATGCAAATGACATTGCAGTAATAATATCCATGTCTATATCGACTCGTAGAGAGGGAGGAGTATCTACTTGAGCCATAAAATGTTCATGTAAATAAGTTCTCACTTAATTTTATATAAAATATAAAATATATATATATGGCACATTTTTCTCAATGTAAACCAAGATATATATGGCAATGTATTTCAACATGCATATCATGAAAAGATAATGTAAACCAAGAATCGTGGAAGTGTAATTGTCATACAATGTGCAATGGACAAGAATAGAAATTAGTTTTCATGTTGGAGGAAATATAAAAATTGTAATACATGTAGGAAGTGTGAGTGGAAGATTAGGAGGTGGAAAGAATAGTAACACTTTCACAGGGCAAAGTTAGGGAGAGAAAAGGAATAAGAGACATATCAAGAACTTTGTCCTTACTTGTAAAGCTTATTTGGATAGAGTAAAATATAAATAAGTGTCTAGAAGTTTATGATCGATCCTATGGTGTTCATATCTCTAGTCAGATAACATTTAAGTCGGTAGTCTATAGGTTCAAAGTGGTGAAATCCAAGTTTTAATACTCTGTCTTCATGCATAATCAGAAAGAGGACACCATGGTCAGTTTAAAGTGTCATTATAAATGATTGAAAGATGAGTAAGGGATATAGGATCTCTATGAAATGAATGTAAACACATTGAAAGTATAAATACTATTGAGAAAATGCAAAATACATGGGAATACTATGTACAACCCAATTAGTAACAATTCTGAGTTTGCATGGTCATAAAGAAAGACCATATAAAGTTCTTGGAAATAGAATTGAGGATTTAAGGTATTGTGAATATTATGGGATATTGTTTTTCCATGTGTGTGATTCTTTTAATTTCTCTCAAATGAAGGTAAAAGGTCTTAAGGGTTTATTCTGTCCTATTTATTGACATAGTCATGTTGGAGGGGTATAGAAATTATGTAAATCTACATGTTGAGAGTGATTTAGTATTGAGAAAGGAAAAGTAATAGTTTGAGAATATGCATGGGGTAAGGGCATATACATTTCAAGCCTTAGAATCTTTGATAAGGGTCAAAAGGCTATTCTAGCTCATTTATTATCCTCTTAGGTAGGTGCAAGTCTAAGACAACTTTTTTAAATGCAGGACAGACATGAAGCAGCTTGCACTCCCAAAAAGAAACACGACCACGGTACATATACATTATATAAATGTCCTGTCCAGACGTGGAGATAAACGCATATTTGTAGTCTGTTGAAAGCGTAGAGGGGCTTTCTGAGTCCGTTGAAATCCTTGACTGAAATGGAATGTGGTTCCGCTTGAGTTGAAACAGCCGAGATAAAAAGAATGGTGGCCGTGTTGCTCTTGGGCTGAGTTTAAAGAAAAGAAAAGAACAGAACATAACTTGGTATTCTTTTCTCAGATGTGATCATCATCATCATCATCAATTTAACAGTTGTCTACATGTTCATCTAATACAAATATGTTTGGTTTGCAGCAGGTCGCTTGTTCGAATCATGGGAGAAGCATTTCAAGCGCTGAACATGTGGCTCAATTAGCACCTTCTTATGCTTCGCTAGTTCAGAAATACCTGTGGCTCAATTAGACGCCGAAGTGCCAAATATCACAATGGGAAATATTATTGCTTCATGTATCACCTTTTGCATTTTGTTTTGACACTAAAGAGTTAAAAGAGTTGGATTTTTTTGGATTCTTTAATAGGGGAAATTATAGCATCTCTTTTTTGAATTCTTTAACAGTGAAACCCACGAGTATGAATAAGGGACATGATTGCTTCACATATTTGGATTCTTAAGGTGTCTAACATAGTTTGAGTATATATAATTCAATGTGTTTGGTTTTTTTTTTCTTTTAAAATTATTTTATTGGTTTTAGGGGTTTAACTTTTTGGCTTCTTTTCGGTAAATTTGATTTAGAGTAAAGGAGACCTTCAGGAATAGGGTTTGAATTGTCAATTTTATATTGACAATGTACTCATTTAAAGTCAATCAATATATTGGTCGTACCCTATTTCTAATTCAATTTATGTCACCTACTGTTTAACAAAAGTTAATAAGTACGTGTGAGGAAATATGTGAAAATATATTATATTTTTTTGATGTTTTATAGGTCTTTTCATATTTACAATGTATTCAATTGATGTCATTCAATATCTTATATACAATTCAATATTATCATACTTATTATTTATCAAAAGTTAAATAATTACATGCATTCAAGAGGAGATATATGAAAATAAGTGTCATGATGCGGTTTTAATATATGCTCTTAACAGTAATATAAAAGATAGTAAAATGAATTTATTTATTACAATATTTTTGGTCTGAAATAAATGCTCTATTTGCACATTAGTTTCACGGTGATTCAAATTGTTCGATGTAAAAATAGTTTGAAAATGACAAAACAATAATTATAAATAGTAACACTTGTCCCAAAGGTGAAAGTTATACTAGAATGGATGTAATAATTTGTTTTGGTAGAGGGGTTTTTTAAGCCAAGAAGTGTGCAAATTTGGTTAATGTATTGTCGATATATATTTAATTAATATTTGTTAATGTGAGGTATTTTAGGAGTTAGTCATACTTTGAATTTCACTAGATGGTAGGCAAATGATGGGTAAGGGGGGTCAATGGCATTTGAAACTTGTTAGACGGTAGGAAGATGGAAGGTAAATGTAATAAACTACATTATGTGAGGGTTAATTGCTTATTTAAAGAATATATATATTTGATTAGTTACAAGGATTAAACATAACATATATATTTGATAATCCAAAGAGATCAACCACATAAAATATATTTAAATAAAATATAAATATTTGATAAGTTGTAAGTTAAAAATTTTAAATAAAATATACATATTTGATAAACCAAAGATTATTTCATAACTTTGAAGATTAACTCTAAAAATTAAGGATGGTGTTTTTAAAAAAAATTAGATGTATGCTTACTCATCATTATAATCTATTATATGTTTATTTTCAAAATATGGATAGAGATGCCGATATTTTATGTAATTCAATGATTCCATATCGACATTCTATGTAATTCAATGCTTCCGTGTAATGCTTCGTCACTTAAAAATATAAAGTAAAAATAAAAATAAAAAATAAAAAATAAAAACCAAAACACTTCTTTCTTTATATTATTATTCACATAAAATTATAGTTTTCACTAATTAATTAGATTTTGATAAAGCTATCCACAAAAAATAATTACATAAATATTAATATAAAAATTGTATATTAGAATGTTTTTCAAGGAGACTCTGATTTACCATATCAACAAATTTCAACCATAATGGCTTGGAACTTTCATTGAACCATGCAGCGGTGATAATCTAGTTGGCTTGAGCAATAAAAGGATGCAAAGTTATAAATAGTTTTTGATATTACAATATATTGTAGAGGTTAATGATGGTATTATAAATATACAAGAAAGATGTACAAAATTAATTAGTCATCATTGGACGCTACTAATTATTACATATAATTTTATAAGTGTTTTTAGATATAAATGTGATGGGATGATGGATTTTATCATTTTTATTAAAATATGTAGAAAAAAATATATATATATATATTTTAAATCTTTTCAAGAAAATATAATGGGTGTTGTTTTTGTTGACACTAACTTTTAAATGTTTAAAATTTTATTGATTAAAGTTTTAAGTTATCAGTCTTTGAATTCTTCTTATTTGAAATACATAGAAAAAAATCAATAATAAATATATTAAGATAAAAAAATAATTAAATATAAAATAAGATGTAAAATTAAGGGAGAAATTATTATCAACGTGCAAATTTAAAAAAAAAAAAACTTAATCAGTTAATACTAATATTTAATTGGATAAACAATTTGCTTGATCAGTGTTTGGATTCAAAATAATATTACAAGGATTTTTTTAATTGTCTTGATTTAAGAGTTCATGGACAAAGTTACTGTAATTGCAAATATCAACAAAAATCTGTCTTATAATATTATTATCTAGTGAAAAAGATTGAAATGAGTTTCATCTTTAATTTCATTTTAATTATATAACGTAACACATTTTTTGTTAAAGTATTTTTAGACTAATTTCATTTTGTAATTTATGTAAATTAATTTTTAATTTTGTAAATATTATTTTATTTTTAAAATTGACAAATTTATGTGTATGATAATTATTCAAATTTAAAATTGGTGATATTTTTATAACAAAATAACTTTCTTTTATCTTTAATATTTTCATTATTCCAATTTAAATTTTAAATCTTTTCTTTAATATTATTTCATAAATGGTTTTGAAACAGATTTGTATAAGAGATATTTATATTTTAAATATTAGGGTTTGTAATAAGAGGGTTACTATATACATTCATAAAATTATACAAATAGATACACTTTTGTTCTGAAATTGGTGAGGTTATATTTGATATATCAATTAAGAAAACAAATCATCATGGTAGTGGGCGTGGCCGATTGGTCACCGTGCTTGACTTAAAATCATGCAAATTTGGCCATGGTGAGTTCGAATCTAGTCGACTAAGTTATTTAACAAACGGGGAATGTTTATCATTTACTTTTACAATTTTTTTTTTTTCGTTGGGGTACGGTTAAGCTGTTTTAAATAAAAAATGGACTGCCATAATCTATAACTAACGTCTAAATCTAAATCGAAAGAGTCTTATCTTATTAAAGAAGTTTTTAGAATTATTGAAAATAAGTACAAATAAAGATGGATAAATTCTTAAAAAAAAAAAAAGGGAAGAAATTAATAATTTTGAAATTTTGATTTAAAGGGAACGTTATGTCCTTGGCATGATTAGGTGTACAGGGATGCTTCTACGGACTATGTTATTTATGGATATATAATTAATGAATATGATCTTTTAATTATAGGTTTTGAAAACTTCACTCATTTTTTTTTAGAATTTACTATGTATTTTTTATAAATTTTTCGCTTTCCTTGAAACCTTAATCAATTAACAAAACTTTTCAAGACTTTAAGAAAGGGATATTCAATTGAGAGCTTTGCCTCATTCAAACCCTTGTCCTTAGAAAAGTTGGCAACCAACACTCAATATAGTTCAAAAAGCAATTGTGGTAATATGAGCCCTAATCCTTATATGATCTTTTACATATATATGAACAATTGGGAATGGTGCAATAGAAAGATTAGGAATAAATTCTATGTTAAACACTTTAATTCTACTCTTAGACATCTATGTATCACTTTTGACATTTTTTTGGAGCTCTCTTGTTTTCCATATAGACTAATGCCCCAATGTATTTATAGACTTCTAAATTCAAATTAGGATTAATGGCACATAAATTGACACACAAGAGAAACATAAGCTAACAAAAGGGGGCACAAACACCAAACAAAACAAAGGGAAGGATCAAAGGACCCACATGAAAAGGGGACAATGAGCATAGCAATACGCTTTTGGTAACATATTGTGTTTCGATGTTTATTTTGGTGACATATTGTGATTCGGTGTTTGTCTTTGCAACATACTATATGATGATTGCATTATCACTAGTACTAGTTTATGCTTGTGTATCTGATGCACCCTATTTTTAGGCAACCATTCTAATACTTATTTTGGTTCGTGTTTATGAATTTATTTGCACTTAGGTTTCACTTGTGAAAATGATATATCCCTTTGAATTATAATGACTTGAATTTAATGTTCAAATTTTACACATTAATGCATAACAAAAGTTATTGCTTTCACTTTATGTGTGTGTGTGTGTGTGTGTGTGTGTGTGTGTGTGTGTGACTCTCTCTCTCTCTCTCACACACACACACACACACACACACACACACACACACACACACATATTCGATCAAGAAAAACATTGTATGATTGAGTAGTATGTACCACATGAAATAAAGTTTGATTTGTCTTTGGTTCCACTCTAATAGATAAAAAGAAAACAAGGGGATACCTTTTATCAATTAAATCTTAGATAATTTGTTTCAAAGTGATAAAACAATTCGTAAAGTGCCCTTCTAGTCTTTGAAAATCACAATATGTAATGGCATCAAAATATTTAGGCAATGGTATTAAAGTATCAAATTTCAATGTTGGAGGTAAAACAATTATGTTGCATTCAAATATCTTCTTCAAGCCATTTAAAAAAACCTTTTGGGACAATAACATGTTGAAAAAAAATATCTTTTACGTTTTTTTGGGACCTAACTGGAGGGCTATTATAGTTTCATTCAGTTAACTTCTTCAAGAAATTTCTCAGATTTTTACTTTACCTTGTAAATTTTCTATGCTCGTTTTGAGTTGACACAAGCTTCTTATATTGTTTCTCTATAGTATTGACCATTTTATAGCATCATTTTTATGTAGGGGCTCGTGGTCATTTCTTTTAACATTGAGACTTGGTTTGTTTTAAATTTTTATAACATGTGGAACAAGTATATCATATATATAAACAAGTTGGCCTCTAAAAAAATGATCTCAAAATTTCTAATTACATGAAAATGTTCACCAAAAGATTGATAAGCATTGAAAGCTAAATAATCCTTAATAATTGCAAGTTGAATATTAATAAAAATCTTTTGAATCTTAATAGCTGGTAATAGATAAGATTTCTTGGTTACTATGGTCTTGAACCTAAGCACTTAATGTCTGATGTGTTCATTAAATTCATGTCTAAGTTAAGCCAATCCTACAAGTGTAACCTTTTGAGAAATATTGATTTTAAAATGGGTCAAGACATCATCAACTAGATATGAAAAGAAATGTATAGAATCACATCGTAAGGCATAAAACCAATCAGCTACATAGTCCCTTAAGCTTCTTTATAATAGCTTAGTTAAAAGTTTACCATCATATAAAAATTTTGAGCAAGAAGCGTCAAATGATCTTGGTGAAAATGGTTTCCTTTTCCATTAAATAATACAAACTTGGTAGCAATAAAACCTATTGGAAAAGGATAAGCAAGGACATCGTGAACCAAAGGTTTTAAATAGTATATCATGAGAAGGGACTGTACGCACCAAAAAATTACAAGGTGAAACATTTTCAAAAAAAATGATGATGATGCAAGAATATATGCATAAACAAGCTTAGACATGGTTCTCTCTATCATTTTATCTTTTATGCCATTTTTGACACATTATGAACCTAAAAAATATATAAGTTTTGGAGTCTTTGGCCTTAATTTTCAAAGTCTTTTCCTTCATGGCAAAACTACCATTCTCACAGAACCAATGCTCTTTGTGATGGAACCACTTATTTGATAACATTCTGGCTACGTTGGTTTTATAAATTGTCATGAAGATAACATCTTTGATGCAGTAGTTGCATTATTATTAATGGTGGTTTATTTACCATGGGTAGTGGTTCTGTCATAATCTGTGACAGTTTTGTCACCATTTACCCATTTTTTGAATTAACATTCGAGTCTTCATTTTTCACATGTTTTGAATGATTTTAGTTGCCTTTTCTCATTGGTCTCTCTTGTTTGTGCCTTCTATATGACCCATCTTAGCTCTAATCCTATTTTTATCAATCCTTATCAAGTTAGCTCAACCCAACTCACAATGAAGCTTTACTTAAATCCCATGTGCAACCTCTTTTCTTCTTCTATAAATATCTCACTTTACTTAGGTTTTATGATCTTATATTTGCATTAGAGATTGAAGCTTTCAAGTTTTACATAGCCTTAGCTTTCCTACTTTGAATTTTTGAAAATAGTTGCTTCAATTTGTAATCATCTTCATATCACTCTACACAATATTGGAGAGGAGAATTCACATAATCGAAACTAACTCTTTTTTATTCATGCATCAATCTAACCACTATTTAGTTGATCTATTATTCAATATTGTGTCCTTACTTTAATTTTCTAGTCATCTTTTTTTTTTAGAGTTCCCAAGATTGTTATTGAGAAAATGAGCTAGCTACTTAAGGTTAGTATACTCACAACAACAATCTCTTTGCCTTCGCTTTGTCTCACCATTAATCAGGTTGGAGGTTTTACTTTCAGTTTTGTTTTATTCCTTAGATTAGATTAGTTTATTTGATTATATTCACATATCAAAAAGATTCAAAAAAATCAAAATAAAATAAGCTCTTATCCCCTCTAATTTTTTTTTCACAAAACAAGATTAGTTTATATCTTTCAATTTCACTTGCATGTAAAATATTTCAAAGAATAGTAATCTTACATCAAACCTAGGGTAGATTATAGGAAAAAAAAAAATCACTTTCAATTTCAAAATAATTTTACATCCATAAAAACATATATACACCAAAACCTAGATAAATCAAAACTTGCATGTTAAATCTAGCTTCTTTATTTCATTTTCAACTATTCATTTATCTTTTACAAACATTTCATTTTTAGCAAGTAGTTTAATTTTATTTATTTTCAAAACCCTTATCAAAATAAGCATGAGTACACAATCAATTCAAAACAATCTTTGTCAATATGAGTGTAAGCTAAAACCTTATTTACATCCTTCCAAACATCAAGTACCATCCTTACAACATATTCAAAACAAGTTATACACTTATCCACTTTCAACGAACCTTGATTTATAATTGAATGACACTTGAGAGCCCCTATATCCATAAAGTAGGTTCAATTCCTAGGGTTCCAACTCTCATTTCATCAAATGCCTCCCTTCAGAGTAATATTAAATTCGATCCTTACATTTTCCATTTAGTTATCCTCAGATATAGCATCATCTTACTTCATTAGGCACCCATTACTCAATCATCTCTTCATCAATTATCTCAGCTAGACCTTGGGAAGCCGAGTGCAAAATGTTGGTGTGTCATTTTCCATGTTACTCAGAAATCCATCTGAACATCTCTAAAAAATATTCTCCTTCTATAAAACCCATATCAACCCACAAAACATTACAAGACCTTTAAAAGGGTAGTCAATTGATGGGTTTGCCTCGATCATACCCATGTCCTTAGGAAAGTTTGCAATCAACACTCAATGCAGTTCAACAAGTAATCATGGTAATGCACTCCATAATATTTATATGATATTTCATTACAAAAGCAATTAGAAATGATGAAATGTGAATATTTAGAATGTAAATATGTTCTAAGCACTTTAATTCTAGCCTTAGACTTCTACTTTTCACTTTTTACCTTTTCTTGGAATTCTCTTTATTTTCATTCTCATCATAATGCACTTGCTATTTAAAAAAAATTCAAATTCAAATTAGGACCCTATTGGCATGTATTCTGACACATTATAGTAAAAAATATGAAAAAGTAGCACAAACAACAGAGAAAACAAAGGGAACCAAGAGCATAGTCATATGCTCCTAGTCAATTAGGAGTGTAATGCTACACTCCTAGTCAATCATAAGTGTAGTGCTATGCTCCTATTAAAAGGCTAAAATAATCCATAAAATATAGGGGAACATAGCGAGACATAGGGGGAACTAGAGAGGATAGATAAAACTAAAAAAAATGGGAAAAATAAGGCCCAACATAGAGAAACATACACCCATAAAAGCCTAGTTAATATAGACTAATAATTTTCCATATATACAAGTAAACTAAATCAATGCAAATTGACATCTAAAACTAGCTCTAGACAAAAATTAAGGGCCTACAATTTCAAAGACAATGTATGATAACAACCATAAAAGTTAACTAGTTGTAATTCAACCCTAGAGGTGGAAATGGTGACAAGGATTTTCAGGTGATTTTTATGCATGGTTTTGTTTGAATAGTCACATAATGGAGTATAAGCTCTAATGGAAATGAAAACGGTCATGGATCCCACGGGGAATATCCTACATACAATGGTCGCAGAATGGGATCTATACACCAATGGTGCATTTGAAGGAGAAATTATAATGGGAGTTGTTTTTATTGACACCAACTTTTTTAATGTTTAAATTTATTTTAAGATTTTTTTTTTAATAATCTTTGGACTTTTCCCAATAAAATACATAGAAAAAAATTTAATTATAAATATGACATGATAAAAAAATAATGAAATATAAAATAAGATGTAAAATTAAGATAAAAATTATTATCAACATGCAAATTTTCTAAAGAAACTTGACCAATCAATACCAATATTTATTTGGGCAAATAATTGGCTTGATGGGTATTTGGATTCAAAATAAGATTACAAGGATTTTTTTAATTGTCTTGATTTAAGAGTTCATGGACTAAGTTACGGCAATTACAAATAGCAATATATATATATCTTATAATATTATTATATAGTAAGAATGTTAGGTGGTAATGAGTTTCATCTTTAAATATCATTTTAGTTACATAGTTTATATATTTTTTGTTAAAGTATTTTTAGAAGTGTTGATTTACCAGTTTCGTTTTGTAGCTCATATAAATTAGTTTTTAGTTTTGCAATCTTTATTCAAATTTAAGAATGGTAACATCTTTATAAAAAGACAACTTTTTGATAACTGTTTTTAGATATAGATGTGATGATGATGATAAATTTTACCATCCATATCAAAATATGTAGAAATTGTAATTTCTCTTTAAATATTTTCAAAAAAAATATAACAAAAATTGTTTTTGTTGATACTAACTTTCTTAATATTTAAGATTTTATTAACTAAATTTTTTTACTATATTTTGGACTCTTCCCATTTAAAGTGCATAGAAAAAAAATCAATATACATATGTCAAGATTTAATTTAAAAAAAAAAAAAAGAAAAAAAGAAAAAAAAAAAGAAGACATGTAAAATTAAGAGAGAAATTATTATTGACCAGGAAATACCAATATTTAATTGGGTAAACAATTAGTTTGATGGGCATTTAGATGTAAAATAATATTATTAGGATTTTTTTAATTGTCTTGATTTAAAAATTTATGGATCAAATTACTTGTAAATATCAACATAAATATGTTTTATAATATTATTATATAACGAAAAAATTAAGTGAGAACGAATTACATAATTTACAATTTTTTTGTTAAGATATTTTTAGAAATGTCAATTTCTGAATTTCATTTTATAATTCATATAAATTAATTTTTAATTTTACAATCATTATTTAAATTTTAAAATAGTGACATTTTTATAACAAAATAACTTTATTTTATTTTTTAAATACTAATTTAAATTCCAAATACTTTCTTAAATGTTATTTCATGAATGATTTTAATCAGATTTGTATTAAAGATACTTTGCAATAGGAGGCTTATTGCAAACATTCATAAATTATACAAATATATACATACACCTTTGTATGTTATGAATGTATCGAGTATCTTCACTTATTTCTTATGACATTGGTAAAGTTATATTTTAATAATTATTAATATGAAAAAAAGACAGATATCAATATAATCGACGCAACTTTGTGGTCATTGTGCATAACTTAAAATCAAGCTGGCTTTGAGCACGAGAGTTCGAAACCTTCATTACATACCATTGTGGTCTTTTTGGATTTCTTAGTAATGAGGCGCGTTATTTTTACATTTTTCCATGGTGGGGTACGGTAAAGTTGTTTTCTTCTCAATTTGTAGATCGTGCCAAGCTAAATATAAGTGCAACTAAAGATGGACAAATCATAAAAATTTCGCATCTCATTTCTTGAAACTTTCATTGGTTCACAAAACTCTAAGGAGGGGATATTTAATTGAGAGCTTTGCCTCTTTCACATTCTTATTCTTAAGAAAGTTGGCAACAAACACTCTCGATGCAGAGCAAAAATCAATCATGATGATGTGATCTTAATCCTTATATGATCTTTCATTATATGATCGATTGACAATAATGTAATATAAGGACTTGGAATAAATTCTACCATAAACACTTTAATTCTACTCTTATACTTCTGTGTATCACTCTTGACCTTTTCTTAGAGCTCTCTTACTTTCAATATGCATTAATGTCCCTATGTATTTATAGACTTATAAATTTAAATTAGGACTCAATTAGCACATAAATTGACACACAACGGGAAGAAACACTGACAAAAAGGGGCACAAACACTTAAGAAAACAAAGCGAAGGATCAAAGGACTCACATGAAAAGGGGACAATGAATGTAGCAATACGCTTCTAGTGACATCTTGTGATTCGATATTTGTTTTGGTGACATATTATGATTCGATGTTTGTCTCTGAAACATACTATATGATGATTGCATCTTCACTGGTACTAATTTATGCATGTGTATCTAATGCACCCTATTTTTAGGCAACCATTCTAATATTTATTTTAGTTCGTGTTTATTAATTTATTTGCACTTAGGTTTCACTTGTGAAAATAATATATCCCTTTGAATTATAATGACTTGACCTTATTGTTCAAATTTTACACATTGATGCATAACCAAATTTAATGCTTTCACTTGATATATCTATTGTCGATCAACAAAAGCATTGTATGATTGAGTAATATGTACGTGTAAAATAAAGTTTTAATTGTCTTTGGTCCCACTCTAATAGATTAAAAAAAAAAAACAAGGGGATCCTTCTACCAATTAAATCTTGGATAATTTGTTTCAAAGTTATAAAACTATTCATAAAGTGCTCTTGCAGTCTTTTAAAATCATAATATGCAATGGAATCAAAATATTTAGGCAATGGTCTTAAAGTATCAAATTTCATTGTTGGAAGTCAAACAATTATGTTGCATTTAAGTTTTTTTTTTCAAGACATTTCAAGAATTTTCACATAACCTTGTAAATTTATACGCTCCTTTTGAGGTGACACAAGCTTCTTATATGGTTGCTATATAGGATTGATCATTCTCATATCACCATTCTTACGTAACAGTTCATGGTCATTGCTTTTAGCATTAAGATTTAGTTTGTTTTGAATTTTTGTATTATGTGAAGCACATGTATCATATGTAAGCATGATGGCCTCTAAAAACTTAATCTAAAAGTTTCTAATCACACGACAAAGTTCATCAAAATGTTGATAAGCATTGAAAATTACTTTGTCCAAGATAATTGATTGTAGACTATTGATAAAAATGCTTTAAAGCTCATTATTTGGGGGTTCATAAGTCATCTTAGTTACCATGGTCTTGAACTTAATACTTAATCTCTAA
The DNA here is from genome assembly GCA_037957365.1 of Torreya grandis. Taxonomy (NCBI): domain Eukaryota; kingdom Viridiplantae; phylum Streptophyta; class Pinopsida; order Cupressales; family Taxaceae; genus Torreya; species Torreya grandis. The sequence goes on along the minus strand of JARHVA010002877.1, from coordinate 664,030 downwards.
TGTAATCATCGGGTGCTTGTCTAAGTTGAACCAATTCTATATGTGTAACCTTCTAAGAAATGTTGATTTTAAAATGTATCAACAATTAGAGGTTCAAAGGAATGCATGGAACCACAAAATAAGGCATAAAACCAAGCAAGTGCATAGTCTGTTAGGTTGTGGAGCTAAAAGCTTCACTGTATGCAGACATGAAGGAGGTTGCTAAGGTGCAAAGAAATCGACGTCGGTCAGGCCAACCGACGTCGGTCATATCCAGTGCACAGAGCTATCGACATCGGTCATGGATCAACCGACATCGATCATCTCCAGACAGACAGTGACCGACGTCGGTCGCCTGTGCGGTTCTAAAACTTTCGGTTTCACGAACAGTTTGTTAACGAACCAGTTGTTTGCATGTTAAGGACTAATTTTAGTCTTGAGCTGCGGTTTTTGATTATTTTAATTGGAAAGTCTAATTATTATTTGCATGGGATCTATATAATAGACTCATGGGCTATATTGTAAAGTGTGCTAGATAGAGAGAGCAAGGTTAGCTCCTTCAGTGGGAAGAGAGCAAGGTTAGCTCCTCCTAGTGCCACAGTGCCAAGTGTGTATGATCATGTAGATCTGCGAGAGAGCAAGATCTGGTAGAAGATCCACAGGGGTGCTGGTGTGGAGAATCAAAAGGGTTCTTCATGTGTGTATGATCTAGGTTAGTAGGTGTGCAAGGCCAGGTTGATCTGCGGTATAGCAAGAACTGGTGAGATCTACATGTGTAAGTAAGATCAATTTGATTTGCAGGTTGTTGCAAGTTCATGGGAGATCTACTTGGAGTACGTTGTGTACTTGTGTACTGGCAGTATTGTTACTGACTGGTTGAGGTGAACAACAACTTTGTGTTTGAGTTGTTTGTTGTGACCGTGATTGAGAGAGAGAACTCTTGAAGAGATTTACTGTTTACGCCCTAGAGGTGTGGGAGCCCTAGAGGAGTGTGAAGAAGATTGTGGCATCTTCTTTGTTGTATTTCCTTCTGGAAGAGTATTAATACAATTGGGTATTGTCTCTCAAATTCTATGTTGTTTTTGAATTTCTAGTTACTTGTTACTTCTGGTTAAATTCCATGTTTAGTTGCTCATACAAAGGTAATCAATTGTGCTCCTAGATCCTGACAGTTGGTATCAGAGCTTTATGTTCTAGATTCTTGACAAAGTGGTATCAGAGCTTTATGTTCTAGATTCCTGACAAAGTGGTATCAGAGCCAGGTTAGTGATACCACTGACAAAGTGGTATCAGAGCGAGGTTGCAGAGAGTAGGTTTGTGTTTGATTACAGGTCACTCTCAGGGGTTTTTGATTGAGTGGGAGTATAGCAATGGCAGAAGAAAGTACACTAAGAATGGAAGAATTCAAAAGCAAGAATGGTCAATTATGGTGTTATGGAAAGAAAGAGTAGGTAAAGAAAGATTGCTGGTTGGTAGAAGATCAAGATGAAGGAAATAAAGAAGCAGGGATTGTTGCACTGGTTGCTCTTATATGTTCCTTGGGTAAAGTAGAATCTTGGTTTATAGATTCTATTGCCTCTTTCCATGCAGCCCCAAATAGAGTATTTTTCCATGTTAAGGTCCATGGAGACTTTGGAAAGATTTATTTAGGGGTTGGTGAGCCTTGTCAAAATATTGGCAAAGGGGAAGTGCGGCTGAAATTGTAGACGACCAACACATGGGTGTTGAAGGATGTCATGCAGGTCCTAGTTCTGAAGATGAGGCTAATTTCTTCAGGAAAGTTAGGTGATGAGAGATGCACAATAACTCTCATAGCAGATGCACTTGAATTAGCTGGTGGTAAGAAAGAAGGTACTCTTTATCTACTTACTTGTATTATTGATTCTTATTCTATTGCGAAGGCGTGGCTTTGTAGGCTTGGTCACATGAGCAAGAGGGAGATGCATGTTCTTAAGAGGAAGTTAGATGTGTTTGACAAACTTAAGAATTGGAAAGCCTTGGTGTTTATGGAGGAGATGATGGACAGAGATCAACAGATGGGACTGAATAACTCTGAGCAGGGCAGTTTGGACAGGGTTTTGATGCAAAGAGAGCTCGCAGGTAAAAAGTCATCACTCACAGGAAAACACAGGTACCGATGTCAGTCAGGGGTAACTAACGTCGAACAGATAGGTACCGACATCGGTCATGTGTAGATAGTCAAAGTCGGTGGTGTCAGGCAGGTTGCGACCAACGTGTCAAGAATCTAGAACAACAAACATGCTCTGATACCACTTGTCAGGATGCGAAACACCGGAAGCATACAATTGATTACCAAATACCAAGCGACTATAATATGCGGAAATAACCAGATTCACCAAGTAACTAGAATTCAGAATAACACAGCATATGAGAGACAATACACAACTTGTATTAACACTTTATACAGAAAAGAATACAATAGAGAATATCCCACATCTTCTCCACCACCTTACAGAGGTTTCCCACACCTCAAGTGAACAGTAAATCTTCTCCCCAAAGCTCTCCCTCTCACAGGTCCCAACACCCAACTCAAATACAGAGTTGGTGTTCACCTCCCGTGCTCCACGCACAACACAAGTGCTCCACGCACTCCACAAGCACTCCACGTGCTCCACAAGTACTCAAGGTACTTCAAGTAGATCTCCCATGAATCTGTAACAACCTGCAATTCAACAGACCATACTTATGGAAGGAACTCCCTTGCCTTCCTCTTGCTCTATCCGAGTACACACCTGTACTCCAAGTAGATCCTGCCTGATACTGCTCCTTGTTGTGTTGCTGTCTATATGACCTTGCACACCTGCAAATCAAACAACGGTTCTGCTCACCTGTGAACCTCGACCTTGCACACACATACACCTGCAGATCAACGATCTTACTTACCATGTAGATCTCCTATATAGGCCATGCAACTGTGACCAAGATCCTACACTCCTGAAGAACCCAGCTGGCTCTCCAATCCAGCACCAACACACCTGGTGCTGAGGCACTAGGAGGAACGCACCATTGCTCTACCTCACACACAAAAGGAGCTTATAATTATGCTCTCTTACTCCCTAGCACACTTTTCCAATACAACCATGAGTCTATTATATAGATCTCATCAAAAAAATAATTAGACATCTAATTACAATAATTAGATCCGCAGCTCTCAGTCTATAATTAGATCTCTTCATGCAAACACTTGGTTCATTAGCTAACTGCCTGTAATAAGCGCAGTCCGAACCACACAGGCGATCGACGTCGGTCCCTGTCTGCCTGGAGGTGACCGACGTCGGCCGACATATGACCGACGTCGGTTGCTTCTCTATGCTCTCCCACCGACGTCGGCTGATCAGACCGACCCCAACTTCTCTACAACTCAGCAACCTTCAGCAACCTCCTCTCCTGTTTGCATCAGTGAAGCTTTTAGCTCCACAATCCTAACAATCTCCCACTTGGAGATAAACAGCTGCACTGTACCTGTACCTGTACTCCGTCTAATCTGTTTCCTGGTTTGTATCCCTCTTCAAGCTCCCACCTGAAGACAACCCACCACACATCCCGTGGTGTACCACCTATCATCCGAGTACCCTGCCATATCCGAACCTACAACACCTGTAGTGAAGTCCTGACCCTGCATAGCAACACCTACTACCGGTCCCTCTCAGAAAACCTGAGAACCCACTTCCCCAAATTGGCTCCTAACTCTGACAGCTCCCACTGCATGGGAATACTCAAGTCTATACCAGACCTCATGTGATTTTGGACACTGTACCTGTCCAGCCCTTAGTGTGCTCCAGCTCTGCATCCCGAACCTCGCCAACACCTGATTCACATCAGCTCCCACTCGAGACAAAATCAACCTGTGATCTCCATGCCTCCCATGTCAAAGAATTCTACTGCTCCAAACTCCTCATGACATGCCACTGAACTAATCTTACCCTTAGCTCAGCAAAACCCTGTATGTACACCCCTGCTAGCTAGCATACTATCCACATATAGCAACAGAATGATGTCGCGACTCATCATCCACCTGGTAAGGCAAACCACAGTAGTTACCTGACACTGACTGAAGCCATGCTTCGTCTTCCACCTGTCAAACTTGGTACCACTGTCCTGCAGCTCCTCAAGACCATATGCCTGGTCTTCCGTCTCACATATCCGTTCTCTCTATTCTTCTACTAAGGCATCCATTCGTCTCTGTGCTTTCATCTAGTTGGCAAACCTACCAAATCTCCTGCTTGGTTCTGCATCATAATCCTGCCTAGCTCACACCTGTTTCCTGGATCCTTCCTGCTATACAATCAGCAACAAGTATAAAGAAGAGGAACAACGAATTTGAGGGCCTACTTACACCTTCAGTCCTCCATATGGGTGTTTGAGACACCTTGACAGCATGCTGTCCACCCAAAATTTGTTACAGTGACCGACCTCGGTCTCTCCACAGTCTGCATCCGATCGACGTCAGTTCCATGCGTCTGTACCTGACCACCAACCTGCCAGCGCTGGTGTCCCTGCTGCCGACGTCAGTCCTCCTGACCGACATCGGTCTTACATACTGCCGACGTCGGTCCCATGACCGACGTCGATCTTACCCTGCCCGACATCACCGGCTTCGGTCTACACATGACCGACATCGGCACCTGTCTGTTCGACACCGGTTCCTCCTGACCGACGCTGGTGTCTGTGTTCGCCTGTGAGTGATGAATTTTTACCCACGAGCTTCTTTGAATCAAAACCCATGTCCAAACTGCTCTGCTCAGAAGTATCCAGCACCATCCACTGAACTCTGTCCGCCATCTCCTCCAAGAACACCAAGGCTTTCCAGTTTTTAAGCCTGTTAAATATATCTGTCTTCCGCTTAAGAACATGCATCTCCTTCCTGCTCATGTGACCAAGCCTACGAAGCCACGTCTTTGCAATAGAAGAAGAATCAATAATATAAATAAGTAGATAAAGAATACCTGTTTTCTTACCACCAGCTAATTCAAGTGCATCCACTGTGAGAGTTCTTGTGCATCTCTCATCACCCAATCTTTCTGAAGAAATTAGCCAAATCTCCAAACCTGGGACCTGCATGACCTTCATCAACACCTGTGTGTTGGCCGCCTGCAATTTCAGCTTCACTTCCCCTTTGCCAATTCTTTGGCAAGGCTTACCAGCTCCTCTACCTGGGGCTGCATGGAAAGAGGCAACCGAATCTTTTATCCAAGATTCAACTTTATCCAAGAAACTTGCAAACACATCCTGTGCAACACCTGCAACATCTGTATCTTTAGTTTCTTCATGCTGATCTGCTACCAACCAACAATATCCTTTACCCTGCTCTTTCTTTCCATCGGACTGTGAGTAACCATCTGTGCTTTTCAACTCCTCCATTCTTAGCTTACTTTCATCTGCCATTGCTCTACTCCCACTCGATCAGAAACCCCTGAGAGTGACCTATAACCAAAACACAACCTGCTTCCTGCAACCTTAGCTCTGATACCACTTGTCAGGAATCTAGAACAACAAACATGCTCTGATACCACTTGTCAGGATGCGAAACACCGGAAGCATACAATTGATTACCAAATACCAAGCGACTATAATATGCGAAAATAACCAGATTCACCAAGTAACTAGAATTCAGAATAACACAGCATATGAGAGACAGTACACAACTTGTATTAACACTTTATACAGAAAAGAATACAATAGAGAATATCCCACATCTTCTCCACCACCTTACAGAGGTTTCCCACACCTCAAGTGAACAGTAAATATTCTCCCCAAAGCTCTCCCTCTCACAGGTCCCAACACCCAACTCAAATACAGAGTTGGTGTTCACCTCCCGTGCTCCATGCACTCCACAAGCACTCCACGTGCTCCACAAGTACTCAAGGTACTTCAAGTAGATCTCCCATGAATCTGCAACAACCTGCAATTCAACAGACCATACTTATGGAAGGAACTCCCTTGCCTTCCTCTTGCTCTATCCGAGTACACACCTGTACTCCAAGTAGATCCTGCCTGATACTGCTCCCTGTTGTGTTGCTGTCTATATGACCTTGCACACCTGCAAATCAAACAACAGTTTTGCTCACCTGTGAACCTCGACCTTGCACACACATACACCTGCAGATCAACGATCTTACTTACCATGTAGATCTCCTATATAGGCCATGCAACTGTGACCAAGATCTTACACTCCTGAAGAACCCAGCTGGCTCTCCAATCCACCACCAACACACCTGGTGCTGAGGCACTAGGAGGAACGCACCATTGCTCTACCTCACACACAGAAGGAGCTTATAATTATGCTCTCTTACTCCCTAGCACACTTTTCCAATACAACCATGAGTCTATTATATAGATCTCATCCAAACAATAATTAGACATCTAATTATAATAATTAGATCTGCAGCTCTCAGTCTATAATTAGATCTCTTCATGCAAACACTTGGTTTGTTAGCTAACTGCCCGTAATAAGCGCAGTCCGAACCACACAGGCGACCGACGTCGGTCCCTGTCTGCCTGGAGGTGACCGACGTCGGCCGATATATGACCGACGTCGGTTGCTTCTCTATGCTCTCCCATCGACGTCGACTGATCAAACTGACCCCAACTTCTCTGCAACTCAGCAACCTTCAGTAACCTCCTCTCCTGTTTGCATCAGTGAAGCTTTTAGCTCCATAATCCTAACACAACGTTGGTTAGAAAACTAGTGTCGGCGATGAGGTGGACACAGACGTCAATTAGGGAATCGATGTTAGTAGTTAGGTCAGTCACATGAAACTGACATCGGTCATATGCAGACTGGGTGGTGATCGACATCGTTCACTAGAACAGATTTTAGGTAGACAATCAGCTGTCAAGGAGTCTCAAATGCCCATGTGGAGGACTGAAAGTGTAAGTAAGCCTCAAATTCATTATTCTCCTTCTTTATAATTGTTGCTCACTGTAGAGCAAATAGGATCCATGAAACAATGGGAGCATGGCATGAATTCTTTGGAAGAGAACCAAACAAGAGATTTGGTAGAGTTGCCAGTCGGGATGAAAGCACTGAGAGACGAATGGATTCTTTGGTTAAAAAAGAGAGGGAATGGACACGTGAGATGGAAGGCTAGGGTATATGGTCTTGAGGAAGCTGTAGGATAATAGTACAGGTTTGACAAGTGTATGACAAAGCATGGCTTTAGTCAGTGTCATTGTAACCATTGTGTTTTCTTTATCAGGTTGGATGATGATTGCAACATTATCCTGTTACTGTATGTTATGTGTATGCTTGTTACAGGGTCACACATGCAAGGTTTTGTTGAGCTAAAAGTAAAGTTAGTTCAGTGGTATGTCATGAAGAATTTGGGAGCAGTGAAATTCTTTGGCATGAGTTTTTCTAGAGACATGGAAGGTCACATGTTGATTTTGTCTCTGGATGATTGTGTGGATAAGGTAGTGGCGAGGTTCGTTATGCGGGATGAGGAACCAGTTTTCACACCTATGGATGGACAGTTCATAGAACAGGGTCCCAATTCACAAGATGAGGTTAAGTACATGTGTACTAGACCTGTTGTTGCCCCAGTAGCGGGTGTTGTCAGCAAGTTTATAGTCAATCTGGAAAAGAAGCATTGGAGAGTAGTTCAGTGGGTTCTCAGGTATCTGAGAGGGACTAGTAGCAGGTTAACATGCTATGCAGGGTCAGGGACTTCTCTACATGAGTATGTAGATTCGGATGTGGCAGGTTACTTGGATGCATGCGGTGCATCACAGGTTGTGTGGTGGTTGGTCTTCAAGATTGATCTTGAAGAGGGATACAAGCCAAGAAATAAATTAGATGATGTACAGGTATAGGTACAGTTGCAGCTATTTATCTCCAAGTGAGAGATTGTTAGGTTGTGGAGCTAAAAGCTTCACTATATGCAGACATGGAAGAGGTTGCTAGGGTGCAAAGAAATCGACATTGATCAGGCCAATCGATGTCGGTCATATCCAATGCACAGAGCTACCAACATCGGTCATCTCCAGATAGAGAGCGACTGATGTTGGTCGCCTGTGCGATTTTAGAACTATCAGTTTTACAAATAGTTTGTTAATGAACCAGTTGTTTGCATGTTAAGGACTAATTTTAGTCTTGAGCTGTGGTTTCTAATTATTGTTATTGGAAAGTCTAATTATTGTTTGCATGGGATCTATATAATAGACTCATGGGTTGTATTGTAAAGTGTGCTAGATAGAGAGCAAGGTTAGCTCCTTCAGTGGGAAGAGAGCAAGGTTAGCTCCTCCTAATGCCACAGTGCCAAGTGTGTATGATCAAGTAGATCTGTGGGAGAGCAAGATCTGGTAGAAGATCCACAAGGGTGCTGGAGTGGAGAATCAAAAGGGTTCTTAATGTGTGTATGATTTAGGTCGGCAGGTGTGCAAGGCCAGGTTGATCTGCAGTATAGCAAGATCAGGTGAGATCTACATGTGTAAGTAAGATCAGTTTGATTTCCATGTTGTTGCAAGTTCATGGGAGATCTACTTGGAGTACGTTGCGTACTTATGTAATGGCAGTATTGTTATTGACTGGTTGAGGTGAACAATAACTCTGTGTTTGAGTTGTTTGTTGTGACCATAATTGAGAGAGAGAACTCTTGAAGAGATTTACTGTTTACACCCTAGAGGTGTGGGAGCCCTAGAGGAGTGTGAAGAAGATTGTGGCATCTTCTTTGTTGTATTTCCTTCTGGAAGAGTATTAATACAATTGGGTATTGTCTCTCAAATTTTGTGTTGTTTCTGAATTTCTAATTACTTGTTACTTCTGGTTAAATTTCATGTTTAGTTGCTCATACAAAGGTAATCAATTGTGCTCCTAGATCCTGACAGTTGGTATCAGAGCTTTATGTTCTAGATTCTTGACATAGTCCCTTAAACTTATTTATAATAGCCTAGTTAATAGTGGATCATCATGTGAAATATATTGACAAGAAGCGATCTAATATAGTGAAAAGGGTCTCCATGTCCATTTTACAATGCAAACTTTGGAGAAATGAAACCAATTGGAAAAGGATAAGCAAACACATTTTGAGCCAAACGGTTCAAGAGTATATCATGAGTAGAGACCTTATCCCTAGGATTTTGAAACCCTTTAGAAAGAAAATTAATTTTTTTGTTGTAAATCATGTGAGGTTTGTGTAAAGGCAGCAATATTAAAGTTTGGAAGAAAAATGGTGGTAGAAATTGGAATAGAAGAAATCAAAAGGGGATTACCAACATTAGGAGGAATTTGGGAATGTATAGATGATTGGAGCAAGGAAATTTGATAGGTTTGAAAAGATTGAGAAGACATAATAACATTTTGAACATGTGGAGGAATCAGGGTTTGAGGAGGAGGAAAAGTAATGGAAACATTTTAATCATTAAAGACCATAAATTTTTGAAAATAAGGAATACAAAAAAAAAGGAAACACGAGTGGGGTTAGGAAGAACTTCTAAAGTAAAACTATGAGAAAGAAGATTTTGACATAACAAATTGTTTCAATATTTTCACAATTGTAGAAATATCAACAAGTTTAATCGAAGCATAATTCTTAATATTTTTAATTGAATAATCTCCATTTTTTTTCTTCTAATTCAACTTCATATTCATAATCATTATCATTTTCAGTCCAATAGTTATCGCTAGAGGTTTCAACATTTTCATTCAAAGAAGAAGCATTCATCTCTATATGAAAATGACAATCTACATCTACATCATGATTTACAAAAGATTAATCACCATGTAGTCATGCACATCTAGGTAAAAATCCATAATGCTTCATATTACTTTGTTTTACGATAAAGCATTTTCATTTATTAATTGATTAATTCATATCAAAATTTGGCATTCCATAATTATGAGGACTTATATAAATATAACCAACAACCAAAACATCCATATCATTTTCATATTCATTTGGTCCTACGAGGTTGAAACTTATTTTCCCTAATCTTTCATCAATGTTATCATCATTATCAAATAATCATAATTAATATCTTCTAAGTCATTAAGAAAATACATAACATTCATATAATTATTTGGAAAATCTTGAAACAATACATCCAAAGGGTGAGGCATTACAAGTACACTAGGGTTTGAAGCAAGCACAAAGCAATTAGGGCTAAAGATATTTAATAACACAATCCTAAGCAAAATCAACACTATGAAAATGCAAGATCTAACCCTAAGAGGAGGGCACAACATAATGGTGGTGTATGAAGGTACCATAGGTTTTGTAAAACTATATGCAAGCATAACAAACTAAGGTTTGAAAAACCACATAAGGGTTATGGTTAATCATTTGAGAAAAAATAGATAAAGCCATATAAAAATAAATTCTATCACAATGGAGGTAAAATATAATCCTAAGGGGCATAAGAGGGAAAAAGTTCACCAAAATTTAGTATTTTAATGTGGGGTTTAATCAACAATACACTACACTCAACCACAAACAATGTGTAATTAAAATTAGAACAACTTTACCCAAATAAATAGTAAAAATGGACTTAATTTCAATAAGGAAACTTATAGAATAATTAAAATTGATAAATAGAGGGTTATGAGAATAATACTAAATTATACAAAAACAAGCTAGAGACTGTTGATGCTGAAAATAGTTGAAAAAATGTATAAGAATCAAGATAGGCAAAACCTAAAAAATTTAGAAGAAACTATAACTTTAAAATTTTGATTGGGATTGGAATGCTATGCTCCTAAAATGATCATGTGAAGATTGATACACTCGAAATTATTTCCTTTCTAGAAATAAAATTGATGACTCTAATCCTATGCCTTAGGGATCCAAAACCTTGATCAAATTTTCATAATTCACTGTACTTCTCTCAAAAAAAATTTCCTTCTTTAAAACCCTAATCAACTCACAAAACCTTGTAAGACCTTAAAAAATGATAGTCATGTAAGAGACTTGCCTCAATCATGCCCCTGTCCTTAAGAAATTTGGTAACCAATACTCATTGCAATTTAATATGTAATCATGATAATGCAAAACCTAATCCTTATATGATTTTTCACTACATGTATAATTAAAAATGATACAATATGAAGATTTAGAATGAAAATTTGCCCTAAGCACTTTAATTCTAGCTTTAGACTTCCACTTTTAGCTCTTGACCTTTTATTGGATTTTTTTTTTCATTCTCAATCCTATATGGACTAATGCACCTGTGTATTTATAGAATTATAAAATTCAAATTAGGATCCAATTGACACACACACCAACACACAATAAGTATAAAAATGAAAAATGGGCACAAACACTAGATAAAATAAAGGGATGGGTCAAATGGAACCAAAAGAAACCCAAGCCAAGAGTGTAGTGGTATGTTCTTGGTCAATTAAGACTGTACTACTACACTCCTAGTCAACCATAAGCATAATAATATTCTTCTATTGAAGGACTAATAAAACCTATAAAACATAAGGGAAAATAGAGACACACATGGGAAACAAGAGAGGAGAGAGAAAACCAAAGGAAATGGGAACAAACAAGGTGCCAATATAGAGAAACACAATACAATAAGAGCCTAATTAATATAGACTAATAAATGACACATATAAATGCAAACTGACATCTAAAACTAGCCCTAAACCAAAATTTGGTGCCTAAAATTTCCAACACAATGTATGATAACAACCCTACAAGTTAGTTTGGCTGTAATTAAACCATTGAGGTGGAAATGGTAACAATTTCATTTTTTAGTGAGGAAAATACATGTTATATGGATAATATTGCATCGCCCAAAAATATTTTAGGTCTTTATCTTTTTTATAATTTTTTAATAAATGGATTCAAGTCACATTTTAGTCTCAAAGATCACATTAGTCACACTTGGATTTTACAAAGATCACATGTCACATTTTGTATTCCCAACTCTAAATTTTAAAATTTACCACAACCATATTAATATTTCCCTAAGTTTTTAAGGGTAACAACGGTCACAATTTTCTTTGAGTCACAAGGGTAAAAACAACCACATTTCCTAAGTCACTGAACTTAATTTTATCTACTATGTTATTTACGATCTAAGTCTATAATTTCATGGGACCCATGAATTCCATATTTGTTTGTGACTAAGTTACAAAACTAATAGACTATAAAAAAATATAATTCCAATGGGTCTGCAATAGAGTTCAAAAGGTGATGACCAAGTGAATGTTAAATTATTTATCAGGGTCATGGAGTCTATGGAATTCTTGAAACTCATGCTCAACTTCATGGAGTTCGTGAGTCCATGAGAAGGATATGTATCATATTCGAAGGTATCTTATAAAAAGTATAGGTGGCATGATTGGAAGTGACTTAGAAAAGGGCATGTATTTGTGTTTGGAAATGATCACGGAAGCTAAGGTCTCTTTTCTTCCCCATGGGGTCTCAAGGTAGAATCACAAAGTCCATGACTCTATAAAGAGTGATTGATGATAACATCATTTGCTAATGCAGGGGTACCTTTATAGAATTATAGAGGTTTATATGTTGTAATTGATAATTCCCATAGGTCCCTCAGAACATATAATTTAGAGTTTGAGATATAGGGACCACAAGATCATGTCATGTGGAATGATCGCAGCCTACTCACAATCACAATTCAATTTGTTTAATGTTAAATAAAGGCGACAATGAGATCTTTGAACATGCAAAGTTTTTACATGGTGCACATAATTTGACATTCAATATCTCAGTGAAAAACTATAGAAAATAAATTCAAGGTGGTAGTAGTCACAAAGCATATAGTTCACACATGTACTTTTTACCAAAAAAACATAGCAATTAGGAAGAAATCATAAAATACTAAAAATCAAGGAAAAAATGTGGATCTCAAGCAAAAATTTAAGGGGATATTCATGATAGGATAAAAGGAAAAGGAGAGTTCAAGAAGAGCATCAACATAATTTTGAAAATCACAATATGCATTAGAATCAAAATATTTAGGTAATTATCTTAAAGTATTAAAATTTCTTGTTGGAGGTAAAGTAATTATGTTGCATTCAAGTATCTTCTTCAAGACATTTTGAGTATTTTAACTTAACCTTGCAAATTCACTATTCTCCTTTTGAGGTGACACAAGATTCTTATAGGGTTGTTCTATAGCATTGACCATTCTCATATCACCATTCTTATGTAAGGGATTATGGTCATTACTTTTAGCAATATTTGGTTTATTTTGAATTTTTGTACTATGTGAAGCACCTGTATCATATGTAAGCATGATGGTATCTAAAATTTTGATCTCAAAGTTTCTAATCGCATGATAAAGTTTATCAAAATATTTATATCGGTTGTAAGCTATTTTTTCCTTGATATTTGATAGTAGACTATTGATAAAAATGCTTTGAATCTCACTATCTAGTGGTTGATAAGTCATCTTGGTTACCATGGTCTTGAACCTAAACACATAATCTTTGATGCATTCATTGGATGTTTGTCTAAGTTGAACCAATGATATATGTGTAACCTTATGAGAAATATTGATTTTAAAATGCATCAAGAAATCATCAACTAAAAGTGAAAAGGAATGTATGGAATCACCTAGTAAGGCATAAATAGTTTTACCATATTTTTTATTTGACAATTAAATTTTTATCTAATAAGGGAAAAACTTGAAAGAGATCAGAATGCTAAAGATATACATTCATTAAAAAGTATAATTTACAACCTACTAAATATGGAAATATGTTATTTTTTATTAACATTGAGACTAAATATACTTAGCTTAGATATGGGTTTTTGGTTAAATGTTTCTAATGTATGACAATGCGAATTAATAAAATACGAGATATTGATTATGCTAGATTAGTAGTGAAATTTGAAATGCTTTTGGACAACACCACATTATTTAGATAATAGCACATACCGGCCATGTCTATTGAATATGGATCCTTATGTGTTGACTATGATAGAACTATACCTACCATGAATTTTGTGCTTTTGTTTGCTAATTGAGCTAAGATATTACAATTTTGATATCATTTTGTGAAGGTCACTTTCTTCTTTTTCTTTGTCTTGGAAACTTTAGGGGTTTTCATGAGAGATAAAAAAATGAAAAAAGAGAGGGATACTGTAATGGTATGAACTGACCCTAATCATCTCCTTTTTAACCACTGCCTATATATCTATATACTCATAAGAGGGAATAAAGCCACACTTAGTTCTCCCACCTAGAGTGATTGTGAAATTATATTCCTTAACTATATGTATGTAGCTATAAATTGGTTTTGATACTTGACAATGATAAATATTGACATCTTTTGAGGTGCTTTAAACTTGAATTGGTATTGCTTCTAGTGATTGATATTGGAACTTGGGAAGAATAGGATAAATTTTCTCAATGCACAATATTATAAAGATTAAATGCTAGATAGAAATCAAGTCCTTTTGAGATGAGGTTTTTATTTTCTTATATAGTGAAACATTTTGATAATTTCCTTAAGGTAACCTTTAAAAACATGAAAAAAAACCCAAAATAATATTTCAAATTTGGAAGCTATACATTATTTGGAGCAAGGACAAGACTACTCTAGCTAAAAAAGTCCACACCAATAGATTTTTCTACCTAGGGTGGACCTATCCAGAATAATTAGGGATAATTGTCTTAATATGTGAAGCAATCTAAGAGTGATATAAATAAGTTTGAGTGTATACATGGTAATTATCTATAGTGGTAATGTAAAATGAGGGGTTAGACCCACATATATTTAAATGTCTTAGAGGAATGACAAATAAGAGTCATGTATTTGGGTACAAGTTAAATGGTTTAGGATGTGTTGATAATTAACATTGATATGTATCTATGAATAGATTTATGTGTCTACATTTGACCCCCCTTTATTCTAGTAATGAAACTGTTAGAGTAAAAGAGATAAATTAAACCTAAGCATGTACAACACACTTTGTCTTTGATATGATACTCTAATTATGTAAGTCACTCATTTTAGAAAACCATACAATAACACATGAAGTAGTCATTTGTCCACATTTGAAATTTTAAAAATTTAAACTTTGAAAATTCAAAATTTTGAGAAGAAATCAAGGAAGGAGTACACATGTAAGAAGATGAATCCATATTACCCTGTAACTTAAAAAAGATGATGTAGAAATGTGCTCCCTTGTTGGATCACTTAGAGATATGGTTCCTTATATTGAACCAATGGAAAATTGATAGTGATCAAGCCCTAATTTTGTATAAATAATCAATCCCTTGAGTTTGAAAGATGCATATTCAAAATTTCATGGAAAAGTACTAAATGTACTAATCCAAAATAAGGAGAAACCGTGATGGGTTCACTAGAAGTGATGCTGAGGCCACTAAGCATCACTAGACTTGAAGATACATCACACATAATATAAGACAATTCCATAAAATGGGTTGGCTAGAAGTAATGTCAAAGTCATTGAGTATCACTATATCTAAATCACACCACTATATATGGATCTAGATTATATTTGAATTATTGAAATAGAATGAAGAATATTCATTCCCCCATCATGACCTCAATTTCAATAGATTTAAATTAAAATAACAATGATTTTTCTTTGAATTTTTAATTTTTGTGCAATAGATATGTCTGTAAATCGGTATCACACCTTTTAAACTTTGAAAACATTTATGTGATTGAATAAGTATCATGCCTTTTAAAATTTGACAATTTTAATGAATAAGTATCATTACTTTGAATTTGGAAAAATGTATTTGTTTACATGAACAAGTAACATGTGCCTTGAATTTGTGCCAGATAATGTCACACATTTATGTGTTCAATTGTAATTGTATATGAAACTTGTAACTTTTGTTCTTGAAATTGTTTTACATATGCCCATGCATAAGCATTCAAGTGTATGATTTTATATTTGAGTATTATAAAATTGAATTCATATGCATGTCACCTACCCCCATAATATGTATCAATTTTCCACTATTTTTCATGTGTCTAATTTTTGAATTAATTTGATTATTTGAAAACCTATATTTTGTCATAAAATATAATTTTTGCATTACTTTGAATCTTTGAAATCTATATTTTGAATATTTGAAACTTGTACTCTATCATAGAATCTAATTTTTGTCTACTCATGGAGTATTGGATATCAAAGACAAGCCCACTATGATACCTCCCTTTTGAGATTAGGAATGTAGCATGCAAGCCACTCATCTCAAAAGAAATGTTAACTATATCTTGTGATATGAAT
Source organism: Torreya grandis (assembly GCA_037957365.1). Taxonomy (NCBI): domain Eukaryota; kingdom Viridiplantae; phylum Streptophyta; class Pinopsida; order Cupressales; family Taxaceae; genus Torreya; species Torreya grandis. The sequence goes on along the minus strand of JARHVA010002877.1, from coordinate 647,846 downwards.
ATAACCATGTAGCATTATGTCATCAGGTGGATAGTATGCCATCATAGTAATGTAATTATCATTAAGCATGTATAAAACATATTAAACATGATGTATACAAGTGTCATATATATATATATATATATATATATATATATATGGTAATGAGGTATGCATTAAAAGTGTATGATATGTATCATGGCACCAATAATTAATCACAACAAACACAACACATAATGCCGTAAAATGTCATACAATAATGCCAAAGGCTACATATAATGAACATGAATATGTCACAATGAAAAAGTCCAAGGGAAACATATAAATGAAATTAAGAATGTTACAAACAAGGGACACATTCAAATATCACACAAAACATAGGTCTAAGGGCCTCAATCAATGGAAAGGTTTAAATGTCGCATGTACGATGAAAAAAATATCATAGAGGTGATCAATAAACTATTGACATAAGGGCCAAGGGTCACACACAATAAGAAATAAAAGTATAACTTTTAATGTAAGAAATTAACAACATCAAGGGAGCATATAAAAAGTGTAAAATCTATATGTAACAAAGTCACTTCATAGCAAAGTGTCATATCCACGTATCACAATATAAGATATGAGTAATCATAGATAAACTTGTACGATATGTAGCTCAACATGGTAGAAAGTCCATAGATATCTATATAATATGTTGATAATTTAACATGTAGATTAAAATGCCCTTAGTATTGGCATAGCCAATGGGTAGAATGAAATCCAACATCTAAGAATCCATGCAAATATGTATCTCCTACATCATACTTATTAACATCATGAAATGCATGTATATGAAAAATAAATGATATCTACCAAAATATGTGATAAATAACATATGTAAAGAATTAAACTAGCAGCTCATGTCATGCTCAAGTCATGAGTTTTTATTTTCTGATATAAAAATGAAGTTTTTTGTTTTTTTTGACATTTTTTATTTGTTTATTTAACATTTTTTAAATGTTTTTATATTTTTTAATATGTGCAAGGCTTCAAAAAATATATAAAAGGGATGGATTCGATCAATTCATAATACACACCCATGTATAATGTTCACAAGATGTAATAACATGCCTATATGGAGAGAGTGAAAACAAACAATCTATCCCCATTGTATGTGTGTATTTCAATAGTTTAGCTCAATATCACATATAGAGATAAGAATTTGCATGGCCCTGGTGGGTAATAATAAACGTGTGTTCATGTAGTATGTACAAGTAAAAGTATGCATTCTTGTGAGCCTACATGGAAGCCAAAATATGTTTAGATAATCAATACACAAGAATTAGAAAGTAGCAGGCCAACAAAAATGTGTACTATAGTCAATGTAAAATGATTTTTTTTGAATGTTTGGATCATGATATATGATCAAAAGGAAAGGGACATATGAAATAAAGCTAATGGTAAAATATTGGATCATGTAAGAGCATATATACACATTTATTTTATAAATATGAGGAATCTATGTACAATGGAAAGTATTACAACTTAACCTATGACTTGGTCATCATGATGTTCCCATGGAATTATTACATAATATATGTAATCATTATATAAATTATATGTTAATCCACTAATTGAGATTGGATGTCGATGTGTAGGTCATGTGTCATCAATAGTGTTGTTGACGCAGTGGATTGCACCCTTGACAATAGGCTGAGCTCCTACCTTCCACACGTCAAAATGGAAACTTCCCTCTTGCTTGTGGGCAAGGCAAGACTAGGGGGAGAGTCTCTAGATAAGGGCTAGCTCCCTTTGATGCATCTGAGTTATTCCAATAAGTGCTAATACATACATACATACATATATATATATATATATATATATATATATATATAATGGGGGGGATGAAAAGGGAGAAGGATTACAGGAAAACAAAACCAAATCTAAGAGGGTAATGCACCAAATAATTTTGACCTATTCACACTCACACTTTGAACCATAAAAATACATACATACACTTTAACTGGTAAAAGGACCAGACTGCAGGAAGCTTGACAGGGAGGCTTTAATGGAACACACTAAAAAGGGACTTACTATAGGTGCTGTAGGAAAAGCACACTATCTAGTAACCTCCTTTTACCTCTACACTCTAGGTACAACTCTTCTTGTGACATGTAGGAATGGCACCTTGTAGATACCAGGTGCATTGGTGTCAACCTTGTGAAAGCTTTAGGAAGCAATGACTGAACACAAGACTAATACTCAGAGGGATATCTAACCAGAATAGAGGTAAAAATATGCTTTTATTGATTCCAGGTGAAAATTGCCAGGGCTTCACCTTACAATGTGAAAGATAGATCCTTAAAAATGAGAAGTTACAATATATATGGAGAAGAGAGAACAAAAAGTGCTTCTTTTGAAAAAGACTTTTGGTGCCCTTTGACAAGTGCCCCACATGTGCTGAGGGCATTGGGAAGAGGAAGATAATAAAATATAAATGTTGTGTTAGCTCTGATTCTGACTTTAGGCATTTAAAAACATATTCCACATCATTTCTCTACAAACAAGACCGCTCCTTGATGGCATTCACGTGGTTTGTCTGCTCATTAATGCAAAAAATGGATCACGCCATTCACTATTCACACCTCTTAATGACCACTTGGCAGTCACTGTTCCAACTGATGGAGTAACTCCTTCCCCTTTGCCACCTGGATTATTTTGTTCACTTCTACATTTGTCTCTTTTGTCTCTTTTCTGGCTCCTTCGGCCCTCAGGGGCTATCTTCTTGGCCTTGTTGGCTCCTTGGGCTCTTCCATCAGTAGGTTGCTGGGTCTTTTAGCTCTTTGGGCCCTTTTCTAGTTGGTGCTTAAGTATTTAAAAGTCAAATAGATATTTCCCTACTATAAAATTAACATTCATGAGCCCGCCACTGCTTGAAAACCAACGGCTAGTTTGTCGTGCTTGATTTTGACATCTTCGGGGATGTCACCGTCCTTGGCAATTCCTTCAGCTCTTTTCTCTTCAGTCGGGCTTTTGTCTCAGCCAATTTTCACATGGATAAAATTTCCTCAAGAATTGTCTCACTCACTTCTTCAGAGTTTTTTTTTGGGCTTTTTTCCCGTGGCTTCTCCCAAATTTCTTTAAACTTTTTATCCGAAGGAATTCCTTCAGACAAAAGTCTGAAAGGAATCATCTTATGTATTTTGCCTTGGTCTTTTCCTTTGGTGGGATTTTCTTCCAAAGAATTTATGTAGACAAAATAGACAAAATGTTTGAAGGAATTCCTTCGAACATTTTGTTCGAAGAAATTCTCTTGTTCACTTTTCTAAAGGAATTCCAACTTGCCTTTTGCATTTTTCTGAAAGAATTCCAATCCTTTTAGCCTTCTCTTTGGTCCCTTTGAAAATGTTCCCTACCCTCCACAAGGGCACTTGAGTCTAGAAATACCCTCTGCAAGGGCACTTGAATGGTTTCTTTTATGCCTAAGTGTCGGGAACTTGTGTCTGCTTGCAGAGTCCATAGAAACACTTGCAGATTCTGTAGAAAAGCCTGCGGAGTCTGGAGAAAAGCTTGTAGAGTCTGTAAAAATAGCTTGCAAAGTCTATAAAAATAAGAATTATGAAAAATAAAAAATGTACTGGCTCAAAAAAGTAGGTAAAAAAGGGCGGATTGATTTTGGCCTGCAGGACCAAAATGGTCAACAAATTGGTGACTCCTAGGGGAAGCATGCCTATTATGCTTAGAAACCAGTTACCTTAAAATCCATTGGGTACAGAGTCATAATGTAGCTTTGAAGAAAGGTTAACAATAGCCTTGAGATATCCTAGAATCAATCATGAGATTTTACCCCAGACATAAGGGAAAACACACACAAGGCTAAAAACACTACTTGTGCAAATAACATTTAGGGAAAACAGGAAAAGAAATTGAAAGCAAACTACTATGTACAACTAACCACGTATATTTTCCTCCCTCCTAAATCAAAGGGAATATTTCTTAAGTCACCTTCTTGGCAAGGAAACTTATGGTGCCAAACAAGTGGTTGAATGGAATGGAGACTTGGTGACCTGCTCTTCTTGCCTGCCACCTTGATTGGTTTGCATCTGAGTGGATCAAAGTCAAACATGCTTCCAACATATATGTATTCTTCTTGTTCTTGGAAGCTTGTTGAATACTAGTCCTTTATGCTGGTGTGTCTCACCAAGAAATTGATGGCTGTTGGCTCATCACCATAGGCCCTTTGATGTGCATGGTCCCTTTACAGTGCATCATGGTTTGACTCGTTCCTGTCTGCTTCATTGAAGACCCTATCAAATTCATCCTCTGCTCCCTCATGGATTTATTAAAGAAGGGTGACTATTGTGATGTTTGAAATGGAATCAAAAACTAATTGCTCATCCCATAGAACATCACCTTCTTGTTTAAAGCTCTCTTCTTCAAAGATGCCCTCAAGATGATCAAGCCTCTCCTTTTCCTACTCAAGGATCAGAGTCTCTAGTTGTCAAAAAGACATCCATATGATCCTCCTCCAACTCAGGCTTCTTGGCATAGTCATCCTTCTCATCAAAGAAACAAGGAAGTTCATCAAATAAAGGAGGAGAGAGCTCATCATGCTTACATTCCTCTTCGTATTGCTGGAACATTTGCATGTATGCATGCCCTGTGTCTTCTCCATTGTCAATGATGTCTTCACAAGGAACATCGATAATGATTTCTTCTTCTTTGACATTCATGATAGCCTCTTGAGAAATTGCAAATTGGATCTTTTCTTCCTCACTCACCTCCTGCAAAACAGGTTCCTCCTTGAGAAGGGGTGAAGTGGAAAAACCATGTGGAAGAGGAGGCAGTCCTTGAGCTAGAATCAAATGATTCTCCTCTTTCCATTTGGCTAGCACTTCATCTATATCAGGTATGGCCTGATATCTCTCTTGAAGGTGTGTAGATGGGGTGTGTTCAGACATGTCCATCACACGTTGGTTGAGGAATCTCGCTCTCGACTCCAACTCTGCAATTCTCCTAGCTATATCTTCCTGGAAGAGCCTTTCCTAGAGGTCATAGGAATCATCATGATGAGTAGGAGCATGTTCATCCTTTTCAAGGTTTTGAGCAAAACCTTTCTTGTCATCCTTCCTTCCCCATGATTCCACTATTTGTTTCCAAGTCAGGATCTTGCCATCATGTTGAGAGACTTGAGGAAGTTGAGGAAGACTAGGAAGGGGATGCTGATGCACATGAAGAGTTACTTCAATTGAAAATGTCTTTGGTGTGTATAATGCCATTACTCATAAAAATGGATCTTGTCTTCTTTCATATAGTTTTTTGATCAAGCTTAGATTGTTCATGGAATCACCTCAGACAACTCTCCTAGTTACCCTTCAACAATGAGGGAAGTAACACTGGAGTTTTAGGTGATTTCATAATAACCCGAGCTCCACCAAAGTTATACAAAAATGTGATTTCTTGATGGCACCTGGACTGCTTAACCAACTGATTCAACTTGGAGTTGCCATTGGTATTGACAAAAAATCCTCCAAAGGCTAGTTGGTTGAAGAACACACTAAAAATTCTTCAACTCTTTGGACAAAACTTATCCTAGTTGGTCCCACTGGGCATGCCAAAAATTGTTGACGTAGTGGATTGTACCCTTGATAGGAGGCTAAGCTCATGCCTTCCACACATCAAAATGAAAACTCCCCTCTTGCCTGTGGGCAAGACAAAACTGGGGGGAGAGTCTCTAGATAAGGGCTAGCTCCCTTTGATACATATGAGTTATTCCAATAAGTGCTAATATATATATATATATATATATAATGGGGGGGATGAAAATAGAGAAGGATTATAGGAAAACAAAACCTAATCTAAGAGGGTGATGCACCAAATAATTTTGACCTACTCACACTCACACTCTAAATCATAAGAACACATACATACACTTTAACTAGTAAAAGGACTAGACTGCAGGAAGCTTGATAGGGAGGCTTTAATGGAACACACAAAAAAAGGGACTTACCATAGGTGCTGTAGGAAAAACACACTGTCTAATAACCTCATTTTGCCTCTACGCTCCAGGTACAACTCTTCTTGTCACCTGTAAGAATGACACCTTGTAGATACTAGGTGCATTGGTGTCAACCCTATGAAATCATTAGGAAGCAATGATTGAACACAAGATTAAAACTCAAACACACTCAAAGGGATATCTAACTATAATAGAGGTAAAAATACACTTTTATTGATTCTAGGTGAAAATTGCCAGGGCTTCGCCTTACAATGTGAAAGATAGATCCTTAAAAATGAGAAGTTACAATATATATGGAGAAGAAAGAACAAAAAGTGCTTCTTTTGAAAAAGACTTTTGGCACCCTTTGACAAGTGGCCCATGTGTGCTGAGGGCATTGGGAAGAGGAAGCCACTAAAATATAAATGCTGTGTCAGCTCTGATTCTGACTTCAGGCATTTAAAAACATAGGCTGCACCATTTCTCTACAAATAAGACCACTCCTTCGTGGCATTCACAAGGTTTTTTTGCTCATTAATGCAAAATGGAGAAAAATCTATCGCACCATTCATTGTTCATGCCTCTTGATGACCACTTGGCAATCACTGTTCCAACTACTGGAGTAACTCCTTCCCCTTTGCCACCTGGATTATTTTGTTTGCTTCTATATTTGGCTCTTTTGTCTCTTTTCTGGCTCATTCAGCCCTCGAGGGCTATCTTCTTAGCCTTGCTGGCTCCTTGGGCTCTTCCATCAGTAGGTTGCTAGGTCTTTTAGCTCTTTGGGCCCTTTTTTGATTGGCGCTCAAGTATTTAAAAATCAAATGGCTATTTCCCTGCTGTAAAATTAATGTTTGCAGGCTCGTCACTGCTTGAAAACCAATGGCTAGTTCACCGTGCTTGATTTTGATGTCTTCAGGGACGTCACCATCCTTGGAAATTCCTTCAGCTCTTTTCTCTTCGGTCAGGCTTTTGTCTTATCCAATTTTCCCATGGATAAAATGTCTGCAATAATTGTCTCGCTCACCTCTTCAAAGTTTTTTCTCGAGCTTCTTTCCCGCAACCTCTCTCGAATTTGTTTGGACTTTTTATCTAAAGGAATTCCTTCAGACAAAAGTCTGAAAGAAATCATCTTATGTATTTTGCCTCGGTCTTTTCCTTTGGTGGGATTTTCTTTCGAAGAATTTCTTCAAAAAAAATGTCTGAAGGAATTCCTTCGAACATTTTGTCCAAAGAAATTCTCTTGTTCACTTTTCCAAAGGAATTCCAACTTGCCTTGTGCATTTTTCTGAAGGAATTCCAACCCTTTCAGCCTTCTCTTTGGTCCCTTTGAAAATGTTCCCTACCCTCCGCAAGGGCACTTGAGTTTGGAACTTCCCTTTGCAAGGGTACTTGAATGGTTTCTTTTGCACCTAAGTGTTAGGAACTCGTCTCTACCTGTAGAGTCCATAGAAACACTTGCAAAGTTCATAGAAAAGCCTGTAGAGTCTGTAGAAATACCCTGTAGAGTCCGTAGAAACAAGACTTGTGCAAAATAAAAAATGTACTGGCTCAGAACGGTAGGGGAAAAAAGGGGGGACCGATTTTGGCCTGCAGGACCAAAATGGTCAACAAGTGTCATACCAATCTTTTGCATAATCATATAATGATCATAATCATCTTATTAGTTTTGAACTTATGGTATGACACTCACAATTATTTGTATTTGTATGTGAAAAACCAACTGCACCATACTATGGTATTGAATTTTTTCATTTATGTTTATTTGCTAATGTGGTGTATCATGTAAATCTAATTTGATTATATTAATTGTCTTTGCTTAAATATTAGCCAAAGTAATATTTTCCTTTATTTATTCATGATCTATATAGTTTTCCTCTTTTGAAATGCTAACCATTGTAGTTTCATGATTGGATGATGCGTAGTCATTATTTTTACCCACTATTGCCTCCATTACTTTTAGCCATGATTTTTCTACTTTTGTATTGCATTGATCAAAGATAGTATTGATGTGAAATATAATGGAACATATTTTTAGGCCCAGTGTTACTAGAAACTCAATGGATCTAATGTAACATTGAGGCTTGGTAATATTACCTAAATATTTTTTTATCATACCCCAAGTATTGAATAAGTGTCATGCTACATATATTGGCTTCATGAAAAGGAACAATCTTGACCTTGGTAAATTTCTTGCCATCTATATGAAGACTAAAAATCAAAGGCTTTAGCTATGAAGAATTATTTTTAACTACCTCCTTTGGAACTATATTAGCCTTATTTGGTTTGTATTGATTTTGATTTTATTTTGTGAGAAACCCTTTCTTGAAAATCCTTTCTTTCTTATCTTGAGATTGTTTTTGCAACTTCTTTTTTTGTGCTTTCCCTTAAAATAGATTCTCCTTGTTAATTTATCCCCTTTGTATTTATTCATTATGTAACCTTTCTAATTCAACTTGTTCCCTTTGTAACCTTTCTAGTTTTTATTTTTCCACTTGTAATTGTTACCTTTTTCTTATGTTAACAAATTGTCTCTTTCCAATTTTTAACTGCTATTTTTGAACCACTTCTTTTGTTCTTCTTTCACTTGTTCCTAAGGACATGTGATATTAACAATAACATTTATAGGCTTGAAAGTATGTATAATATTGTATTCAAGTGTGTTTAACCATTTTTTTAAATAAGGGTAAAGAGAACAACCTAATCAACTAAAGAATAAATTATTCTAAAAGTAGTCCAATTAAATAATTCATATTCTTAATATATTCTAATACGATGCTAAATTATGAGAGTATACTAATATAGATAGTACAAATTCCTAATTTGTAATTGGATTACTTAAACATGAATAAGGAATAATAATTATCTTATTGAATGATGCACAAGTAGATTTGAGAAGTGTAAGTGCAAAAATAGTCGTGATGATTCTCAATGATGATTCATTAGATTCTATAAATCATCTCTCTATTAGCTTAAACACTATTGTAAAAATAGGGACACTATAATTATCACTTCTCTCTAAAATATGATGCTTCTATCCTATACAAAATACAATTAATTTTCTATAAATTCCACTTGTGATTGTTATGGTTCACTGCCACCTTGTAGATTGTCTGTTTGGATTATACACACATGTTTTGGATATTAGTGTATAGCTCAAAACCCTAGGTCATATAATTAGGGAATGTCAGATTAAAAAACATGGGTTAGTGGGATCACATGAATTTTATTTGACCTAAAATACCCCTATGTCAATGAGCATTTCCTACATAGCCAATACTCTAAAGAGGGCCTCAGCCTAATGTAGTTATCCCCCTTTTGTGGGCTTGTGTGTGAATAATTGTGCAATATGCTATATGTGAGTGCATGCAGTGATATATATTGAAACTTGAAAAATAATAATCATGAGATGTTTTTTTAATCCTTTAGACTTATAATAAGATTTATCCTATGACTTATTTGTAAATAAGGAAGAATAGGGCAATAAAACTTAGTTATGCGAATGATTAAGTGAGTTTGATAAGTGCTTACTTGGTAATTTCCAGATGTCTATAATGAGTGGGATTTTTTATATATTTATACCACACATTTTAATATTAAATCATTAGAGGGTTAATTAATAAAAATAATTTGACCCATACATGTTGAAAGATTTATAAATTTGACTGTTTGTGAGGTACAAACACTAGTGTTAGAACTATGACACTAGCTAGTGTCCTAGAGGATAGATAACTATTAAAGATTTATAACTAATAGTGTAAGATATATATCAATTTTTAAGAATATTATGGTCTATAGGTGATTTGGTGATTATAATATCAGGGTCAAAGTATATGATAAGCATTTAGGCCCAGTGAGATGGTGAATGTGATCCTTGTGGTGATAGAAAGGTCTTAAATTGAAGGTTTGAGCCATGAGTGATATTTTCCAAGTGTACAATACTTTTTTATCATGTAAAATCCATATTTAACATCTACATTCCACTACCATCCAACCCTTTAATATAGCAATGCATAATGGTGAAACTACTAGTTTAAAAGAAAATAAATGTGTACTATGGTGCATACAACACACCTTGATTTGAATTGATCCTAGTTTGAATTTGTTTTTTGTATATTACATAAAACCAAGAGCATGTTATAATGTAATTGGTGTATATAATCTAAAATTTGAATAATTGAAATGCTTGAAAGAAAATAAAATAAGGAAGGAGTATCTATGTGTGTCGATGCAACCATGTTTCCCCTTGGTACTTTGCTTTGGTAGTTATGCTTCCTTGATGAAGCATTGGAAAGAGGTTCACAACTAAAACTTGGAGATGTGAAGTGGATAATTAGAGGGTGGATAAAGAGTGAGTTGTGCCAAGGCCATCGATATCATTAAATCTTAATTGCACAACTCAAGTGTATACATACTAGCCAATTTTGCCCATGTAAAATGGTATAACCATCTCAACCTATAAAATAGAATTAGTGCCAAGGCCATCAAGTGCAATAAATATTGGTCACACTACTCAAGGGATCTAATTGATGCAGAAAAATAAAGGATCAAATGGTATATATTGGTAAGGTCCATGCATAAATGTGTATATAATATGAATATGTATTTGTGATTTGGTGCATTTTCATGGCATATTCACCTCTAATGTGTCTAAAGATGAAGTATCTATCAAAATGTAACATCTGATCTATAAATTATCTATAATATATGTCATAAATATGAAAATTCTATCCCAAATATGTGAAAATTGGTGAAAAATGTATAATATTATGACCCAAGTGTATAGCTTAACCATGTAAATTGTATCAAATTTTGCCAATTTTGCCAACTATATGCATGTGGACTCTTGTCTCTATGACATGCCCCCCTTTTCATGTGAGGGGAATGTTATCTGATAGTTAGCTTATCTCAAAAGGATTAGATAACCAAGTTATATATGTATCAGTCATGTAGTAAAGAAGAATATAGTGGAATCATGTCTAAGTAGATGTATAAATAAGTCTCATATTATCAAAACATAACAATCCCTAAGATGCATGATATGAATCATGGAAAAATCTAGAAGTAACATTCACAAGATCAATAAACAATCAATCACACACACAAGATCATTCAATGTCATACAAAAATGGGTCTAATTAGACTAAAAATAAGGGGCATGTTAAAATGTCACACACTCAAGGGAGAGGACATGTTCAAATTTACTTACACTAAAGAAACAACACTCAATGGCAATAGGGCCCATAATAAAGGACATGCTTAAATGTTACACAATATAAACAAGATATAAAATAAGAAAGTACACTCAAATAATCCATGTACTTAGATGAATAAGTAAAGTATAAGAAACTAACATAAACATATCATACTAATCCCTGCATATCTATGTTAGAAAAATATATTGTAACATAGTGTATCTTCACATTGGTAAGATGTAAACATGAGTATAGACATGTGTAAGCATTAGTATATAAACTCAACATGATAATGTAAAGTGATCATAAAATAATGGAACTTGTATTAGTCATGATCAATAAAAGCATATGCACCTAACATAGTGTGTCACATTAGTAGAGGACAGTTCTAACATTTATATATTCATTTATCATAGATCTAGTGTATTCCTATATCACACTCAAGTCCTTGTGAAATATATGTTTGTATATAAACAAAATTATTTGATATCTACTAACATTAATTAAACAACATCTGAAAAAGAATTAAACATGTGAATGCTAAATATTTTTAAATTCTTGATTTATTTGAATGTTTTTTATTTTTCTTATTTTTTTTAACATTTTAGCAATGAGAAGGCTGACCAATGATCCCATATAAAGGATGATCATAGGGTGATCTAGGCTCAGGATGAGATAAAATAAATTGGTCATGCTGTCAAGGATCATTTATATGTGCCAAATCTAAATCTATATAGTCTGTAATTCTCTACCTATGCCTCATAGGAATCTATGGTCATGAAATAGTAGTAAAATCTGTAATGATTCATGGAACCCATTTTTTAGGGTTCTATGATTTATTCATTATAACTATAATATTATATCTTTATACCCTCTCTAAAACATGTTGATTTAATCTCAACACCTAGTTAGGTCGTGTAGGTGTAGATGATAGCTCCATAGACTCTGTTATGCATCTTTAATGTAATGAACTCTATAGTATTGGTCACCTAAGAAAGTGGATTGAGTTTTTTTTTACACTTTCACTCATCCTTAGTATCTTTATGATTAACTATCTTATAATAAACTTCTCTTATTGTAATGGATGTTCATATTGAGTCCTTGAAATTGTGAATACCCTGTTGGCATGAAAATACTTGACACATTTATGCACTATGGAGGGAACTGCATGGAACTCATGAATCCATGATCATCCTAATAACATATCAAAGAATCCATATTGGTATAACTAAAAATGTGGTGGTTACATGTATTGGACCAACTTGTAAAGGTAAATCAATCTCAATAAAAACTTTTTATGCTTTCCTATGGAATGTTTTGACTATCTTGATCGAAGGGTAAAAATCATCATGTGTATATCCCAATTGAATGAGTAGTGTCATGGTACATAAATTGTCACTAGAACCATTATCAACCATAAGGGTACATATAGGTTGATTATCAATAATAATGACTGAATATATGAGTCATCATCCACAATTTCATTATCATCAAATGAAATAAAAGGCCTTTGAATAATAGGAGGTATTTTATGTGTAAGCGTGCCAATAATACCATCTAATAGGTGCCCATAATGTGGTGGAAGAGGATGTGCATTATATTCCATTTAAACTTTTGGTGCTTCATTAGAATGATTTTGTAATGGATTATTAAATATATTTTTGTTTTGATGGTCACCATGTTGTGATCCTGAATCCTTTAAAAACTCATCAAATGTGAATTTTTCACTATCAATGAGGTGTTTTATCTTGTTCTTAAAATTATAACATATACTCATATAATTCCAAGCACATTAGTAATAGTCACAATAAGCATTTACATCATATCCTTTGGGTAGAGGTCAAATTGTACCCACCTCTAAAGGAGGAGGGAGAGATATGAGATGATGTTTCATAAGATTTTTAATGAGGGAATTTGGAGACTCTACTAATCATGTATATTGTCTCTTAGGTGAATTGAATAATACAAAATTATTGGGTTGTTGTGAAACTATATTCACTATTTTTTTTTGCTTCCTTATTAGCCTCTGGAGGTTTTACCTTATAGCTTGGTTTGACATAAAACTTGTTATTTGATGTAGTTGGTGTGTTGGATACATAATTAAGTTTGTTTAATGCAATAAGTTTCATTTTTCAGTCTCCAAGAATATTTCTTAAGTCATAAAAATATTTAAACTTCTTAAAAACAATAGATTCATGTAGTAGAGCAAGTAAGTTTTGCTCAAATATATCTTGAAGATCTTTATCTGCCATTGTATTTGTCCATTTGGCCAACATTCTTGTACCTCAAAACATATTCATTGATACACTCATTAGTTCCTTGTACTAGATATTTGTAATTTATGCATATGACATATTTTTAGTAATTTTTATAGATAAATGTGCTAGGAATTTATCTGATATAAGTTTGAAGGCTTTCAATAATTTTAATGGTAGATCATAAAACCATCCCAAGTCATAGTCCTTTAGGCTTCTTGTAAATAATTTGGTTAAAATTTTATCATTGGAAGTATAATAAAAACATGCTACATAGGAAGATCATAGATGTTGTCTAGGATCACCCTTGCCATCGCAAAGTGTGAACTTGGGTGATATAACACTAGTTGGCAAAGGGTGAAAGGATATCTTGTGTGAAATAGGATTATATAATACATCTAATGAATCAATAACAAGAGTTTATTTTGAAGCATTTTGCTTAATATTTGTAACCTTAGCTTCCACATCTTGAATAATTTGTAATAGATTTAATAGGCTCAAGTGAAGTCAAGTTGACCTCAAAGACCCCTCTTTCAAAGATTGTGACCTACACATCCAATAATTTGAAGAGGGCCTTAAATTTATGTAGTCCTCCCCTTTATGTGGGCTTATGTGTGAATAATTATGCAATATGCTATATGTGAGTGTATATAGCCTACAACTTGAAAAATATTACTCATTAGATTCTAATTAAATGATTTATACATTTAAAAAGAGTGATGCTATGAATAATTTATAAATAGGGAATAATAGGGAAATATAACTCAATTGTGTGAATGATGAAGTGAGCTTGATAGGTGATTGATTGGTACTTTATTGGTACCTATAATGAGGGGGATTTGTTTTGTATATATAATGCACCTTTTGAAATTATCTCATGGGAAGGTTAATTAGGACAAATAGGTCAATACATACATGTTGAGAGATTTGAAAATCTGAATGTTTATGAGGCACAAACACCAATATCAAACTTGTGGCACTAGCATCGATGCTAGTATCTAGGTATAGATGATAGTGTCCTAGGGGATAGAGAATTTTTAAAGATATGTAATTAATAGTGTAAGATATATATCAAGTTTTTAGCATACTATGGGATATAAGTGATCTGGATAATCATAATATTAGGGTCATGCTATAGGATAATAATTTAGGCACAATGAGATGGCAAACATGAGCCTTGTGATAGTGTAAAGGCCTTGAATTGAAGGGTTGAGCCATGAGTGATATTTGAAAAGTATAAAAGACTAGTTTATCATGTAAAATTCATATTAATAATCTACAAAGTGATGTAACTCTTATACATAAATCTTTAATTTTCTCTTTTTGCTATTGCGAACTAATACTAAAATAAGTTTTTTCACTCTAATTATGTTGATTATCTTGAATTATAATTTTTCCTTTATCTTTAGAAGATTGTGTCTCCATAGTAGTTTATGATTTGTCCCTTTTTATTATATATAAATCATCTTGATATGTTCCAAACCCAAAAAGTGTGAATAGAGTATGAGATAAGTACTCCTTTAGGTCGATGAGATTGAAACTCAACTTATGTAATTTATCATATGTTTGATCTTGCATATCATCATCATCACTACCATACCAGTATGTAACTATGCAAATAGGATCTTCAAAATTAATAAAAAGAGGGAGATCTTGGGTTTTTTCCTCTTGTTCTATTGTAACTGGTGTTGATTTTTGTATATCTTCTTTAATTCTCATGGTTGTTACTTTGTCATGTTTTTAATGACTCTCTAACCTCATATGTATGCATTCGATCAACTGAGATGGGTTGTGCAAGAAATATAATAAAATGATCCTCATTTTTTGATTGAGTCATTTTACAATATCAAAAAGAGATATCATCTATTAGAATATTATACTCATAATTTTCATGTATAAATTTGATACATACATGGCATGTAGAAAGTACAACCTCTATGGCATGAATCCAAGGTTACCCTAAATGTAAGTTTTAGTGTTACTAGTTAGGCATGACTTATAAAATAATAAGCACCATTTTGGGACTTACAAGAAAATAAATGTGATAGCTCCAAGTGTTTGGCTTGGATTATTATCAAATTCCTTGATATTTTGCTCTAATTTTTTAATGTTGTTTAAATTGATACTTAGTTTCTATAAGAAAGGAAAATTGTAAATATTCATCCCTAAATCATTGCTTATCAACACATGCTCGATTATATTTCCCTTCACCTAAGCTTGAATGAATAGTGGAAGATCTTGATCTCTAATATGTTTAGTAGGTAAGTATAGTTTATCAAAGGTGATGACCTTATCAATATATTTTATTTTATTCATGATAAAAGCAAATGATGTTGGTTGTGTGTCACTATGAAGAGTTGTATCACATAACACATCATATAAGATAGTTTATATATTTAATAAATATAAAATATAATTTTTTTTATGTGTATTCCATAGTTGATTGATGATATCATATCCCTTATATTGACTTGATTTTATTTTGGGAGGTGTAGGGGGTTGAGGAGGAACATGCTGACCACCTTCATTTTGATGTGGTAGGTGAGATACCCATCCTTATGTAGAGTTGAAAACATGAACATTAGAATATAATATAATCTATGGGTGAATAATAGAATAAGGCTAATGAGTGAGATAACCTTTAGGTATTGAGGCAAGAGGAAAAAATTGAGTCATGCATTCCCTTTGGCATCAGTTGGTGACAAGTACTAACTTATATTAGATATTAAAAAAATATGAATTGAGGAAGGATTGAGATTTTACATTATTTATGTTAGCCTTTTCATAATATTTTAATTTTATTAATGTACTTATATAATGAATCCAAATAAAACCTTGGAAATTAACATAGAATGTGATGGTGAACTTGGTTATTTAGATCAAAAGGCATAAGCAAAGTTCATTAATTATTACCATGATTTGGTTTAGCTTTTTGGAAAGCTTTGAGAAAAGGAAAGGAAATTATTTTGAGAGGGTTAAAATGGAAAATAGGTAGAAGAAATAGAGTCAAATTTTGGGATGATCTATGGCTCAATAAAACCTTGCTAGGAACCTTTACCACCTATAGAGGGGTTGAGTGAATATTTCAAAAAGGTTATAGGTCATAAAGTGTGTGATTATTGGTAGGAGATTGAAGGCAAAAAAAGGTGGAAGTTAATTCATAAATAAGATTCAAAACATCAATAAACTCTTTTTTTATAAGAGTTATATAACATGCTTCATAACACACATATTAGCATATTCCCAAAAGATGATGATCTAATATGGATGGCCAATCCTAGTGGTCTATTTTCTGTTAGATCTAGTTATCTATCTTTATGGGATCAAGAAGATTTAGAGGAAAACTAGAGTTATTCATGAATAAAAAATCTTATCCCTAAGATTAATGTTTTATTCTAGCTGGTAACCCAAAATAAAATCTTAATGGTGGATAATTTAGTGAAGAAGGGAATTTATATTCCTAACATGTATGCTCTATGCAAAAAGGAGGCTGAATCTACTAAACATATCTTCCTTTTCTATCCTTTCACTACTTCCATATTTCATTCTTTTCTAAATTTGTCTAATTATTCTTGGGTTTCTTTGGGGTCCATAAGGGATTTGATCTATCAATGGGAGGCACATTGGGATTATCCTCCCATGAATTTTTGGTGGAATCTGACCCTCCCTCATATTTTTTGGGGAATTTGAATTTCTATAAATTTAGTCATTTTTAATAACTTGAATCCAAGTCATTCATCTAATTTCAATAAAATTATGTCTTTTATCAAGGAGAATTGGTTAACTTATACCTTCTCTTTTGATTCTACCCCTTCCCCTCATTTCTCTCAAAGCTTATGTTCATTGAATCATGTGGTTCCTATTACGTTGTGGAGCTAAAAGCTTCACTGATGTAGACATGGAGGAGGATTGCTCAGTGTTACATCAATCAACATCAGTAGGTGCAACCAATGTTGGTCATATCCAGTGTACAGAGCAACTGGCATCGGTTAGAGATCGGCCGACGTTGGTCATCTCTAGACAGACAGGGACCGACGTCGGTCGCCTGTGCGGTTCTAGAACTACTTGTTGATGAACAAACAGTTAACAAACCAATTATTTGCATGTAAAAAGGCTAATTTTAGTCTTGAGCTGTGGATCTAATTATTGTAATTGGATGTCTAATTATTGTTTGCATGAGATCTATATAATAGACTCATGGGCTGTATTGTAAAGTGGGCTAGTTGAGTAAGAGCAAGGTTAACTCCTTCAGAGTGAAGAGAGCAAGGTGTGTTCCTCCTAGTTCCACAGGGATGCCAAGTGTGTATGATCAGGGAGAACTGTAGGTTGTGCAAGTTTTGGTAGAAGATCCACAGGGGTGCTGGTTTGGAGAATCAGAAGGGTTCTTCATGTGTGTAGGATCTTGGTCGGTAGGTGTACAAGGCCACGTTTGGAGATCTACATGTGTAAGTAAGATCATTGATTTATAGGTGTGTGTGTGCGAGGTCAAAGGAGGTCTGCGGGGTAGCAAGATCAAAGGTGACAACAACATATCAAGGAGCAAGATCAGGTGAGATCTACTTGGAGTATGTTGTGTACTTAGAGTACGGTGTGTACTCAGATTTAGAGTGTGTGGAGCACTTGTGTACTGGTAGTAATGATACTAACTGGTGGTACTGGCAGTAGTGATACTGATTGGTTGGAGGTGAACACCAACTCTATGTTTGAGTTGTGTGTTGGGATCATAAGAGAGAGAGTGAGCTCTTGAAGAGATTTACTGTTTATGCCCTAGAGGTGTGTAAGGAAGAAGTCTATGGCATCTTTTTTGTTGTATTTCCTTCTGGAAGAGTATTAATACAATTGGGTATTGTCTCTCATATTCTGTGTTATTTTTGAATTCTAGTTACTTGTGCATTCTGGTTAAATTCTGTGTTTAGTTGCTTATATGAAAGTAATCAATTGTGTGCTTCTGGGTCCTAATAGTTGGTATCAAAGCTAAGGTTACAGGGAGCAGGTTTGTGTTTGATTATAGGTCACTCTCAAGGGTTTTTGATTGAGTGGGAGTATAGTAATGGCAGAAGAAAGTACACTAGGAATGGAGGAATTGAAAAGCACGAATGATCAATTACAGTGTTATGGAAAGAAAGAGCAGGTAAAGAAATATTATTGGTTGGTAGAAGATCAACATGAAAGAATTGAAGAAGCAGATGTTGTAGGGGTTGTTGCAAAGGATGCTCTGGGATGTTCCTTGGATAAAGTAGAATCTTGGTTTATAGATTATGTTGACTCTTTCCATGCAACCCCAAATAGAGGGGTTGGTGAGCCTTGTCAAAGTTTTGGCAAAGGGGAAGTGTTGCTGAAATTGTAGATGACCAACACATGGGTGTTGAAGGATGTCATGTAGGTCCCAGTCTTGAAGGTGCAGCTAATTTATTTATGGAAGTTGGGTGATGAGAGATGCATAGAAACTCTCACAATAGATGCACTTGAATTAGCAGGTGGTAAGAAAGTAGGTATCCTCTATCTATCTACTTATATTAT
The DNA here is from genome assembly GCA_037957365.1 of Torreya grandis. Lineage (NCBI taxonomy): Eukaryota > Viridiplantae > Streptophyta > Pinopsida > Cupressales > Taxaceae > Torreya > Torreya grandis. The sequence continues at coordinate 628,920 of JARHVA010002877.1, read as the reverse complement.
TGATTCTTCTTCTATTGCAAGGACGTGGCTTTATAGGCTTGGTCACAAGAGCAAGAAGGAGATGCATGTTCTTAAGCAGAAGTTAGATGTCTTTGACAGACTTAAGAACTAGAAAGCCTTGGTGTTTATGGAGGAGATGACGGTCAAAGATCAGTGGATGAGACTAGATATCTCTGAGCAGGGTAGTTTGGACAGGGTTTTGATTCAAAGTAAGCTTGTGGGTAAAAAGTCATCACTCATAAGCGAACACAGGTACCGGCATTGGTCAATAGGAACCGACATCAGTCATGTGTAGATAGGCAAAGTTGGTGGTGTCAGGCAGGTGGAGACCGATGTCGATAGGATAACTAGCATCGGTGACCTGGACAGTTGCATGGAATCGATGTCGATTAGATGCAGATTGTGTGGTGATCGAGGTCGGTCACTGGAATGGATTTTGGGCAGACAACAAGCTGTCAAGGAGTCTCAAATGCCCATGTGGAGGATTGAAAGGGTAAGTAAGCCTCAAATTCGTTGTTCCTCTTCTTTATACTCATTGCTCACTACAGAGTAGGAAGGATCCAGGAAACAGTGGGAGCATGGCATGATTTCTTTAGAGAAGAACCAAACAAGAGATTTGGTAGAGTAGCCAGCTGGGATAAAAGCACTGAAATATGAATGGATTCCTTGGTTAAAGAATAGAGAGAATGGACACGTGAGACAAAAGGCCAGGTCATATGGTCTTAAGGAAGCTTCAGGATAGTGGTACAAGTTTGACAAGTGGATGACAAAGCACGGCTTTAGTCAATGTCATTGTAATCATTGTGTGTTTCTTTACCAGGTTGGATGATGGTTGCAACATTATCCTGTTACTGTATGTGGTTGATGTGCTTGTTGCAGGTGCATACATATAGGGAGTTGCTGAGCTAAAGGTAAAGTTAGTTTAGTGGTATGTCATGAAGAATTTGGGAGCAACAAAATTATTCGGCATGAGTAATCCTAGAGACAGGGAAGATCACAAGTTGATGTTGTCACAAAATGATTGTGTGAAGGTAGTGCAGGATGCAGAACGGCAAGCGCACCTATGGATGGATAGTTCACAGAATAGGGTCCCCAATCACATGATGAGGTTGAGTACATGTGTACTCCCTGATTTTGCCCCAGTAGTGGGAGTTGTCAGCAGGTTTGTGGCCAATCCAAGAAGGAAGCACTAAAAAGTAGTTTAGTGGGTTCTCAGGTATCTGAGAGGGACCAACAACAGGGATTCATGCTATGCAGGGTCAGGCACTTTGGATATGGCAGGTTACTTGGATGACAGGTGTTACACCACAAGATGTGTGGTGGTTGGTCTTCAAGATTGAGCTTGAAGAGGGATACAAGCCAGGAAACAAAATAGATGGTGTACATGTACATGTACAGTGTAGCTGTTTATCTCCAAGTGGGAGATTGTTAGGTTGTGGAGCTAAAAGATTCACTGATGCAGACATGGAGGAAGATTGCTCAGTGTTACATCGACTGATGTTGGTAGGTGCAATCGATGTTGGTCATATCCAGTGTATGTTGGGGGATCAAACCAACAATAGATTACACTTGTGAAAGCAATAAATGCGAAAATAAATTAGATAGATAAGTAACTGAAATGATAAATAGCACAGAACAAGATATACAAGAAAACACCCTGAAAACTTGTATTGAAACTCTTTACAATAGGAATACAATGAAGAAACTTCGTTCTTCCACACCTCTCTCAGATGCACACAAGATCTCTCACTAGATCTCTATTCCTCAAGAGCTCTCTCTCAAGTACACTCAAATCCAACAACCTGGATTGATGCAACTCTGTACTGTCCTTCAAACATTCACAATGTTCTACTATTATAGTTCTACACTCTTCTACTACACTAAGCTAAGAAGATCTTTCCTACATATAGAAATAGGAAACTTGAGCATGCTCTTACAACAAACAGTTAAGCCTCTTCAACAAGGGCTCTAAAAATAATATTGCTAATAATAGAGACGCGAGCTTGAGACTACAACTCAAACTCATCATGTAAACACTCGCTTCTGTCCTCGGAAATCGCTTTCTGGACACACAGGTAATCGACGTTAGTTCCTACCTGTTCACCTGTGACCGTCGTCGGCCGACCCTTCTGCCGACGTCGGCGCCTCTGCAACTGCTACTGACCGACGTCGGTCGCTCCTGACTGACGCCGACGTCTGTGTAGACCCGAACCTATTTTAGTATGCTCCTTGGTGAAGCTTTTAGCTCCACACCCTAACAATCTCCCACTTGGAGATAAACCAGCTGCACCAACCTATACAGCAACATCTTCTAGCTCCTCCATCTTCAACTCAATCATGAAGACCAATAGAAGTTGAATGAAGATTCAACTTCTCCTTCGTAACCGGCTTTGTTAGCATATCAGCAGGATTCTTGTCTGTATGGATTTTCTCCAGCTTCAACTCACCATCTTCCAATACCTGCCGTATGAAGTGGTACCTTAGCTATATGTGCTTGGTTCTTGAATGAAAGGCCAAATTCTTGGCCAAATGGATTGCACTCTGACTGTCACTATACAATCTGCAACTCCCATGCTCCCTTCCAAGCTCTTCCATGAACCGTGTCATCCATATCATCTCCTTGCTAGCTTCTGTGGCTGCAATATACTCTGCTTCTGTAGTTGACAAGGCAACAACCTTCTGCAACTTAGATATCCAACTAACTGCCGTTCCACCTACAGTAAAAACATAACCTGTGGTGCTTCTCCTGCCATCCAAATCCCCTGCCATATCTGAATCTACATAACCATGTAGAGAAGTATCTGAACCTCCATAGCATAAATGCTTGCTACTGGTTCCTCTCAGATATCTAAGGATCCATTGAACCGCTTTCCAATGTTCCTTACCTGGATTGGCCATATACTTGCTTACTACTCCCACTGCTTGGGCAATATCTGGTCTAGTACACACCATTGCATACATCAAACTCCCTACTACGGAAGAATATGGAACCTTAATCATGTACTCTACCTCATCATGTGAATTGGGACATTGTTCTTTACTTAACTTAAAATGTCCAGCCATAGGTGTACTTACCGGTTTTGCATCCTGCATATTAAACCTCTCCAACACCTTGTTCACATAATCTTCTTGAGACAATATCAACCTGTGATTTTTCCTGTCTCTCCTAATGCTCATGCCAACGATTTTCTTAGCTACTCCCAAATCCTTCATAGCAAACGTTTGAGCTAACTTCTCCTTAAGCTCAGAGATATCCTGCATGTGAGACCCTGCAACCAGCATGTCATCTACATACAATAATAGAATAATATATCTACCGTTATCAAATCTCTTGAAATACACACAATGGTCTGATTGACACCTACTGTAGCCATGCTCAGTCATAAACCTGTCAAATTTCAAGTACCATTGCCTTGGAGCTTGCTTGAGGCCATACAAGCTTTTCTTCAACCTGCACACAAACTTCTCCTTACCCTTGACCTCGAAACCTTCTGGCTGTTCCATATAAATTTCCTCATCCAAATCTCCATGAAGAAATGCTATCTTAACATCTAGCTGCTCGAGATGCAAATCCTCAAAAGCAACCAAAGACAATACAACCCTTATAGAAGTCATCTTAACAACTGGAGAAAAAATTTCACCAAAGTCAATACCTGGCTTTTGTGCAAATCCTTTTACCACTAATCTGGCCTTATATCGCATCTATCCATCCTCACTTTCCTTCAACCTGTAGGTCCATCTGTTCTTCAGTGTTCTCTTACCAGCTGGCAATTCAACCAAATCCCATGTTTGGTTCTCTCTTAAGGACTCCATCTCCTCAACCATGCCACGCTCCCACTTACTCCTGGACTCCACCTATAATGCTTCTTCAAAACTCTCTGGTTCTCCACCATCGGTTAGCAATAAATAATATAAGGAAGGAGAATATCTAATTGGAGGCTTACTTACCCTTTCAGACCTCCTGATGGGTGTCTTGGACTCGTTCTCAACACGCTGTCCACCCAAATTTTTTGACAGTGACCGACCTCGGCCACCTATAGACCTGTTACTGGCCGACGCCGATTCTTCTTGGCCGACGTCAGTGCCTGGTCTGCCGACGTCGGTCTCTGTATGACCGACATCGGTTTCTGTACTGTCGACGCTGGTTCCTACCCTGCCGACGTCAGTCTCTGTGTTTTCCTGCAAGTGATTATTTCTTTTTCCTGCGAGCTCATTTTGGACCATAACTTCGTCCAATTCACTATTGCTCTGCCCAGATTGATCCAGCTTCCTTATCTGATCACTGTACATCACTCTTTCATTGAAAACAACATCACGACTCCTGATTACCTTGTTAGTTCCTAGATTCCAAAATCTGAAACCAAAATCATCTGAGCCATAGCCAATAGACGTGCACCTCATAGACTTAGGATCAAGCTTCTTTCTATTTTCCTTATCTATGTGCACAAAGGCTTCACTACCAAAAACTTTGAGATATGAGAGATCTACCTTTTTACCTGTCCATGCCTCTTCTGGAATTCCACCATCCAGAGCTGTAGAGGGTCCTCTGTTAATCAGGTACACTGCGGTGTCAACTGCTTCTGCCCAAAACTCTAAGGGCAACCCTGCATTCAATCTCATACATCTTGCACGCTCCATGATAGTTTTGTTCATCCTTTCAGCAATACCATTCTACTGAGGTGTCCTTGGAACCATCCTTTGCCTACGGATTCCATGTGTATAACAATACAATTTGAACTTAAGACTGCAGAACTCACCGCCATTATCAAATCTCAGGCACTTTAATTTTCTGCCTGTTTCATTCTCAACCATAGCCTTCCAAAACTTAAAAGTCTCAAAAACATCAGATTTCTTTTTAATACAGTAGATCCATACCTTTCTTGTGGCATCATCTATGAATGTAACATAGTACCGTGATCTGCCAATAGAGGCTACCTGAGCCGATCCCCACACGTCTATGTGAACAAGCTACAACTTCTGCCTTTTCTTAGTAGACCCAGTCTTGAGAAAACTAACCCTTTTCTGTTTTCCAAATACACAATGCTCACAAAATTCTAGATCCATACTTTTCAAATCTGAAAGCATACCTTTAGAATTAAGAATTGACATCCCCTTCTCACTCATGTGGCCAAGCCTTGAGTGCCACAATTTACAATCCACATCTGAAGTAGATAAAACTGAAGGAGATTTGTTAGTAACATAATTACACAAATAGAGAGTACCTTCTCTCTTACCTCTGGCCATAACTAGTGCACCCTTGGTCACCTTCCAAGAATCTGCTGTGAGAGTTACTGTACAACCCTCACCACCTAGCTTACCTACAGAAATCAAATTTCTCTTCAAACTAGGAACATGCATCACATCTCTCAACACCCATGTGTTGCCATTCTGCATCTTCAGCTGCACTTTACCTTTGCCAATTATTTTACAAGGCTCGTCATCCCCTAAGTACACTATTCCAAAATCTCCATGGATATAGTCACTGAAATACTCTCTGTTAGGGGTAGCATGGAAAGATGCACCAGAATCTAATACCCAAGATTCTATGTTATTATGCAAAGAGAAAATTAAAGCATCTTGTGCAATACCTGCAACCTTGGCTTCTTCCTTTCCTTCGTGCTGGTTGTCCTCCTTAGGCTTTGACCAACAATCTCTGCTTATGTGCCCCATCTTTCCACAGTTCCAGCATTGTGGCTTCCTGCCATTCCTGGATTTGGATCTTCCTCTCACCTTAGACTTAGATCTTGATCTCCTCTTGCTCTTTTCTTTTTGCCTTCCCCTGCTCTCAAAATTTAAAGCATTCCCAGATGTCTCTTCGGTGCTTTTCTTGCGTATTTCCTCATTCAAGATAACACTAACAACATCCTCTACTTTCAAAATATTTGATGCAGATGCAGTATTAGAAACTGCCATTACTAAGTCATGCCAGCTTTCAGGCAAAGAACATAATATCAAAAGAGCTTTTATTTCATCTTCAAATACAATATTGACAGAACTTAACTGATTAACAATTCCATTGAAATCATTCAGATGAGTAGAAATAGATCCACCTTCATTCATATGCAAATTAAATAACTGCTTCATAAGATATACCTTATTTGAAGCTGAGGGTTTTTCATACATATTTGCTAACGTAGTCGTCAACTCTACCATTGTTTTTGCCTGTGACAAATTAGATATCACAGTGGAGGCCAGACTCAGTCTTATAGACCCAAGAGCCTTTCTGTCAAGAACTTCCCATTCTTCATCCTCCATGTCCTTGGGCTTCTTTGCTATCCCACCTAACGGTAAGTAGAGATCTTTCTGATACAGATAGTCCTCTATCTGCATTCTCCAATGTTGGTAGTTCTTGCCATTAAACTTTTCCATTCTCAACTTACTTTCTTCTGCCATTGCTTCTCCCACTCAAATAGAAATTCCTGTAGAAACACCTGTGAGCAACCTGTAATTTGTAACCTGTAACCTGTAACCAAGGCTCTGATACCACTTGTTGGGGGATCAAACCAACAATAGATTACACTTGTGAAAGCAATAAACACGGAAATAAATTAGATAGATAAGTAACTGAAATGATAAATAGCACAGAACAAGATATACAAGAAAACACCCTGAAAACTTGTATTGAAACTCTTTACAATAGGAATACAATGAAGAAACTTCGTTCTTCCACACCTCTCTCAGATGCACACAAGATCTCTCACTAGATCTCTATTCCTCAAGAGCTCTCTCTCAAGTACACTCAAATCCAACAACCTGGATTGATGCAACTCTGTACTGTCCTTCAAACATTCACAATGTTCTACTATTACAGTTCTACACTCTTCTACTACACTAAGCTAAGAAGATCTTTCCTACATATAGAAATAGGAAACTTGAGCATGCTCTTACAACAAACAGTTAAGCCTCTTCAACAAGGGCTCTAAAAATAATATTGCTAATAATAGAGACGCGAGCTTGAGACTACAACTCAAACTCATCATGCAAACACTCGCTTCTGTCCTCGAAAATTGCTTTCTGGACACACAGGTAATCGATGTCGGTTCCTGCCTGTTCGCCTGTGACCGTCGTCGGCCGACCCTTCTGTCGATGTCAGTGCCTCTGTAACTGCTACTGACCGACGTCGGTCACTCCTGACCGACGCCGGCGTCTGTGTAGACCCGAACCTGTTTTAGTATGCTCCTTGGTGAAGCTTTTAGCTCCACACCCTAACAGTGTACAAAGCAACCAACATTGGTCAAAGATCGACCGACATCGGTCATCTCTAGATAGATAGGGACCGACGTTGGTCGCCTATGTAGTTCCAAAACTGCTTGTTGATGAACAGTCAGTTAATGAACTGATTGTTTGCATGTAAAAAGGATTAGTTTAGTCTTGAGCTACGGATCTAATTATTGTAATTAGATGTCTAATTATTTTTTGCATGAGATCTATATAATAGACTCATGGGCTGTATTATAAAGTGGGCTAGTTGAGTAAGAGCAAGGTTAGCTCCTTCAGAGTGAAGAGAGCAAGGTGTGTTCCTCCTAGTTCCATAGGGGTGCCGAGTGTGTATGATCAGGGAGAGCTGCAGGTTGTGCAAGTTCTGGTAAAAGATCCATAGGGGTGCTGGTTTAGAGAATCAGAAGGGTTCTTCATGTGTGTAGGATCTTGGTTAGTAGGTGTGCAAGGCCACATTTGGAGATCTACATGTGTAAGTAAGATCATTGATTTGTAGGTGTGTGTGTGTGTGAGGTCAAAGGAGGTCTGTGGGGTAGTAAGATCAAAGGTGATAGCAACATATCAAGGAGTAAGATCAGGTGAGATCTACTTAGAGTACATTGTGTACTTGGAGTACGGTGTGTACGCAGATTTGGAGTGCATGGAGCACTTGTGTATTAGTAGTAGTGATACTGACTGGTGGTACTGGTAGTAGTGATACTGACTGGTTGGAGGTGAACACCAACTCTGTGTTTGAGTTGTGTGTTGGGACCATAAGAGAGAGAGTGAGCTCTTGAAGAGATTTACTGTTTATGCCCTAGAGGTGTGGGAGCCCTAGAGGTGTGTAAGGAAGAAGACTGTGGCATCTTCTTTGTTGTATTTCCTTCTGGAAGAGTATTAATACAAATGGGTATTGTCTCTCATATTCTATGTTATTTTTGAATTCTAGTTACTTGTGCATTCTGGTTAAATTTCGTGTTTAGTTGCTTATACAAAGGTAATCAATTGTGTGCTTTCGGGTCCTAACAGTTCCTACCCAATCTCAAAAGTTGAGTGTTGATAGAATGGAGATTAAGTGGATCTACCCTCAAGTTCAATGGTACAAGATGAATTTGATGGAGAGGCAAAGGGAATCTTGGTCCTAAAGGAGGTGGAGGAGTCATATAATATTCTAATGGAAATATCATGGTAGCTTATGCAGGACCCGTAGGGATCCAAACCAATCACATGACGAAAGTCATGGTTGCTTGGTGTAAAATAGAAATTATAGTGAAGATGGGATTGGATAACTTAAAGGTGTAAGAAGATTCAATGAACATAATCAACTATTTGAAGGGTTCCTCCCAATCTTCCTAGAATATTACTAGCATAATGGAGGATGCTAAAACTTTGCTAACTTCTTTCAAAGGAGTGTCTATAGAACATGTCTATAGGGAAGGTAAAAAAAGTGTTGATAAAATGGTGAACTTAGGGGTCACTCATGGATCTCTCATATATTGGAAAGGTGAAATGGAATTTAACATCGATGTCATGCCTATCATTGAATCCAATAAATACCACTCTAATGCATGACTTTATGAGCATCATTATAAATAAATCTAATTAGCATAGATCTATGAGCTTTTACATGTGTAGTGAATTCATGATTCATCCATCCCTCAAGGCCTCATATGAGAAAAAATACTTCATATTAATTGATATTATGATTAAGGGAAAGGAAATTAATATCTTTTCAGACTTAACAACTAGTGGTCCCACCTACAGAAAGTGCAATGAAAGCAAACAATTCAATATGGGAGGTGATTGTGATAGAGTTGAGCCCATTTTCTGTACTAAGGTGAAAGAAAACCCTTGAGTGTAGAGAAATATGGTGATTTATCAATATTTTGTAAGAGTATGGAAGGAAAAGGAGGTCTGTATGCATGGCTTGAAAATCATGATCACTGGAGAAGTCATTAGTGACATTACAGGTATGGACTATAATGGCATAAAATTATTCAAAGAAAAAAAATAAAAGATGAGATTTTTAGTATTTTTTTATAGCATAGAGAAGAAAAAACCCAAGCCATCAAATCATAAAGGGTTTCATAGGGTTGATCTTCTTAGGAAGTGGCTAGATCTCTGTCTTCAAATCATGAAATATATCACTCTTGAGGGAAAGCACACTATGATTTTTAATCACCATTTATTGCATCTTAATCAGTTTAGGGGTCATCCAATTAGTTTCCCCTTCTTTTAACTAAAATACCTAGAATTTTCTATCATTAACTTCAAAATTAACCTTTTCATGGACATAATTCATCAGGGGATTATCTTGTTTATGGTCAAAACAGGGGAACCCCTTTGGATCAAGTTAATTTTTGAGGTAATACAAATTACTATAAAATATGAGGACTCAGATAGGGATGACAAGGATTTATCAAAACAAGAAATGAAACGTGAACGGGGGAAGAATGAAGGGTTCAGTGCATAAAATGTCCAAGGGAACTTCTAGCCTAGAGCCAGCCATAAGGGAGTTCCAGTTTATGTCAAACCCATTGCCAGCATGGGTCATTTTTTATTCAATTCTAACTTGAATGATGAAATTAAATAGTCTATGCAAAAACACTAGATGAAGGTAGCCATCTAGAGGTTACCGACTTTGGAAATTTTAGATGAGTTTGATAAGTTAAACGCTTTGTTATCCCTAGGTGAATTTTCAATGGGAAAAGGTGACAATCAGAAGGAGGAGGAAGAAGCGATCACCAAGAAATATCCTTAGGTTTCTTGGAACAATCATAATGGAGGTAGAGAAGAAGATAAGAGGGAATTAGAATAGGGAAAGGAGGAAACCAAATCCATAGGGTTAAAGAGGAAGAGGGCTATCACTAAAACTACGCAGGGGCATTGGAAAATGTACTAAAGGTAGGGAAAAGAAAAATGATAATATTGGGACCAAAAAATTAGTTCTCTATTAGGAGTCCAAATATTCAAATCATTAATCTCCCAGTGTCTATGTTTTGTGGTCTTTTCATAGGTTTTTTGGCATCCATTTGATTGAAGAGTGTGGTAGTAGTTAGTCCTTGAGTTCTATAATCTCTATTTATTTTTGTACTACTACTTTATCTTGTTTATCTTTTGGGATTTTTTGTAATGGGCACGAGACCCTTAACCCATATATTAACCTTATCTAATTCAAAAAAAAATATTACCATGATTTAAGTGTGAAACCTTGAATTCAAAAATGGGATTTGGGATGTAATTAGGTGAGGTGTTTTTCATTTTTAGGCTCTTAAATATACTTATCCAAGGTGTAAATAGTGAACACGGCCCAAAGGGAACTAAATATAGAGGACTAAACCATCCCATAGCTGCACTATCCTGTCTCTAGGGTATGTTGATAGTAACTTCTCGAGCTAAATGCTTACTATTGCACTACAAAAATAAATGGTCAAAAGTTTCCTATAGGTGAAAAATAAAACCTCAATGTTTTCAATATACCATGAGGTATATGAAAACTAAATTCCATATATAGTGTTGTCTAAAGGCTTTAGTATTTGAGCAATTTACCTCACACCATGGCTCAATTAAAATTGAAGATCACTTTTCCCATAAGGATAACTCTTATGAGTTTTAAAACTGTTGAAACACAATTCTATCAAGGAATAAAATAAAGAAAAGGAAACTAAAACTGAAAATGAAAACCAAATGAAAATAAAATATTTTTCTATATCGAAATAAAAAATAATTTGAAACCCTAGCATAAAAATTAGAAAACATTGGGTTCCCCAATATATTTTACCCTATTTTTTATTTAATAATTAAAAAGTTGTCTAATATGTGTAAAACTTGAAAGAGACTACAATGATAAAGATATACAGTTATTAACAATTCTAATTTGTAACCTACTAAATATGGAAATATGTTTTTTTATAAAATACTAGGAATAAATATACTAAGATTATATTTATGTGTTTTTTTATTGTTTCTTATTTCTGACAGTGTGAATCAACCAAATATAAGACTCAGATTGTGATAGATCAGTAGCAGAATCTAAAAATGCTTTTGGATAAGAACACGCTCCCTAGATAATAATGTATGTTGGTTGTGTCTATAGATCATAAAATTATTTATGTTTATATTAACATAACTATAATTATTACACCTTTTACACCTGTCTATTGATCAGACTAAGATGTTAAAAATTTGATATTATTGCACATAAGTTGTCATCTTTCTCTTTGTCTTGGAAACCCTAGGAGTTTTCATGAGAGATAAAAATTGATAAAATATAGGGATAGTGTAATGAGTTGAACTATTCCCATTCACTGCCTTGATGATTGACCACTGCTTATATATTTAGATACTCCAAATATGGAATCAATCCACATGTAGTTCTCCCTCCTAGAATGATTGTGCAATTATGTTCCTTGAATATATATATGTAGCTATACATGTGGATTTGATACTTGAAAATGATAAATCTTGACTTGATTTGAGGTGCTTAAAACTTTATTTAAGACTTCTCTTATTTATTAATATTTAACTTGGGAAGAATAGGGCCTTTTTTTTTAATGTGCAATAGTGTAAATATTAGGTGCTAGATAGAAATCAAATCCCTTTGAAGTGAGGTTTTGAACTGATTATATAGTGAAGTGTTTTGATAGTTTCCTTTATCTAACCTTACAAAATATGTGAGAAGACCCAAAATAATATTTCAAAATTTATAGCTATCCATTAGTTAGCACAAGGACAAGACCACTCCAGCTAGACAGATCTACAATAACAACCTGTTTGCCTAGGGTAGACTTATCTAGGAGAATTAGGGATAACTATCCTGAGATGTTAATTAATTTGTGAATGATACATAAAGGTATGAATATTGACTAGTAAATTGTGTATAGTAGTAATGGAAAATTGAGGGTCCCACATGTAGATAAATGTATTAGAGCATGGAGAATAAGAGTCATGTATATGAGCACAATTAAAATGGTTTAAGATGTGTCAAGAATTAGCATTTTCAAGTAAATGTGACCATATTTAGGTGTCTACAAAAACTAATCAAGTACATAGTCCTTTAAGCTTACTTATAATATATTCGTTATTATTTTATTTTCTTGAAAAATATCTAGGCAAGAAACATAATATTATCTAATATAGTGAAAAGGGTCTCTTTGTATAGTATACAATGTAAAGTTAGAAGAAATAAAACAAATTGGAAAAGGATAAGTAATCACATTATGATCCAAAGGGTTTAATATTATATCATGAGTAAAAACCCTATCCCTTGGCTTTTGAGATCTTGTCCCTTATATTTTGAGACCATTTATAATTAATTTTAAATTTTTGTTTTAAATCATGTGAGGGTTGTGAAAGTGCAGTAATATTCGAGTTTGGAAGAAACATAGTTATATAACTTGGAATAGAAGAATTCAAAGGGGGATTGACAACATTATGATGAATTTGATAAGGTATAGATGATTGGAGTGGGGAAATTTTAGAGGTTTAAAAAGTTGAGAAGACTTAATAATATTTTTAATGTATGGTGGAATAAAGGTTTGAGAAGGAAAAGTAATGGAACATTTTGAACATTAAACACAATAAATTTATGAAAATAATTAATATTATGAAAAATGGAAACATGAATGAGGTTAGGAGTAAATTCTAAAATAAAACCATGAGAAGGGAGATTTTGACAAGTAATTTGTTTTAATATATTCAAAATTATAGAGATATAAACAAGGCCGGTTAAAGCATAATTCTTAATATTTTCAATTAGATCATATCTATTTTGTTCTTTTATTTAAAATCTAAAATCATAATCATTTCCATTTTTAGTCCAATAGGTATATTGTGAGGATTTAACATTTACATCATTATCAAATTTTGCATTCAAATAAGAAGTATGCATATTTACATGAAAATAAGAATACACATCTACATCATATTTTATAAAGGATTAGTCAACATGTTATCATGCATATCTAGTTAAAATTCCATAATGCTCTAGTTTAATTTATTTTAGGATAAAATTTTTTCCATTACTAATTATTATTTTTGTATCAAAAGTTGGCATTCCATAATCATAAGGACTTATATAAAGACAATAAACACCCAAAACATCCATATCATTTTCCCCTATTGGGTTGAAACTAATTATCCATAGTCTTTCATCAATGTTATCCTCACTAACATGATAATCATAATTAACATCTTCTACATCATTATGAAAATAAATAACATTCATAAAATCATTTGAAAAATATTGAAACAATGCATCCAAAGGGTGTGTCATCGTAAGTAAAATAATGTTTGAAGCAAATACGAAGAAATTATTGATAAATTGATTTAATAACACAACCCTAAGCAAAATAAACATTATGAACATTAAATATTTATCCCTAAAAAGAGGGTAAAACATAATGGTGATGTATGAAATTACCCTTGGTTTTGTAAAGCTACAACAAGCATAATAAAATAGGGTTTACAACAACACACAATTGTTATAATTAATGATTTGGTAATAAATAGGTCAAGGCCTATAAAATAAAATATATCATGATGTAGGTAAAATATAATCCTAAATGGTGAAATATGGAAAGAGTTCACTAAGGTTTATAATTTTAAATTAGATTTTCATAAACAATGCACTACACTAAACCATAAAGAATGTGCAATTAAAATTAAAAATAAATAAACAATATAAATAAAACTAATTACATTAAAGGAAGATTATATAATAATTTAAATTGAGAAATATAGGGTTATAAGAATACTAATAAATTATAAATATTTTGGAGTCTGGTTGGCTCTAAAAATAGGTGCAAACATGTCAAAGAATTAATGCAAATAAAACCTAGAAAATTTAGAAGAAACTATTAACTTTGAATTTTGATTAGGATTAAAATTCTACACTCCTAGAATAATTAGGTACAGACTTATACACTCATCTAAACTATGTATGTTTTTTAAATAAAAATGATGAAACAAATCATCTATTTCAGGGATCCAAAACCTTGCTCAAATTTTTAGAATTCACTACTCATCTCTCATAAATATTCTTCTTTGAAACTCTAATGAGCTCACAAAACCTTGTAATACATTAAAAATGATATTCAATTAAGTGGTTTGCCTCAATCATGACCATGTCCTCAGTAAAATTTTCAATCAACACTCAATTTAATTTAATAATCAACCATGATAATGTAAACCCTAATCCTTATATGAATTTTCACTAAATGAACAATTGGAAATGATGAAATACAATGATTTATAATGGAAATTTTCACTACGCAATTTGATTCTGGCATTAAAATTCTTATTTTCACTCTTGACCATTTCTTGGAACTCTTTTTATTTTCATTCTCATCCTATATACACTAATGCACTTATGTATTTATAGAATTATCAAATCAAATTTAAGATAATATTATTACATCAGTCGACATATAATAGGTACATACAATGAAAAAGTGGTACAAACAGTAGAGAAGACAAAGGGAAGGCTAAAAGGGACCTAAAATATAATGGGTCCAAGAGCATAGTGGTACACTCTTGGTCAATTAGGAGTGTACTAATACACTCTTAGTAAACCATATTTGTAATGATATATGTAGATAATATTTTGTGATTATGTATCACATCAATCATATACACTTTTCAAACTCATGACCCTAGTTTTTCCTCTTAATTCTATGCATGCATTGATTTTTTAAGCCTCATATATACTTCATATTGTGCCCATTGGCCTATATATTAGTATAATCAACCTTATATTGATGACACACACATCCCATCTTTCGTAGAATGCTTAAAATGTTCTTGTCTTATACATTTACAACATTTGAGCATGTGCCTACTCTCCTTCTCCCTAGACACTAGCATCCAACATAGACAATACTATAAATGCTACTGTCTTACCCTAACATAAGTGTCTACTGACCTAAGTCATCCAATTTGAAAATGAAATGTATCACAATGGTTGGCCTAAGTGTTTTCATGTAAATTATCTCCCAATAAGTTTGGTATAAATAAAATACCAACCCTCATTCATTCCTCACCTATGAAACTTAAAGAAGACCAAAATATCACTCAAGAAGTACTCAAATTACCAAAATCTTTCCTATTTTACCATATTCTAATACTAGGAAAATGAAAAACCTAGATATAAGTCTGAAGTACTAAATGAGAAGTCATAAAGTCATATTTTCCAAGTTACAAGCTAGATCACTATTATACTTACCTTACACACATTACATGATTCACACACAAGATAAAAATTAGGGGAGAACTATATGAGTCTATGGCCTTATTTTGGCATATTGGCTATGTAGGCAGTACCATTTGACAATGGGTCATTGTGGGTTAGCTTGATACCATGTGCATATGTTACATTTGAGTGTAGCACATTGATTGGCTTGCTTTAGATATGATATTCATCCTTGTTCCTTATCATTTCTATATCCTTAACCATATCTATTCAAGTAGGATAACATTTTATCCAAATTAGGGTTAAATATTTGGTGAACTTGATCCATGTGAATATGTAAATGTTTCTAATCTAGGGAGTCCAAGCCTCCTAGGGTTTCATCTTCTTGTGATGGATTTTCAAATCTAAAGATTTACCCTAGGGTTTTACCTCTTCTGGTCACAAGGGCTTCTTGTGCAAATGCTTTCAAGTGGATTATTCATTGATTGATACATTTTAGACTAAAAATAGGTTAATTTAAAAATTAATTTGAGGTATTTTTTACTCATATTTTAATATACAAAAACCTCTTTTCATTTTCAAAAATTTGGTACAAAAATTTCAATTTTTATAATTTACTATTTTTAATAAATAATAACATACAAGATGAATGGCATAATTATATTAAAATTAATATTTATGTTTCATCAAAAAATATATTTTATTCAAAAATCTCTCTCATATCTCTAAAAAATATTCCTTATTTATCACAATTTTTTATTCTTTATTTTCAATATTCTAGGGTTTGCCTATGAAGCATTCAAAATTATTTGGCTTATTTATGATTCATATTTGATAAAAATTCAAATTTATCAGATATTTTTTCATAAATATATTGATATAGACAAAAACCTCTTTTAGTTTGCCAAAATATTGTACAAATTTGAAACGCTTGGAAATTTACTATTTTTAGTAAATGTAGACCTATAGGCCATACATGTACTTTTGTTTCCCTATTTTTTTGAGTTCATCTCATTTCCTATTTTTACAAAAAAAAACCTATCTCATATTTTTAAAAAACTCAATAAACAGTCTTAAATTTCTATAAATTTTGAAATCATGTTTGTCATAGACATCTCTGTAAATTATTTCATGGTCCAATACCTTATAATTACTATGGTTTGATACATAAGCTACCTAGTTTGAACCTTCTGATCCATAAGGGGATTCAAAATCTAATCATTAAAAAAAAAAAATCAGAGAATGAGCCTAATCAAGACAAAACTCAAACTTCTCCTTACCAATCTTATTGTAATAATATGGAGCCTTCTCCTCCTAACCCTAAGAAGGGTGATAGCTATCATCTTTCTAACTAGGTCCATGCTATCACTCCTTTAAGGGGTAAGGTAGATTGTGTATATATGCATGTTCAATCTTAGGTATTCATGGTTTGTGATTGTGAATCCTTAAAAGAGAAATTTAGCCTTATGAGAAAGTCAATATAATAATGACAAAATAATTTTAGTTCAAAGATCATATTATTGGAAAATCAGATTGCATATTGATAAAATCCAAAACATGGTAGTGTTACTCATGTGTTTGCATTCTCATCTACCAATGTTTTGTGAAATAAGGTTTCATATCCATAAAAAGAGCTAAAACAAAATACATCCAAACAAATGATTTCAAAAGTGACCAAAAAACTAATAAGAGTCCAAGTGAAATCCTAAGAGATGATTTGAGATGAAGTGATCAAATTACCTCCTGTACATCCTATATGAAAATCCAAATACTACTATGCATATCAAAGAATGCATGGTCATCATACCAATCATTGTTTTGCATTTAAGAATGAAATACAAAGTCACAAACATATTGGTGATCATATAATGTATTCAGCAATCCAAAAACCCACTCTCAATATGAGTACTG
Source organism: Torreya grandis (assembly GCA_037957365.1). NCBI lineage: Eukaryota > Viridiplantae > Streptophyta > Pinopsida > Cupressales > Taxaceae > Torreya > Torreya grandis. Next base: position 611,624 of record JARHVA010002877.1, on the reverse strand, counting down.
ATCCTAAAAAAAAGTCCAATGAATAAAAATGGGTACCAAAAGAGCCTCAAACATAAATGGAAAAACCTTTACCAAATCCAACTCAATATTAAAATGATACAACAATAAAGGTGGGTAAACCTTAATATGACGTGCAAATTTCCAATGTTTCAAATTCTCCAAAAGACATACCAAATGAAAATTCGGAGCAAAAACAATTGTAAATACCAAACTTAGAGTAAGAAAAGGTGCAAAAATACAAATCATATCAAGAAAAGGATAAAAATTTACCTCTCAATAAAGATACTTAGTTTTAAATAAAACATCATTTTAGAATGAAATATTTACAAATATTTGTTTATCATGTTCAAGGATTGGGAAAATAGTCCCAAGGCATCGCTCATCCTATTTTCGCACATAAACAAAATGACCATCAAGGCTTGGGATATATTGGTAACACTAATGTAAATCATTCAAAGACACATTTGGCCAATACAAAAGAACAAGAGACTACAAATGAAATAAAATCCAAGACAAAAGGAAAAATAGAGTAAGATATGTTGCCTAAAAAGTAAGAACATCAAAACATTATACAAAAGGAATAAGTATAAAAAGAACAAAAATTACCTAAAAAGGGTAATGTCAAATGTGTGCCTTAATATGAAAAAATTGCCAATAATTACTTAAAACATCAAATCATTAAACCTTGCATAGATGGAAAGCAATGTCAAAATATCATATTTGACCCAACTTGTGAATTTAATATATGTACTTGGAAAATATTTACATCTTTGGGATATGGCATTAAACATGTAAATACAACTACCATATATGATCTTTGTGATGGATCTATTAAATGCAATTTCATACTCAGATTCAAATCATGATATATTATTCTACATATTAGTCCTTTTTTCAAAAAATATAATGAAATTTTTTGTTAGTAGAGGTTCCTAGAAATAATCTAAAACATGCTAATTATAGGGATAAATTATGCAGTGGAGAATACCAACAGGTTCAGAAGAGATAGAAATATTATAAGCAATCTACGATGTACAAGAAAAGACCAAAGATCAAGACAAAACATATACAAATAGAATCTAAACCATAACTAGTATCACATTAGATAACAAACTAAAGTAAAATAGAGTACTCACTATGCACAAACCATACATAAAATAAGATAGGGAAAACCATAACATAATGATTCTATTAATTTATAGCAAGACATTGAACCAATTTATATTACATCAAAGTGATATATATATATATATATATATATATATATATATATATATATATATATATATATATATATATAGTCTTTTACAATCTTGTTGTCTCTTCACATTTTAGCCTTTTGAGATACAAAAGGAGAAACTCTTCACATTATTTTATTACCTGATTAGGCTTACAAGACTAAATACATATAGAACTTATATAAAAAACAAAATCATACACTTCACACATGTGTCCATATCATATACTTCATAGTTTTACCAAGTTCCATTCTTCATCTAACACTTTCCTAGACTTAAATATTTGTCTCATCCTAAGACAAAGTTGCAATCTGATCTAAATTGAGATGAAAAGATGAGTCATAAACAAAAGTCATAATTATAACTCTAGGTGTAGTTTATCAGTTTTCATTATTTATGCACTACTTAGCCTCCCATTCAGGTTTTCAACTAAGTAGCATACTAGCCTACTATTATTTCAGGTTTTCAATAAACTAACATAACTAGGTGGCTACCCTTTATGGGTTTTCAACCATTCTAGCTCCATTCCTAATGTTTAGACTATCTTACAAAAATTTTAATATGCTAGAAGTCACAAAAAGGAAGTGTGAAAACCTTATTACTACAGTTATGGGGGTGTTTGGCTGGGTGGATGCAGAGATTATTGTGGTTGGATAGCTATTGACCCACTGGCTTCTAATGTATCCACTACCAAAGGTAGTTGCAAATATTGCACTTTTGTGTCTATCTTCCTCTACTATATTGTTTGTCAAAGCTATTGAAGAGGAATGAACTAGGGCTTCTATGTTATCTAAGCAATGACTAGATCAATTTGAGTGAGATCCTTCTTGACCATTTTCTAGTCAGTGAGCACTTCACATACCATGGAAAGTAGATGGTGAAATGTTACCTAGATCATCATCATGTTTTATAGATCCTCATCATTTTCAATTATAAGTAAATCCCTGGCATTAGATTATTTCTAATGAATGTCTAAAATGAACTCATATAATCTATCTATTGTTCTCTGATCTTGGATGGCTTCAAAAGTGTTGTGCAATGTTTCATTATGTCATACTTGTAACTTCTATATGGTAACACCCCTAGAATATAAAACTTGTCTGAGTGTGCTGCTTATTTTCTTTGTAGTTACCATTTTATCCTCTAGTATGGATTTAGCTTTGTTAGTAGTGAAAAATTTAGGCTTCACAATAGCCAATGATTGATTCAAATTATATCTCTAGTTTAACATATCTTGGGCTATCTATTTGGACTGCTTTGCAATGGTGTTTAGGACATACTCATACTCACCAAGCAATTGACATATAACCTCCATCTTTATCCTAAGAGATGGTCCTTATGTGCTCAATTATTAAAGTTTCTATGTAGCTCCCTTACTCTTTATGAGTTCTATTAATATAGTAGTGAATTGTTTGTCTTCCAACATGACTTGATCACCTAGTACTTACATAACAAAGGTGGGATAAGTATTATTGATCAATTGCTTCAATTTTTTTAGATTCTCTTCTACTTCAACCTTTTTGTCTCACAGCTTTAGGACCTCCTTCTCTAAATATAAGGCCTTTTGTGTAATGGATTCCTATAAGGTGACTGTTCCTTCAGTATGTTTGGAGAGCAACAACTGGGTTACATCCAATGTTGTTTTAATCATAGTGGTGGAAAGTGTCATTGATGTAGTTACAAATGCTATAGGATTAGGTGTGAATTAAGCTAGTGGAAGTAAGAAGTAGTCTATCATGTTGATGTAATAGGGAAATCCCATAGCCATTTGCTAGAGATCTATGCTACTTCTTCAGTGGCTTTAGTTTGAGTTGTTATTGCTATCTTTGTTTGTACTTGTGCATCCTTGATCTCTTTGGCCTAGGTTAATACTTTTACCTTGGCCTTGGTATCATCTTCAGCTTCTTCTTTGACCTTAGCTTGAGCAACAACTTGGGTTTTGGCTTTAGCATCTAACTCAACCTTAGCGTTGGCTCTAGCTTTAGCCTTGACTTGAACTTCTTATTCATTCTATTTTTCTACATAGTTTATGCCTCTTGTTATTATCATTGGGATTCATCTTGTTGTTTTTTATTTACCTCTGCTTCACTAGCCTATTTTCACACAAATCCTACTTCCTTGGATTTATTATTTATTGATAAATCTTCTTAAGATTGCTTCTACATAGCCTTTACTTCCTCAACTTTATTTTTGATAGTTTGCACTTCTTCAGTTTGCTTCCACATAACCTTATTCCTCCTTCACCTCCTTAAGTTCAAGTTCACCATGCACTGTTTGTTATTAATCTAATTCATTTGTTACAATTTTTACCATGGGTTCCTCATCCCCTTTGATCTTAGTGTTAAATTTAGTATGCTCAGGTGATTTCGCTTCACCCCACTAACCTTTTTATACTAGATTCTTTCTCTTAGATTTTTTTGGAGGCTTGAGGATATGCTTTTATTTATTTTCATCCTAGGGCTAAGGTTATTAGTGTGTTTCTTGAGACTACTTCACACTAGTTTCTATAGAGTAAGATTACAAAGTAAGTTATTCCATGTGTTAGTAGAGAAAAACCCAAAATAAGCATAGAAGACACAACATGCTAAGCCTATTCCCTCAAGGGGCATTACTAAGGAAATTTAAGAGTTATCTAAGAAAATAATATACCATCAAACCTTTCAAATAACTTCCCTCCTTCCAAGAGTGGCCAAGAAGCATGATTTTACCTAGATTTAGTGCTCCAAGTCTTTGTCAATGAAGAGTAGCATGTTGCTCCATCATTTCCTAGTGCACCAATGGCTTAGGCTCATAAGATTTGTCAATTTTTGCAAATAGGTGAAGCTTATCTATTGTAATTTCTGAAAAATAAGTTTGCATGAATGAAGCTTAAAAATGGTGGTCTTGGCTCACTAATTTATAGCTTTCTAGAAATGTTTAGAATCAACCATGACCATCCATCTTGAGATGAATATGTGTGGCCATGAATCATTTCAATTTTAGAGGGATAAGCCATAAATATTTTAATTAATAATTAGAATAATGGGGCATTAATGAGGCATGGGAAGGCTTAATATTGATATATGTTTCATTAATGGCTTATAGATGCCACCCCATTGATGATGTCACATGATGATGTAGATTTGAGGAATGAATTTTCGATTAATAGACTTTCAATAAATTCCATGTATTTTTCATTTAGGCTCTTGATTTGGTTTAATTTGCTTAAGTGGTTTTAATTAATTTTCTATAATTCTTTGGAAATTGATTGTTCATTTAATCAAATTGGTCTAAATGTCAATTTACAGAGTCATAATTTGACTGGAGTATAATTAGAAGGTGTTAGTTACATACAAAATAATACCCCAATTAGGGCATTATGGATGCAAAATAACACATGCACATGATGTGTGCTACCAAATTAGAATAATTTAGTGGTCTAGAGCATCATTTTTCATGGTCATAATTTGAATCAAAGTGATTTAAGAAAATATAATAATAACATAAAATGCATTTCCCCATTTAAGGATACATTAGCCTAAATTGACACTTGTACATGAGAAACGCAAACGATTTTATTGATTTTGGTCTAGATTATGTACTTTCATAGAATGTTGTTTAGATTGACAATTTTAGCATAATAGTGATAGGAATTAGATGTCTACATGTTAACTCTATTTTAGAAGGCATGGTGAGACATTCAGTCAAAATAACATCTTTTCAAAGAATGAAAGAGTTGTTAAGAAGTTGGAAGGTAAAGATTGAAAAAATGACCAATGATGCCCCCTTGAGAGGGCATGCAAGGATGAAAGAGAGGGATGAGCTCTAAAAAAAAAGAGAAAGAGTGAAATTAACCCATGGATTATTTCAGATCCATATGAGATAATGCTTGAATGCGTTGATTCCCAATGATCAAAATAGAATATAATATAATGGGCCCCAAGGTAGGGGGGAGTGGGAAGAATGCAATCCCAAAATAGAAGTGGCACACTTTGACTTACCTAAAAAGGGAAAATTTTATGAGCTTAGGGAATGATCAATCTTGATACAAGTTGCATACTTTAAATTACCAAAATGAGGGTAAAAGGTATAGATCTTAGAATTAGAATAAAAATGAGAGAATTAATCCATATAAAGGAGGGTAATGAATTAATAATGTACCCCTGTAGAATGGATTTATTCAGTTGATAAATTGATTTTTACCTAGTAGGTATGATTGAATTGATGATTGGTCCAAATATGGTGCCCTAGTAGTAAAAATTGGTAAGCATAACTTAAGGATATAACATAATACATAGATTAAATATGAGCAGCATAACATAGGTGCGAGGGTCTAATGACTAAAGAAGCCACAAAAAATAGACATACAAGGATGCACAAAGTGATGAAAGAGATGATTAGAAGAATGAGGGTGGCCGAGCTGACCCAAGATATATCATTTATCCAAGTAATACCTACATGGTCTAGATAGACCTCAGACCAATGTAGTTCTCCTAGAAGCAAGAGAAAATGCAATGAGTTATGAAGAGTAGAATAAAAATGGACTAATGTTTTGTTGTGAAATCATGTTAGGTAGAGGATATGCAAGATAATGCCTTCACTAGATGATATAATATAATTTAGGAGATGCACATCCCAAACTAATCATAAAAAGAATCAATTAGACTCATAATGCATGTCAAGAGATACACATCTTGTATAGATTCATGTATTAGGTATGGTGTAGTCAAAAATGATCTTTGGGGCTTTATTGACTTTTGGATTTGGAGCACTTGGTGTTTAATATAATAAAATTGAAATTATGCACCATAAGTATGAGTAACTTATAATAACATTGTATTTCTATTGTAATTGGTTGGTTCAAATGTGAATATTTATAACTAAGGATAATGATAAAAACTATCAACACCAGAGTTACAACTATTTACATTTAAACCAAAAAAAACAAAATAAAAATAAAAATAAATGTAACCTAACTTAAAATCAAGATATGAACAATAATGATTTAAGTAGGAATAATAATGTATAAAAGCAAAGAAAGAACAACTTAATAAACAACATGAAATCAAGTTATGAATAATCAAGATCCATGTGTATGAACAAGATGTACTTGGAAAACAAAACAAAAAAAAGAACAATTTAAACACAAATCTAAACAAATCAATCCTAAATGAAACCTGGACTAAAAAAAGTTTATAGAATGCATTTAACATAAAAGAATAAAAGAATATAAACAATAAGACCAAACAATAAAACAAGAGATAAGAGAGGTACAACAAAACACTAGGAATATAAATAATAAAAGACTAAATAAAAATAAATAAATAATAAAATAATAATAGATAAAGTAACCACTCAACATAAGAACAATAAAAATACAATAAAACACTAACAAACAAAATAAAGGCACAACACAAACTAAGTACAAATGAACAATAAAACACCCACAAAAATAAATGAAGATATTTACAAAGCACAACAAAACAATGCTAAAAATCAAATAAATACACACAAAGAAGAGTTAGTCACAATGTTAGATCAAACAAATAAAAAGGTGAATGGTTTGTGCAAGTGTAATAGAGGCATCACTCTCTATGAGAGGGTGACCCTTAATCAAAAAATAAGGAGACTGACACAATGAAACAAGAACAAAGTTGCCCCTAAGTAATAGGGAAACAAGACAAAATAAAATGGGGGAAAATAGAATAAAAAGAAGGGGTGGCTGAGCTGACTCCAAATGTACGCTATAAGTAGATGTTGCCTACATAGTTCTATGGACATGAGATCCAACATGAACTTTAGGAAAAATGCAGTTCTCCTAGGGAATGGGATTGAATAAAAGTGATGATAAGAAAACATGATCATAGTGTATAAGAATAAGGATACAAGCTCTCTAAATGGTGAATGCATTCAAATGATTACTTGTAAAATGACAAGAGCATGGGATCTGAATAATAGTACAAGACAATATTTTTGTTTGTTTTTTCCATCCGTTTCTAATGTTTTTGTGTTTTTAGGATAAGAAATATAAATAAAATATTAACAAAAAGACCAAGGAAATACCTAATTGAGGATATGCACTTCCACAGGCAAGAGTTCAAACAACAACTAAACTGGCTACAACAAGGATCATGAATATAAACAATGGCACAAGGAACTAACTAATCAAGGAGATTCATGTCTAAGAGTAGAAGTTACAATAATAGCTAATGCTGGTGCAATGGCCCCTGTGATCCTGCTAAGGCAAAAATGACTACCAAACACCAAAAAAATAATAATATAACAATATACAATGTTATATAAATATGAAGAGCCATTCATTAGATAAAAACCATGTGCTAATGCATCCGTGGTCACTTGTCTATAAGAGAAAGCTACAAAATAATGTTCAGGATGAACTGCTTTATGGAGCTAGCGCTGAGTGTGTCTAGAATGCCTATGAGTCATAATCATGATCATAACTAGTTTAAAGAATAGAACTATCCAAGTTACAATGGTCTAGGGTATGAAAAGAATATTATTTAAATTAGAATGGTCTAGGGTAGAATGAGACAAAATGAATATGGTCCAAAAGAGGATGGTTTAGAGTGGGGTAAAAAAAGAGTCTAGTGGAATATAAATGATCCAAAGTGCCAATGGTCTAGGGTTAAAATGGTATAAAGTAATAAAATAATATGGTTCTCATGAGAATGGTCCATGGTAGGTTGATACAAAATAAAAATAGTCTAGGATAGGACAGTTTAGGAGATAATAGTGGGATAAAATGACTTTAGCACAAGTTGCCCCCGAGTAAGGGGTTTTATCAACAATAGTTCAAAAGGGTGTCAAGCATATAATTGCTTGAGATTTATAATATTCATGGGCTCTTTGAGTTATTTACCATATAGATTATCCAACCAGTATGCCCCTGATTCATAATTTGCTGTGATGACATATAAGCCCAACCAACTGGGTTGGAACTTACCCTTGTTCTTGCATTCAAAATTAATGTTATTTAGATTATCTTTTAAGGCCAAATCACCAATTTCAAACTCCCTAGGGAAAATACACTTATTATATATTCTAAACAATCTATTTTGATAGGCTTACAAATTATCCAAGAAAACCAAATGCTTGCCATCAAGGAGTTATATCTCTTGTAACCTAGAAACTCTATAATTTATCATCATCTTCAATATTCTCCAAGGATACTTGTAGTGTAGGAAAATCAATCTCAATTGGTATAATAACTTATGTGCCATAACCAAGGGAGTATGGAGTGGATCCTATGGGGGTTTGATGACTAGTGTGATAAGCCCAAAGGGTAGGAAAAAATTGTAAGTTTCAATTATAGCCAACATCATTGACAATATTCTTTAGTATTAAAACAATGGTTTTGTTTAATGCCACAACTTGACTGTTGCCTTGCAAGTTATACGGTATGGATTTCTTGTGCTTGATTTTGAATTTTGCACAAAGAGATTTAATATCTCAATTTATAAATGATCTACCATTATTCGATATAACACAAGTTGGGATACCATATTGACAAGTGATATAGTAATGTATGAACATGGTAATTTTCTTCTCAGTGATGTAAGTGAGAGGAATGGACTCAATCCACTTTGTAAAATACTCGGTAGTAGTGAGAATATGTTTATGTCCATTAGAAAATGTTGGGTTAATTTTCTCAATGAGATTTAGGCCCCATGTAGAAAATGGCCATGGTGTAATAATCATCTATAGTGGAAAGGAAGGGGCACATATCAAATTACCATATTGTTGGCAAGTAACACACATATTAACACAATTAAAAGCATTAGTTTTAAGCTTGGGCCAATAGTAACCTATTATGAGGATATTTTTGGCTAAGACTACACCATTGGTGTGGTCCCCATACATTCCTTCATGAACCTCCTTAGGTGATAACTTGGATTCTCCCAAATATAAACAATAAAGTAGTGTTAAATCATAGACTTTATGATAAATCATGTTTCTAATAAGGGTATAATGGTCTATACAATTAAGGAAACATTTTTGATGATTATTGAAAAGGTTTGGCAGAAAGACTTAGTTGTGAATAGAATTATAAATGTCTTAAAACCAAGGCAAGTCAGGTGGGGAATTGGGACCAACAATTAAAAATACCCTTTCTAAATTTGGCAAGACATGAGCAGGCTATAGAAGATTTTCAATGAGGTAATGATACTCTTTAGCACTGATATCAATTTGTATCATACAACCAATTGTTGCCAATGCATCAATAGATTTGTTATTGGTCCATAGTACTTGTTTAAATTGTAGGTATTTGAAGTGAATCTTGTGATTATCCATAATATGCTTGTAGTCTAAAAGCATGTAATTATGAGTCTAGTACTGATCTATGGTTTTATTGATAATCAACTGAGAATATCCATAGACCATTAAGCACTAGATATCCTACTACATTACAAGACAAAGTCTTGCAATAAGTACTTCATACTTGAACATATTTTTGGTACAATGAAAATTAATATGAAATGCTTTGGGAATCATATCCCCTTATAATGTAATCAATAAAATCATAGTCCTAGATCCATGAGAGGTGAAGGAATCATCAAATTATAGATTCCACCATTTAGGTTCCTACAACCCTTCTTCTATTATCATAATAAAATCATCTAGAAAATCAAATTTGAGTGGTTGAGTGTCTATAATAGGGGCTTATGCAAGTTGATCTACAATGACCTACCCCTTGATGGCCTTTATATTCTTGTACTCAACATAAAATTTTCTTAAGATCATAACCCATTTGGCTATGCGGCCTATGAGAGTTGCTTTAGATAATAAAATTTTGAGGTGGTCCACTTTAGTAATAACAATAGTTTTGTTATTCAACATATAGTGTTCCAAATTTTGAGAGGTGAAAACCATTGCTAAACATGCCTTCTCAATAGGTTTATAATTATGCTCATAAGATAAAAGTGTGAATCTCAAATAGTAAACTACATGTTCCTTTCCTTGTCCATAATGTTAGGCCAAAAGTGCCCCCATTGCATGTTTGATCGCTGAAATATAAAGAAGTGATGGATGTCCAGGTGTTGGTGGTATTAAAAATGGTGAGATGGACAAGTATGTTATGAGATTTAGAAATGTCGATTGAAATTTGGAATCCCATTTAAAATTAACCCCTTTCTTTAATTGGTGTGTAAATGTGTGGCACTTATCTTCCAGATGTGAAATAAACCTACAAATAGATTGGATCTTTCCTTGTAGGCTGTGGAGCTATTTGAGATTAGAAGGTGGAGGAATTTATACAATGGCCTTGAACGTAGTAAGATCAACTTCAATCCATATTTCTAATACAATAAATCTTATAAATTTTATGGATGTGATGCCAAAGACACACTTCTTAGGATTCAGATGGAATTTATACTCATGAAGTCTCTCAAAGGTTCTCCATAGAACATCAGGTTTTTGACACATGTTATTGATTTAGCTAAGATGTTGTCAACATAGTATTCAAAAATATTTTGCATCATGTCATGTAATATGATAGTCATATCATTATGATAGGTGGATCCATTATTATTCAATCCAAATGACCTGACTTGATAATAAAATGTTCCATAAGGCATGGTGAATGCAGTTTGTTAATGGCTTTCTCGAGCTATATTGATATGATTGTATCCTAAGAATCCATCCATAAGGGATAAAATATCATACCCAAAAATAAAATCAATAATCATATAAATTTTGGGAAGAGGAAAATCATCTTTGCAGCATGCTTGATTGATATCTTTAAAATCAATACAAAGACATATACCCTGTGGTCTTTTATTGATTGGGACTATATTTGATATTCATTTGGAATAGTTAGTGGTCTAATGAAGCCTTCCCATAATAATTTCTCCATCTCTAATTTTACCAAAAGAGTGATGCATGGATGTATTTTCCTCGTATTTTGTTTGACTATCTTAGCATTTGGATGGACAACAAGTCAATGCACAACCAAATCAGGGTCTAAGTTGACATGTCAAAATAATCCCATGCAAAGATATCAATGAAATCCCTTAGGATTGTGACAATGTGGTCATGCTCTTCAACAGTGAGGGAGTCTCCAAGATAAACACTTATGGGATTATCATAAGTCCCCAAGTTCACTTTAGTAGTGTGTTCTACAATGAGTGTAGGATGATATTCTAGAATAGTAGGCATCATTTGATCCTGATCCTCTTTGTCAACTTCAGATTCTAGTTATTTTTCCCAATGATTTGGATATTTAAATGAATCTAAATATGTTAGTTTAGGTAATGGCCAACTAATAAATATCTCTATAAAGTCAAGAGCAAGTTGCTCAATAACTTTCTATTGTTATGATCTGATGCTGGTATTGGATATGGAGCTAGGACTTTGATAGACCTTGTGTGTCTTTTGGAGATGAGAAAACCTCCACATATAAGAGTGCCTAAAATATATTTTCACTCAAGGGCTTATCTTTTTGTTTACTATTTCCTTGATCAATGAGCACCTCAAAGAGGTTTTCAGCTGAGGATCTTGATTTTTTATCTTTTTCATGACCAAGAAAGTTTTCATACTCTTCAAAGTAGGCAGAAGGGTTCAAATAGAAATCAAATTTTTGTTTATGATCACCAATTGGAAATCCATCTCTGAGGCCCATATAATCAGTAATATATTCCTCATTTGGAGCTTATTGATGGGTATGACATAATTTTGTTGGTCTTAATCAATGAGATCGATATTGTAAAGGCAAAGGGAACAATGGGATGTGATAGTCATAATGGAGTTTGAGTCAAATAAGTCCATGTTAGTAAGCTCATCATAAATACTACAATGGGATGATACATCACTACCAGGTGTCTCATTACTAGTTGATTTATTAGAATCACTGTTGAAATACATGAGGTCATCCCTAGGTGATATAAATTTGAGACCTTAACTCATGTTAGGCCTACTTGTTGATAATGGGTCCAAGATTCCTTGCTCTCGTAGCCTGAGGATTTTTATTATATAATCAAAGTTATCCATAATATGATTTGGGATAGGATATTTAGGATTCTAAAAATAATCAGTTATTCCATTAGAATATGGCTAGTCTCCTTCAATGAAAACTTCTCAATCCTGATTTGGTGTAGTAGGTACAAATAACATTGGTGGTTTTTATGTATCTTTATTCTTTTTAAAAATAATGTTGGGTCTACAAGGGCTTTATAAAGGTTTGGGTTTGCCAAAATATTTAGGAGACTTGGGCAACCTAGTAAATGGAAGGCATATTTCAAATGGTACGTGGAAATTCTTGCATCCTCTATAATGACTTGTTGTGCAAGGGTTATGGAAAATAGATCAACCAAAATGGAAGCAAGGTCACTTGGGTTGACATAATTAGATTTGGGTAGATGTAAAACTATTTCTTTGTTATTCTTCATGATGAATTCAAAACTAGGGTAATAGTTATAATTATGAAATTTGGCCTCTAGGTGTTTGTAATACTGGTAGGGCTGAAAATCGACAAGAATGATGACTTCAATCCCTTCATGGGAGAACTTGAGGCTTTGATGTAAAGTGGATGTGATAACTTCTACTTCATAGATCTAAGGATGACTAAGAAGTATGTTATAATGCAACTCAATATCCATAATATGTAATAAGGTATGATGGGACACAAACTCAATAATGATGGGAAAATAGATAGTTTCAAAATATTCCCTTTCAACATTATCTTATGCCTTGATTGTGATTGTCTCTGATTGGATATCTTTTGAAGTATAATCCAATTACTATACTAGCTTGAGGGACACTATGTCCAACCCTGAACCATTATCTATAAGAACCCACTTGGTATTATGGTTTTAAATAATGACATCAATATACAAGGGGTTATTATGGCTAGGACCAAGAGTGGATATGTCTCTTTTATCAAATGTAACTTGTCAGAATGAAGACAAATGGTCTACAAGTGTTTGGAATTATTCAGGGTTAATGTCTTAAGGAACAATGGATTATTTAAGGAAGTCTTTCAAAATAGTTTTGTAGACTTTAGACATATGTAAAAGATATAAAATATAAATTTATGCAAGGGTTTTACTTAGTTGGTCTGAGATACTATATGGATTTTTAATACTAGGACAAGATAGTTTAGTCTTGACTGGTGCAATGTTCAACTTTGGATCTAAAGGCATAGTGTTCACATTGGGTCTAGTGTTGGAAGAGGGTAAAGGGCCTTGAATGGTGACTCACGAGCATTTAGTTGTGATTGTATAATTTACAGTTGGAAAGTAGCCATTATAATTAGAAGATAAATGCAAAGGGTCTGAGATGGTGACTCATGAACATCTACTTGTGTTTGTATAATTTTGAGTTGGCAAGGAACCATTATAATTAAAAGATGAAGGAAAAGGGCCTTAGATGGTGACTTATGAGTGTGTAGTTGCATTTTCATAATTTTGAGTCGGTAAGGAGCCATTATAATTAGAAAAGGGGGTCCGAAAATAGTGACCCATGGAAATTGAGGGATAATAAAATTGCTTGTATCTCATACAACATTACTTGAAGGGGAAGGTTTTGACCCTATAATGAGGGGTCTACTACTTAGAGAAGTACGGGAAGGTTCACAAGATTTGATAGTGATGGTGGTAACATGGTTTGTAGAAATATGCCCCACATTACTATTATAATCATAAGGCATGCTATTTTAACCTAGGTTATTAGCATGGGTATTATGATCCTAATTATGTTCATGCTAATTATGATGATAACCTTGTACTTGTTGATGCCAATTTTGTCCTTGGTTTTGGTTGTTTGTTGTTGGCTGTTGATTATGTTTAAGAAATGGATATTTATAAATGCCCATATCCTAATTAGTGTTTTATGTGGAAAATTTTATTTCAACTTTGCCACTTTCAATAAAATACTCAATGAGATGTCTCAATTGAACATATTAATAAGCACCATAGCCAATAACATGATAAAAGTTTTAAATTTAATTTGCTTGATACTAATTGGATTTGGTTTAATCTTTAGGAAATGGCCTTGGTATAGGCCACACAATCATATTAGATGCTATGCAATTTTATAACATGACCTCAATAGGCTCTACCAATTTGCTAAAGACTCTGAATTTCTTAAATACCCTTCGTGGAATAACCTTCATAAGTGGTTGATGGGTTAGGTGGGAATAGTTGTACATTTGAATCTAGTAGAGCTTACACCATTTGTACATGTCTATATTCAATCACTCCATTCCCTACCATGTTCTTGTTTTTTTAAAACCCTTTAAGTTTAACTACTGTAAAAGATTTATTAGGTGATTGGGTTTGATTAGATGTTTGACCCTGTGAATAAATTTTGACAAGGCCTTTGGTGATAAGTGTTAGCAACCCAAGTTGTACCTTATGAAGTAGAGTGTTCACTTCTTATTCAAACTTAGACTAACATTGGATTGGTCTATAGGTTGTGGGTGACCTATGTCGGGGAATCCGAGAACAAACACACCTTGTTCTGATCCCACTTGTTAGGATCTTGCTCCTCAGAAAGAGCACAATATGATTACCAAATACAAGCAATTAAACATGCAGAAATTATACCAGAAGTACAAGTAACTAGAATTCACACATATCACAGAATATGAGAGACAATACACTATCTTGTATTAATACTTGTACAAAAAATAATACAATAAAGAGACGCCACTCTCTTCCACCTTACAGAGGCTTGCCACACCTCAAGTGTACAGTAATTCTTCTTCAACAATTCACTCTCCTACCAAAAATGGTTCCAACACACAACTCACACACAAAATTGGTGTTCACCTCTCCAACCAATCAGTAATAACCCTGTCAGTACACCAAGCACTCTAAAGTACTTCAAGTAGATCTCCCATGAACCTGCAACCTGAAATTCAATAGACCATACTTACACATGTAGATCTCCTATGAGCTTGCAACAACCTGCAACTCAATGATCTTACAATGGAAGGATCTTCCTTGCCTTCCTTTTCAGCTCATGATTACAATACATGCCAATGGGTCTATAAATAGATCCCAGACTTAAACAATAACTTAGACTCTTAGTTTACTAATAATAGACACGCAGCTCAAGACTCAAAATAGCCTTTACATGCAAACACTCAGTTCAAAAAACTAACTGTTTGTGCAATGAACAGTTTTGGAACACACAGGTGATCAACGTCGGTTCCTATCTGACTAGTGCTGACTGACGTCGGCTGACTCCCTGCCAATGCTGGTTGCCTTCTACATTCATCTTGATCGACGTCGATCATACTGCCAATGCCAGTACTTTTGGAACTTTAGCAACCTCCTCTTCATCTGCATAGTTGAAGCTTTTAGCTCCATAACCTAACAATCTCCCACTTGGAGATAAATAGCTGCAACTGTACCTATACCTGTACACCGTCTAGTTTATTCCCTTGGCTTTGTATCCCTCTTCAAGATCACTCTTGAAGACCAACCACCACACACCCTATGGTGCAAATTTTGTCATCCAAATCACCTGCCACATCCACATCTACAAACCATGTAGAAAATAACTTGACCCTACATAGCATGTGCAACTGTTGCTGGTCCCTCTAAGAATCCACTAAATTGCCCTCCAATGCTTCTTTCCCAGATTGGCTCCAAACTTGTGACAACTCCCACTGCTTGGGAAAACTTAGGTTTAGTACATACCATGCATTTATCCTCATTATGTGAATCAAGACACTATTCTATGAACTGTCCAACCATCAGCGTGCTAACCGGTCTCACATAATCATCCTAAAACAAAGTCAACCTGTGACCTTCCATGTCCCTAGAACACACTCATGCCAAAGAACCTTGCTGCTCCCAGATTCCTCATGACATACTTCTGAACTAGCTTTACCTTTAGTTCAACAACTCCCTGTATATGTAACCCTGCAACAAGCACATCATACAGTAATAGGATAATGTAGCTAATATTATCCAACCTGGTAAAGATAAACACAATGATCAAACCTCCATTGTCCTGTAGCTTATACAAGACCATATACCCTGCCCTTCCGCCTCACATGTCCATTTCCGCTCTTCTTCATCCTGAACATCCATTCGTCTCTCAGTGCTTTTTACAGCTGACAACTCACCCAAAACTCTTGTTTGGTTCTCCTCCAAGGAATCACATCCTCCATCCATGCCAAGCTCCGACTGTTTCCTGGATCTACCTGCTCTGCTTCTTTAAGAACTTCCTAGTTCTTTACCATAAGTGAGCAACAAGTAGTGTAAAGAAGGGAAATGATGAATTTGAGTCTTACATACACTTTAAGTCCTCCATATGGGCGCTTGAGACTCCTTGACAGCTTGCTGTCCACCCAAAATTTGTCTCAGTGACCGATGCCAATCACATCTCAGTCTGCACCCGATCGATGTCGGTTCCCTGCGACTGCCTCATCACCGACATCAGTTCCCCCTTGCCAATGCCAGTGTTTATCTACCCCTAAGTCACCGATGTTGGGCTGCACATAGCTGACATCGGTCCCTGTCTGGACACCGATGCTGGTTTTCTAGCCGACGTCGGTTTTTGTGTTTTTCTAGTGAGAATTGACCTTTTCTCGCGAGCTCCTTTTGGATCAAACCCTTGTCCAAATCACCCTTGCTCTGCTCAGAATTCTTCTGCCCCTTGTGCTGAACTCTATTCGTCACCTTCTCCTTGAAAACTGAGGCTTTCCTGTTCTTGTCACTAACATCAGATCTCTCAAGAAACATCACTTTCTTCTTCTGCATATAGAAATCTCGATCTATACCCTTTGACTCAAGAACATGCATCTCCTTCTTATTCATGTGACCAAGCCTATTAAGCCACATCTTCAAATCTACAGCTAAAGTAGATAACCCAGAAAGAGAATCAGTAATACAAGTAGATAGATAAAGCATACCTACTTTCTTACCTCTTGCTACAATAAGTGCACCCTTGGTAACCTTCTAAGAGTCCACTGTGAGAGTTACTGTGCAACCCTCATCACCCAAACTTCTTACAAAAATTAAATTCTGCTCCATAACTGGGACATGCATGACCTCCTTCAACACCCATGTGTTATCTATCTACAATTTTAGCTTCACTTTCCCTTTGCCAACCATCTGATAAGGCTTACCATCCCCTAAACAAATTTCTCCAAAGTCTCCCTGGACATACTCATGAAAATATCCCCTATTTGGGGATGCATGAAAAGAGGCACTAGAATCTAAAACCCAAGATTCTACTTTATCCAAAGAGCATACCAGAGCATCCTATGCAAAGAAATCTACAACATCTGCTTCTTCTTCATGTCCTTCATGCTGATCTTCACCCGACCTGCAATCTCTCTTTAAGTGCCCTTGCTTTCCACATTTCTAGCAGGTTATTCTTGCATACATGGACTTGGATCTCCTGCCTATCTTGGACCTTGATCTCCCACACTCTATCTTCTCTCTTTGCCTTCCTCTACCTTCAACACTCAAAGCATTCCCTGATGATTCACCTGTGCTTTTCCTGCGTATCTCTTCATTCAAGATTACACTCAAAATATCATCCACTTTTAAGATTTTTGAAGCAGACGCAGTATTAGAAACTGCCATTACCAGACTCTCCCAACTTTTAGGTAATGAGCATAAGATTAAGAGAGCCTTAATTTCATCATCAAAAACAATAGTGACTAAACTTAACTGGTTTACCAAACCATGGAAATCACTAAGATGACTATGTACAGATCCACCTTTCAACATTTGCAAATTAAATAATTGCTTCATAAGAAATACCTTATTCAAAGTTGATGGTTTTTCATATAAATTTGCCAAAGATTCCATCAACTCTACCATTGTCTTAGCGTGTGATAAGTTGGAAATTACAGACGATGCAAGACTCAACCTTATAGATCCTAGAGCCTTTCGATCAAGAACCTCCCATTATTCATCCCTCATATCCCAGGGCTTGCAATCAACCCCACCCAACGGTAAGTATAAATCTTTCTGATACAAATAATCTTTAATCTGCATCCTCCATAATTGGTAGTTCTTGCCATTAAACTTTTCCATTCGTAGCTTACTATCTTCTGCCATTGCTCTACTCCCACTCAAACAGAGACCCTGTGAGTAACCTGTAATCAACACACACTAACCAGATTTGAACCAACCTATTAGTATCCCAACCTAAAAGCTCTGATACCAGTTGTCGGGGAATCCAAGAACAAACACACCTTGTTTTGATCCCACTTGTTAGGATCTTGCTCCTCAGAAAGAGCACAATATGATTACCAAATACAAGTAATTAAACATGCAAAAATTATACCAGAAGTACAAGTAACTAGAATTCACACATAACACATAATATGAGAGACAATACACTATCTTGTATTAATACTTGTACAAAAAATAATACAATAAAGAGATGCCACTCTCTTCCACCTTACAGAGGCTTGCCACACCTCAAGTGTACAGTAATTCTTCTTCAACAATTCACTCTCCTACCAAAAATGGTCCCAACACACAACTCACACACAGAATTGGTGTTCACCTCTCCAACTAGTCAGTAATAACCCTGTCAGTACACCAAGCACTCTAAAGTACTTCAAGTAGATTTCCCATGAACCTACAACTTGCAATTCAATAGACCATACTTACACATGTAGATCTCCTATGAGCTTGCAACAACCTACAACTCAATGATCTTACAATGGAAGGATCTTCCTTGCCTTCCTTTTCAACTCATGATTACAATACATGCCAATGGGTCTATAAATAGATCCCAGACTTAAACAATAACTTAGAATCTTAGTTTACTAATAATAAACACGTAGCTCAAGACTCAAAATAGCCTTTACATGCAAACACTCAGTTCAACAAACTAACTATTCATGCAACGAACAGTTCTGGAACACACAGACGATCGACGTCGGCCGACTCCCTGCCAATGCCGGTTGCCTTTTGCATTCATCTTTATCGACGTCGTTCATACTGCTGATGCCGGTACTTCTAGAACTTCAGCAACCTCCTCTTCGTTTGGATAGTTGAAGCTTTTAGCTCCATAACTTAACAACCTATAACTAGACCAAACCTTTACATTATGAGGCTATCTCATATGATGTATCAAATTGAATCCTTTTCCTAAAACCTATTTTATTTGGTGGTGAAAAGAGTTAAAAAGACAACTTAAAAGGATAATTTACACTAATGATGGTGATGTACCAATTCTTTAATGATCCTCTCTTAAACTTGTCCTTAAGCACTCTTGTGAATAAAATATAAATAAATTATCAACTAGAATATATTAATAAAGTCCTAAAAATGATTATTTTAGATGAATGCTAGATAAAAGGCTTGTACCTTGAAGGTAAAATAATGGAGGTCTATGAAAGACACTACAAACTAACTCACTCTTCAATACAATTTATATCTTTGAACACTTCATATGACATGTAGAAGATGAAAACATAACATTAGGTGAAGGAGATGACCTATAAATGAAGATGAATACCATACTTTTCTACAAGTCAACAATCAAGATACACACTAACAATGACGAAGTCTACAATAATCATTCTCATTAACTCAAGGTGCAAGATACAATTTACACATAATTTTGTTATACCAGTTTGAGGGATGCCCAAATTATGCCTTACAAACTCAATAAATAGAAGTATATGAAGAGATAAAGGAGAGTGGTGTATAATTTTTTGAAGAATTCAAGAGTCCATAACTACCCTACATGATAGTTACAATGGTTATTTATGCATTGAAGTGATTTCAAAGGGTGATTAAGATGATCAAATCCTAATTTTAGTAATATTTGACCCATGAAAGGTATATGCACGTCATATTAATTAAATTCCTTCTCCCTAATCTATTACAAACATTGAATAGTCATAATAACCATCTTTAATAAAGAATCAACTAACCACCTCTCTTTATGGGTTGACCATATCCATATAACCGCCAAGAAACCTTAATGAATGCTCATAAATATAGAACTTGATTTCTTTAGGGGTAATAATGGATGTCACTTGATAGTAAATTAACCCCACAAATACTATTTATATTCCCAAGATCTCCTTCATTTGCAACTTATTCTTATTTGATCAATTAGGCCATTTTGACTAGGTCTCATAGACTAGCTAATTACAAGAGAGTTACACAAATACTTCTATGCATGTTTTTGAGATTATAATGACTTGAGAAAGTGAATCAAGTTCCATGATTCCACCTCTAATAATTAGTATCTTATTAAACTACCTTATACCTCTCTTTTTTCTCTTTTTCCTAAAAAACCCTATTTTTTGAGATGTTTGTATAGAATCCATGCAATAAATTACCATGGTCATGAGCCTCTACGAGTGTACTAGATGAACCATGTGATAATCAAGTGATTTCAATATATTTGGATTCCATTTCCCTCAATTATTCCTACTCTGAACCAATTCCAAAAACACTAGTAAACTAATCCCTCCACCTCTCCCAAAGTTCTCAGCCTCCCATGCAAAATCTACATACAATGATGAGTATGTGAAGTCACCTCTTAGGGAACAAACAAGCTTTCTCAATAGTGTTTGGTGTCTTAAGGCCTAAATGAATAGTCATATCATCTTTCCTATAGATCAAATATGACATATATCCCTTTAACAACATGATGATGTTGTTCATGAAGATTAGAGGTGCCCTCATGACCCCAATTTGCCTTCTGTTGTCCCTCCTAGATGACATTATTCAATGATACTAACAAAAAAGCATATGTATATGCAGGATTCTTAGAATTTTAACCTAATTTTGAATTGAAAATATATTTTCCATTATGTATAACATTAATAACATGCTTGAAGTCCCTTGGAGTTATGGTATTAGCTTGAATGAGCCATTCACCCTCTATTTGCATGCACATAATATCTTGTCTAAACACCTAGACTTATCTGCCTATAGCAATGGTCATAAATACCCCTATATATGGTTATTAAAAGGTTTTTTAGGGACTTTAGGATATATTTTCTTATTTGAAGTTCATTGTATATGAAAACACCTTTCATTTCCTTGTTTATAGGCTCAAATTAGCCTTTTAAGGCCTAGTCTGTACAACATGACTTTTGTACATGCCAACCAAAAAGATATTATGATTATAATGAGAGTTATTAAGACCATAAACAGAATTTAATGGCTCAAACACTTCATTTGGATAAAATTTGAGGCATCTTACCTTCATCGGATGTCTTTTAGGGTTTTGCAAGGGTTTTAGAGGTCTATAACTTTTAGTAATGATTCATAGCATATGAACCCATAAAGAAAAAACATATTAACATGGATTTAAAGTACACTAAACCCTTAAAATTATTTTACTATATTGATTTCCCATGCACAAGATACATCAAGATATGTACGTAGTGAAAAAGTGCTTTGATTGAATTTCTAGAATGTGCAAGCAAAAGGAAGGTTTAAGAGCCAAACTGATAAGTTTTTGGCATCGCCCTCATCCCAAAAAATTCCTAAAGAATTTAATTTATTCTCCACACCATTCCTATGGCAATTAATGTGAAAATAAGACATGGATCAATTTCAATATGGTGCTAGGGTCTTTTAATAGGTTTAAGGTCTACCTACATTTGTTAGCCCTCAAGGGCATTTTGACATGAAAACTAAAAGTGATCAATCCCATAGAGTGTGTAAGGAGTTAATATTATATTTTCTCATCTCAAAAACCTCTTCATGAAGTTTAAACCCCTTTTCTTATCCACAAAACTTCTAAATAGTCCAGTTGGTCTCTTTAATGACTATCAACAAACTAAGGTCTTTCTAAGATAAAACAATGGATGGTTACACTAGTTTTGTGACCTTGAAGATACAATTAATGGATTAATATATTCATGGAGACAATTTTTACAAATTTTTAGAACTTAACTCCACCTATGGAGTCTTTAAACCCTCAAACTTCTCAATATAGACTATATGCATTGACTGTGTGCAAGTTCTCCTAGGCTTCAACAAGTTTAAGCCATGTCCTAACTATTTCATCTTAATTACAAGGTATGAGTGGTATATAGATGTTTATAATTGTATGTCTCATCCTAAATTAGACTCATTCCTCTCAAAATGTCAATAATCCTCTTATTCCTTCATTGTAAACAAGAGCTCTTTAAGAATAGCAGACTGTAGCTCACTCTTTTGACTAGGTTTTATGAACATGAAATGTGTTTTATGTTTATCAAAAATTCAAAATCCTTTGAATATGATGGAAATATTATATATACTTCAACTATATCTTAATGTTCATGGTAACATTATTGACCTACTGTCTTATTCATTATGTACAGTATTGCACTTGTAGGTGACCTTAGAAATGGTTGACTATGTGTCTTGGTTCATAACCAGATCAAACTCCTTAGTGGTCTCGGATATTGATTAGAATCATTATAATATTCAAACATCCCTTATTATTCATAACTCACAAGTTCAACCTTTAATCCTTTGTCAAGATTGAGTTTGCTTCTCTTAGCTACACAATGCCACTAAGATGGCTATAAATGCACCTTGGTTGTCTCATTAGGGTCTAAGACCTTATAACCAAATAATTTATATTGTCTTAATCCTTCCATTTACTTAGAATCCTTTCCTCATATAAACTCTATCTTCCATTTGAAACAAACTTGCCATTCTTTCCAAAAGGCCTATAGGTGGAAGTGGGGTATTGACTGTAAGTCCTTATTCATAACAATTGTAGGTTATGTCTTCTTTTGGTATAAAATAAGGACCTTTGTACCTTGATTACAGCATTAAAACCATGTTTTATATCCTTATCCAAATCCAATACACAAAAAATTGTTGGAAGAGGTAGCCTGACTATGTCCAAGTATGATTATAGGTTGTAATCCAATGTGTTTCTTGTACGGATTGAGATAGGATGAGACCTTGAGAAGGTCAATAACATGGTTTGTGAATGTCTCATACATTAATAAAAACTTAGGGAGAAAATTAAAATAATTTCCTTTCAATGAGATATCCTCTAGCCTCTTCTATACACCACTTCATGGAGCATATTCTTGACTATATTTTGCCTTGGTTGTAGGTGATTATTCATCCCTTTTAGTAGTGTTTAAGGCTGATAACATATTATCATAACCATAATGGTTCCTAACACCATTTATTCCTCTAAAATAGTGGATCCATGATGTGAATGTGGATAAATAGTGATATGATGATGATGGAATATGGAAACTCAGAATGGAGATGGAGTGATAAGCTTATACAATGGTTGAATGGTAGTGTGAAAGCCTATGAAATGAAATAAAGCATAGGGAGTGAAATGAAACATGAATCAAAAATATAAACAATCTTGAAGGATCCTAGGTGAGCATAAACATATGCCTCAATAGGATATTCCCTTTTGGAGTCTCTTTATGAATCATAGATAGTGAAAAATGAAACCTAGGATTTTACAAACTACCTTAACATATGCTAAAATACCTTAACATATGCTAAATTGAGACTATGAGGGTATTGAGGGTAGATTGATGGTTTATAAACCATGAGACCTTGAGAAAAATTTGATACACCTTCAAAAAAGACACATGATCATGAATATAACATCTCAAATAGAATATGTTATTCTTGACAACTTGAATCACCCATTAAATCGTACACTTTCTTCAAACTTTCCTGTAGACTATAGATTTGGAAACTAATGTCTTATTAAAATATATGTACTCACACATGTAGATAATTTTTTTGGGTAAGCAATGATAGGTATGTTTAATACCCTAATAAATAGGAACAAGCACTAGTTTAGTCAAAACAATCATAGACTCCATAAAACTGTACCACTTCTCTTACTTGTGCATATGTGAATAGTGAATAAAACCCTTAAGTTATTAGCATTTGTTCATAAATTTTAGAATACTAAACCAAAAAAAAAAAACTCATGAATGGAAGGTCATAAGGTCCAATTTCTTTGGTCAAGATTTTAGATCTCTTTTCTCTCTCTAATGTACAGAATGAACATAAACCTGAGGTACTCTTACTATCTACCAATGAACTGAACATGGAAAACACATTAAGTTTTATATTATTGAGCCTTTAAACATTCCAATATATTCACCATGTGTTGTTAACAAGACCTTGCATCTCCAAGACTCCTCCTAAGCAAATCCATATAGTACAGATTTGTACTACTTTAAAACACTATTGAAACTTGTAAAATCTCCTTCATTTCCTCTTGTTTTGGATTCAAACCACCATTTTAGGGAAACATGAAGGAAAATATGGGTCAAAATGGCATCTAAAATCAAGGAATATGTCTTGGATAGAAAATAGGAGGGACATTTCACATGTGGGAGCTCTTTTGATGGCAAAATAATGTTTTCAGCTCATAGAAGAGACATTTTCAAAGAACGAACCATTTGACTAAGAAATATAAGGACCATGGGGGTGATTTAAATATGTTAATGATTCTTTAAAGTCTTATGAGGTCAAAAATTTGTTCTTTTTAGACTAAAACCTTCTTTTTTACAATATACATATAGCCTCATAAGAATAAATGCTAATGGATATCACAAAAGAATACCATATAACTTTTTCGAAGGTTTAAATTAAGCCTCTATGTATTTCATCACCCTTTCAAGGTTTATAGTCCACATACCTTGTATATATTGAATACATCAAAGAATATCATAGTGAGTCATCAACTACCATCTTCAACCATCTTAGCTTAAGGTACTCTATATCATAAGACCACTTCAATCCATTATCAAATAAATCTAAAGATAGTCAAACACCACGAGGACACTTAACACAAGTTGAAACTAAGACATAACAATAAAAAGACAAGAGATTCATACCCACTTCACTTGACAACCAATGAACATTCCTTTGAGTTTCACTAATTCCTCTAAATACATGAGAACTATGAGGTTTTCATCATAGACCAAAGATCCCAATACTCAATTCAACACCTTTTTAGGCCTAAGGATAGAAAGTGGTCAACATTTCTAGTGACTCAACTGGTTTGACCAGCTTGCTAGTTAAAAGAATTTATAATCTCCTTGCTTATCACTCATAGTTACATAAGACTTGGAATACACTCTAAAAATATCAAACCTTGTATAATTAAACACAAATAAAATAAATAAGACACAAAACGAGAAACAATGACAAACAACTAAAGCAAAACAATATCTAACAAACATGTGCAACAACACTTATAGGAAGGAAACTAATACTATGTACAAGAGGATTGGCTCTCCTAATAACAATACTTGAGGAAAATGCCATTGAAAGGAATATAAATTTACTCACCACTCAAATTAGACAATTAGAAAGAATTACTCTCCTTACAACTAGTAATGACATATGGATCACTCCAAAGACTATCAAATTTGGAATGTTTACCTAGTTTGTCATGGTATTCATCCTACTTGAGCACAATATCACCTTCTTGAAAAGTCTTGGATGCATCTCTTTTGCCAAAATATATTTTGACTTGATCTTGTTTGGACCACATATTATGCATAAAATTGTCCCTTGTTTCTTCCAACTCTCTCAACTCATTCATTCTTACTTGTATTGCATCCTTCTCCATAAGTTCTAGCTAATGTGCAAGTTTCAAGGCTGGTAGTTCCAATGAAATGGGTAGCTTTAGTTCTCTACCATAAACCAAGAGGTAAGGAGAGTGACCAATAGCTTTATTTGGAGTAATTTTATCTTCCCACAAGGTAGTCTTTAACTTGGTATGCCATCCTCTTTGACTGCCCTCCATTGTCCTCTTAATGATCTTAATCAAATTCTTATTGGTGGAATTTTCTAGTCCCTTGCCCTAAGGATAGTAATTGGATAAATATTTGAGATAACTACCATGATCAAGGGCCCACTCGCACACTTTTACACCACTAAAATCCAAAGCATTATCTAATATAATGGTTGAGGGGCCCCCAAACTGAGTCACTAAGCTATCATAAAACTCTAAAACTAAGTTCTCATTTGCTTTTGAGTGAAACTACATCCACCCACCTGGTAATGTAGTTAGTGGCTGTCATAACACTTGATGGGGGATGAATCATGCCAATGAATTCTAAACCCCATTACATGAAGGGATGTTTAACTTGAATAGGTTTAAGAAGCATGAAAGCTAATCTCTACTTACCAGTAAACATTACATAATTGGAACATATTCTAACCCAAACATCTATGATTTTGAAAAAATTAGTCTAAAAATAACTAGCTCTTATGATATTTGATGCTGTAGTCTTGGCTGCAAAGTGGCCTCCTGCAAGACCATCATAGATCTGCTCTAAGAATTTGTCTACTTAGCTAGTTTCTACACATCTTAGAAAAACACCTCCAATGTCCTTATTGAAGATTACTCAATCAACCAAGGTGTAAGGAATAGATTTCAGCCTAAAATTTCTCCTCTTTTCCCCATCTAAGCCTATAGGACACTTTATCATTTGGAGGAATCTTGTTATGTCTTACGTCTAGTTGGAAGGAAAGATAGTTATAACTACATGTTGAGTGTCTTGGACTATCAAAACCACTTATTTATCCTCTTTAATATCTACTATAAGGTGATCACAAAGTCCCTACCTCTGGAAAATTTTTAAACCTTCACTTCTATATCATATTACCTACATTTGGTCACCCAACCAACCCTCTTTTCACTTTGGTCTATATTAAGGACAAAATCCTTTACAATAGGATGAACCACCATCACAAAGATCTTATTATTGGAAACCATATATCTTAAATTCTTTAGGCACCTTATGACATCAAGGACATGCTTTTCAAAAAATGTATATTTCTCCTCATAGCCTTCCAATGCTTGACTAAAAAAGTAATAGGTTGCTTTAATACTTCACTGTTTTGTTGCATGAGCATGGTATAAATTGTGTCACATGTGGAGGAGGCATACAAAAATAAATATTTAGTAAAATTAGGGTTAAGTAGGGTAGGAGCTTGACTAATGGCTTCAAAACTTCTTTTACCTTCTTTACTCCATAAAAACTATTGATTTTTCTTGAGCATGTGAGTTAGTGGCCTCACCAATTCTGCAAATCCAGGTATAAACCTCCTAATAAAATTAATTTTACCCAAGAAAATTTACAAGTAATTCTTGTGTTTAGGTAAAGACAAATCAGAGATTTCCTCTATTCTTTTAGGATTAATAGAAAGTCTACCCTTAGATACAACATGTCTTAGAAGCCTTCCCTCATGCACTATGAAGATACACTTTTTGGGGTTCAAAGAGACCCCAAACTATCTACACCTATCAAACACCAATCTAAAGTGTGTCAAATGATCCATAGGATTCTTAGAAAACATAGTAATATAATTAAGATAAATGAGTAACATTTCACTTATAAGCCCTTGGAAATCCACATCTATTGCCCTTTAGAAAATAGGCTTGACATTGGAGAGTCCAAAAGGCATTTTATAATATACATAGGTACCCCACTTAGTTGTGAAGGTAGTTTTGTATTGCTCTTACTCCTTCAAAAATATCTGATTATACCTTGAGTATCCATCAAGTAGGGAAAACCTTTGTGAACCTAAAACTCTTTGTAACATCTGATCCATGGATGGAAGAGGGTAGTGATCTCTTAATGATACCCTGTTGAGATCTCTAAAATATAAACATAACCTTATATCCTCATTCTTTTTACTCACAAGTACAATATTTTACACCTCTGTAGAATGTTTTATGGGAAAGATTATTTTGGATTCAATAAGATTTGTTAGGTCTTTCCTCAAAAGGATCTCAATCTTAGGGTTGATTGGACTTTGTTTTTGTTTCATAGGTTTGGTATTTTTTTTTATAGATTTATTGTATGTTATGAGAACCTAGGATTAAACCCATTTATGTCATGATATTCCAATGCAAAAAAATCCATAAAATATTTTCATAATTCTATGAAGTCTTCTCTCTCCTCCTTAGTATTCACTTTCCTTAACTTTAATAGTTTATCTTCAAATATGGCAATTTGTTTATAATGTTCCTTTTTAGTGGAAATGCTTACCTTATCTTTTCTTAGCTGATCATCCTCAATAAATATGATATCCAAAGTTATCAATCCCTTAGGTAACTGAGTTAACTTCAATTGGAAAATCTTGTCCTCATATTGACATTGCAACTTATCCTAGTTCTTTGAGCAGAATTATGGCTCATGTTATAAGAAACATGCAATTTTTTTGTCATTATCAAATACTTGCCAACTTACCTTATTATAAAGGATTTAGGGCCTACATAAAACTTTAATTTGGACTACTCCTTAGTGTCCTTGATCCCATCAACTATGTCACACTATGCTCTAATACCAACTACCTGATCTACATGTTGATTGGCTCCTCTAGGAATGGAGCAAATGTCAAAAGCTTGGAAGTCCTCCATAAGGTCCCAAACATTATGTTTATAGGAATTTAAGAGTGGATTATTATCTTCACTTATAAATTTTACCTTATGCACTACTAATTCACTGTCTCCCTTAACTTTTAGAAGCTTAATCCCTCTCTTCCCTGCCTACTGTAGACCATGAATGAGGGCCTCATATTTTTTAGTATTATAAGTGTAGCTAAATTGGAATATTAGAGAAAAATAATAACTTTTATTAAGAGGAAACACAAACATAACACCTTTACCACTCCCATTCTTTGATATAGACCCATCAAAGAGCAAACTCCAAACTCCTTCATGATCATGTGTTGTGCTAGTGAGACTAGGCATTATGAAACCTTCTTCATGCATGAAATAAACACCCAAAACTGATTCTTCAATGATTTTGTAAGGATAATAATCATGATTATCAGATACCCACTCATCAAGGAGTAAATCTGGTATAGCTTCAAGTGGTTTAAAAGGTTCTTGGTCATTGAAGTGTTCATCCTTCTCTGAGATAGTGTAATTGACATTTGATAAGTTTGGAATATAAGGTTTTAAATGAAACCTAGATATAGGTTTTGACCTTATGGTAACATTTGTCTCATACTTGGTTCTAAAAACCATGTAGGACCAATAATAAAAAAATACCCCCTATTTTGGTAGTGAAATTCCTAGACAAGCATAAAATAAAGTAAGGGGGAAGATAAACTACTACCACATCTTGAGAGATAGTAAAATTAGGACAACCAACTAAAATGACCTTAAGATCCATAAAAATACCTATGGTCTTATTATGAGACCCATCCAACTATAAAACTCCCTTATCATGAGGTTCATATTGAAGTCCTAACTTATTAGCTATGGATTTATGCATGCCAGAGGTACTAACCCCACTATGAATCATGAAATTATGTACAAGACAATCACCTATGATAACTAAAAGATATAAGGGGGTGGATTAATTACCTTTTGTACTTGAATCTTAGGAGGTTGACTAGAATTTTTAAGAACAACACCTACCTTTTCTATTTGTTTGTCCAAAACATGACTCTTGGAGAGCTCTTTTTACAGGAGATCCTTTTGTCCTGAAATAAGTAATGCATCCCACATAGTAATAAAGACATGAACCTTATTCATATAATAAAAAATGATAAGAGGATGATTGGCTAACTTATAATGTAACTTAAGAGCATAAGTGTTACTTAAAGCTTGCATAAACTATGGTATGAAAAGACCTTTCTAATTCTGCCCCTTACCATCTTGCATTTGATAAGTTGATGGTGAGTTTTGAGGTGCATATTGAGAGGTGGTATTTTGAGGTGGTTGAGAAGGTAGAGTGGATGCCTTTTTAAAACTAGAACCATCACCAACTACCCTTATTTTGGACCTTGTGTTATCTATAATTGAGTTATCCACATTAGCCATATTTTGACCCTGATTAGCTACCACTTGATCAAAGGGACTTTTCACCTTATTGGAAATTTGCAAAGGTAATTTTAGAAGGTGTTTTTCTTCCAATTTCTCCTTGCTAACTTGGTACCTCAACTTGATTCATAGAAAGAATGTTTTCATGTGATAGAGAAGCCTTCTTATGTTGTTAAGGTAGTTGATTATCATGTGGTGGAAGAGTTGTACCTTGTTGTATATAAGATTGTTGACTCACCTCACCAATTGGAGCCATTTCCATAGTGTTTTATTTCTCCCATTGATTAGTCTATTGACCTTCTTGATCATAATTGCTCTGAGTTGGAACCAAAGCTCTAGAATGACTAGCAGTATTGGGGTTATATGGATTATATGATCTTGTTTATGTAATCTACCCTTGACCCTACTAATTAGGTTGATAAGGAGGCATATTATATGGATAGGATTAGTTAAGAACTTTGTAAGGTGCTTGATAAGGCCCGTGAGGTGGAAATTGTTGCCTTTTGAAATCACTAGATTATTATTTTTGGCTTTAAATAGTCCCTCTATCTTACCCAATCTATCCACTTGGTTACCATTTGTTTGATCAATATTAGTTGGGACTGGTAATGGAGAAATGGTAGTTACAGGGGGTGGATCTTTGTAAATAAAGGCATGGGTGGTCTAGGAGAGAGTTTTCCTACTTAGATTAGGCAATTCTTAACCTTTATGACTACTTCATAGGCTTTTGGCAAAGTGCTTCCCCCCATTGATTGTATCATAACTACCACATATGAATTTATAGGTTTTATTAAATACAAGAATGTATAGTTAGGGGTTGATTTGATAACTATAGGGATCATGTCCTATGTTTTTTGAAACCTATATTTGAAGTCTACCATGAAATCTTGGGTGTTTCTCTTGATTGTAGTAAGTTATTCCACCAAGGAAAGATGGTCACTCTTATCTTCAAAAATTACACACAAGAGTTCTCCAAAATCATCCTAGGTGTTAATGAATGAAGGTTATAAACCCTTATAACATTAGAGTTCCTTAATTTTAAAGGAAGTTGCCAACAATCTCATAGCCACATTCTACTAGGTTACATTATGCACTGATCATAGATTGACTATGTTTGTAATATACTCAACATGAGTAGTTGAATTCTCTCCTATGAAATAAGGAAGGATCTTTAAGTTAGTATCATGTATGCCATCAAACTAATTAAGGTTTAAGGGGATGCCACCATTAAAAGGCACAACAACTTATCTTCAAGGAATAAACATTTGAAGTGTGGAAATCACATAGGTATTTATTTGGATAGTATTTGTTTGGACAAAAGAATTTTTCATTAAAATTGGGAGAATTATGAGGTGTAGTATTTGGATTAGACTTAGAATATTTATTTTTATTAACTGTATCCAAAGACAACTTAATAAATTTAGTCTTCTTACCTTTTGAGGAAGATCTTGTAACCATTCTTAGCATGAAATGTTTGAAAATCTACCTCTGATACCTTTGAATATTGTTGATGTACTCAAATCTACAAATATGTGCTCTAAATACCTTGAATGAGTAGTCCCATCAGGTGTGCCAAAATTATTAGTAACCCAAGTTATACCATATGAAGTAGAGTGTTCACTTTTTCTTCAAACTTGGACTAACATTATATTGGTCTATAGGTTGTGGGTAACCTATAGCTAGACCAAACCTCTAGATTCTGAGGCTAGCTCCTCTGATGTATCAAATTGAATCATTTTCCTTAAACCTATTTAATTTAGGGGTGAAAATAGTTAGAAATATAACTTAAAATAAAAATCTACACTAATGATGGTGATACATCGATTCTTTAATGATCCTCTCTTAACCTTATCCCTAATCACTCTTGTGAATCAAATAGAAATAGCTTATCAACTAGAATTTATTAACATAGTCCTAAATTTGAGTATTTAAAATTAAGGTTATATAAAAGGTTTTCAACTTAAAGGTAGAATAATGGAGGTCTATGAAAGGCACTGCAAACTAACTCACTCTTTAACACAATATCTATCTTTTAACACTTCATATGACTTGTAGAGGATGACAACATAGCATTAGGTGAAGGAAAGGACCTAAAAATAAAGATGAATATCATACTTTTATGCAAGTCAACAATCAAGATACACACTAATAATAATGAATAAGTCTATAATAATCTCATTAACTCAAGGTGCAAGATAAAATTTCAAAAGATTTTTGTTATACTAGCTTGAGGGATGCCCAAATTAGGCCTTCTAAAATAAATAAATATAATTTCATGAAGATATAAAAAAGGAGAGTGGCATAGAAGCTTTTCAAGAATTCAAGAGACCATAACTACCCTACATGATAGTTACACCAATTGTCTATGCATTAAAGTGCTTTAAAAGGGTGATTAAGATGGTCAAAGCCTATTTTTAGTAACCTTTGACCCATGAAAGGTCTATGCACACTATATTAATTTAATTCCTTCTCCTTTATATGTTATAAACATTTAATAGTCATAACAATCATCTTTAATAAAACATCAACTTACTACCTCTCTTTGTGGGTTGACCATATCCATATAATTTATAATAAACCTTCATGAATGTTCATAAATATGGAAATTTATTGCTTAAAGGGTAATAATGGATGCCTCTAGATAGTACATTAAATCCACAAATATTTTTATATGCCCAAGATCTCCATCTACAATTTAGTCTTATTTGATCAATTAAGCCATTTTGACTAGGTCTCACAAATTGGCCATTTATAAAAGAGTTGAATAGATACTTCCACACATGTTTTTGAGCTTGTAATGAATTTAGGAAGTGAAAAAAGTCTTAAAATTTCTCCTCCAATGATTGACATCTTCTTAAACTACCTTGAACCTCTCTTTCTACTCTTTTTCCTCAAAAAACCCTATTTTTTGATAGATCCATATACCATCCATACAGTAAAGTACCATGGTCATGAGAATATATAAGTTTAATATAATATCCATGCTATAAAATATTGATTTCAATATATTTGGATTCCTTTTCCCTCAATTTTTCCTAATTAGGTCTTATCTAGGGTTTTAGAGAGGTTTAAGAGTGCTCAGGACTCTTAACAATGATTCATAAAGTTTAAGCATTGAATCTATAATCCAATTACAAAAAAAACTAGTACACTAAGCCCTCCACCTCTCCCAAAGTTCCTATCCTTACATGCAAAATCTCGTTACATTGATGAGCATGTGAAGTCACTTTGAGGGAAGAAACATGCTTTCTGAGCAATGTTTGGTGTCTTAAGGCCTAAATAATTAGTTGTACCATCTTTAATGTAGCTAAAATATGATATAAACACCTATAAAAACTTGATGATGCTCTTAATTAAGATTGAAGGTGCCCTCATGAGCCTACTTTTCCTTTTGCTGCCCCTTCTAGATGACCTTATTCAATGATGCTAATAGACAAACATATTTATATGTAGGGTTCTTATAATTTTGACCTCATTATGAATTGAAAATATATTGGACATTATATTTAACATAAATAACACTATTGAAGTATCTTGGAGTTATGGTATTAGCTTGGATGAGTCATTCACCCTTTATCTGCATGCACACAGTCTCTTTTCAAAACACCTAGACCTATCTATCTATAGAAACAATCATAAATACCCCTATATATGGTTATTTAAAGGTTTTTTAGGCACTTTAGGATCCATCCTCTTATTTTAATTTCATTTTATATGCAAACACCTTTCATTTCCTTGATTAAAAGCTCAAATTAGGCTTCTTAGGCCTAGTCTGTATAACATGACTTCTACATATGCCAATAAATAGGCTTTTGTGATTATAAAGAGAGTTAAAAAGACCATAAAAATAATTTCATGGCTTGAACACTTAATTTCGATGCACTTTAAGGCATATTTCCTTCATCAAATTTCTTTTAGGGTTTTGTAAGGGTATTAAAGGTCCATAACTTTTATCAATGATTCATAGCATAAAGACCCCTAAATTAAAACATATTACCATGGATTTCAAGTAAATTAACCCCATAAAATTCTTTGTATAGCTTTATTTCCCTTGCATAAGATACATCAAGATATGTACGTAGTGAAAAAGTGCTTCGATTGACTGTCTAGATTGTGGAAGCAAAAGGAAGGTTTAAGAGCCAGATTGATAATTTTATTACCTCCCCCTCACTCTAGTAATTTCCTCAAGACTTTAATTTATTCTCCACACCATTATTATGACCATCAATGTGAAAATAATACCTGGATCAATTTCAATATGGTGGTAGGGTCTCTTAAAAAGTTTAAGGTCTATTTACATTTGTTAGCCCTCAAGAGCATTTTTACATGAAAACTAAAAGTGATCAATCCCATAGAGTGTGTAAAGACTTATTATTACCTTTTATCAGCTCAAAAACATCTTCATGAATTTTTAACCCCTTGTCTTATCCACAAAAATTTCAAATAGTCCAGTTGGTCTCTTCAATTACTATTAACAGACTGAGGTATGTCTGAGAAAACATAGTGGATTATTCCACTAGTTTTATGACCTTGAAGATATCATGAATGGATTAATACAATCATGTAGACAATTTTCACCCATTTTTAGAGCCTAACTCTACCTATGGAGCCCTTAAACCTCTTAAAATAGACTATATGCATTGACTGTGTGAAAGTTATCTTAGGCTTCAACATGTTTAGGCCATGTCTTGACCATTTCATCTTAGTAATAGGGTATTATTGGTATATATATGTTGATAATTATAGGCATCATCCTCAAATGGACTCATTTCTCTCAAAATCTTGACAGTCGTCTTATTTTTTCATTGTAAACAAGAGCTCTTTAAGAATAGTTTATTATATCTCACTCTTTTGACTGGGTTTTATGCTCAAATAATGTGTTTTATGTTTATAAAACATTCATAATCCTTTTAATATAATTGAAATAATATATATTCTTCAAAAATATCTTAACAGTCATGGCAACACTATTGACCTACTATCTTACTCATTATGCATAGTATTATACTTGTAAGTGTCCTTAGAAATGGTTAGTGCATATCTTGGTTAATAACTAGGTCAACATCATTAGTGGTATTGGATATTTCTTATAATTATTATAATATTTAAAGATCCCTTTATGCTTCATAACTCACAAGTTCAACCTTCACTCCTTTATCAAGACTGATTTTGCTTCTCTTAGCTACACAATGCCACTAAGAAGGTTGTAGATGCACCTTGGTTGTCTCATTAGGGTCTAAGACCTTATCACCACATCCTTGAGCTTATCTTAATATTTTTCATTTAATTATAATCCTTTCCTCATACAAACTCTATCTTTCATTTGAAACAAACTTGTTGATCTCTCTAAAAGGCCTGTAAGTAGAAGTGGGGTTTTGATTGTAAGTCCTTATTCATAATTGATTATAGATTATGTCTTCTCTTGGTCCACACTAAGGAACTTTGTAATTTTATGAAAACATCAAAACCATGTTTTTTATCCTTATCCAAACCTAATACACAAAACCTTCTTGGAAGAGGTAGCCTGACTATGTCCTAGTATGACTATAGGTGATAATCTACTATGTTGCTTGTACGGACTGAGACATGATGAGACCTTGAGAAGGTCACTAACATGGTTTATGAAACTCTCATCCATTAAGAATAGCTTATGGATATATTTTAGATAAATTCCTTTCAATGATATATCTTCTATCCTCTTCTATACATGACTTTATGAAGCATATTCTTGAATATATTTTACCTTGGCTGAAGGTGATGATTCATCCCTTTTAGCAGTGTTTAAAGCTACATAACATATCATCATGGCCATAATGGTTCATAACACACTTAATTCCTTGAAATAAATGTATCCATGTTTTGAATATGGATAAATAGTGATATGATGATAATGGAATATGGAAATTGAGAATGGAGATGGAGTGATAAGCTTATATA
Organism: Torreya grandis; assembly: GCA_037957365.1. Taxonomy (NCBI): domain Eukaryota; kingdom Viridiplantae; phylum Streptophyta; class Pinopsida; order Cupressales; family Taxaceae; genus Torreya; species Torreya grandis. Next base: position 575,721 of record JARHVA010002877.1, on the reverse strand, counting down.
ATGGTTGAATTGTAGTGTGAAAGCTTGTGAGATGAAATGAAGCATAGGGAGTGAAATGAAATATGAATCCAAAATGATATTTTGTGAGAATAAACATATGAATCAATAGGATATTCCATTTTGGAGGCTCTTTATGAAGCATAGATAGTGAAAAGTAAAACCTAGGATTCTACAAACTACCTTAACATATGCAAAAATGAGACTATGAGGGTGCTGAGAGAATATTGATGATTTCTAAGAAATGAGACCTTGAAGAAAATTTTATACACCTTCAATAAAGATAAATGATCATGAATATACCATCTCAGATGGAATATGTTGTGATTGACAACTTGAATCTCCCATTAAACAATACACTTTCCTCAAACTTGCTTGCAGACTGTAGATTTGGAAGTGAATGTATTATTGAATTCTATGTACTCACACATGTGGATAAAAATTTTAGGAAAGACATGAGAGGTATCTTCAATACCTTGATAAATATGAACACATTTTTTTGGTCAAAATAGTCAGAAACTCCACAAAATTGTCCTTTTCTTGCCTTGTGTAGATGTAAATAGTGAATATAAACCTTAATTTCTTATCTACTGTTCATAAAGTTGAGAAGACTTAAAAAAAACCAACACTCATGAATGTAATTTCATAATGTCTAGTTTCTCTGGTCAAGAGTTTGGATCTCCTTTCTCTCTCTACTGTACATACTGAGCATAAAACTAAGGTGCTCTTAATATCTACCAATGAAATAAAAATGGAAAACACATCAGCTTTTGTATTCTAAAGCCTTCAAACATTATAATATATTCACCATGTGTCTCCAAAAATACCTAATTACATCTCCCCTCCTAAGAAAATTTATACAATATGGATCTATACTACTTCAAAAAATTGTTGAAACCTAAAAAATCTGCTTCATTTCCTCTTGTTTCAGATTCAAACCACCATTTTAGGGAAATATGAAGGAAAATGTGGGTCAAAAAGTTATATAAAATTTAGGAACACATCTTGGAGAGTAAAAAGTAGGGATATTTCACACATGGGAGCTCTTTTGATGGAAAAACAATCTTTTAGGCTTGTAAAAGAGACATTTTCAAAGCATGAACCATTTGAATAAACAATATAAGGACCATGGGGGTGATTTAAAGATGTTAGGGATGATTTAAAGTCTTATGAGGTCAAAAATTTGTCCTTTTAAGACTAAAACCTTCTTTTCTACAATATACATAGCCTCATAAGAATAAATGCTAATGAATATCACAAAAGAATACCATATAGCTTTCTTAAAGGTTTGAATTAAGCCTCTATGTATTTCATCACCCTTTCAAGGCTTATAGTCCACATACCTTGAATATAATATATACATCAAATAATATCACAATGAGTCATCAACTGCCATCTTCAACCATCATAGCTTAAGGTACTCTAGATCATAAGACCACTTCAGTCCATTGTGAAAGACATCTAAAGATACTCACACACCATGAGGACACTTAACACATGTTGAAATTGAGAATCATACCCCCTTCACTTAAAAAAAAATGAACATTCATTTGATTTTACATGATTCCTCAAAATACATGTCAACTATGAGGTTTTTATAATAGACTAAATATCCCAATACTCAATTTGGCACCTTTCTAGGCTTAAGGACAAAAAGTGGTCAATAATAAGCATATTCTCAATTTGTACACCCTTGTTTATGATTTATTTGAATATTTTTTCACAAGTGAGTCATAGATTGTGAACCACCTCAAGGTGTAATTTCTATGCAAAAATATCAGCCAAATATTTATTTAACAAATTATGTTGAAAGCATCCAACTAATGCTCTCTATTGCTATAGATATGTTGTGAAGCTTTCCCCATCTCATTGTTTGGATTTTCATAAGTCTACCATAATCAACTCATGTTCAATATTATAAGAGAAAAGGTTGACAATTTTTAGATAAAACATTCTAATCTACCACTGATCCCTTAGGTAACTTGAGGATCCAGTCTAAAGCTTACTCTAATAAACTACGTGAAAATAAGTGAAGTAACTAAATGATTCTATAGGATACCTCTTGGCACAATATTAAAAATTATTGGGTATGTTCTCGAGGGTCACCCTTCCCTTTGTATTTATCAAATTTGGGTTCTTAGAAGTGAGGCGGAAAGTAAACTTGGAGAATATTTAAGTTGAATAGCTATGGACATATCTCGTCAAACTTTTATTTCTTGACTTAATTTTTTGTCTCCAATATTGACATGATATATTTAATTTAATTCCACTCTTGCATGTTTGGTGAATTTGTAGGTGGAATATAACTTTGTCAGGGTGGTATATGCCCCTATTACATTGTTTTCTTAGGGATATAAAACCCACAATCTACAACTTTGTTCTAGTTTACTCCTTGATTTGAGTAGGTCAACTATTGATTCTTAGGTTGATAAATGTTCCTTGATATCTACCACCATAAATTTTAAGTGTGTTGTTGATTTTGAGGAGTTTGTGGTCGATTCACCAAAGTACATGTCATTTGGGAGGAACTTGCTAAAGTTTTTAGAAAAATACCCCCAAGATGGGCTGAGTTTTTCATCCCTTGGTTTTGTGAAAGGACAAAAGTCTCTTGGTGATTGAAGAATGTATGCTCCATGTCTAGTGAAGCATGTTGTGAAACCTCTCTTGTTTTTTTTTGTTTATTTGAAATGTCATGATCTATCATAGGTGTGTTCTTAACTAGAGTATGCTACATTTCTTTTACCACATTCTCTTATTCTTAAAAGCATTGTTGTTTATCAAAGTTGTAGCCAAAGAGTATATTAAGGCTATGATAGGTTGGTATATGCATCATTTAATTATTTTCTTGATCTTGGTATCAATATCTTGATCATTAGGGGCTAAATCTATAATTGTTTCCTTTCCTTTGATAGAAGAAGCAATGTTAGATTTTCATTGGTTTTGTGATATGTTTTGGTTTTCAAATAGTTTTAGACTCAAAAATACCAAGAAATTAAAGAATAAAATTAAAAAACACCTAAGTATAACATCCAAATTCCTAAAATTGATAAGTTTGCATAATATTATCAAATTTCATCTATATACATGCTCTTGAGAGGATTTTTATTGTTAATCCAGAAATAAAAGTGAATAAAAAGTAGGTATTTTAGGCCCTCTCTTCTCTAAATATATTTTATGATGAAAAATAACTTTGGGCTACTTGACCTACATCAATATTATTTCTGTGACAAGCGAGGTTGTTTTAAAACTAAAGTTTTAAGCATCTAGACGGTCCCAAGTGTGGGTAACACAAGAGATTATCACGTCAATTGGATCCACATCAATCATCTTACTATGAAAAGTTATTTTATTTTTCACAAACATTACATCTATCTCTTACTTAGTTTATTACAATGTCCAAATTGATCATACGTTTTGAGGGTGATAGTCACTAAAAAAATAGTTTAACCACTCAAACTACCTTCCTGGTGATTCACTAGCTCAATTTCTATACCTCACCATGGATTGGGGTTGAAATGATGTTAGGAGATTAATTATTAATTAAAATTTTCCTTAGGTAACCTGTGAGGAGGCTATGAATTCCCACTTAGAAGCCAAAATGCATGAAAATAAAAGACAAGTGAAAAGACTTTAGGGTTGTGTTTGGATCACCCAAATCATATGGATTTAGGGAGGGCCTTGATGAAATTATTTTCATGTTTTTGGACTAAAAATAACTAAGGTAAATAATGAGTGCTTTGGTCACTTAGGTTTCCTAAAGGAGATGGGGCTCGAGTATAAACACATCAATCATTTTGCCAAATAAACAACTTTCAATAAGCAAGCATAAGACAAATAAATATTAGGAGTATGTAACTAAGTGTGAGAGTTTATTATATTTCACCAAAATGAGATATGTTGTGAAATTTTCACCCTTGGAATTAGTTTAAAAACTTGAAAACAAAAGCTTCATGAATAACTAAGCATAAAAACAACTAAGTTCATTTTAGGCACCAAATAAAATGTGCATGATTTAACCATTTTCAAACTTTTCTTTTTTTTCCACCTTAGGACCTACAATTTTTTATAGCATTTGCCTACTTAAAATGTCAAAAGTAAATGAGAAAACAAGATTTCAAAATAAGTTCTTGGGTCTCTATTTTTTTGTCTTAGATATTGACGTCAATCCATGCAAGGATAAGTGTTAGTCTATATAAATTAGCATCGGTCAGGGCAGAGGGGTCGATGTTGGTTAATAGAAATCGATGTCAATTCTTACAAAAAATACAAGAAAACATGGGTTATTTTCACCAAAAACACTTTTATCAAAACAAGAATAAAAACCAAATATCTCTCTCGATCTTTCAAGAAAATAAATTAAACAAAAACACACAGGACCTAACATATAAAATAAAGATCAAAAACTTAATAAAAATTTGAGTTAATCATGTTCATGTCATGCTCTACTCTTCACATAGGAGTTGATGCCAGTCAGGGAGAATTAATGTCAATCCTAGGAGAATTGACGTCTGTCTCTATTTAAACTATGTGTTACTTAAAAAATAGAAATATGTGAAAAATGAAGTTAAAACTTAAATTTTGAATATTATTAAGCATCCATTAGTAAAACTAAGAGTTACATACTAATATCCTTGGTTGCATGGGATGCTTAGTCCCACTGGGTGTGATAAAATATAGATTAAGATTAAAAAACAATTTATTCCATGCATTAGTAGAGAAAAACCCAAAATAATCATAGAGGACATAATGTGCTAAGCCTATTCCCTTAAGGGGTGTTGTTAAGGAAATCTAAGAGTTAGTTAAGAAAATAATATACCATCAAACCTTAAAAATAGCGTCCCTCCTTCCAAGAGTGACCAAGAAGCATGATTTTCCATGGATTTGGTGCTCCAAGTCTTTGTCAATGAAAAGTAGCATTCTCCTCCATCATTTTATAGTGTATCAATGGCTTAGGCTCACAAGATTTATTAGTTTGTGCAAATAGTTGAAGCTTGTCTATTACAATTTATACATAATAATTTTGCATGAATGAAGCTTAAAAATGGTGGTCTTGGTTCACTTATTTATAGATTTTTAAAAATATTTAGAATCAACCATGACCATCCATATTGAGATCAAGATGTGTGGCCATGGATAAATTTAATTTTAGAGGGACAAGTAATAAATATTCCCATTAAAATTTAAAAGAATAGGGCATTAATGAGGCATGGGAGGGCTTAATCCTAGTATTTGTTCCATTAATGGCTTATGGATGCCACCCCATTGATGATGTCACATTATGATGTATATTTGAGGAATGAATCTTCAATTAATTAATTTTCAACAACTTTTATGGATTTTTCACTTAGGCTCTTGATTTGGTTGAATTTTCTTAAATGGTTTTAATTAGTTTTTTGCAATTCTTTTGAAATTGGTTGTTTATTTAGTCAAATTGGTCAAAATGTCAATTTAATGAGTTATAATTTGACAAGAGTATAATTAGAAAAAGGTGTAAGTTACGTACAAACCAATACCCCAATTAGGGCATTATGGATGCAAAATAACACATGCACATGACATGTGCTACCGAATTAGAAAAATTCAGTGGTCTAGAATGTCATTTTTCATGGTCATAATTTAAATCAAAGTGATTTAAGAAAAATATTATAATTACATAAAATGAATTTCCACATTTAGGGATACATTAGCCTAAAATTGGTACCTATACATGACAAGCTTAAATTGTTTAGCATATTTTAATGATTTTGGCCTAGATTGTGTGTTTTCATAGAATGTTGCTTGGATTGACAATTTTAGCATAATAGTGATAGGAATTAGATCTTTATACTTTGTTATATAGGTTTTCCAAAAGATATCATCCTTTCCTACACCATTTATGATGGCTTAGTATACTGATGTGTGTATGGTCATTAGAATAAGGTTTGTGTAGGACTACCTTCTATAGATAAATTGACACCCTACACAACTGATGATCCTATGGTTAGTTATATTGAAAATATTTTGTTTTATAAATTATGCTGAGTTGCTTCTTGTCCTACAGTATCAAAAAGGATAGAATAAGGTGGTTGAGTAATATCAACCCAAAGGTCTTATCATACATGATTTTGTACTTGGCAAGTGCACACTGCTTTCCAAAAGAAGAACTCCTCTTCCTCTACATCATACACATCTATTCTAATGTATTCCAACATATATTAGAGAAATTACAATTTTTATACCCCCAACTAAGGTAGGTCACACTTAGAATCTATTCATGGAACCATGGGATGCTTAGGCCATAGCTTCGTTTGTCAAGTTTTTTCCTTTGATGGAGGTAGTGAGGCTCTATGCATAGGTGATTTCCTCTTTCCTTTCTCTTTTTGCGCTAGAAATTATATATATGTTGGTTGGGCCTATAGATGTGTGGGTTATTGTGAAGATACTTGCTTTGCTTATGGTTATTGTGCCTATGTAAGGATGACTTGTAACAGAGGTACTGACCTTGTAGATAGGGATTTTTACTAGTAAACTTTAGCCTTCACTTAAACCATAAAAATGAAATATGAAATTTGAGTGATAGTTGGGGTAGCTAACTCATGAACCTTAATTTGTATGTCATTTTACAATTTGGTAATTGAAGCATGCTATCTCAGATATTGCATTACATCTTATGAAATCTTGGGGTGTGATCAGATCAAGGCTAGGGATTCCATCCACCATGTGTTAAAGCACCATAATTTCTCATAATATTTGTATATTTTACTCTATGTAACACTTACAAATGCATTACCAGGCCAAAAATTTAGAGTTGCAATAACTATCCCTAGTGGTGACTTCTACTATGTGAAACATAGTAAAAGGACCAAAAACTAGTGTTGAAAGGTCTGTGTTCTTCCTATAAGTAATTTATCTAAGGTAAGATTGGATAAGAAAAACTTAGGCTAGTTAAAAGCCTCCCTAGCTTCATCATTTGATAGGCAATGTCAATGATACCTCTTATCGCTTATTTTTCTTGTTTTGTAGTTTGCCATAATCTTTTGGTGATACATTGCACCATGGTGAACAATGAAACATCCTCAATAAAATCAATATGAGTTCCTTCCCATGCCCTAGTGGTATATTTTTATTTGATATCTAAGTGGATTGGTAGCATTTTAGACTTATAAGGCATGATAGATTTGTTATAATTGGGTAGACCAATTGTTCATGTCATGGTGTGCATAGAAATCTAGATTATAATATATTGAGTTAAATGGATAGTTCCATGATTATATCATCTCATAAAATTCATCATAAACTCATCCATCTGGAAAAATGTAGGCATATTAAGTAACTATTCAATGTTAGAGCCTTAAAGTGGATGTTGTAGTGTTAGGGATCCTACTTGTGCTACCCTTTGAGCATATTGGGAAAATAGAGTAGTTTCTACTACATATATGAATTCAAACAATTTTGGATCATTGTATTTAGTTTGTTTTAGGCCTAGCCTAATTCATATTTCATCTTTTTATGCATTTGATAGTGGAATCAATAATTGACTTCTATCCATGGCTCAATCAATAGTCTGGGCTGAATGATTGCTTTGAGTAATTGTGTTTTGGTTTGAAATCCATTCATGATTATGCATTCAAAAGGTAGATCATATAAATATCTTATGATCTAAAGGTTATACTATTTTATTATTATATGTACCCTACTCTTTTATAGCTATTGGTGCCCAATTTCATGTCACCATCTATTTTGAATGTATTGACTACATGCACATGAATGTTCCCTTTTCAATTAATATTAGTTGTTGGAAATCATCTTGATAGGGAAGTTTGGTGCCTAGGATCTTTAGTTTACATCTTTGGTAGTTATTATAGATGAGTGCTATCCTTTTAGTTAATCAATTTTCTTTATGTATCCACTTGTCCTTTTATTACCAAATCTACTTTGAAACTGAATCTTTTGAAACATCACATCATTAAAGGCCTAACCTGATTATTAGCCTTTTTTTATTGTACCTATCTTGTCACCACCTTTATGGACTTAATTAAAATGCTTAGTGCAGTTACATCTAGCTATCTTTGATGAGCTATCTTTGGAATGTGATCACATCTTATGATGATAATTGGTTCATGGTGGTTATGATGTGTTGCATAGTAATGAACACACTATACAAAAAATCTAACCTAACAAAACAAAATAGGAAAAAACCATTAAATGAAATCATAACTACATGGTGTTACTCAAGACCCACTCAATTTTTTTAGCATAATGATAGAGATTAAGATGATACGGTTTAAGCCTACAACCATTTATTTGTCCTAGTAATATGGTTCCCTATAAATCTTTTAGCACTATGGTACCCTATATTGATACTTCATAAATGATTCAGGGCCCTTTCCATCTTATGTACAACTTTTTGGGGAATGCTTTAAATTAGCTCTCATAAAGCTATATTGTTTGGTCTCGGTAAAATTTCTTAGAGAATAAGTTGCGATCATGCCATGCCTTTTAACTTTATTTGTTGATCTATTGTGTCCACTAAACTCTTAATCTATTTTCTTCCATCCTGGTGAAATAAATCAACCTTGTCTTTAGGGAATCTTGATCTCCTAATATCATGATTGTCATAATGTGCAGACTAGGCACAATATAGTCCATAAGCATTATTGCCTCAAGGCCATATATCAATCAAAATATAATAAACACAATAGCTCTCTTCCTCCCAATCATCTCTCTAAACATTCTAAATTTTTGTTAACATCTTCCCCAAAACTTTATTAGATGCTTCTACCTATCCATTGGCCTATAAGTGGTAATCTATACTTTATGGTGCAATATCATGTAGTAAGAGTCTTGATAGTATTATTAATAAAGTGCATTCCTCCATCACTTACCAAATGAAATGGACATCCAAAAATCATTATGATGTTTTCATATAAAAATTTGGAAGCATCCTTCATTTCATAGTTTAGAGTGGCAATAACTTCCACCCATTTCATAAAATAGTTGGTCATAGTGATAATGTATCTGACATGACTACACTTACTTGGGGGAACTATAGGTCCAAAAAAATCAATTCCCCATTGATAAAAATATTTTTACACAAGCATAGGTACTAAAGGTATTTCATCTCATTGGTTGGGCTTTCTCATTCTTTGACAGACATCACAGTGTTTAAAAACTCTATGTGCATATTTAAATAGCATAGACCACCACAAACCTCTTTGAAGTATTTTCTTTGCAATGGCTTGTCCTATGAAGTGACCTAATGTAATCCCTTGATGAGCCTCTTGAAGAAGATGTGTTTTCTTATGATTTAGATCTATCCTACACAATACATCATATTTTCCAAGCTTATACAAGAATACATTAATGAGTATATACGTTATGGCTTGGGTAACCATCTATTTCTTATCTTGCTGAGTGTAGTGCACAAGAAAATTTCTATCTTCCAATAAATTTGTAATGTCCTCCATGTTATTATAAACTATAGAAGTTATAAATAAATTCACATTAGGAGATTCATCCTTGATTTCTTTTGGTTCCTCTCCATTATAAATTCAACTAAGATGATTTGGTCCCACATTATCCCATCCTGGCTTAATATTAATCCATAATTAAAATTATTGAAAGAGCATAAACAACATTGATATACATCCTCCTAGCATTGGTTTATTAACCAAATATTACAATAACTACTGATCTATGAAAAAATCAAAAGGAATAACCAATAGGTAATGCCTAAACTTTTAAAATGAAAACACCATGGCTAGTGCTTCTCTCTATGGTCATGTAATTATTTTCCATAGTTGATAATTTATTGCTAGCAAAATGTATGGGTAGTCCAACCTACCTTCACTTGGATACGCTAAGAAAGCTCCTACTGTAGTTATATAAGCATCCACATGTACATGAAATGGCTTCTTTTAGTTAAGAAATATTAAGATCAATGTTGTTACTAACCTTTGATTTAACTCAATGAATGTTTTTTGACATTATGGTGTCCATACAAATTTGGTATCATTACACAATAGCTTCTTCATGGACATAGATAAAGTGGAATTCCCTTTTATAAACTTCTTATAATATATAGTATGACCAAGGAAAGTTCATACTTCAGTTGAGTTGGTATGAGGTGGAATTCCTACTATAACAACAATTTTAGCTGGGTTAACCAAAATTCTATCATTACAGACAACATGGCCCAACAAGACACCAAAAGGTGTAAAGAATAGACACTTCTTTAAATTTAAAGAGATACACAATGCCCGACATCACTCAACATCAATCTTAGATTTGAAAAATGTTATTTAAATAGAGAGAAGATAGACCAATCATCCATATAGACTTCCCAAAAATCATGAATGAAGTCTTTAACTTCATTTACCATAGCTCTATAAATACAATAGGTACATTATTTAAACTAAATGACATTAACTTATATGCAAATGATACCCCTTCAGTAGCTAAGGTGGTCTTGGTCTGATCCTCCTTAGAAATTATAATCTGATGATATCCACTAAAACCATCCATAAAGGAATATACCTCATGCCTAGCCACAGGTTCAATTATTTTGTCTATAAAAGGAATAGGAAATGGTTCATTAACACAAGCATCATTAAGTGCACAGTAATCCCCACACACTTGAATTTATATTATTTTCTTAGGTTGAACAACCATGGGACTCACCCACTCTACCTTTTCAATTAGATAAATAATTATAGATTTTTGCATTTGGTCAAGTTAGGCATATACTTTGGTATTCATATTAGGATTGAGCTTATAAGGTCACTTTTTGATAGGGCATGCACATTATTTTAATTTTATATGCATTTATCCTAGATATGGATCTATGCCTTTTACCTCCAAAAATTTACTTATAACCATGTCTTGATAATCTCTTAACAGTTTCAAGGCCTCAAAAACTACTCTTGTCCCAAGTAATCTCCAAATATTTCAATCTTAGGGGCTAATTCTATCTCAATATTTCCTTGAATATTTTGCAATGATTCTTGATATATCTTGCCTGATCCACTAGGAATAGTATCGTATACAATGAATTTGCCTTCACATTGTAGAATGTCAATATTACATAGTTTATCCTCTTCTATTTTCTTTGCACTTTGCATTTGTTTGGCCTCACTTCACACTATGGTTCAAAGAACCCTTCTAAATCTATATCTTCATTACTATCACTGTCACTAGATTTTGTCAAATCATTGTTTATTTTATTACATAGCTGAACTACAAGTTGTTATTTTTGGTTTGATTCATAATTACACAATGCAATATCTAAGTCATGTGCAACTTCCTAATGAGCGGATGATTCAACAACATCTATAAGGCATTATGTACTAATTCTCTATAAGGCATTATGTACTAATGTGTTGTCATCTTCAAACACAAAAATTTAAATGGAATCTTGTTGAAGTTTCACCCAATGGTTAGTTTCTCTTATACACTCTTGATGCATATACCAAGTTATTGGAAGAAGTACAAGGTTATTATTAAATACTTGTGCCCAATATCATGGTTCTACTCCTTGTGTGGTCTATATATCTATGCACTGATGGATGTGTAATTTTAGACATTAACCCTCTTGAAAAAAAGTCTATTCTAATTTAACACTAGCTGGTAGCTAAAAACTTGCATGCAATATTTCATATGCATCCTCCCAATATAATTTTTGAGTTTTTGTAAATGGCTCACCATGTCATAATAGTTCCTTTCAGCTTATAATTGAGTGCATTGAATCATTATTCCACGTCTGGTATATGGTGTTCAAGCCTCAATATGAATGAATCAATATCCTTTATCAAAAAATATTGAGGTATTTGGTGTTCTACAATAAACATCATGCACAAAGGTTGAAACTCATTATCTCTACGAGACCAATTCAAAATGTGCATATCTAAGTAACCACTTATGGAGGATGTAGGATCCTAGGCTAGAATACCTTCTAGGGTTAGTTCAGTATAGTCCGTCATAGTTACACTATAATTATACAAAAAATCTACCTCAAATCTTATTGGTGAGCACACTGAAGGAGAAACACAATCTTCAATGTGAACATGCCTAACTGGATACTTTGTTATAACAAGTTTTAATACTAGTTGTTGTTATTGTTGTGCAATAATTGGTTTCCACTTTTGACACTCTATAGAATGCACCCCATTTTATATTTCATTTGAACCAATTTTAAACCAACTATTATCCCCATCAACATAAGGCAACTCTAGATCTTTAGGAATGATATATGGCTTCAGATTTATTTAAAAGTATGACAATTATTTTATCATTTTGATGCACTTTTAACTGATTCTGCATAGTGTTACTAAGCATTTGACCACCATAGGGCCATTTATTACTAATTAAGGTAGGGTAATGGGTCTCTATTGTCTTCATATTAATGAACTTAAAATCCCCTCATAAGCTAAACTTACCCACTTTAATTTCAACATCTTTTAACCAACCAATGGGTTCAACTCTACCATAATCTTCTAAGCTAAGTGTTACTTTACTATAGCTTTGAGTTGGTTGACCAAAAACTTCCTATGTTGAGTGGGGAATCATATTGACTAAACTTCCAAAGTCAAATACTATATTTTGGACATCATATCCAGCCAAATCAATATCCATTCATGAATTAACATCCCAAGGCTTCTTGGTCTTGACATACCAAAGTACTTTATCGACCCTTATTTATCCTCACTACACACACTCTAAGAGATTATGTAGGAGGTTAGTGATAATCTAAGATATATCCTCATTACATAGTGTAGTAAGTAGTTTCATCAAATCTATTAAAGTGGTCATAATGCCCTCTTTCAACATTATCCTAATAATTTACCCATACATTTGAGCATCAATAGCTATGTTATCATCATCAAAGACTAGTTTCTATTGTATTTCCTATAATACTTACCTAGTTTGATACATTAAATTCCTTTTTTTTGTAGGATTTAGATATTTATCCCACTAAAATTTTATAATACCATGATCTTGAGGCATTTATAAAGGAGGTAAGCCTTATTTGTATCTCTGTTGCCTTGTGAAAACTTACACAAATACATTTTTCTTTGGTTGTACATTAACCATGTTCACATTGTGTACTAACTTCTCTTTTCTTTGTTTCTCTAGAATAGGGAAATATTTTATTTGATGTTGACCTTTGACCCTGAAGTATACATAATAAACTTATTTCTAAGAGTTGGTGGGATATTTCCTCATATAATGATTATATGCTCTACATATGTAACATTGCATAGGGTGTCAAGTTTTTTGATTATCATTGTTGTGACCTCCTTGATACTGCCACAATATCCTCCCCTATATCTCCTTTATAGCCTCTCCTATTCTATTGATATCCCCATCTTGGATATTGTTTTCCAATATATCTTCCTTATTGATTCATCTATGCTTCATATCTCCCATACTGATGCTTAGGGAAACTTGGAGTCTAGTTTGATTATTGTTGTTAAAGATTTATGTTGTTCTAGGGTAGTACATACTGACCAAAATATTGGTATGAGGGAGATGACATATTATTATAGCTTGGTAGGCCCTATGGATTATACTACAGTGACGAAGGAATCTAGTATTATGATGATGAAGACACCTATCTTGTGTTGGAAGTAAAATGACTGAGAGGGGGGGTGAGTTAGTCTTCCAAACTTTCTTATACAATCTTACTTAAGCAATCATAGATCATTTAGATAAGCAAGTATATATTAGAAAAAATAAGTGCCATTCCACAAGTGCATGAAACACATTATGTGTGTGTGTGTGTGTGGAAAAACATCATAGGGAAGAAAACCCAATGATGATGCTAATGGAATACAATCCTATAAGACAAACACCAACTTTGGTGAAGCACAAACTTCACATGGAGCACCAACCCCAACTAGCTAAGCACCAACTTAGTTAGGATTTAGCAAGCACCCACTTTCAAGGAGGCACCAACCCCCTAGATGACTAAACACCAACTCAACCACTTAAGCACTTGATCACCTTAAAAACAATATGTTTCTCATACAATATATGAATATCTCATTTTTATCTTTACACACTTCTATCAATCTCAAAATTGGTCTCTAGCCTTCTTCGCTCAACTAGCCCTCTTCTTGACTTGATTAGGTAAAATGACCTTGTTTCTCATATACATAACCTCTATCAAATTTCCATCATTGATAATCTATCCTATTTTGGTGGTATACAAGACATCCTTCTATTTTATAGTATATATTCTTTTTAGCTTACACTTAACACACCTAAATAGGCCTAAAAATGCCTAATATTTATACAAGACTTTTCTTGTTCAAATCTTGCTTAGTCATCCAAGAATTATTATCCTCTTAGTTTGGAAATTTAATGGATCTTAAGAAACTTCATATACATGGATCAAATGTGATTTGAGTCCCTCTAGGTCTGACCTTTCTTAAAGAGGCCTTATCTCTCTTTTAGGTCTCACGGAGACCTAATCCCATTAGACCTACCTAACACACATTACCCTTTGGACTTCTTGGATAAAATTAAACACTTTACATGCCAAAAATACATCATATTAAATCCAAATAGACCCTTATTAAGCTCATATAGGATCCATAAAACTTTTTAGCTCAAACCACTACTTGGAGCATATATTAGTATAATTCGTATTAGGTCTAAGCATACCCATAAAGTCTATAATGAACAAATGAACCATAAACACAAATTTAGAAACAAAAAAGATTAAAAAATACATATAAAAAATATACATGAAGTTATATTCATCACCATGTGCATTATACTTCATAACTCAGTGTAAAAGTGCTTAAACCCTTCTCTACAAGTAGCTTAGTCAAAACTACCAATTTGTTTCAAAACATAGTCATGGAACCTTGAGATTTTGACACATTTAGGAAAAATATTAAGGTATTATAATGTATTAATATTATATTAAACCATCCTAAGATTAAATTACATAAAAAATATCATAAACTTAAATGAAAATTATTTGTCATATAGACCAATCTGTTGACCTCCTCTCTCATAGGCCTTACTTAGTCAGACAAGCCATTTTGGATTCAATGTTCCAACATTTTATACTAAATTAAAAGATTTTTAAAATAATTTATAGGTTATTCAATTTCAAAAAAATATAATTATGTGTATCGGATGCTTCAACTCAAGGTAGATATCCTCTAACTCATCACTATAACTTGCTTACCTAGATCTGCCAATTTACCTTCAAACATAGTCATGGTGATAATGACATTCAACACCTGTGTAGACAATTTCAGAGACTTTTAATGCATGAAAATTATCCTTACATGTATTAATAACATATAAAAACAAAAAAACACAAAGTTTTAATGGCAAATATTAGATATATAGATCAAGCTCTAAACCTCTCTCCTCACAAGCACATTATAACTAGATAAGTCAATTTTTGAGCAACATTTTGGTTATATACAATGATATCCAAATCCTCTATTCAAATTGGACATGTATTATAGGTATTTAACAATATCTTCATGCAATTGGATTCAACCTTAGTCCATGACAACATTTCCCTAATTAGCTTCTCACTTCTGCCTGATTTTCTCACTGTTTGCATCATTAGGCTATTTAACAATATGTCACCTTAAATGATTGGTTTAGCATACCTAAGATACAAAACCTGATGAAAAAACCATCATGTACATCAAATAAAATTCTCAAAATTTTTCCTCTAATGATTTTCATACTTTGACTTGGTTAACTCTATCTACTACACCAAATTTCTAAGAAACAAGGACTTTTATGTGGGGTCCACTCACTTCCTTGATAATAAAATTACACCAAGGGGTACATGGGAGATTTTATGACATTATATAATCATAAAAATAGGTCATCCAATCTGTTCTAATCCATTTCCATCAAGATCTTCTATATCAGGTCAAAATTAGGGTTTTAGAGAGGTTTAAACCACCTTACAGTCTTAATGATCATTCATAAAGCTTATCCCCTTATTCTAAAAATAAATGATTATAAATTTGATATAGGAACCTTAAACATATACCATTAATGGATTAGTTTCTCATTCATAGTTTACATGTGCCAACGAACACATGAAAGTCCTTTTTGGGTTGAGAACCCTTCATTCTGTGCACTTGAGAGACCTTGAAACACTTTTTATTGAATTTTATTGCAAAATTTAAACTCAAACTTGGTAAAAAAACCTAGGAAAACATATCAAACCACTAAAAATGATCACATATTCATTCTTACCTTGGAAAATGATCTTGATACCCCATTAGGTCACCATCTCTCTTTTTATTTCTAGGCTTTTGACCTACAAGTCATATTAGGCCTTGAAAATGACCTTCTAGCCGTTATACATGAACTCTCCACCTAAATTATATACTTAATCAAATCATAAAATTATTAAACACTAATTTTAATCCTTCATAGGCCTTGACAACACTTCATAGTATCTCATTGGGTCAGGCAGGGTCTAGAACTAGTCTAGTTACATGCTAGGTCTGTTGGTCTTACACTTGTAGACTCACCTTGAAACACACCTGAGTGATACAATGCCTCAAATTAATACTAAAAAAATCTTATACGAACTCTTATGACTCTATTCATTCATCTCATTAGTCTACCATCCTCTTTCATGCATAATACTAGGCCTCCTATACACAAGCCTTCTTAGAAGGTTCCTTCATGCTATGACGAGTGTTATGACTGCACTTCTTCAATCAATTTGAGAATTGACAAATAATATTTAAATTTTTTTTTGATGTATTTATACTTTTATCTCATTCCTTCATTCTTCTCAGATAATGTCATACTTCTGTACATACTATTGCATGCTCACCATACACATGCTCATGATATGACTAGGCATCTCATGACACCTTGTACTCAAATATTAGTGATCAAACATGATTAACTTGAACTTAACATGTATTTTGGCATAAAAATTTATAGGAATAATTAGTTTTCCCTCAAATTATATTTTTTCACATGGTTCATATCTCATAGACTATTCACTATGCATCTGCACCTTGACATCAGTGATATCAACCTTGACCTTGACATCAATGACATCAATCTTGACCTTGACATCAATGACATCAACCTTGACCTTGACATAAATGAAAAAAATTCTCAACAAACTCCTCCTTTATCATTTATGTCAAAAAAATTCTTTAATCTTCTCACTTTCATCTCCCCAAGTTGGTCAAACTCCCTTATTAG
This sequence comes from Torreya grandis, assembly GCA_037957365.1. Taxonomy (NCBI): domain Eukaryota; kingdom Viridiplantae; phylum Streptophyta; class Pinopsida; order Cupressales; family Taxaceae; genus Torreya; species Torreya grandis. The sequence goes on along the minus strand of JARHVA010002877.1, from coordinate 558,528 downwards.
ACTTTCTACCCCTTTAACATTAATGACAAAGGGTCCTACATAATTATCATCTAGGGTCACACTTACATAGACTTACATATATAACTAGACCTTCTTGATATATGAGCTCAACACATAGAATATGAAATATTAAGGCAACATGATCCCCCTTACTACAAGCATACCTCCTTAAAATGACTACTGATAACAAGACCACTTCTTGATACAGAACAAACTTAGTCACAAACCTAAATAAATATTCCTTAAATCAAGCATCCATCATGCTTTTACTTCCTAAATAGTTTCTCCATGAAGTCTAATGGAGTCACCAATTCTTATAGGGCATTAAAAAATTACACGTTTAGGAGATTCCCTGATCTCCATGCTCTTATCTGACTAAATGTCTTTCAATACCCTTTTAGGCTTGATTTGTATTATAGTTTTGATCTCTTCATCATCTATTTAATCATCAATGTGGGTTGAAAACAAGCATTCCTAACTTGATTTCACATTTAAAGCATGTTATATCAAAACAAGCAATCTACTTGAGCTTTTAGACTAATCGTGATTCATCTTCATTATCTTTGGTTTCCAAGCATTCATTTGTCTTCTTTCTAGCACTCTAGAGGCTTCAAAACTCCTATTTTGACTTGATGACCTTCTAATCTTATTAGGATATAATTTTTCAATGTGTCCTACATCAAGACAATTATATCAAACCACCTTATACATACCTCTTGACTAATGTGAGCTATGACTCCTTCTATAGTCCCATGAATACTCATTCTTGGAGGGTCTTTTACACTGTCTTGCTCTATGACCAAACTGATTGCACAAAAAACAATATCCATTGAATAAATTGACATAACTCATAGCATTGGGTTATTTGATAAGTCTTTTATTGTTGAACTTATTTTATTTAATAGTCTTCTCTTTGACTTTAGGTGCCTCCTTTTGGTCTTCTTTGAAACCAATAAATATTTTATCACTTTTAAACTTTTGACAACTCAAAATATCATCTAATTCCTCAAATCTCTTTACAAACTTCACAAAGGTCCTCACCTTGATAGATGCTTGATTCAACTCAAATTTCAAGTATTTCACTTTAGTTTCATACCTGATGTACTCTTTCTCTTTAGCCTTAATGCTTACATTAACTACCTCCATCTATGCCTCAGCTTGATTGATGATCTCATCATACTCCTTGGAAGTGTTACTCAGCCTTTCCTCAAACAAGATAATTTGCTCCTCATAATCCTTAAATAGTGCTCTTAGTTTATGATTCTTGTTGGCCTATATAAATGGAGAAATAGACACAAAATAATATTTTGGAAATTCAAAGTGAAATCATATATTATTTTTGTACAATAGGCAAGCTATAAAGGCTTGCAAAAAACAAGTTGGTTATAAAACCAACTAGCGGGTACTGAACAACTAAAATAAATAAATAAAAGTAATTATTAAAAAAAATTAGATCACTAATGATCCCAAAAAATTCCTCCTTAATCCAAAGGGGTATAGAAATAATGAAGCAATGAACTAAGTCACCCAAGTAGACTCTACTATAGCTACAACTGGTACATTGTGCATCTTAGATTGATCAACACCCTCATCATCCCTGCACTGAAGTAAAACAAGATCACACTCTATTTAAATACATTTATCCTCACACAAAATCCATCCAACAAATGATTTCCCTAGTACTATGTGTGGCACATATCAATCTGATACCCAACAATCACCAACATCTCCCACAAGCCTTTGCTTAGCACTAACAATGCTAGTAACTCAATGCTAACTCATACGACAACCACTAATGACTGATCAAAAGATAATATGAAATACATTATCCCCTTATTAGGTGAGAGGTGAGAAGCCATGAAATAAATAAACCAAGTACAAACCATTGAAATGATCCACATCAAAGATCATATCAACACTAGATCTATGAAAGCAAAATACAATATCAAAAAAATGCTACTATATCAAATCCCAATATTGAGCCTAGTATCTCACACAATATGGGTGTATTACCATTTTAGAATATATAGTCATCAATTATAGATAAATAAACTTTGTAGTCATCCCATCCATTAGAAGAATACGTACAAGAATAGCTAGAAGAGGAGCTAGAGGAGTGACCAGAGTGAGTGGAGTGACCAATAATGTCTGATTCTACCATTTATTGATGTCAAGATGACCTCATTTTAGAGGGGTACTATATAGAGAGGTATCCTATGCCACCATAATTATCACATATTTTCTCACATCCACTGGAACTAGATGATGAATAGCCACATGAAGAAGAATTTCTATGCTTGTGTTTGTGTCAATGTAAATGTTTGTGGTGATGCTTATGATTCTATGAATCAGAGTGATGTCTATGCTTCTGAGAACCAAAATGATGTCTATGCTTTGGAGAACCAGAATGATTCCTATGTCCAGAATGATGCTTATGTCTGTGAGTGTGCCATGGAGAGTGTTTCTATCTCTAAAAGTGCTTTGAAGAATGTTTTTTGTCATGCTCATTTAATGGATTCCATGTTTTGGTATAGTGGGCCTCCTCCATGGTTGTCTTCTTCTTCCTTAGAAACTGTCTCTCATGCTAAGTTAATAACTCAAAAATAGAGTCAAATGTGGCACTATTAAGCTTATCACTAAGCTGTAGCATTTCAAAAAAATTGGTGTATGTAGAATTAAGACATTCAATGTGATAGAAATCAACATATCATCATCAATTTTACCACCAATTGTGCAATATTCTTATTTCAATGTTTTCATGCAAGGAAGATATTCAGAGACATGTTCATATCTGCCAATTTATTATTCAATAGTTGCATAAGAAGGTCAATCTTCTTGTATGTAGGTTGTTTGTCATACAGATCTTTTAATGCTTTCTAAGATTTCTATTCACTAGTTTTAATCACCTCAATATGAATGATTACCTATTTAGTACAAGATGATTTCAAAAGTGCAAGTGCATGTTTATCATCTTTTTGATATTCAATCAAGTTTACACCTTTAGTTGGTGGTGTGGTTTCTTTCTCAGTGATTTCCCATAGTTCATTAAAAATGAGTGTATTATCCATGTTCCTACTCCATTATTTGTAATTTTTAGGTGAAAATTTACCATTTTTGGAAATCAAACTTAAGATTTTTGCCATGGTGCTAAAGAAACAAGTCAAAACAAGACAAGGGAATACTATTTTGAGGTTTTGCCTTTACCTTCAAAAATAATTTTTGAATATAAACGATTCCTGGGACTTGTAAAAATTTACACCTTATGACTCCTATTACACCCTTATTTCTCCAATTTGAAAATTATATACTTATAACTCCTTTTACAATTGTCAAAAAATAAATTTGACCAAAAAGAAATTTGAACTCTTAACCTTTAGTTTTAAGATTGCATTTCAAAATAATGGGTTGCCAATTCCATTATATATGCAAGTTTAGAATATTAAGAAACAATATTCTAAATAAAGTGGAGTTTTAAAATGTGAGGAAAATGACAAAGTATTCATGAAAAAAGTTTTAAATACTTTGCATGTAAAATTGTTTTACTCCCCCACTCCTCTTTCTTTTTTTTTACTATGTAACCAAATGAAAAAGCAATAGCTAATTACTTTGATGAAAAATTTCATAGGTAGATGCAATAAATTTAATACAAGAGTAGAATGCATTTAGTAAGGGAAAAAGAGGCCCACTTTGTTTTTAGGTTTTGAAAACTTGCATGCCACGGTTTGGAGATGTCAAACTAGAAATTGGATATTTGTGCTCTATAATTTTGTCTTGGCTTCAGGAAGAATGAAATTTGATTTCTGCTGTGTTCCTAATTTTTTTTTTGATTCATTATTCCATTACCTATAAGTGACATACTCAATTATATGTTGTCTGCATTTGTCCTTCAATAAGCATAATGTAGGTGCAAGATCAAAATGTATTTGGAATATCAAAATGCAATGGCAAAATCTTGTTGTTGATGCCAGATCTCTAGGATAAATTTATTGTAATTTACTAATCCTTGCTTGTCATGACCCAAATATTTGGAAGAATTATTATACTAAACCAAAATAGATATAGAAAAAGGATAGCATGAAGCCACAATGACACAGACAACAAGTAGCTAGAGTCTTAACACCGTTTCTACCTTTGCGCTATTGAAACAAATTTGCTTAATAATAAAGAAAATAAACCATACAAAGAAAAAGATATCCCCATATAACCTCAGTATGATTGAAGATTTGAAAATAATGTTTTCACTATGATTAATTCTTCAAATATTTGCCATGCTTTTATACCACTATTGGCCCAGATAAATGGAGAAATAGACACAAAATAATATTTGGGAAATTAAAAGTAAAATCATATATTATTTTTGTACAATAGGCAAGCTATAAAAGCTTGTGGAAAATAATTTGGTTATAAAACCAACTAGAGGGTATAAAAAAACTAAAAATAAATAAAGAAACCTAATTATTAAAAACAACTTTAGATCACTAATGATCCCAATAATTCTTTTTCCTTTGAAATTTCAATTCCTTTAGTGCACTTACCAATTTTGCCTCAAGATCTAATTCAACTTCTTCTTCATCTGATTCCACATCAACCATAATGCCTTTACCACTTAAACAACCCTCATTTTTTGATTCTATGGCCATAAATAAGGTTTCATTATTATCATGTTTAGGTTCATGAGTGCCATCATCAATATTAGATACACTTAAGTCATTTACATCAGAAGAGTTGTCTTCTTTAGTATAAAATCTTCTTTTGTTCTTGAAAGTTCATTTTTTGCCTTCCTACTTCCTAAAATCCTTCTTATTTTTATTAGTCTTATAGGTTTTCTTATCATAGCCATGATGTTCATCATGTTATTCATTATGCTCAGATTTATCCTTGTTAGGACACTTGGATGCAAAGTGACCAATATTACCATATTTGAAACATTTGAAGGGAAACTTACCTTTGTACTTACCATATCCAAACCTCAACTTCTTTGAAAACATGGCTATAATTTTATCATCATAAACATTTGAACATTCTTCATCCTTGACCTTCTTGGATTTTAACTTATTCTCAACTTTTAAGGTCTCTTCCTTCTTGGGAGGTCTTCCTTTATTAGTTTTTATTTCATAGGAAGTCAAGATGTCATGAAGCCCATCCATCTCTAACTTGTCCAAATCTTACATCTCTTCTAATGTAGATACCTTAGAGTCAAACTTAGGAGTTAATGATCTCAATACTTTTTGAATAATAGTATATTCTTTGACTTATTCTCCCAATCCTTTAATGATATTGACAACTTTATCAACCTTCAATAGGTAGGATGCAATGGTTTCATATTCATTCATTTTTAGGATTTCAAACTATCTTTTATGGGTCTAAAAATTGGCCATATTTACCTTAGTGCCACATTCATAAATGGTCTTGAATTTGTCCCATATCTCTTTGGAATATTCATAATGTATTACCTTCACAAGCTCTACCTCTGATAGGCAACAACTAATAGCATTTATTACCTTGGAGTTGTTTTCACTAGCTTTCTTACCTGCTACATTAGTTGGTGGAAAAGGAGGAGCACTATAATCATCCACAATTGATTACCAAATATCATGACCTTAAGACATAAAATATATATTCATCCTAAAATTCCAAAATGCATAGTTATATTCATTGAACAATGGAGCTTTACTAGTAGAGAAACCACCTTGAGCTTGTTGATTATCCATCCTTGCTTCTAGGATCTTCCTTTAGGCCTTTAGACCTATTTCAAAGGACTAGGATCTAATAAAAAATGTTGGAATTAAAATGAATGAGAGGGGGGGGGAATTAGTCTTCAAAAATTTCTTATACAATATTACTTAAAACATCATAGATCATTTAGACAAGCATGTATATCTTAGCAAGCATAAGCACCAATCCACAAGATCATGAAACACATGAACAAAATATTTATGTGGGAAACCCTCAAAGGGAAGAAAAATCATTCATGATTAAAATAGACTAAATTCATATAACATAAACACTAAATTTAGTGAAGCACCAACTTCAGATGGAACACTAACCCTAAATAGCTAAGCACTAACTCAGCTAGGCTTTAACAAGCACCCACTTGCAAGGAGAGACCAACCCGCTAGATGATTCAACAAAAAATAAACTACATAAAACACATGATCACCTTAAGAACAATATTTTTCTCATATAGTAGATGATTATCTCCTTATTCTCTTTAAATACTTATATCCCTCTCAAAATTGGTCTCTAGCCTTCTTTGCTCAACTAGCCCTCTTCTTAACTTGATTACGTCAAATGACCTGGTTTATCATATATCTAACTTCTATAAAATGTTAATTAATAATAATATATCCTATTTTTATGGTCTACAAGACCTCATTTATCTCTATAATATATTTTCTTTTTCACTTACACTTAACACACCTAAGTAGGCCTAAAAATGCCTAGTATCTATACAAGACTTTTCTTATTCAAATATTGATTAGTCATCCAAGAAATATTATCCTCTTAGGTAAAACATGTAATGGATATTAAGACACTTAATAGACATGGATAAAATTTTATTTGAGTTCCTCTAGGTTTGACCTTTCTTAAATAGGCCTTATTTCTCTTTTAGGTCTCATGGAGACCTAATCCCATTAGACCTACCTAGCACACATTACCCTTTGGTATTATTGGATACAATTAAAACAATTTACATGCCAAAGACACATCATATTACATAAAATATACCCATTTTAAGATAATCTAAGCTCCGTAGAACTTTTTATCTCAAACCACTACTTGGAGCACATCATTAGTACAATTCATATTAGGTCTAAGCATACCCATAAAGTCTATCCTGAAAAACTAAACCAAAAACATGAATTTTACAAACATTAATGGAAAAAAAATACATATATAAAAGATAAATGGCCTTATAGTCATCACCATGTGAATTATACTTCATAACTCAAGGTAAATTTACTCAAACCCTTCTCTGTAAGTAGCTTAGTCAGAATTGCCAATTTTCAAAACACAGTCATGGAAACTTGAAATTTTGACACATTTAGGAAAAATATTAAGGTTTTATAATGTATATCAAAAATATCATAATAAAAAATGATAACTATTTGTCTTACAGACCAATCTGTTGACCTCCTCTCTCATAGACTTTACTTAGTTGGGTAAGCCATTTTGGATTCAATGTTCCAACATATTATACTAACTTAAAAGCTTATGAAAAGCATGGAAATTTTATTCAAGTTAAAAAAACAACATAATGTGCATTGGATGTTTCAAATCAGGGCAAAGAGCCTCCAACTCATCACTACAACTTGCTTACCTAGATCTGCTAGTTTACCTTCAAACACAGTCATGATGATAATGACCTTCAACCCTTGTGTAGACACATTAAGAGACTTATGATGAATTAAAATTATCTTTATATTTATTTAAAACATATAAAAATACAAAAACACTAAGTTTTAATGGAAAATATTAGATAAATAGATCAATCTCTGAACCTCTCTCCTCACAAGCACATCAAAACCAAATAAATCAACTTCTAAGTGACATTTTGGTTATATAGAATTATATAAAAATCCTATATTAAGCATGGAAATGTATTATAGGTCTTAAAAAATATATTAATTCAATTGGATTAAACCCTATTCCATGATAACACTTTCCTAATTAGCTTCTCACTTTTGCATGGTTTTCTCACTGTTTACACCACTAGGCCATTTAGCGATAGGTCAAATTACATGACCAGTTTATCACACCAGAGATATGAAACCTACTAAAAAATCATGATGAAAATTAAATAAAATTCTCAAAATTTTTCCTCTAATTATTTTCATACTTTGACTTGGTCACCTCTATTTGCTACACTAAATTTCTAAGAAACAAACACTTTTCTATGGGGTCCACTCACTTCCTTGACAAACCCATTACACCAAGAGTTACATAGGAGTGTAAAATACATGATAAAAACATAAAAATAGGTCATAAATTCCATTATGATCCATTTACATCAATATCTTCCATTTAGGGTCAAAGTTAGGGCTTTAGAGAGGTTTAAACCACCTTATAGTCTTAACGATCATTCATAAAGCTTAGCCCTTTATTACAAAAACCAATACTTATAAATTTGAGATAAGACCATTAACCATATACCATAAATGTATTAGGTTATCATTTAGAGGTTACATGTGCCAATGAACACATGAAAGTCCTTCTCATGTTGAGAACCCTTCATTCTATGCACTTGAGAGACCTTGAAACACTTTCTCTTGCCTTTTCTTATAAAATTTAACCTCAAACTTGGCCAAAACACCTAGGAAAAACCATAACACCATTAATAATTATCACATGTTCGTCCTTTCCTTGGAAACTGATCTTGATACCCCATTAAGCCACCATATCTCTCTTTGTTCTCTAGGCTTTTGACCTACAAGTCACATTAGACCTTAAAACTGACCTTCTAGCCATTGTCCAAGCACTCTCCACCTCACTCACATGCTCAAGAAAATTATCACATTATAAAAAAATAATTTCATATTTCATAGGCCTTGATAACACTTAATGTAGCTCATTGGGTCAGGTAAAGTCTAAAACTAGTTTAGTTGCATGCTAGGTCTATAGGTCTTACCTCTGTAAGCTCACCTTAAAACACACCTGAGTGATACAATGCCTCATATGCATACTAAAACATACCAATAAAACCTATTATGCCTCTATGAATTCATCTCTTTATGACACCATGCTCCTTCATGCACATGATTAGGCATCCCATGCACAAGCCTTCTCATAGGGTTCCTTCATGCTATTACTAGTGAATTGGTTGCACTTCTCAAGTACTTTGAGACTTGAAAATTGATCTTGAAAACACTTATTAATGATTTTATACCTTTTTATCATGTATTTCATGATCCTCAAACAATTTCATACTTATGTACATACTACTTCATGCTCACCATGCACATGCTCATGATATGACTAAGCTTTATATGACTAGGCATCTCATGACACCTCGTATTCAAATATTAGTTCTCAAACATGATTAAATTGACCTTGACCTATCTCTTGACTTGAAACTTTATAGGAATGATTAGGTTTCCTTCAAATTCTCTCTCATCATGTAGTTCATATCTCATAGACTACTCATTATGCATCTACACCTTGACATCAATGATATCCACTTTGACCTTGACATAAATGACATCAATCTTGACCTTGACATCAATAATTTTTTTTTAACATCCTGCACTACCTTGAGTCATATTTGTCATATCCATGTCTGGTCATAGAATTTTTTGCTTTGTAGTGGGTATTTATTGGGCCACAAATGCAAATATATTATTCCTTATATCTCAATTTAACTCATGCAAAGCTCGATAACTTATCTCATCATGATTTATAGATTTGAAATAATTATAGTACATCTTATGTGACTCTTGGATATATTTATAAAGAATATGGAACCTAGATGTAGGATGTCTAACTACCCTATAGATCTCACAAAAATCTATTTTAATTATTAGACAGTCATTCCTATGATGTCCCTCATGGCCATACTCTATGCACCATAAGCCTAATTTAGGCTTATCATGATCATTCATCTCTTTGATCTTCCTCATAAAATCATCTAGCTTAGCTTCTACTTTTGATCCCATCAATGGAAGATTCACATAATCTTCTATTTGTTTAACTCTTATAGCAATAGACAAAGCATCAACCTTGGTGAGGAACTGAGTTTGCATAACATCAAACCTTATTCTTAGTCTTAATCCCTCTATGAACCAAGCAGACTTATCTTTATATTCTAAAATAAAATAGATTTTCTCCATCACATCAAAAAACCTGTGATCATATTCTCCAATAGTTTCTCTAGATTTTTGCTGAATTCCCTTCAGATCTTGAATTACTTGACTTGAACATTTTTTTTACCTTAAATTCTGATACTAGAAAATATTTAACTTGTGTAAAATCTAGGGCATTTAAATTTATTTTGAAAATGAACTCCAAAGTATGTCCTCCCAAATCCTCTATGAGTTCAAATTTATTCATATCATCTGATGTTACTCCATTTACAACCTAATTCATTTCTCAAGTTACCAAGTATTGTTCAAGGTCTGAAGACCCATCATACAATATTAAAGGTAAAAAGATACCTCTATAAAGTGCCATAACTGGTAGGCTGGTAGTTGTTACTATAGATGTCTAAATAATAGAAACTATGATTAGTAGTGCCTTCATAGTGGTTGTTTCCTTATTAAGTGATTACACAGTGTTTACTATGACTATAGGCTACTTTGCACTACTCTTTTCAAGAGTAATAAGAAATCCTACTTCCTATGACTTCTTTCTTTCTAATGCCCAGTTGATTTCTACACCGAGCCTTCCAAAATTATTGATAAAGGAATCAAACTAACTTAAATCAAATTCTATCTCTATCTTTTTTCTACCTTTTATAAATAAAGTGGGCTTGGGGGATTCATACCCTTAAAATGAATGACATTTATTTCTAACTTATTCTATCTTTGAACTTGAACCTAATATATTATTATTGAATAGATTGAATTCTATTCAAATTAGGTCAACCCCTAATATTTTTAACTTTTTAAGAAGGTTTCATGTGTCCTATGGGGTCTCTTATTATCCTATATGTCTCAATTGTCTTTACTCTAGTCCTTGTTAAAGCCCATCCTCCTTGTATTGACCTAGTCAACTAAAGCCAAAGTTGGTCAACCATGGTCAAAATTATTAAAAGTGCCAAATTATTTTTAAAATATCATAATAGGGTCTTTTATATGTTTCAAGGTGTCTTCAAGTCATAAATTGGCCACTTTCTAGGTTTCATGTGCAAAAAGGGTCATTTGGCCATTTTTCTAGCCTAATTAATGACTTGTACGAATGGTGGAGTTATAATATTTGTCACCAAAGTGAATATCAACATGGAGGGGTTAAAATTATGTTAGGATCAGTTATGTAGTATTTAAAAAGTTAGTTATATGTAGGAAATGGTAGTTTCTCCTTAAAAATAGGTTCCTTTGGGCACTTATATGGACTTCTTGAGTTCTCCATCAGATAAAAACATATACAGAGTTCCTCTTCACCTCTTAAAACCAATTTGAATACTTGGAGTGTAGAGATTTCATCATAAATTTTAGTTTTTCTCTTATTTGTTCCATTTTCTCTTTGCAAGCTAAGGAAGTTCAAATTCAAACACTTGGTATGGGCCGTACAAGTGGAGTTGGGAAAAATAGTTTTTGGGATGGATAGTAATCTAAGTTTACTTCAAATCCATAATAATAAATTTAAATTTTGTGCCTCCTCCTTTATGAACCATTGCTAACACTCCAAGCAATTTTTTATGCATTTGCAATCATGAGGGGGTCATTGTTTGTACTTCTCTCATATTTCCTTGCTTTGGTCTGATGGTTTTATTTATTTTAGGTGTTACTCAAGGTTATATAATTCCTTTAGATAAGTTTTTAATGATTTTATTGGATATAAAAGTCATCAAATGCATATGAAAGCCTTTTCTAGGCTTATTCTTGATTTAGACCATGTTTTCTACCTTTGCTAAAAAATATGCACCTATAGGTGATCTAAATAAAATATTTACACATTAATATGAATTAATTGAATGTGTCTTAGTTGTTTTGGAGTATGAAAATGCATTTGATGATTAAAAAAGGCAACCATGAGGCCTAAATCTTGCACCTAGTCCACTCTTTCCCTTCACTATTTGTATATTCAATGGGAGTGATCAGTCAGGGGTTTTCCATGTTGAAGAATATGGATTGAGAGAATTAAAGAATCAAAAACATGAATCTTGAGTTTGGAAGTACTTTAAAGGTGTCTTGGGATCACTCAACACATTTGCCTTACTCAAACTCCAACCCTGCTAGTATGCTTAGTCCATTGACACCTACAGTAGCCTGATGACATCATGCTGACCATAGACAAGAGGGTTCAAGGAAGTTTCAAGAATAAATGGGATTAATGATAGCATTCTAAACCACTTGATATGACATTTTAGTAATGGGAGGTGTTAGATCCTTTCAAGCATCAGATGATCGTGATTTCAAGCCTCTTGTCTCTAAAAGAGTGAAACAAAGGTCCAAGTGTATATTAAGAATATCCTATAACATGTATTTAAGAATATTTAAGGCATTATAATAGTGTATCATTGTATTAATAGCAAGTATAAGGAATACACCAAGTTTGGGAGTAGATGGTTAGGAAAAGTCAATTGTAATGAACCCCAAAGTTGCCTTAAAAAACACTAGGATGCTTCAATAACATCTACAAGATTGTAAAGTTGTGATGACCCTTCAACACAAAACACATAAAAAAGGAAAATAAAATGATGAATTTTTCCAATTCAGGAATGTTTAAATGGTTTAAATGAGATAATAAAGTATGAAGGCCATCAAGAGAGTTTGACCCATGACTATACTAGTCAAATCACCGCCTACAAGCCTATACAGATTGAGACAAATAGTTACCCCAATCTTGGTGCTTAGTTGATGTTTTAGGATTCTCAACGGTGAATTATATTTAACGTATGTAAGTTTTGGCTTCAAGGACTCTAAGAGAGGTTCACACACACATCATAAGCAAGACTCAAGTGAGATAATAAGTCACTATGTGGGAGTTAACCTGCAGGCAGGTGTATATGGTTATCTCAGTCAAATAGTGAACAATCTTGAAGAGTAAGGACATTGATAGTATGGCATGAATCCTAAGTGAATATGGGAAAATGTGAGAATGGATTATGAAATGATCTAAAATTAAAGTCAAGATAATAGCACCTACAAGAACCATAGACACTGATATAGTCATATGAGGGTAAGAGGAGTCATGCATTTGTTAGGAAGAGTGTGAAGGTCATGTAAAGGAAATAAGATAAGATAAAATTAAATTAATTCCACTAGAAATGTAAGTATCAGGTACTATTCACTTTTATGGCTAATTATAGGTGCCATCTAAACAAGATTGAAACCTATAGGCAAGTTAGAGATATGTGTTGTCTCAGTCAGCTAGGTGTTGGTAGACTGTGAACAAAAGTGCATAATTTTAAGGCCAATCATGCATAAGATGTGGTGAATAGGTAATAAAAATGAGAGAATGAGAAAATAAACATAAATAATATATTTATCACTACCCTTAAACACCTTTCAAATACCTAGATTCATACAAGTATAACAAACAAGGGTCTTTCCTAAGACAGTCACAATCATGACAAGTGTGCTCAGTCTCAGCTATGCAAAGTATGAGGGAAAGGTAAAAGGATGAAGCTATGAATTTTACTTTAGCTAGTGTTGTTATGGTGCAACAAGGACATTCTCACATGTCACAAGATAGAGAAGTCTAGAACCCTCATCAAGCACATGTCACTCTAGTGACAACCCTACATATTCTGCTTCTTAGGAAATCAAACTTGGAATTTGATGATTTAAGGGGTCAAAGCATTGAACGAAGGGGTACTCTCTTTAATCATAACACATATAATTTTAAGGGAAAAGGGATGAAATGATAAGCCAAAATTTAAGATAACCATGAATGATGGTTGGAGAAGCTATAACACATCCATGAAGAGATAAAAAACCTTACTAGAAGGATTTTGGACAAATAGGGTACCCTATCCTATAAATAATGCAATCACCATGGAAAGGAATGTTAAACAAATGGCTTGGTAAGGATGGTCATCTTTAATTTTACCTTAGATAAGCCTCCCAAGTGATTGAATTATGTTTAGGGGACTACTAGAGAAATGTAAACCTCATAAGATGAAAGGAAAGCTACTTAAACCTCATTTTGGGCTCAAAGGTACAGACATACCTATTGGTAAGGTCTAAGCTAGTTTCAAAATAGGGGTCATCTTCATTCCTAGATCTTGAGGAGCTATTCCAATGATTGGATAATGTTTGTATGACATATAGAGAAGTTTGTAAACCTTTAGTAGATAAGAGAATCATTAAAAAGCCAATTATTAGCTTGAATACACTTAAAACCCTCACAAAATGCATGAAAAGGACTCAAATACCAACTTGAAATGCTTGAAAATTTCATGAGCTTATGCATGGGGGGAGGTGTTTAGGGAAGTTAGAGAGGGTCCCTAAAGAACCCTCAGTGGAATTTTGAGAGACTTTTAATGTGTAGCCTTTATGAACAAAGGATAAGATTCTAAGTGACCTCAAAACCCTTGAAAACCCTATATTGTGTCCTCATGGAAGAAATGAGGCTCAAAGTACATCCAAATGAATAAATTTTACCCTAAGAGTAAAAGAGAAGTTTTTAAAAACTTCATGAAGATTAGAGCCATGGAGATAGATTTTATAGAATCCATATAGGTCAAGTAGAAAGAAAGTTTATTTGACATGTTCTTGTGTTATATATGTCTTGAAGATGATCATGGGATACCAATCACTTGGGAATGTAGCTTGGGACTTGAACCAACTCCCTATGCCATTTTTAGAGTTTGGAAATTATCACAAGTGTCTCTATTAGGCCTTTCACTTTAGCTAGTCTCCAAAGTGACATAGTGAAAAGCATGGCAACCTAAATTTGGAGACCTTTTAAGGTATGAATGAAAGTGCCAAGTATATGAAGTATCTTACAATGTGTCATGAGATTATAGTGCTAATTGTCAAGAGAAGCTTAGTAGAGAGTGACCATGGTTGTAGATGATGATTGGGCTTGTGTAAGAGAATATCCATGATTAAAAAAACTTCCAATACAGGTGGAGGCCTCTTTTTAACTCCCTCTCCTTAGCACACATGAGACACTTTTCCTTGATTTGCTTTGGAATGATCAAGAAAGCCCATGATGAAGGCAGTTTCTAAGAGAGACTGATTGAGAAAATGCTACACCACGTTTGGAGAAGAGGCTTATTTGGGATGTGATCATGTGTAAATCAATTTCATAACTCCTTTTACACCTCAATTCTATGCATTATAACTAATTTTCATCTTTGGACACTTGTCCTTTTGCCTCTTGAACATCTCTTTTCTCTCTCTTCTTCTAAGTTCTATAAATGTGAGCCATTTTGTCTATTGTAGGGCAGACCATAGCTAGTATGGTGAATCCCTAATAGTATGGCATTAAATTTTGTCTTTAAACATTAAATACAAGTCTAATTATGAGTTATGAACATCTTGTCTCAGTGTAAGAGTGATGGATAGTGGAGCCAAGTGATAATATCATCCTTACTTCCCTTTATCCTTCATGTTTAAGCAAGAGTTCTAATTTTAATAGGTCATGTGAAGTGTATTGATTGTACTAGACTCATATTCAAGCAAGAAATTGTCTCTATGGTGTGCAATCTACCCCTAGATCATTTATCTTTTTGATTTTCCTATGTATGCTACCTTCATATTGAATCAATTATGTTAGAGTCATTCAATTCCTTGAATTGGATATGGAAAGCTTTGTTGCTTTGTGTGATATACTATGGGATATGTTTTGGTGTATCACCTCTTTAGTGTAGTATACATAGGCATACATGATGATACACTTATAGGTGTTGGGCCTTCCCTCTACTCACATCATCAAGATGTTGGGGGCATCTATCTTCTATGATCTTGATACACACATGTTATATGATTTTATGACCACTTTACACTATCATGTATGAGCTTACGTATGTAATTATACATTCCTATTATCCATGATTATACATTAGACAAGGTACTTGACATGTTATGTACTTGACATTTTTTGCTAACACATTCAACCCATGGACTACTATGACATGTTTACATTGGTTGTTTATGATTTCTACGATCTTGATATACACATGTTATATGATTTGATGACAATTTTACACTATCATGTATGAGCTTACGTATGTAATTATACATTCCTATTACCCATGATTATACATTAGACAAGGTATTTGACATGCTATGTACTTGACATTTTTTGCTAACACATTCAACACATGGGCTACTATGACATGTTTACATTGGTTGCTTATGATTTTCTTTATGTACTTCCTTGAGTGTCTTATCTTACTTGTTCGGGCATTTGAATATGCTCCTTTGCTTGTGGCCCCTATGCCTATGTTTTCTTTCTTTAAAATTTGAATATGTCATTACATTCTATGTAAATTTGAATATGTCATTCCTTGATTTTATGAACATTTGACTAAGTTACATCCATTCAATTTCATGGGATTTGAACATTCCCCTTATTTATGGTCTCCTTGGACCATTATCTTTTGACTTAATTTTAAGTGCTCTTGTGTGTGTGCTTGTTTTCATATTGAGCTTATACTATTACTATCAAGTTGTTTCCATGATATTTATCATGCAACTTAGGCCTTCCTATGATCACATTGGTTCTACATGATTCAATGTTATATCTACCTAGACATATTTCCTTCTATATGATACATGGTTACATTCATAGATTTATAGTTGTCTTACCCTTTTGAGGTGATTTGACTACTAGGTACTATTTTTCCCTCACCTCAAAGGGGGGAACATTAGTGGGGGCATGTCATGGTGACATGGCTTCCACATTTTTTAGATTATAGTGGGGGCATGCTGTGGAAGCATATTTTCCACACTCACATAGTATATGGTACTTACACCAATTTACAGATTTAGTGGGGGCATGTCATGATGACATGGATTCTACATATTCATAGTTTTGAGATTACAATAGGGGCATGCTTTAGAATCATGTTCTCCACATTAATTTAATATGGTACTTATAATTCATAGATTTAATAGGGGAATGCTTTAAAAGCATGTTCTCCACACCTGTTTAGTTTTCAACATTTCTAGTTTACAATGGGAGCATGTTTTGGAAACATGTCTTCCACATTGGTACTTATATCAGTTTCATATTTTCTCCATATATAGTGGAGTCATGCTTTAGAATCATGTCCTCCACACTTACACAGTTTTCCAAATTGGCTAAAGCACACACTTATATGATTCTGATACACATTTATGGAAGAATTCTATACATGGTACCATTATTACCCATAGTTTCAACATGAGACAAATATAAGGTGCATACATTATGCAACATGTGCCTAATATTGCAATATCCAAATCAAATTCTAATTCTAAAACTATTGCATGTACTGATACCCAATAGACTTTTATGGACTTTAGCAAGCTAATCTATTGAAGTAGTTGGTTCACCTTTTGGCATGGTTGGGGTGATTAAATAACTCAATATTTACAATATTTTTAGTTTGGACTTGATCATCAAAACTTACTAGGTTACAAGTACTTAGATGCCAAGTCAAAACTCAATTTTTCTCTAAATTTGGGGGCATGTGCCTTCCAACTTCTCTCTCTCTCTCTCTCTCTCTCTCTCTCTCTCTCTCTCTCTCTATTTTATTGGATATATGCACTTTAAATATTTATCTATATTTATCCTATCATCAGTTTCAAATCCTTAAAATGATACATCTTTTGTAAAAAATAACTTTATAATAGGCAAGGTGATTACATTGATACACAGGTGTACTCCAAAACCTTGTTATTTCAAATTCAATCTATTTTAAGTAATTTTGACCTAGATTATATGCATTGATTATACACTATAACTTGATTTTGGTTTTAGGTTAGTCACCAACAAATCACTCAAACCCAAGTCCAAAAAATCTTTCAAATTTAACTCAAGCAAAGATAAGGTGAGTATACACACCCAGGTACTTATTCAGTTCATTTAAACTAATAATTTCATTACAATATTAAAGGGGAGGATGTAGATGGTGTTTTGTGATTATGTAGCAGATTAGTCTTATACATGTGGAAAACTCATAACCTCAGCTAGTTTTTTTAGTTCTACACATGTCTTTCTTCCACAAGCCTCACATCTACTATATCTTGTTCCCATTGGCCTATAACTTAGTTTGAATAGGATTATATTGATGACACAGACATCCCATCTTTCCCAAAATGCTTAAAATTTACTTATCTTATACCTCTACAAGTTCAAAACTTGTGCTTGCTCTCCTTCTCCCTAGACACTAGCATACAAGATAGATAATAACATCAACGCTACTATCTTACCCTGATGTAAGTGTCAAGTACCCTAAAGTAATATAATTTACAAATGAAACATATTACAATCATTAGCCTAAGTGTTTTAATGTGATTTATCTCCTAATAGGATTTGTATAAATACAATATCAACCCTCATTCATTCTTCACCTACAAAACCTAAAAAATAACAAAAGAAGCACTCAAATTACCAAAATCTTTCCTACTCTACCCTATTCTGATATCAATCAAAGGAATAACCAAACTACAAGTCTGAATTACTAAAGAAAAAATTATAAGGTCATATTTTCCAAGTTACAAGCTAGGTCACTATTGTACTTGATTTACTCATATTGCATGATTCAACACAAGCCAACATATAGGGGATAACTACATGAGTCTAAGGCCCTCTTCTAGAGTGTTGGATATGTATGTAATACCCTTTGATATTGAGGTCATTATGTCTTATCTCAACATCATGTGCACACTAACCCATTTTTACCCAAGATCACATTGAAGATGGAAAACTAAGGTTTTTCCATTTCACTAGGTTTGACAATCCATGACCCAAATCTAAATGCACTAGAGTGAAGGAAAAGACAAAATAAAAGAATATAGGTGGTTGAATATTATTTTATAACATATTCCATATAGAACACTAAAATTTAACCCAAACACTAGTGTTAATACAACTAGCTCAGGTTGATGCCACTATCCAAAAAGCTAGAGGCACCAGATCTAGAATTTGATAACTATTCCAAAATTATCTTCCTGCATGATTCCTACCTGTACCATATCTAACATTGTATTAGAATTAGAAACAACTAAGTAATTTATATTATATCAGCTATATATCTAACATAGTTATACTTTCCATTAATATCCTATCTCAGCTTTATAAATTTAGCATATGGTACACTGAGTTTAGCACATCAATTGGCCTATTATAGATATGATATTCACCCTTGTACCCTATAATTTATATATCCTTAAACTTATCTACCCAAGTAGGAAATCCTTTTATCTAAATTTGGGTTAAACACTATGCTTATGTCAAAAGGAAAAGAAAATCCATAAAATATAGGAGAAATAATGGTGTTGACATGTGTTTTGGTGCATGCCAACATTCTAGGCTCATCTCCGAGCTTACCTCCATTGAAAGTAGATTAGTTGGAATATCCCAAAGGTTTATATCTACCTGATATATATGTATTGATCTTCATTAAGTGGCTCATTTTGACCATTCCATTTTAAGGGGCATGTTAGTATACACCTCCAATGTAATTTTAACGGGTTTTGGGTACTAGGACAATGGAAAATGTGAAGCATATATATATTTTTTATTAGGTTTCATATAGGTTCTAAAAATAAATAAAAAAACATTCATTTTTAGTTTTGCCCAATTACAAATAATCATTTATAGGGTTTTATTTGATATGGTTGTAGCTAAATTTTGGTCTGTTCATTCTATTGATTAAAAAATTCAATAATGTAATAATAAATATTATAACATGAGTACATAACAATCAAGATAAATATTCAAATAGATTGCATTGAGTAAAACCCTAGACTAACACCTTGAATAATAATAAAAAAAGATAAGGTAAAGGGAAATAAAATAAAAGCATTTTCAAATGTAGCCAAATCTAAAATCATCTGATCGAATGTAACCCATAAAATTAGTCTCTTGCTTGGCCAACATACACACAAGCAATAATGGAGCCAATATAGGAGCCTGAAGACAATGATATGAAGGAGAATATCTACAACCACCATCTAAATTCATAGATTGAAAATAAAAATTTACATAGTCTTCTTATAATAAAATGTGGCTTGAATAACACATAGAGTTTACAATGATCATTTGAATACAAATTTGACAACATCTCCCTAGGGAAATGAGAGGATGGATAGAAAAATAAAAAAAAAATTCTGAAAATGAAAGGGGCTAGCTCCATATCTCTTGTGAGGAGAAGAAAATCCAGCCCTTTGAGTGTAAAAAAGAAGTAATATATAACATTGTGGTCTTTCATGGGGAGGAGTTTCCCTCAAAAATGCCCATCTACCTCCTCCTCTTCATTTTCCCTATAAATTCACCACTTTTACTATTCACAACTTGAAAAGAGGCCAAAAATATAAGTTAAAACAAGCAAATAAAAGAAATGAATTGTAAAAATCACACTAAAATGTGAACAAGTTTTAAATTAGGCACATCCAAGCAAAATTGAGGGTATTGTTGCATTTGGGATAGATTCAGCTTTCCATAAATGTGAAATGTTTAAAATTTTGACACCTGAACAATAAGTTATCATTGAAAAACCATTAGGATGTAAAAAATCAGGCCTAATATACCTAAGCGAGCTTTGGGTAGGCATTTGGTCTTATTTTAAAAGTCACAGTTACTTTTTGAAAATTTTTAATCCTAGTGCTAATCAAACTTTAGAATCTTGAATAGAACTAGGGGCACTTTTTTGCATGTTGATATACCTTATTGGGTCTAAATGTTCAATTTTATTTAAGTTTGTTTGGTGTTGGAAAATCCTTTGTTGGTTAGGGTAAAAATCCCAAATAACACAAGAGATAGTGGGCCCCCAAGTCTTGACAACCTAGTCGAGGCTTGGGCCCTGATTAACGTTATGAGAACCATTAGGATATTTGATTAGAAATCCTGAAGGTATCAAGATATTTTTATAAAGATACATAAATACAGACGGGAAAGAATTCATTGACATCATTCATATTTTTCCTCCAAATTACATGGAGATCAAAGACCCAATAAATAAAATTCTCCCCAACAACACTAAAAACTACCCCACCAAACTGTGCTAGACCTACTTGGGGAAGTTACTCTGACTAGCACTAAAAACATTGAAATGATTTCACCTTAGACCCACTCAAACATAGAAGTATGATTATAATTTATCCTTTCTCAATGAATAATTCCTATACATAACTAGGAATTTTATCTGAGATAGCAAAGGAATAACATGATGAACCTCCCCAAGACCTAATCAAATATTAGATTTGGGGACTTAGTAAATTTCAAACATAGGCACTCTGGCCACCAAGAGACTTGATTAGAGCCAACTTAGGCCAAAAAAATTAGATAGACCTAATTGGGGTTTATAAGCCTAATTAGGTCTAGGCACTTAGAAAAAAATTAATCATTAGACCTAACTAGGGTTTAGGACAATGTTTTCTTGAGATCTTCAATGAGGTAAAAGTTAGTCAAAAAATCATCAAACAACCAAGTCTAAAATATGAAAATAACTCACATGATCTTGGTCATCTCAATATAATGGGTTTTATAAGTTAAAATGGAACAAAAATCAAAATGAACCTCTAAAGCAATTGGATGCAGCTAAGAGAGTAAGGAAGTAAGAATACTAGTTGAGCGTAAGTGAAACAAAACTCTACTTTAGGACCAAGTGTTATATATGCAAATTTATCATTCAAACTTGGTAATTTTAATGGGGTAGGTTTTGGGAGCCCAAAGAACACTAAAATAAAGATGACCTCCTAAATTAGTCTAAGAGAGATAAAAGAGCTATTAGAACCAAGTTTCAAATGCAAATTGGGAGTTCAAAACTCTGCTTTCACACAAAGTGTAAAATACAAATTTTTATTGCAAAAATATGTTGTTTCTAATGATGATGGTTTTAGGCCTAAGTTTGGTATGAAAACTAAGATGGAAAACTAAGGAAATTTAAGGGTGATGAGACCAATGAGCCATGAGGGAAACTCGGAGTGGAGTAAAAGGCAAAATAGGGGGTTACCTAATTCTTGGAACAATTAGGGCATGTTGTGCAAGTAACAAAAAATGACAACTCTACTAGAAAATACTTTTGAGTATTTTGGAATGATAGAAACATGTCTACAAACCTAGAATCTTTGGTCGAGACTATGTATGAAACATGAACTAATTTGAGAGAGAAGACAAGAGTAGATGAAGGAACAAATCAAACATTCTCTCTGATCATGTGTGTGAAAATGAGTTAAATTACCACTTCTAAGAACCTACAAGGACTAGCTACTATAGATCCAATCTTTAGGGTAGTGAATCCTACATTGATAATAATTGCCTATTTATTACTCTACTTCTATATAGGTGTCTATAGCCTCGATAAAATTTATTTTGATCCCATTCAAGGCCTTACTCTACTATTGATTGGGTGTCTATAGCCTCTATAGAGACTACCCAGATCACCCAAATTTGAGTTTTCTAGATAATGATTTTTCTTTTCCTATCTTAATTTATCTTATCTTTTCTTTTCATTTTTAGCATCTCAATTCTGGGTTAGGGACCATTATGGAAAGTGAAAGGTAGAATAATAATTTTTTTAACCTAGATATTCATCATCGCAAGTTCACCTAGCTAAACCCAAAAACCATTAAGATGTGACTTTGTGTTTGGTTTTGAGAAAATGTCTTCATTGACCAAATAGTTTTACCCAAACTTAAACCAACATGAACAAATTTAGAACTCACATAATAGTTAGACCTTCAAAATTGATTTAGAAACAAAATCTAAGGCTAGAATATACATAGAGTAATTACACACCAAAATTCTATTTGATCCACATACATACCCACATTTTATTCTTCTTTTGTTTGACTAACAGGGGAACCTATAGGGAAAAATAGATGGGCTGAGCCAAAAAGAGACAAACAATGAAGTTGGGCTGTAAAATGAAACACAAGAAAAGTAGGAAAAGAAAAATAAACTAATAAAAAATCATAATATAAAATAAAAATAAAGTATGAAAGGGGAGGAGAAGAAATTTACAAGAGCTTGTAAGGATAATTCAAGCCTATAAGTAGTGTTTAAGTAACTTCTCATTGACAAGAAATGGGATGTCCTCCCCAGTTAGACACCTTAGGTGAAATGAATTCTCACCCAAGATTTTTGATATTTGGTAGGGACCTAACCATGGGGAGTCAAAATTTCCATGTTGTCCCTTCTTCTCATGAGCCTTATCCTAAAGAAGGACTAAATCAAAGATCCTAAAAGCTTTCACTTTTCCTCTCTTGTCAAACCAACATTTGATAACCTCTTGGTGTTTGCTAAAATGTAGCAGGGTTGCATCATGTTTCTCTTCTAGTGAAATTGGGTTAATGAGGTGAGATTATATCTTATCATATATTTTTAGGTAGTTTCTCATGAACTGTAACATGGGGATTCTCATGTTAACTAGAAATATGGGGTCTAGGCCATAAACAAAATATTATAGTGACATTCTTAAGGCTGACTTAATTCTAGTCCTATCAGAACATAAAGAAAATTTTATAGCATTATGCCAATCCCTAGGGTTCTTTGCCAATATATTCTTAATTACACCCAAAAAGTTATTATTAGTAGATTCAATTACCACATTACCTTATGGATAATAATTTGAAGATAATTTTAGGATTACTTAGTTTTCATAGGCCCATTCAATGAATTTAAGAGAGGAGAAAGTAGGACCGTTATCACATACTAGAGAAGAAAGAATACCAAACCTAGTGATGATATGTTCTTCTACGAAGTTGATAACCACATCAGTTGTGTTATTATTGCATGCTTGAGCTTTAGTCCAATAAGTAAAATAATTATTTACTATAAGGATGAACTTGTGTCTTGTGGAGGAATTAGCATTGATGGCACAAACAAAGTCTAATCCCTATTTTGTGAATGATTTGACCTCAATAACTGACTGTAATGGCATGGTACTGGTATGTTCTCTATGAATGATAACTTGATAGGTATATATATTTATACATGATCATGATCACATACATCTAGTAATAACATGCCCTAAGTATTTGATGGGCTATAACACTCCCTAAACTGTGACTAGTTCCATATTTCCCACCAAAATTATTGAGTACTCCATCTCCATCTACTTCTTATTTGTTTAGGCATCTTAGATATATGTCTTCATGATTCTTTCAGTACAACATGCTTGATTTGATCATGAAGTTACTACTTTTTTAGTGTAAGGATCTTCTTTGAGTGGAATTTAATTGACTTGGATAATCATTGTTGAGATATCTTGGTACCAATCATCATTTATGATATCTTACATTGTATATTTATAGAAAAGTTATATGTGGATCTACTTTAACCATGGATTTTTTAAGTCTTCAACCTCTTACAATTTTCATCAATTAGATTTCTATGTCAAAATATTAGAGAATGGTCATCTACCTTACTCTTCATCCACCCAATTAATTTTACATTATCAATCCTTCAACGCTGGGTTAGCCATAAATGTGAATACCTTTTTATGAAAAATTTAGTGTCTAAATTTTTTGACAACTTTGATTAAGTAAAAACCTTGTGTGTCTATAATTGAATATCTTTGTTCAAAATTATGGAGTGGATAGATCATAAATGAGATAGGTCTATCATCTCTGGCTTCTTTCTTCTACATTAAGACAATAACACTTGAGTGTTCAAAAGAAAATGAATAGATGTAGAAGGGTTGTGTATAGTTAGGACTGATTAACAATAGTGTATTTATAATTACTTTCTTGATACAAGCAAAAATCAATTGTGCTTTAGCCATCCATTCAATATTCACATCCTTATTTAGCATGTTATTCAGTATTTGGACTATTTTTGTAAAGCCTAAAACTTCATGATAAAGTTAATCTTTCTAAAGAATGACTCAACTCTTTTCTACTACCCGATAACATTTTTATTAGAATCACCTCCATTCTTTAGGTCTATTGAAATACCTCATTATGAGATGATGTGGCCTAGTAACTTACCCTCTACTACCCCAACTATACACTTATTTAAGTTGAGGAGATTACATGATCTTTAGACCCTTACAATATCACTCTTAGGTATTTCACATGATCTTCTCAGTGTTTAAAAAAGATAATTAAGTCATCCATGTATATGAGTATACATTTGATGATAATATTATTGAAATCAATATCCATGGCTCGTTGGAAGGTGGTACCTACATTGATTAGGTTGAATGGCATCCTTTTGAATTTAAATGTACCCAATTTATTATAAATGTTGTCTTGATCTAGTGTTCATAATTAACCACTACCTGATTATACCCTGATACCCATATAAGAATGACATTATTTGATATTCATTCACTATCTATAAGACTTCATCTAGTGCATGAAGTAGGTAATTATCTTTATCTAAGGCTTTGTTCAATTCCACACAAAGTCTTATGTCTTCACTTTTATTTGTAATTGGTATTAAATTAGCCATCCATGTGGAGTTCATTATAGGGAAGATTATCCTTTCTTGGAAAAAATTTGCACTTCCTTTAATATCAATGATTCTAGCAGCAAATTCATTGTTCTTTGTCTCTAATAGAATGGTTTAACTCTTCGCTTGAGAATATAAGTGTTAAACACTTTCAATTCCTTGTATCTCCATGCTATAACATCCTTAAAATATTTTAAGACTTGAAAAAAGTCATGTTTTTCCTTTTTCAAACACATCATGCTTAGAAGATCATTCTTTGATTCATTGACATTTCTTAGAGTACAATGCCAGTGTAGTATAACTTTGACAGGGGCTAATTTTTATTTTTCACCTTGATAATCCATGTCAAACAGTCATTATAGTGATACCATGCCCTTAGGTATATTATTGGTTTTTAAATTGATTACCCCTTCCTCACCTAGCTCAAAATCCTCTTTATCATCTTCATAGATAATTTGTGATTTAAATACATCTGTACGGGTGATGAATTTGATGATATGTTGATCACCATTGAATACCTATAAGTTCCCAATGTTGGTGGGAATGGAAGGAGTAGAGAATACCTCCATAGAGAACCTTCTCATCTTGGATTCAACTATGGGATTTAGAGTGCTATCATCTATTGCTAATGCATCTGCTATATAATTTCTTATATGAGACAATGTCTAAATGTTGAATGTATTAAAATATTTAATTAAATTCCACACTTAATTATGATATCTAGATAAATGCTTATCATTACAAGCATAATGGATTCTAATCTTCTTGACCACCAATTCTGAGTCACCAAGTACCTTGAGATTTTCAACATTCTTCCTTAGAGAAAATTGAAGATTGTGAACCAATGCCTCATATTTAACCACGTTATTCATGCAAGTAAATTGTAGGCAAAATGCATCCAAGTATGATTTTCCCTATGGGTTGATGAGTTATACATTGGCAACAAACCTATCCTTGGACTTAGATCCATCAAACTTCAAAATCCACAAGTGATTTTTAGTTATATGTGTAAGATTATAATGAGTAGGTATTATTGCAATATTGATTTCTTCATTAACTTTCTCAATTCCAAGTGGTCATACACCTTGTTTATTAGTTGATAGGGATATTTTGGTCAAGAATTAAATGGAAGTAGGACTATAGATGTTTATAATGGTGATGTTAGCATTAATAAGGTTTAAAAATTCTTTATTTTCACTTATATGACACTCTTTTAGCTTGTTGGTTTCTAACCCAGCCATGCCCAATTCTGATAATAATAGTTGACAACCTTGCTCTATATTTAAACCATTTGGTTTCACATCCTCGTATACTATGGTAGCACTAGGGAATGAAGTTATCTCTAGAGAACATAGTAAATCATCCTCATCTAGCTGATCTAACCCCTAAAGTTCTAAATTTTCTTATTTAGACATGTTAATGGATAATCTCTTATGAGATTTTGTGTCTTTCTCGAATGCGTAGACCCCAAGCTCAGAGCCTTCATATAATATTTTATTCATTTTGTTATACTCCATGATCATGTGGGTCATCTTCAACTCATATTAAATTCTAATTTGGTTGCCTCACCATGGGAGCCACATATGAGAGAAGTCAGTTTCCATGTAACAATTTAGTGTTGTAGACTAATCCTTACTCAGAAACATCTTGTAAGCATTAGGTATATCCACTACTTGAATTTCAATAAATATTTATATCCTAGAATCAAAGGTTAGTTACATATGTATGTGGTTAAATTAATTGACACCTTAAATTTTGATTTGTCTAATTGAACAACTTTCCTATTTGACTCTATAAGTGTCAAACCCAACTGCTATAAAATTACATAAGGCATCATGCTACTAGAAGTACCTAAACACACCAAATAATTATGTAAGTTTTTACCAAAAACATTAATTATTAGGAGGACGTAAGGAGTTTTACTTTTCTCTTTATACATTATAGTGTGAGAGTCAACTATCCTATTGGTTTCTTTCCCTTTAAGATCAAATATTTATTTTAACATGTATTTTTGGTTAGCAATTTGTAGCAATTCAAACATTATTATATTGGCCTTGTGTCATTTTAGGGCATATATAAGTCTATATCCATATTTTCCTTATTCTAATGGTTTGTCACTTTATGTGGATGTAGAATTATTCTTAGGTTAATAATGCATGGTAGGTCCTATAGGTAAAAACAAGTTATTACTTGAGTTATCATCAAGCAAAACTTGAGTGTTGTTTAGAGGAGTAGATGTAATTAATGAAGTTTGAAATTTGTTCCTCAACTGGTAGTTTTTTCCCCTTTGGAATTTTTTGAATGAATGAAGATTGCCTAAGATGCACTTTGGCTCATTTTCACTATTAAACAGAAACTCCTAAGTTTCTAAGATTAGAGTTTTACCAAGGTTTCCTTTGCCTTGATTAGAGTTGTTATTGTTAAGTACATACACTATATCTAGGTTATCCATCTCATTTTGAAATATGTTTGAGGCTAGGGTAAATTTATCATAATCAATCTCAACATGATTAGCCATGTTGTGTAGCCTAAACCATGTGGTCAATGATAAATGAACTAAATTTACTATGTTTGAGGTACTATTATGTTTATTTTTATTTGCATTGTCAAGTAGACTAGGCACTCCTCCATTGTTTGGCCTCATGTTACACTACCTATTGGTTCATTGGAAGTTGAAATTTTTATTGGGTAGTGGGTTAATTTAATTTTAGTTGGTGTTTTTATTAGTTGTCTACATAAATTGACCATATCATTTGTCAACCTATGAACCATTTTCTATAAATTTACTACTTCTAGGTTCACACTAGCATTCTATTGATTTCTTGCTTACGATAAGGTATTGGTCACTAGTGACACAACATTTAGAAACATAGAGACAATAGGGTGTGCTTGGTTATGAGATTTATTAACACACATCAAGTTATTTAATAATGATGGGATATCATGTTGGTTTTGAGTAGAGAAAGTATGACCATTAGTGCTAGGCATGATAGCCATGTTGTTGTATGCAACAAGAACTAATTGTTGGTTGTTTACATGTGGTAAAACATGATGGGAAGCATATAAGGTTGACTAATAGGAATATAGTTCATAGGAATTAGATTGTAGATCATATTTGGATTGGATTATATGGCTCTTGGGATTGGATTTATCAATGAAGTGTTGTTTTGAAGATCATGGTTGATCATCAAAATTTAGTTGTAAGCACCTATTTGGCCTATTGAAGGAAAAGAACCAACTACATAGCCTTGTGGCACCATTTGTTTTTCAATGTTAAAAACTTAATTATAGGCTAATGAAAAGGATAAGAGAGTTTTTAGGGTCCTTCTAAGGAACATGGAATTCATTGAGTCAATATCCATCATATATGTTTGTATGACAGCTGCTTTCATTTGAGTGTATGGGTCTTTCAAAATTTGATAAATCTTGTGGAAGCATGGATTAAATACACCTAGATTCATTTGCCTCCCTAAAAAAAAAAATAAGTGATGGTATAGGATAACCAAATAAATGATTAGCCTTAAGTTATTAATGAACATGGTTTATAAATCATTCCAATAAGTGATAGATCCATTTGGAAACCCAAGATGTTAGGTGTAAACAACCTCTCCCAAGGAGTAATGGAATAGTTGGAAAGAAACACCCTGATTCTAAATTTGTGTTTAGATCAAGGCACCTTTGAATGCTTGAATATGTTATTTGGTTGTTTAAATATCATTTAGTACATACTTCAGACATAATTTGTTAGAATTATTTGGCAAGTCATGGGCAAGCCCTGGAATGTTCATAGGGCCTCTAAATCCACTAAGACAAATTGGATTAGTTTCCATTGGTGGGTTATGAGGGGTAGGAAATGGGTTAATAAATAAAATTATAGCCATAAGTGAACTATTAGATGAATGATTTTTTTAAGATTTTAGTTTTCCTTGGTTTTCCCTTGGTTTTCTATGTTTAGTGAGTTCTAATAGCTCAAAATAAACCCCCATGGACTTTGATATTATGACTATCCATCTTATTTCCAATTTATATTATGGAATACTTGAGGATGGGTAATGATCCTAAGTTCTCAAGTTTCAATTTTTTTGCTAAAATTTTAGTTTTATGTTTATGGATAGGTGACAACCCTCCTTCTAGTACCAGTTACCATTGATGTGAATTTTGGCACATGCCAACATTCTAGGTTCATCTATCGACTTGCCTATCTTGAAAGGATATTCATGGGAATATCCCCATTGTTTACATATACTCGGTATAGGTGTATAGATCTTTACTTAGTGGCTCATTATGACTATTATATTTCAAGAGGCCTACTAGTATACACCTCTAATATACTTTCAATGGGTTTTGGGTACTTGAAAAATGTAAAAGGTGAAACATATTTATTATTTTATTTGATTAGGTTTCGTGTAAGTGATGAAAACAAATAAACAAGCATTTTTTTTAGTGCTACCCAATTACAATTCAACATGTGTAGGGTTTTGTTTAATGTGGTTGTAGATGATTTTTGGTGTGGTCATTTCATTGATTAAACCATTAAATAATGCATTAATAAATAATGGAATATGCATACATATCAATCAAGATAAACATTCAAATGGAATGCATTCATTCAAACCTTAGACTAACACCTTGATTAAAAATTAAAAAAAGAAGGGAAAGGGAAATAAAATAGAAACATGTTAAATTGCATCCAAATTTGAGATCATTTGATCAAACACAACCTATATAATTAGTCTCTTACCTAGATAACATACATATAACTAGTAACAAAACCAATACAATAGTTTGAGGAACACATTATGAAGGAGAAGATCTACAACCACCATCTAAACATGCATATTGCAAATAAAAAGCTCCATAGTTTTATATCAATGAAATATGGATTGAGTAGTACATAGATTTTATAATGATCATCTGAGTAAACATTTTGACAACATCTCCCTAGATAAATGAGAGGAAGGAGATAAAAATAAAATCAAAATGCTAAAAATGAAAGGGGCTAGCTCAAAATCTCTTGCATGGAGAAGAAAATCCAACCCTTTGAGTGTAATAAAGAAGTAATATATAACATTGTGTTCTTCCACGGGGAGTATTTTCACTCCAAACCACCCAACTACTACCATTAATATGCCTAGCTATATCCTCCTCTTCATTATCCCTCGAAATATGCCACTTTCACTGTTCACAACCTAAAAAGAGGCCAAAAGACAAGTTAAAACAAGAAATTAAAATAAATAAATAGTAGAAAGCACATTAAAACATGAACATGTTTTAAATTAGGCACAAACAATAGAAATTGAGGTTATTATTGCATCCAAGATAGAGTAAATTTTTTGACAACGCAAACGGTTTGAATTTTGATACCCAAACAAGATGATATTATCAAAAAACCATTGGGAGGTGAAAAAGCCTATTGTACCTAATTAGGCTTTTGATATGCATCTGGTCTTATTTGAAAAGTCACTGCTACTTTTTTTTAAAATGAAATCCTACTACTATTCAGGATTTATAATCTTGAATAACACTAGGGGCACCTTTTACATGTCTATAGACCTAGTTGGGTCTAAATGTCTAATTTGCATTGGCAGAACCTTTGTTGGATGGGGAAAAAGCTCAATAAACATAGGAGATAATGGGGCCCCAAGTCCTAACAACCTATTTGACTTTTGGGCCCTGATTAATGTTGCAATAATAAGCAAGATATTTTATCAAAAATCCCATAGGTGTCAAGAGATTTGGGGGAAAATCCCCAAATAGATATAGAGGGGGGACACTCACCAACATAGTCAAACTTTCCCTGTAACTTACATGGAGATTGGGCCCTAAGATTATGATGATCTAGTTAGGGTTCTGGGGCCTGATGAAGATGTCAAGAAATAAATAAATAGGCTCAAATACCCAATCAATAAAATTCTCTTTGACAACACTAAAAAATACCCCACCAAACTACAATATACCTACTCAGGGAAGTTACTTCAAATAACACTAAAAACATTAAAATAATTTCATCTTAGGCTTACTTAGACATATAGTTACAATTATAACTAAGCCTTAATAATGTATAATGACTAGACCTAATCAAGAAGTTTCTTTGGGATCAAAAAGTAATAACATGATGAACCTTCCCAAGACCTAGTTTGGGGACTTAATGAATTTTAAATATAGGCACTTTGGCCACCAAAAGATCCAATTAGAACTTAGGATTAAAAAAATTAGATAGACCTAATCAAGTTTTGGAATCTTGATTAGGTCTATGATTTTAGAATTGTTTTGATCATGCTCAACCATACCTAACTGGGGTTTAGGACAAATTTATTATGAGATCTTCAACGAGGTGAAAGTCAATAAAAAATGCATCAAACAACCAAGTGTAAACTATGAAAATGACTCATATGAGCTTGGTCATCTCAATATAATGGGTTTTAAAAGATAAAATGGAATAAAAATCAAAGTGACCCTCTGAAGTGGCTATAGGGAACTGAGAGAACACAGAAGCAAGATTGCTAGGTGAGCATAAGTACAATAAGAATCCACTTCAGGACCAAGTGTTATATATGAAACTTTGTCATTAAAACTTGGTCATCATAATGGGATAGGATTTAGGATCATAAATATCATATAAATCAATATGACCTCCTAGAGCAAGCTAAGAGAGCTAGGCTTCAAATGCAAATTAGGAGGTCAAAACTCTGCTTTCATGCAAAGTGTAAAATATTAAGTTTTCCTACATGGGCATGGTATTTTAAATGCTGATAGTTTTTAGCCTTGATTTATAATGAAAAATAAGATATAACACCAAATAAACTTAAGGGTTTTGATACCAATGAGTTGTGAGCACAAGCAAGAATGAAGCAAAAGGCAAAAAAAGAGTTTATCTAATTCTTGGAAGAATTAGGGCATGTTGTATAAGCATTAACAAGTGGGACATAGGGGAAACTAGAGAGAAGAGAGAGAAACAAATTAAATTGGATAAAATAGGGCCCAACATATAAAAATACACACCAATAAGATCCTAACTAATATAGATTGTTTATTAGCATATAAAAATGCAAACTGAAATCTAAAATAGACCTGAACAAAAATTAGGTTCCTACATTTTCCAAGACAATATATGATAACAACCCTACCAATTTTATAACTATAATTAAATGATGGAGGTTGAAATGGTAATACGGATTTTTTATCGAGGAACATCCAAAGTTTACAAGAAATCTTGTATCACGCTAAAATATTATAGGATTTATTTTTTGTAATTTTTCAATAAGTGGCCTCAGGTCACATTTTGGTCTCTAAGATCACATTAGTCACACTTAATTTTTATAAATATAGAACATCACATTGGTTGCATTTTTTATTCTTAAATCTAAATTAATAAAGTTACTGTAACCATATTACTATTTTTATAAGTTTTTAAGGGTAATGGCAATCACAATATTCTGTAAGTCATAGGGGTAACAACTTCCACATTTCCTAAGTAACTGGACTTAATATCCTCTACTGTGTTGTTCATAGCCTAAGTATATATGTTAATGTAATCTATGAATTCTATATTTGTTTGTGACTAAGTTATGAACCTAATAGACTATCTAAAAAACATATAAGTCTAATAGGTCCATAACATAGCTCATGGGATGACAACTTGATGAATGTTAAATTATTCTCAGGTTCATGGAGTCCAAAAAATTCTCAAAATTAATGCTCAACACCATGTGGTCCATGACTCTTTTAAAATTATAGGTGTAATACTCAGAGGTTTCTCAAAAAAGTGACAGGTGTTTTACTTGGAAGAAACATAGAAAAGGAACAAATGTCATTTTAAAAAGTAATCACAAAGGCCAAATCTTAGTTTTATTAATGTATTCTCAAGTTATAATCATGTAGTTTTTGACTCCTTTAAAAATGATATATGGAAACACCACGTGCTCATGCAAAGATCACTTTGTAGAACTATGAAAGTTTATATGTTTAAATTGATAATTTGCATAGGTCCATGGGGAACATGTAATTTAGAGTCTAAGATTCAAGAACCATATGTTCATTCCACATGTGAAAATCACAACCTACTCATAATCAAATTTTAATTTAATCATAGTTAAAAGAAAGGCAACACTAATATCTTTGAACATGCACAATTTTTACATGGTGACTTGAAATTTGGCATTCAAAATCTCATTGGAAATATCTAGAATAAAAATTCAATATGGTAGTAGTCATAAGGTATATAATTCTTGAACGTATTCACTTTTTAGTAAAAAATTATGACAATAAGGAAGAAAACATAGAATATCAAAAACAAGTAAAAAGCAATGATTTCATGCAAATATTTAATGGTATATTCATGGTAGGATAAAAGGAGGAGTAGAGGTTAAGAAGAACGTCATCATTGGAAATTATTAGTGGATCAAATGGTTGACAAGATCAAAGAATAAGTGATATTTTTGTTAAGAAACATATATTCAAGCCTACAAGTGTAATGAGAATTTGATGTCAAGTTTATCAATTGTGATGTAATATTATCTCTAATTAAATAAATAAGGTGTTGTCTTTTTTATTTTGTTTATGTTCTTATGTGTTGTGTGATCACTACTAGGAAGCAAGGAAGATATTAATTTGGACCCCTTATACCTCTTACCTACAAAAAGTGGTATCAGAGTAGGTTTTGTGTTTACTAAGGACATGTGTGAGAAGACTCAAAATTGAGTCATAGTAAATTTGTGAAAAGAAACTTTCAGTTTCATGAAGAAATGGCATGTAGAGGTAATCTCAATAGAAGAGGTGCAAGAGCAAGAGAACATGACATTATAGACCTAGATAAAATTATGAGAGGAATGCAATCAAGACTATATTACATAAAGACATAAAAAATAAGAGGAGTGCATGTTGAATATGTAAGTGATGATGAATAATAAATGCCTCAAGAAGGAGCTCAAGGACCTAGTGGACCTCAAGAAGTTGAAGTGAAAGAGATGAAAGATGAAGCTGAGACCAAATTTCATAAATTAGTTGTAAGGCTTATTCACAAGATAAAATTTAATGCACCCTATTTCGATGGAAGTTTGAATTCCAAAGAGCTTGTAGATTGGATCACATAGATGGAATAATATTTTGATTATGAGTCAATGGAGGATCCTAATAATGTTAAGTTTGCATACACAAAGTTTAAGGGTCATACATTCCTATGGTGGGATTATGTTCAATCTTAAAGACAAATAAAAGGTAAATAAAAAATTAATTCATGGGAACAAATGGTGACTAACTATTCATAATTATAAAGATATCAAAAACTTTGGTCAAAGCATAATTCTTATTTTTTTCAATTGAATCATCTCTAATTTGTTCTTCTAATTCATCTTCATAATCATTATCATGTTTATTTTCAGTCCAATAGTCATCTAAAGAGGTTTTAATATTTGCATCATTATCAAATTTTGCATTCATCAAAGAATCATTCATCTTTATATGAATACAAAAATCTACATCTACATCATGTTATATAAAGGATCAATCGCTATGTTGTTATGCACATTTAAGTTAAAATACATAATTTTCTAGCTTTATTTGTATGAAGATAACATATTTTACCTTACTAATTGATTCTTTCATATCAAAATTTAACATTCCACAATCATGAGAACTTATATAAACATAACCAAGACCGAAAAAATCCATATCATTTCCATATTAATTTTGGTCTACTAGGTTGAATCTTATTTTCCCTAATGTTTCATCAATGTTATCCTTACTATCATAATAATAACAATAAATATCTTGTACATCATATGATCATACATAAAATCCATAATAATGCATCTGAAGGGTTAGACATCATAAGAAACTGATGTTTGAAGCAAACACAAAGGAGTCATATCCAAAGATATTTAATAACAAAACCCTAAGAAAAAGCAACACTAGGAACATGTACGATCTAACCCTAAGAGGAGGGTACAGCATAAATGTGGTGTATGAAGATACCATAAGTTTTGTAAAACTACATGTAAGCATAACAAAATGGTTTACAACAATACATAAGGGTTATCATTAATGATTTTGTAACATATAGAGCAAGTCCAAGAAAAATAAAATATATCAAGATG
Organism: Torreya grandis; assembly: GCA_037957365.1. Classification (NCBI taxonomy): domain Eukaryota; kingdom Viridiplantae; phylum Streptophyta; class Pinopsida; order Cupressales; family Taxaceae; genus Torreya; species Torreya grandis. Next base: position 523,219 of record JARHVA010002877.1, on the reverse strand, counting down.
GAGCTACAATCTAACCGTAAGGGGTGTAATATGGAAAGGGTTCATCAAAATTTAGTATTGTAAAGTGTATTTTCATCAAAAATTAACTACACTAAACCATAAACAATGTGCAATTAAAATCAAATCAATTTTACCCAAATAAATAATAAAAACACACTTAATATTTGTAAAGGAACTTCTAAAATAATTTTAATTGATAAAGAGAGGGTTATGATAATAATACTAAGGTACATAAAAATTGGATATTTATTGACATTAAAAATAAGTAAATAGGTCCAAGAATAAAGGCATATAAAACCAATAAAATTCAAAATAAACTAATAACTTTAAATTTGACTTAGGATTGGAATGTTACTCTTGGAATGATCAAATGCACACATATATGCTACTTAAAACTATGTACATTCAAAAAATAAAATTGATGATTCTAATCCTCTCTTATGTGGTTACAAAACCTTTCTTAGTTTGTTTTAATTCACTTCAAATATATTAGAAATATTCTCCTTATCTGAAACCCTAATAAACTCACAAATCCTTACAAGAACTTAAAAATGGTATTCAATTTAGGGGCTTGCCTTAGTAATGCTCATGTCTTGGGAAATTTCATAATCAAAACTCAATGTAATTCAATAAGTAATCATGGTAATGAAATTCCTAATGCTTATATGAATTTAAACTACATGAATAATTGGAAACAATGCAATATTAAGATCTAGAATAGAAATATTTCCTAAGCATTTTAATTCTTGCATTAGACTTCTAATTTTCACTCTTGACCTTTTCTTGGAACTCTCTTTCTTTTCATTCTAATCCTATATGCACTAATACACATATGTATTTATTTAATTATCAAATTAAAATTATGACCCTATTGGCATGCAAATTGACACACAATAGGTAAAAAATCTAAAAAAAGAGGCACAAACTCTAGAGAAAATAAAGGGATTGGTCAAAGGGATATAAAATAAAATGGGGCCAATAGAATAGTGGTACGTTCATGCTAAACTAGGAGTGTTATAATACACTTATAGTCAACCATAAGCATAATTCTATGTTCCTATAAAATTTCCAAGAAAACCCATAAAACATGAAGGGAAATTATGAGACATTAGGGAAAATAGACGGGAGAGATTAAAACGAAGGAAAGGAAAAAAATAATGCCCAATATATAGAAACACATGATAATAAGAAAATAATTAATATATAATAATAATAATTGACATATACAGATATAATTTGACATATAAAACTTACCCTAAACCAAATTAGGTGCTAACCTTTTCTAAGACAATGTATGATAACAACCCTACAAGGTAGCTAACTATAATTAAAACATGGAGGAGGAAAGGGTAACACATATTTTTTATTGAGAAACATCCAAGGTGTATAGAAAATATTACATCACCCAAAAATATTTTAGGATTTATTTTTTGAAAATTTTATATAAGTGGCCTCAGGTCACATTTTGGTCTCAGAGATACATAATCACACTCGGTTTTCATAGAGGTCATAGGTCACATTGGTCACATTTTGTATTCTCAAATCTAAAGTTAAAAATTTACCAAAACTGTATTAATATTTACATAAGTTCATAAGGGTATCAATGGTCACAATTTTATCTAAGCCACAAGGGTATCAACATTCACATTTCCTAAGTCTATAGACTAAATATTATCTACTATGTTGTTCTCATCCTAAATCTCTAAATTCACATGAAGTATAAATTATATATTTTTTCATGACTAAGTTATGAATTTTATAGGTAATTAAATATAAAATATAATTCCATTGGGTCCATAGTAGAGTGTAATGGATTGAGAGCCTGACAGATATTTTTGAGGTTTATGGAGTCGATAGAATCCTCAAAACTCATGCTCAACTTCATGGAGTCCATGAGTCTATGAAAAGGAAAAATATCATACTCAAAGGTGGATTAGAAAATGGATAGATTTAATTCTTAGAATAATCTTATAAAATGGGCATGTGTCTTATAGATTTTACCCATGGAGACTCAATGTAGAATCATAGAGTTCATGACTCCATGAAAAATGATAAATGGCATCACAACATGATCGCATAAGGATCACTTTAAAAAAATGTGTAAGTTTATATGATGTAATTGATAATTACCATGGGTTTACTGGGAGCATATGATTTGGATTCTAAGATATAGGGACCACAAGGCAAAATCACAACCTACTCACATTCACAATTCCATTTATTCACTATTAATGAAAGGAAACACAAAGATCTTTGAACTTGCGCAAATTTTAGATCTTATTGGAAAAATATATCAGATAAATTTAAGTTTTTTTTAGTCACTAAGTTGAAAATTCACTTATGTGTTCACTTTTCACCAAAAAAGTATGTGCATCACGAAGAAAACATATAATACCAAAAAGTAAGGAAAAAGTATGGATATCATGTGAAATTTGAAGGGGATATTCAAGAAAGAATAAAAGGAGGATAAGAGGTCAATAAGAGTGTTTTCATTATAAAGTATTGGAGGATCGAATGGTTGGCAGGATCAAATATCAAGGGAAATTTCTATGAAGAAGAATATCTTTAAGCCTACAAGTGTGATGAGACTTTGATCTCAAAATTGTCAATTTTGATGTAATATTATCTTTAATTCAATAAATAAATTATTTTATATGTTTGGTGTTGTGTTTATGTATGTTTGGATGTTATGTGATCATAGTTATGAAGTAAGGTAGCCATTATTTTTTTCCAATGTACCTCCCACTTGCACTAAGTGGTATCAGATCAAGTTTTGTGTTTTTTGAAGGCATGTGTGAGAAGACCTTATATTAAGAAATATGAAATTTATGAAAATAAAATCATATTTAGGTGAATAAATGACACACAAATTTAATCCCATTAGAGTATATGCAAGATAAACACATAGTGTTATATAATACACAAAAATTATGAGAGGAATCTGAGCGAGATGGGTACCATAGAGATATCACAAAAAAGAGGAGTGCATGTAGAAGATGTAAGTGATGATGATGAATAAAGGCCTCATGAAGGATGTCAAGGAATTTTAAGATCTCAATAACTTGAAGTATAATATATTTAAGATTATTTAGCTACCATATTTATTTAAAAAATTACAAGGCTTGGTCGAAAACCAAAACTAGGCATATCCTATTATAGTAGAAGTTTTAATTTCAAAGAGCTTGTAGATTGGATCATATAGACGGAAAAATATTTTGACTATGATTAAATGGAGGATCAAAATATTGTTAAGTTTGTTGTCACAAAGTTTAAGGGTCATGCATCACTATGGTGGGATCATGTGTATACTAAAAGATAGAGAAATTTTGAGAAGAAAAATAAGTAATGGGAATGGATGGTGACTAATTTGACTATTAATTAATTCCTAAAACTTATCAAACGAGTTTGTTCATGAAGATATAGAATAGTAAAAAAAGGATATGAGTGTTAAATAATATACTAGATAATTGCATAGGCTCACTAGGTAAGTGCATGGAATTAGGGGGCCAAAAGGGGGTTTGAAGAGGATTTTTTTCTAAAAAACCAAGAAACATCAATTTGTAAAAATTATTTGAGATGCCTACTCTCAATATTTAAATATTCTAAATCAACATAAATTATAGAATTTTGAGTATGGTTTATGAAATAGTAATGTTTTTAAAAAATGGTCAAGTATAACTAGGTAAAACAACTAAAAATTAAAGAAAAACTATTATTTTTCAAAAAAACATAGTAGGTAGCCAATCATGCACCCCCAAAAATTTTTAGTTTCATTTAGTAAATTTTGAAACCCTTACGTGGAAATTCAGATAAGATCATCTAGTTTTCAACACACACACACACACACACACACACACACACACACACACACACATAATGAATATTTATTTATATAATATTTTTACAAGTAAATAAACCCTAAAAATGATTAAAAGAAAATAGATAGACGACTGTGTGCCTCCCTACCAAATTGCCTCAAAATAAATAAAAAATTAATATTTTTTAATGTGTATATAATTAAGCCTAGTTTTCAACCCTAATTTTTTTTCAAATTTGAATGGAAAAATGAAAGATGCATAAATATAGATACACATGTATGGTTAAGACATCTAAAGACATAAAAAGGCATACTTAGAAATAAATATAGATTGAAACTTTAAAGTAGTCAAAAATTTATCTATGTGTATGTAGGGGGGGGGGAGAGTAGAGTGTGTTTAACATTGTAGTAATTCATGAAATATCTTGATAAAAATCATAGTCTTCAACATGTCAAAAGTTGATTTTTTCTATTTTTTAGGCTTAAAAATAAATTTAGCTATGTGTAGGCCCAAGCCTTAGGTTTGGATTTTTAAAACTTGTAGCATATATGTGTTATAGTGTGTATGAATTATAGCATGTACACACAATAGTGTGTATGCAGTACTATTGTTTTTTAATCTACAAGGGTTTGTAGTAGGGAAAATTAAACAACCAAAAGGTAGATTATGTGTTTAATAAAATAAATGTTATTATATATCATATTATTTAAATTTATTCTAGTAAATTTAATAAAATAGGATCACCCTACATCTTCTAGAATTGGTTTCATAGCTCCATAAGTTATGATTTAGAAGATAGTTTTTTAAAATTCAATATGTTTAATACTTAGTCTTTTCAGGATTTTATTATTGAACCTAAGGCTTTCAAAGTGTAACTTTTACAACTTATTTCCATTTTTGGCAATCATGTAGTCATTTTTAGGTTTTAGGGCCTTATATATTGCTTGTTAACATTTATAGGAGTTATAGGTGTGTCAAAATTAAGTTTTTAAAAATATCACTCTCACCTAACCACCCCTTTATGCAAATTTTACTTGCGATTAGGTCCCTTATAGGCCAAAAGTGACACAACAATACCATAGTCATTTGTGACCAGGGTAAATAGGGATAATTTGGGGCATATTTATATGTGGTCATCCTAATTTAGTTTTAGTTCATTATAAAATGGTGTGAATGGGAAACACACATCTCATTTGTGACCCCTACCCACCCAACCACCAATTTTATTTGTTATTTGGTACCTTATAGGCCGAAAGTGACACAATTTTAGGCACCTTTTGCATGACCACCCCATTTGTCATTGAATTCAAACTAAAGTGGTGTGATTGGGCCAATGTAAGTCACATTGTGACCCTTACACACCTAACCACCCATTATGTTGATTTTACTTGTGATTAGTTTCATTATAGGCCAAAAGCAACACAATAACACCATATCCACTTAAAACCAAAGAAATGTGGTATAATTTGGGGCACATTTATGCATAATCACCCCAATTCACTATGAATTCAACCTAAAATAGTGTGATTTTAGAAACATAGGTCGTATTAGTGAACCATGCTTACCAAACCATAATTTTATGCCATTTTTAATTGTGATTAGAGGGAGTATAGGCCAAAATAAACATGACAACATTGTATCCACTTGAAACCATAAAATATGTAGGAAATTTGGTACACATTCATGTGTGATCAACCCAAATCACTTTGAATTAAGGGTAAAATTATGTTATTGGGGAAATTTAGGTCCAATTGGTGATTTTCACTTACCCAACCACTCTCTTATGGAAAATTTACCTATGATTTGGTCCCTTATAAGCCAAAAGTGACATACAAATGCTATATCCACTTATGACTATAAAAAATGTAGATAATTTTGGGCACATTTATGTGTAATATCCCCAATTCACTTTAAATCTATGATAAATTTGTGTGATTGGGGAAACATAATTTTCATTAGGCATGTGTACACACCCAACTTTTCCTTTATATCAAATTTACATTTGATTTGATCCCTTATAGGCCAAAAATGACACAACAACAACATATCCACTTATGACTAGGGAAAATGGGGATAATTTAGAACATATTTGTGCATGATCACCCTAACTTACTTTGAATTCAAGCCAAAGTATGAATGGGGAAATATAGGTTACATTTTTGACCTAATCATACTCAACTAGTGATTTATGTCATTTTTAATAATGATTATGGGGATTATAGGACAAAAATAATTCAAAAACACCATATTCACTTGTGATAAAGTAAAATTTGGATAATTTATGGTAAATTCATGCTTAATCACCTGAATTAGATAATAATATAGGTCTAATTGGTTTGATTAGGGTAATATAAGTCATATTGGTGACTAGTACACACCCAACCACTTTTTTATGTTGATTTACTTATGATTAGTTTCTTTATAGGCTAAAATTAACACAAAAATACCATATCCACTTTTGATTATATTTCCCAAATCATACCAATTTGGATTGAATTTGAAGTTAATTTGAGTGATCGTGTACAAATATGCCCAAAATTATTCACATTTCCATTATTGTAAGTGGATATGGTCTTTTTGTGTTGTGTTTGGTCTATAAGGGAACTAAATAAAAGTAAAAGAATCATAAATGGGTGGTTGGATTTGTAGGGATAACAATGCGACTTACATTGACATAATCACAAAATTTTAGCCTAAATTTAAAGAGAAATGAGGTGATTGTGCAAAAACATACCTAAAATTATTTGTATTTACCTTGGTTGTAAATGGATATGGTGATTTTGTGTCATTATTGTCCTATAAGGGACCTAATCACAAGTAAAATCAATAGAAAGGGGTGGTTCTGTGTGTGTGGGTCACCAGTGTGACCTACATTTCCCATTCACACCACTTTGCTTTGAATTCAAAATTAATTAGGGTAACCACATATACATATGCCCTAATTTATCCTATCCATAAATTAATATGTCATTTTTGTGTTGATTTTAACCTATAATAGACCTAATCACAAGTAAAATCAATATAAAGTTGTGGTTAGGTGTGTGTTGGTTTGTAAAATTTAATTATAACACACCTATAACTCCTATAAATATTAACAAGTAATTTGAAAAGCCCCAAAACTAAAAATTTAATATATGCTTGTCCAAAGTGGACATTAATTATAAAATCTACACCTTGAAAAGCTTAGGTTCAATATTGAAATCCTAAAAATGGCTATGTACTAACTATATTAGATTTTGAAAAGCTATCTTTTAAATTGTAACTCATGGAGCTATGAGATCAATTCTATAAGATGTAGAGTGGCCCTAATTTATTATTTAAAAAAAATAAATTTAAATTACAAGGAATACAAATGTAACAATGTAAATGTCAAGCTATAACATTTATGTGGTTTAGGTTTGGTTATAACTAAGTGTTTCACTAAAATTTTGCTTATTTTCTATTATAGAAGAGAGTAAAACTTGAAATAATGATGAGGTTAGTAAAATAAATATGTGTTTTGTGCTCCATGATCTAGATGGTTATAGATAATCCTCTTTGGGTTGGGAGGATGACCTGCAAATAAAAAAGAGAGTAGAAAATGGTTGATTAGTTAGGTAGGTGGGTGGATTACCTAGCAAGCTAGATCCAAGAAGTACATGACTTCTTTGGAGGCTGTCACTCCACATTTTAGACAATTTAATGTTAAGAAACTTTTTGATAAGAAATATTGCATAACATAAATGAAAGTACTCAATAAAAAAAACAAAAAATTCAAGAAATAATGAATTTTAACAAAATAACATTCAAAGAAAAGCTAAACTATTAAGGTGTGGTTTAGGTGTGGTTAGGTTATTATTATTAACTCTATATAGTGATATGGATGAAGAAATATGGTTTTTGATAGGTTGGAAAGTGTTTAAATCTTTTTTTTTGATTAAAATGATTTACATAGTGACCATCGATGATTAATGCTAATAGTAAATGATTGAGGGATAAACATTGTACACGGTCGAGGGATAACCATAGATGGTTGAGGTTTGACCATCGATGGTTGATAGGTGTCTATTGGTGGTCAAGGATGACCATTGCATTTGGTTAATGGTTGATCATCGATGGTCAAGGGTTGACCATCGATAGACAATAGGTGACCATTGATAATCACTGTGGCTTTTGACAAATTGGCTTTGGGAAAAGAAAGGAATATGGGTAAGTTTAAGAAGGTTCATGTAGGTTTTTTGAAGTTGTTTATTGATCATGAGGACAAAGGTCAAGTCTTAAAGGTATCACAATAGGGATTTGATACTCAAAATGGTTAAGAGTGGTCAAAGGGTGCTTGGTGGAGAGAATGGTGTTTGGAGTTATAGAGCTCTAACCCCAGAGAGGTTGTGGGTATAAATTAGAAATGGGTATAGGATCTAAGCTATTGAAACTTAAATTATTAAACTTGTGCAAAATAAAAGATATTTAGCTCAGTGTTTGATGACTTGAAGAAGACCTGAAAGTGAAATCAAATTGCTTGAGGGTATGCATAGGAGTCAGAATCTCTTGCCCCATAATTCATCTTCTTTTCTTCCTCTTGATCCTTGAATGCTTTCCCTCCATATATTCTTCCCTATTGATCTCTTAATATAGATCAAAGGGGCATTAAAACTAAAGAGATTAAGAAAAGGTTTAACCATAGTTGAACAAATAGTATAATATGAATTGATCATGCAAATGATGGATTAAAATTAGATAGATAGTAATCAATGAGTGAGTTTTAATTAACTACTTTGATCATGCAATCTTAAGTCAGAGTTATAGTTGTGCTAAGTAACTATCTATGGTCTAGGATCCACCATCAGTGGTCAAGGCTAACCATTGATGGTCAAGGGCTAACTATTGTATGTGATTAAGGGTTAATCATCAACAGTCAAGGGTTGACCATTGATGGTCATGGGATGACCATCAGTAGTCAAGGGCTAACCATCATACATGGTTGAGGGTTGATCATTGATGATCAAGGGATAATCATCACACACAGTTGAGGGGACATAGTTAAAATTGGCTAGTTTTATCTAGTTCCACTAATGACTGGTGGTTAATTGCATTGGGAAGTGGTCTAAGGGTAATAAAGGAAGAATTGGTAGATAATATAACCCAAAGGGAGCCAAGGGGTAGTTTAAAAGTTAATGTGACATCTAGATCCATACTTTATAGTTTTTTAGTATCTACATTTTCCCCCTTTTTGTTGTGTAGTTTATATCAGTAAGCTACAAAATAAAAATAGAAAGTTGGTAGAAGGTTGGATGCCCCAAGTATAAGAGGAGGTGTTCCCCTTCAAATCAAGAATTAATGAGGTGAAATGGATTTAGGTGTGGGTTTGATAAGTGGATAAGTAGATTAAAAAATGGGTAAGATGGGTAAATAGGTAAATAGGTCACTACAAGGAGGACAAGTGAAAAGTGAACCAAGACATCATATTAGGCATAAATGATATGGGTGGACTTATAAAATCAAGTCACTATGCAAAATGTTGTCATGTTATCAGGGGTATTGAAATTGGGTGAGCCTGAGAAAATGGAATAGGTTACAAGTTTGATAAGTTGGATAGGTGGGTTACAATGTTAGTTTTATTGGTTGGGCATTTAAATATGAATAGGTACATAAAATGTGACGAAGTATGATATCATAGATCATGCATAGACTAAGTTGCCATATACTAAGTTTCCATAGTTGAGATAGGTGGTAAAATAGGGTTGGTACTAAAAGGACAAGTGACAAGGTAACCAGGCCACAATATTAGGCATAACTGATATGGGTTACTCCTATAAAATCAAGTCTCTTAAGTAAGGTTGATGTATTCATAGGTATCTAAGGTAGGATGTGATCTTGAGAAGATAAAAAAGGTCATAGGTGTCGAGACCATAAAGGGTCATGCTTTGAGGCACCTAAATGGTCGGTACACAAAAGTAGCATAAGTTTGTCAAATATGACAAGGTAATTAATGTGTTAAAAAAGACCAAGAAAAAGTTGGGTCATAAAAAGTGTGAAAGGTGGTCTAAAATGACCAAGTTGAGGTTAATTGGTTTGGTTGGTTGATTGAGAATAAGGTGTTATCCAATGGGTGCATGGTTGGTTGGTTGGTAGGTGGTTGCTTTGAAAAATCTTGGCTGGGTAGTATTCAAATTGGTTTGGTAAAAGGAAACCCATTTTTGTGTAAATTGGTGAAAATTTTGTAGTTAGGGTTCAAAGGTGAGCCAAAATGATCAAGTCAAGGTGGGTCATAAAGAGTGTGAAAGGTAGGCCAAAATGACCAAGTTGGGGTTAATTGTTTGGTGGAGAATAAGGTGATCTTTGATAGGTGTATGGTTGTGGTTATTCTTTGTTATTTTAATAAGCTTGGTTGGGGTTTCAATCACTCTAAGAGGGGAATACATACACCTTCACAAGTGGTCATGAAATTAGAAAGAGGATGAAACACTCTGATTGGTAAAGACCAAAATGGAAATATAGGTGGGATTAAGAACATAATCCCCTTTCATGTATTCCATTGGTGTTAGTTTCTTGGTTAAAAGAAGTAGCTTGATCACATAGTGTCAAGTAAGCTTAAAATCCCTTGATTTGTAGAGGGTAAAAAGATAAGATGAATGATAGGTGGATGAATGGTAGTGTAACCTTCTTGTGGAGATGGCTTGACCCTTCTATAAGTGACCTAAGAACCATTATAGACAAGTCCCTATTCTATGTTTGGTATAGACTAATTGATGCAGAAAGTCTATGAATGATATGTGAAAGTTGATATAAGCTTTCTTCGGGATTGCTTTGTTTTTGAATTTTAATTTTGGGGTTTTTTTTATGTTTTTATTTAATGGTTTTGGGAAGTTGATTGAGGTGAGAAGCTTCCAAGTGATTGCTTGCTTGACAATTTTTTGGTTTAGCCATCCTTCAAGGGAGTGGTCTAAGCATTGGATTTGTTTGTGTGATAGATGTCCTTCAAGGGAGTAGTCTACCTTTTTAAACAATTTTGGTAGTTTTGGGAAGTTGTCCTTCAAGGGAGCAGTCAATAATGCTAGATATTTTTGACCCAGATGATATTTGGTATCCTAAATTTTAATGTTATGCTAGTTTAGACATGAACTAGTCTATATAGGCTAAAAGGCTTTCCTTTATGGAGGCAAAAACATAACACAAGAAGGTTAATTATGGACAAAAGAGGTTTAAGGAATAATGAACATGGGGATTCATCTTATAAGAGATGAAAAGTGTCTATGAGAATCATGCCATAGGTAGACACATGGTACCCATGCTTAGGATTAGGCTAAGGTTGTGATGGATAATCACATGATATTGTATTAATCGATTGTCCTTAAAATAAGGATATGCAGGTGGTTGAAAATAAGGGATAAGCTTAAGTTAGACACAAGATGACTTAAGAACTTAGTTTAACAAAATAGCAAACACAAATGTAAAGCATTAAGGGTTTTAAGTTCTAATATGCCCCAGATCCACACTTACATGTAAATGGTTTGAGTTAATCAAGAGTGAATATGTCCTCTAGTTACTTTCTAACACTAGATTAGACATGAAAAATAATGCTAGATTGACAATGGCAAAATGAAAGGTTAGTTAGGTTATGGTTATGTAGGTGTAATGAAACATAATGATTCCATTTATCTCCAAAAAGTTGGTTAGGTGATGGTTTTTAGAATTTGGCTAGATTGCAATGGTGGTTGGTGTTTGGTTTGGTTAGGTAGGTTTATGTGTTAGTTTGGGTTGGTTTTCTAGGTAGGTGTAGGAAAAGCTTTGGGAAAGGTTATGGTTATACCAATGATTGTCAATAGTTAGTAGTCGATCAGTGATGGTTCATCAAAAAACTAGAAGTGGTCAGGTTTTAAAGGCAAAAGAGTTATAAGGGAAGATCAGTGATGGTTCAATAATGACTACTACTAGTTGAGGTTTTAAGAAAAAGAGGCCTAAAAGGTGTGTTTGACATTGAAGGTTTGATTAGGTTTGAGGTTAAAGGTCACGTTAAGGTCAAGGTTGGCTTGATAGGTTTGATAATGGTTGGTTATGGTTTAGGTTTTAGTTTAGGTTATTGATAAAAGGTTGGTAAAGGTTAAGGTTTGTTTAAGTTTAATGTTGGTTTGGTGTTAGGATAGGTTTAGGTTGAAGCATAATTGCTAAGGTTTGATTTGGTCATTGGTTAATGTTGGTAGGCAAAAGGTTAAGGTTTAGTTTGGTTATTGGTTAATGTTTAGGTTATTTCTTGGTGTAAGCTTTTGGAGGGAGAATTCCCCTAGATGTTCTTTCCATGAATGTTGAGGTAGGAAAAGACTCCCAGGTAAAGACATTGCTTAGTAAAGATGGTTTAGGAAAGATGAAAATGACTTCATTTACCTCCCAAGGGTTTATAGCTATTAGTTATTAGTCATTAGTTAGAGCTCAAGTTATAGGTGGTGGTTCAGGCAAGATTTTCTCTATGATGATATGGTGAGGGAAATGTTATTGGGTTAGATTTTAGTAGGTTTTGGGTCTAGTAATGATGTTTGTAACACCATCCTAAAACAAAGATAGATTGGACAAGAATTTTTTATTGTCACAATGAGGGAGCTTAGGTATGGTGTGGATAGCTTGGATAAAAGGGTAGTCAATATTTAATAAATCTTGAATGAAGGGTTGATGTTGGTTTGGATTGATAGATAAGTTGGTTGGAGTTGGGTCAAAATTTGGTTTGATCATGGTTGATTGATTTGGTTTAGATGTTAATTTGATTAGTTGATGGAGGTAGAATGGGTGGTTGATTTGGTAAGTTGGTTGGGTATGCTTATTTATGTGGTGTGATTGGTGAGTTAAGGTGATAAAAGTTTGACCCTATTCTAAAGGGAATCAAACCAAAGAAAATGTCATTAGGTAGATGAAAATTAGTAGATTATAGAGGAATTAAATGGCTTTGGTTTTAGTTGAGGTTGGGGTTAGGTTGGTTTGAGGTGAGGTTGGATTAGTTATAGGTGAGGTGTTTTGAGTTTAGGTTGGCTCCACTAAAAGGGTAGGCAGAAAAAGTAGGTTGGGTTGGGTTAAGGTTTGCTCTAATAAAATAGGAAGTGGAAAGGGTAAGGTAGATTTTATTGGCTCTACCAAAAGAGTAGGTGGAATAAGTATGGTTTTTAGGGCTGATTTCATTTTTTGAGGAAGTGTAAGAGGTAGTTTGATTTGAGGTTGATCCACTAAAAGGGGAAGTGGAATAGGTCAGTTGATTTGAGGTTCATCCACTAAAAGAGGAAGTGGAAGAGGTAGGTTGGTTGAAGGTTGATCCACTAAAAGGGGAAGTGGAAGAGGTGGGTTGATTTGGGGTTGATCCACTAAAAGGGGAAGTGAAAGAGGTAGGTTAGTTTTGGTTGAGGTTTGTTCCACTAAAATAAGAAGTAGAAAGGGTAAGGTAGATTTTATTGGTTCCACCAAAAGGGTAGGTGGATTAGGTATGTTTATTAGGGGTGATTCCACCTTTTAAAGAAGTGGAAGAGGTAGGTTGATTTGAGTTTAATCTAGTAAAAGGAGAAATGGAAGAGGTGGGTTGATTTGAGGTTGATCCACTAAAAGGGAAAGAGGAAGAGGTAGGTTAGTTTCTTTAATTATGGTCCTAAAAGAAATTTGAGAAGGTTATTCCTCACCAATAAGTAGATTAGTTAGGGTTTTGATTATGGTTTCCTTAGTTATAGGTTCACTAAGGACCAAATCCAATGAAGAGACCTCATTGTGTTGAGGGTTTTATTTATGTGTTTGTATAACAATGTGTGTAGAAAGAGGTTCAATGATGGGTTGTCTGATGATATTCAAGGCTAGGTTAGGGAGAACATGGAGAATATCCTTTGAAACCTCCTTTTAATTGATAAGGTTTTGGACAAACATATTAAAATACCCACATCTATCTACCACATGCCCGTTTATGTGATGATAATCATAAAACTCCTTCTCTATAAACAAAATGGGCTTTGGAAGAGAATGATTGATGGGTTTGATTGGAGGAAGTCTAATGACATAGGCCTCCAAGAGTTTGTCAAAGATTGAGGCATATGATTCTCCCAACATGGTATACTACCTAGGAAGAGGGTGCACCAATGGCTCTTGAGGTTGTGAGCTAATTGGTTGGTTTGATGAAGTTTGTTGGTTTGACATGGTTGAGAAATTTGATAGGTTAAGTAGGTTTGATAAAATTGGTGGGTTTGAAAGGTTTAGTTGGTAGTTATTGGTTTGATTTGGGGAGGTTGATAAGGTGGGTAAGGTTAATAAGGTAGGTTGGTTTGAGAGGTTAGGTAAGGTTGATAATGTAGGTAAGGTTGATAAGGTAGTATGGTTTGAGAGGTTGGGTAAGGTTGATAAGGTAGGTTGGTTTGAGAGGTTGGGTAAGGTTGATAACGTGGGTTGATAGTTGTTGGTTGGATTTGATAAGGTTGGTAAGGAAGGTTGGTTTAAAAAGTTTGGTTGATGGTTGAAGGGATAGACCAAGTCTTGGTTTTGAGATAAAGAGGGTTGCCACAACGGGGGTTCAAAAAATTGATATGATAGTTGGGGTAGATAATCAAAAATTTGATAAGGTTGAGGTACTTGATATGATGGTTTAGATAGGTAGCCCAAAGATTGGTCAGGTTGAGATGGTTGAGGTTGAGGTTGGTTATGACAACTATCAAATAGGCATTCATAGGTCACTGGTTGGTTATGATGATGATAAAATGGTTGTTGATAGGTTGTTGGTTGGTGGTAGTTAAGATTTGATTGGTTATAGGTGAGGTTGGTTTGGTTATAAGAAAGGTTGGGTTGGCCATAGGTAAGGTCAAGTTGATTATAGGCAAGGTTAGGATGATTATAGTTAAGGTTGGGTTGATTAGAGGTAAGGTTGGGTTGATCATAGGTGAGGTTGGGTTGATTATAGGTGAGGTTAGGTTGATTGTAGGTAAGGTTAGGTTGATTTCAGGTAAGGTTAGGTTGATTGTATGTAGGTTTGGGAGCAAAAGTGGCTCTTGATACAAGGCAACACTCTAAGGCAAGAGGGTTGTCTTCTAGGATTTTAATAAAGTTAGGATCTCTAGGAGAAAATATAAGAGGGTTTCCCATTGGACAAGGTAATGGAGATGAGGTGGATGAAGGAAAGATGGGAGGAAAATTTTATAAGGGGGTTAGATTCTTGACAACTCAAACAAAGATAAGACAAGAAAAGTCAAAGAAGATAAAACACACACTAAAGCATGTTAAATCCTAAGGTTCCTTTTATCTATCTTGTGGCTTAAAACTTAATGCTTCAAGAAGTGTGTCTCAACTTGGTTTTGAAACATGTACTAGATAAGAAATCTATGGTTGGTTTTAGGTAGTTTAGGCTCTCAAAGGGATCTATATTGAAAATCTATACATGACTTGATATTAGGGCCTACCCCTTCACTTCACACACCATAACAATAAGGGTGTTAGGTGATTAGCCAAGATATACTGATTACTAGAGATTATACTCAAACAAAGAGATAAGCTTTGGTTTATCCCTATGGTAATGATGTTTAAGTGGGATAGCCAATGGTGAAGGTTACTGCTAGGATATGAAACCCTATTTGGGCTTTATGTCAAGTGTTATGATTCTTGATTTGGTGTAAGAGGTTTGGTCTATATGTGCAGAGAAGTGTGGTTACGGTTTATTTACTTGATTAATTTAAGATATGTCAGCTAATTATGGAAGAAAATAATGTATGAAAGGTTAATTTTAAGACCAAAAGAAAATTTTAATTCATTTAAATGAGCATAAAACAAGAATAAAAAACACCTAGATGCAACTAGGTCCCATCAGGCGTGTTAGAATATTTCACTAAAATTTTGCTTATTTTTTGTTATAGAAGAGATTAAAACTTGAAATAAGGGTGAGGTTAGTATAACCTAGATATGGTTTGTGCTCCATGATCTAGACAGTTGTAGATACTCCTCTTTGGTTTGGGAGGATGACCTATAGATAGGAAAGAGACTAGAAAATGGTTGATTAGTTAGGTAGGTGGGTAGATTGCCTAACAAGCTAGATCCAAGAAGTACATGACTTCCTTGAAGGATATAAATCCACCTTTTAGAAAAGTTAATGTTAAGAAATTTGCTGATAAGAAAGATCGCATAACATAAATGAAATTACTCAATCAAAATAAATTAATGATTTTTAATAAATAGTGAATTTTAACAAAATAACATTAAAAGAAATGCTAAACTATCAAGGTGTGGTTCAGGTGTGGTCAGGTTGTTGTTCTTAACTATATATAGTGATAGGGATGAATAAATAAGGTTTTTGGTTAAGGTTTGAAGGTGTTTAAATCTTGATTTTTTGATTAAAATGATTTACATAGTGACCATCAGTGGTCAAGGCTGACCATCAATGATCGAGGGCTGACCATTACATATAGTCAAAGGCTGACCATCAATGATTGAGGGTTGACCATCGATGGTAAATATGTGACCATTGATAGTCAAGGCTAACCATTGTACATGTTTGAGGGATGATTGTTGGTAGTCAAGGGTTGACCATCAATGATCGATAGGTGACCATTGGCAGTTATTGTGGGTTTTTGATAGATTGGATTTGGGAGAAGAAAGGATTGTGGGTAAGTTGTATAAGGGTCCTATAGGTTTCTTGAGGTTGGTTGTTGGTTGTTAGGATAAAGGTAAGGTCTTAGAGGTATCACAATATGGATTTTATACTTAGAATGGTTAAGAGTGGTTAGAGGGTGCTTGATGGAGAGAATGGTGTTTAGAGTTGTAGAGCTCCAACACCAGAGAGGTTATGGGTAGGAATTATAAATGGGTGTAGGATTTAATTTATTAAAACTTAAATTACTAAACTTGTGAAAAATACAAAATACTTAGCTCAGTACTTGATAGCCTAAATATGTCTTGAAGGTGAAAGCAAACTTCTTGAGGGTTTGCCTATGAGTCAAAATCTCTTGCCCCAAAATTCCTCCTCTTTTCTTCCTCTTGATCCTCGAATGATTTATCTCCCTGGATTATTCCCTGATGATATCTTAATACATATCAAATGGGAATTTAAACCAAATATTTTAGCAAAATTTTTAACCATAGGTTAATAAATATTCTAATATGCATTGATCATGTGAATGACAAATTTAATTTAGACAGCTAGTAATCAATTAATGAGTTGTAGTTAACATATTTAATCATGAAATCTTGAGGTGAATTTTTGGTTGCATAAGTAACCATCGATGGTCAAGGATCAACCGTCAGTGGTTGAGGTTGATTGTTAGTAGTTGAGGGATAACCATTTTACATGGTTGAGGGCTAACCGTCGATGGTCAAGGGTTGATCATCAATGGTCGAGGACTAACCATCACATGCAGTCAAGGGCTAACTGTCAATAGTCAAGGGCTGACTATCATACATGGTCAAGGGGACATAGTCAAAATTGGTTAGATTTATCCAATTCCACTAATGATCAGTAGTTAATGGCATGGGGAAGTGGTTTAAGGGTAATAAAGTAAGAATTGGTAGATAATCTAACCCAAAGGGGGATAAGGGGTAGTTTAAAGGTTAATACAACATCTAGAGCCATAATGTATGGGTTTTTAGTGTCTAAACTAATCCTAAATAACAAAATTACATACATGTTTTTGTTGAAATCACATTTGCATAAACAAATCCAACCCCTCCCCACCCACCCCGCGCACCCCCCCTCCCCCGTCGCAACTTTGTGCATTTACCCCATTATAAGAGTTGCACATGAAAATTAACATTATAATTTCAAGATATATTTATTATATGAATTGGTTTTGGATATGTTCAATTTTATTATATGTTTTATAAGTGTTAAGAGGCTATATAAAAATGATTTTTGTTATCTTAATGCTAAGTTTGAACATATTAGATATGGTATGAATGGTGCATGCATTGATCCCATCCCTACACAGTCAGAGACTTCAATTTGACACAAAGGCAAATAAAAACCTATATAGTCTAGATTCACACTTAAAAATCTATAAAACATCAAGGCATGATCATTCCTTCATATTTTTCATCTTTTCAAGATTAACTGACAATTTAGCATTTAGCTTTCACATGCTTACTATCTTTAGCCACTAGGGTAGATATAAAAGTAATATTTTACATTGTTAAATGGTATATCTCTCTTGTGCTATAATTAACCTTAATGGTATTGTTATTACACCAAAAAAATAATTAAGGTAAATTATCTAGATTAATGAATGCATTAAAAGAAGTTGCAAGCCAAACTACAATCCAAAAGGCCCTATCCAAGGTTATCATTCAAGAGTGCGTTATGGGAAATTAGTTTTACATTAAAATATAATACATCTACCCATGAAAATGTGTAATCCCATATCTAACTAGATTTACCTTAATAAAATAGTTGAAATTAGACCTAATTACATAAAGGATATTTTATAGCAATTGATATTTTAGTTTCAATGGTGAATTAGTAAACTTTTTCTTGAGATGAGCTTTTATAGGTTGTCACTCCACAATATGATATCTATAAAAATGCCATATAAATCTAATGAGTGTTAGATTGAGGTTCCATTTTTATATGATTTTGAATATCATGAGTATTATGATAAATATGTATATAACTTTTACTCATGCGCATGTTTATGATTATATGTGGGTTGAAGATGAATCATGCAAAGTATTTATTCATGTATTTTTCAAGATATTCTCTAAAAAGTACTTGTTTTTGGTATTTATCACTATGTTTGAGAGTGAAAGGTATATGCATATAGTTTTTTAATTCAAGATGAAATTGATTTGCTTAACCTGAAAATAGTAGAAGAAGCCTATTAGTGCACGTTATGAGTATAAAAAAAATTGTCTAGCAAAAAACAAATGAATTCTAGAGCTTGAGGATTGGGACAAAGCATTGGATAATAGGACAACAATACTACATTGTAGAAGAAAGTAATTCTAAAACTCATAACAAAAATATAATAAAAAGAGTCTATTCACCTAGAGGAAGAAGATATTTTAGAAGAGAAGAGACTAAGGATTCACAAGAAATGCTTTAGATGCAATAATTATGTTAGGTACATAGCTTTTGAGTGTCTAGAAGAACCTCATAATAATATCATGAGAATTAAAGGAATGAATCATATTTTACATTATGATGAAGGAAGTGTTTGATATCTACAGGCATATAAAATATCTAGAATATGGAGAATAGCTTATAATGAAGAGAGTGCTATTGAAACCGACCAAGGAAGTTAACGACCCAACATAAAGGAAAAGTCTATTCCAAGCTATTTAAAAATCTTGATGTAAGTGATTTAAAGTATTTATTGATAGTGGAAGTATAGATAATTTGATTTATATTGAAATGGTAGAGAAACTTGGGTTGAAAAGGTTAGTACACCATACTCCATATAAGGTTTCATGGTTACTAAAATGTCATCAAGTGATAGAAATGAATAATGGATGGCGAGTTTTCAAATTGGTTTGTACATATCTGAGGTCTAATGTGATATTATACCCATGTATTTATGTCATGTGTTATTGGGAAGGTTGTGGAAGGATGATATAAAATTTATGCATGATGGAAGAATAAAAATGTACTCCCTTGTGAAGGATGGAAAGAAGTTCATCTTAAGTACATTGAAGGAAAAATAATATGAAGTAGAATGAGGTTCAAAGGTGCTAATTATTTTAGTAAAGGAATTTTTGAACATATTAATATAATAGGAGACATATTTTTTTATATTTTGTAAAACCCATATCAGTTGTGATAAACATTAAGGTAATTAATCTTCCCATTGAAATTTAGAGTTTATTAGGTGATTAAGTTGATATTGTGATGGATAAATTTCCTAATGGATTATATCTTATGAGAAGTGTGAACCACCATATGGATTTGATGTTAGGATAAATAGTACTGAATAAGACAACTTATATGTTAATCCCAGTGAAAAATGTTGAGATTAAAATACAAGTGCATGAGTTACTAGATAAAGGTTTGATCAAATAAAGTTTGATCCCATGTGTAGTTACAACTATGTTAGTTTCAAATAAATGAATATAATGGTGAATACATATATATTTAATGTAAATAAATAATATCATTATCAATTATATGTTTTCATTATCGAAGATGGACAATTTAATGGGACTGTCTAAGTGGAGCTGAATAATTCAATAATATAGAATTGAAGAGTGGGTATCATCAAATCCAAATAAGATAAGGTGACAATGGGAAAAAGACAATTAAAATAAATTATGGGTTTTATGAGTGGATAGATATTCCATTTGTATTGAAAAATTCTCCAAGTACTTTATGAGGATAATGAATGAGGTGCTAAATTTGTAGTTGTTTATTTGGATGATATTTATGTTTTTAGTCATTCTAAGGAATAACATTTAAGAAATTGAGATTGGTTTTGGATAATTTAAAATAATAAAATGTGTTTCTTAATTTGAATAAGTGTAGCTTTATGCAAGAGGAATTATTGTATTTATGCTATGCAATCTCAAAAGATAGGTTATGGATAGATTCTAGAAAAGTGAAAGTAATTGGAGTAGCCTTCACCAAAGAGTATGTTTGAGGCCAAGATTTTTCAATTATTATCTAACTTACATGTTAAATTTATTAGAAAATTTAGTGGTATATGTGCTCAAATCATAGAGACTTTGAAGGGAGATAAGTAGAAATTTCATTGGACAATCACAACAGAGATAGGTTTTCAATTTTGTAAGAATTTAACATAAAATATAGTATGTGTTACCTCATTTTTGGAAGGTATTACAAGTGTATTGTGATGAAAACATAAAAATTATTGGCAAAATAGTATTTCAATAAGGTAATCCAATTGCATACGTTAGTGAGAAATTAAATGAAGCAAAGAAAAAGCATTTTATTTATAATCATGAATTTTATACAGTAGTGAAAGCTCTTAATAAGTCATGACATTATTATTTTCCAAATTAATTTGTTTTATCTATGGATCACAAAGATTTATAATTTATAAACAACCAACCAAAATAGTCCAAAGGCATATGAAATGGGTATAATTTATCTAGATTTATTCCTTTGTGTTGAAACATAGAAGTGAACAAGCAAATAGAGTTGACAATGTATGAAGTGAAATATTATATTCAATGAACTCAAATTTTAAGTTGATTGTTTTAAATATGAGGATTTTTTAGATGCCTGGGAAGTGTGAAATAACCCCATAGAAATAGATAAAACACCATGGATGGAAAACATAATTTAGGACAAATTGTTGTTTAAGGGATATAGATTATACATATATCAAGTCTCTATGAGAGAAAATTTATTGAAAAATAAATAAAATAAAGCTTTAGGTGATCATTTTTGGGTATAAAAAGAGCTTGGTGTAAATAAGTGAACAATATGTTTTTCCATAGTTGAATGCATGTGTGAATAAATTTGTACAACAATGTAGAATTTAACATGTAAATGGGAAAAGTTATATTGCATGTTTTAATTAGACATTATTATTCCCAAGAGACCATTGGATGCATTAAGCATTAAATTAATTATTAGATTACAAAGAACACAATGAGGTAATGGATCTGTTTCAAATAGGGCACACCATATAACATGAAAAAAGAATAGTGATGCCACAAATATTACTACCTATTTTTAAATGAGGTTGTGAGATTACATGGATATCTAAGAAATATAATATAAGGAATGGATATTAAATTTGATAGACATTTTTGAATAACATTGTAATAAAAATTTGGCATAAGATTATATATTATTTTTAGCCTATCACCCTCAAACACATGGGAAAATAAAATTAGTGAATCATAGTCATGGTAATTTTCTAAGATGTTTAGTTTGATATAATCCCAATTAATGGGATCTAATGTTTGCACAAATTGAATTCACTTGTAATAATTCAGTCAATAGGAGTAAAAGTTTGAGCCCTTTTCAAATTATGTATATAGTAGTTTAGGGGCATGTGTGGATTAAGGATGACAATTAAATTGATTCAAATACATGTTAAGAGTGAATATTGTGCCCAAATGATGTATGATATACATTTGGAGGTCAAAAGTAGATTGGAGGAGAGTAGGAAGAAATAAAAGGAACATACTACTTAGAAAAGAAGAGAACATAATTTTTAAGTTAGAGACTTGGATTTATCCCATTTGTAGATTTTCAAATGGAAAGTCTAATAAAATCAAGTCGAATAAAATTATACCTCACATAAGTCTTATGAAATTATCAAGGAATGCACATGAAATCAAATTTTTAGATAGACTAGATATCTCTCCAATTTTTAAAATGTTAGACTTGTGTCCAAATGCAAAAAGAAAATAGAGGAGAAAGAGTCAATTATGGATTCTATGAGTCTTGATTGGAAATAACAAGTACCAATCAAGAAGGAAGAAATAAAAACCACTTTGGATAGGATAATTGGTAAGAAGATAAGAGGTAATAAAAACTATGAGTACTTGATAAAGTGTAAAAATAGAGTAGCCAAAGATGCAACATTGATGAATGCATTTAAGATTTCCAAGCATGGCACATTAGTTACATAACTCATAGGTTCATGAGTATGAGCTCATGAAAAATTTAATTACCCTCAATATCTAATACAAGATCATCCAAGATGTATGGGAAATCTTGCATCACCCAAAAATATCTTAGAATTTTTTTTACAAATTTTCAATAAGTGGCCTTTGGTTGCATTTTGGTCTCATAAATCACAATATTAAAATTGATTGCTCATGGAGGTCATAGGTCCTATTAGTCACATTTTTTGTTTGAAATATAAAGTTACATATTTACCATGGAAACATTACTATTTCCCTAAGTTAATAAGGGTAAAAATGGTCATAATTTTATCCAAGTCACAAGCGTAGTGGTGGCTACATTTCCTATGTCACTATACTTAATATTCTACACTATGTTATTCATAGCCTAAGTCTCTCAGTTCATAAGACCCATGATTATATATATTTCATCAATAAGCTATGGACCCAACATACTATCAATCAAAACACATAAGTCCAACATGTCTATGGGATAGTTCAAGGGATGATGACCTGACATGTGTGAAATTATTTCTCATGTTCATGAAGTCCACAAAATTATCAAAACTCATTCTCAACTTCAAAAAGTTTGTGAGTTTTTGAAAGGGACATATTTCATACTTGGAGGTGGATCAAAAAAGGGACAAGTGTTATGATAGAGTGGCTTAGACAAGGGATAGGGGTTGTGTTTAGAAGTGATCATAGAGGCCATAGTCTTGGTTTTCCACATATATTATCAATGCAAAAACATAGATTTTGTGACTCTGTAAAAATTTATAAATGGAAACAACATGTTTTCACATAGGGTCTACTTTGACGAACTGTGGAAGTTTATATGTTGTAATCTATAATTTCCAAAGATCCATATGGAACATACCTGTCATTTGGAAAATTTTGAGTCCAAGATATAATGAACATAGGATCATGCCATATGACATGATCACAACCTAATCATAATTATAGTTCAATTTAGTCACAATTAAAAAAATGTGACACTGAGGTCTTTGAACATGTATAACTTTTGCATGGTGACTCTAAATTTGGTATTTAAGATCTTAATTGAAAACTATAGAAGAAAAATTCAAGTTGGTTTTAGTCACAAAAAATATATTTCACATATGTGTTCACTTTTCACCCAAAAAATCATGAACAACCAAGAATAAAATGTAGAATGCCAAAAATAAAGGAAAAAGTATGGATCTCATGCAAAGCTTTAAGTAGATATTTAAAATGGGATAAAAGGAGGACTAGAGATCAAGAAGTGCATCCACATTGGAAACTATTGGGATAGTATTAGAGGATCAAGAGATTGATATGATCAAATAACAAAGGATATTTTTGTGAAGAAGTAGAGCTTAAGTCATACAAGTGTAATGAGACATTGATCTCAAATTTATCAATTGTGATCTAATATTCTCTCTTGTTCAATAAATAAAGTGTTGTCTCTATTTTATAGTTGTTTATGTGTATTTTGGTGTTGGGTGATCACTATTGAGGAGTGAGGAAGCCAATATTTTTTTCCCTTATACCTCCCACCTACACCAATTTTTAGGGTATTTTTATCCATGGTTTTGTTTAAAATAATGACATAATGTGCAAGAGCAAATGCTTTGATGAAAATAAAAGTGGTCTAGGATCCTATGAGGGATATTATACATACATAGGTTACATAATGGGGTTTATGCAGTGGTTGTGATTTGAAATATCCTCTTACAATGAGAAAAACAAAGTTGTGAATGTTTCTCTATAAAGCTAAGAGCTTTCTAAATTCTTTATCCCATCAGTTGTAATGCTTAAACGCCTCAATAGGATATTATTTCACTAAAACAAGCTGAATGAAAAAATAACCATGGAAATTTTAAATCTTACATAGCTTTTAGGTATTTATATCGATGTTTCTAGATCTTTATTCCATGTCTATACATTTATTTTTGTTGCAGTCTTAAATTTTTGAAGGGATTTATTGTCCTTGATTTACATAATAATTGATCAACAAGAGATATTATGTCTTCGCTAGGGAATCCCACCTCATTCATAAGGGCATACTTCAACACAAATTATTTACAAGGATTGATCTTTGAAACTCTAAAAAATATTAAGCATATCATGAGTTTGGAAGCATCTCATGACTTTGAACCTATAAAATAATAATAAGGGTTGGCTCCTTAAGGTAGGGTTTTTAAGCCTTCATTTTTATCATGGTTTGATTTGTATGTGGAAATTTAATACATATATCATCATTTCTAGTGAAATATACAAATTTCTAGGTTTGGAATCTAGATTTTTTTCTCACAAAATATTTCACTATTGATTAAGTTTTTTTATTTTATTTTATTTCTTCACCTTTCATAATAAATAGTGAATTTTTTTCCAACTATCATAAAAATAAAGATATCTTTTTAACTAAAATTATTGTTCATTGATGTGGGACTATATTTTATTTACTCTGTAAAAGGGGCTTTCTTGTAAATTTAGGTCTATAATTATTAGTATAAGCTTTTTCCCACTTTTATTTTTACCTACATTGTTGTTAGTTAGTTTTCTTAGGGTTGTTAAGGTCATTAGGGAAAACATACTTTATGTGTTTTCTAATAGTGAGTTGATTTTTTTTTATCTTTTTGGTGATCTAATTTCTCACTATACAATGTACCTCCTTTGTATTATTTAGCTAATCAGTTAATGAACCTTTGGATGTATTTGATGCAACTTGTGTTGTGGCAATATTTATTTCACCTAATATTAGGGTTTTTGTGTAATTTATGATGTTTAGAGATCTTGGAGTAATCTAACATGGTATTAGAGCTCCGATCTAACAATTATTTTGCCATTTCTAAAAATCCTTGAGTTATTTCTTACATGGATTTTATAGGCTTTCTTGATTTTTTAATTTTCATAGCTTTGGTGGGATTTTAATAAAATCCATGAAAAATATGTTCAAAGCATAAATATATAGTGTCATCAAATTCATAAGGTGCAAAAACCCTAGGATAGGCTATAAACATGACCTAGTCTCATGACAATCAATTTTGGCCATTTTAGAGGATTTCAAGTCTTTTTTAGTGATTTCATGCAAATATGTACATTTAGGGTCTCCAAATAAAAATCATTTTCTAGGTTTTTTATATATCCTTAGTGGGTCTTTGGTGTATTTTCCATAAGCATTTTAGATTTTGTATTTGTGAGCTTGGCATAAAATTCAACCTTGCATGCACAAATAAGAGTTTCAAGTCTTTATTGCACTTACATGAAGTTTAGGGTGATACCACACTCAAAACCCATGGAATTAGAGTTTGGATTTGAATCTAAAATCAAAACCCCTATCATGTGAGTTTGAATATACATCCATAGTTTGTAACCCTGACATTAGGACTTTTGACTACTCATGTAGCCCAAAACCTTGACATTGGGACTTATGACTACTCGAGCAGTCCAAACCCCTAATGTGTCAAGATTTTCAAATATACTCAGTCAAAAAACTTGACACTTATAAAACCCACCTCAACCCAAACATTTTCAAAACTCATTACAACCTTGAGATCATCATAACTCATCTAAACCTTGACACTATCAGAACTCATTGTAACCCTAAAACTATAGAAGGTCATTACAACCTCAATGAAAAAATATATTGTGGAAACTCTAAACATCTCTGAAACTTTTAAGAGACCTCCAAAACTTTTTTGATCGTCTATAGGATGTCAAATTAAACCCCATGAAGTGAGATACTATTCATTTGAAATATGGGTGTATTTTTTAGATGATGTCACTCCCACATAAATCACATCAATCAAAAGTGGGAGGGAGCCTAAAAAATAAGCCTTAGTCCCTTGTTCATATGGTGTGGTCACATGAATGGAATACCCATCTTAGCCCTTATCCTTAGTCATATGGAAATTAAGCCCTTGGTCACTTCTAACCCAAAGTGCTTAACTTTGGCTCCATGGAGGCATAAGTTTTTTTTTGAGGAAATTGATTCATAATTTTTTTCAAGATTTTATTCCAAGGGGCCTCAAGTTTTTTGAGGAAGTTGATTAAAAAAAAATTTCCACTATTTTTCACCCAATTGTGATCTTATATTTTCAAATGGCCATGAATTTTGATCGGTAATTTTTATTTGAGTGTTATCTTATCAAAATGTGCTTATTTTTTCATGCTCTACACATTGGTGAATTTTTTGGGCTCCCTTAAAACCAACTATTTTACCTATAGGATGCATTATTTACTAAGTCTGATGTCCCTCTAGTTCTTTCATCCTTATGCATAAATTATTCAAGGCATGCTCTCGACACTGTCTGATGTCTATACGAGCATGCTTATATATAAAAATTAAGTGGGATAAATATAATAGTTCTAATGGGGACTATGTGATGTTATGCCATTGACTCTGGTGATTCACATCACATGGCCTCTTCATAGATAGAGTTCATTTCATTAGAACTATGTGACATGTCCTCTATACAAATAGGTGATGACATATATAAAATGGTTCTTAGGAAAGGCTCTGTTAAAGTGAGTGGTGGAATGTTCAATAATGTTCTAAGAATTCCCTTACTTTTAACTAATCTCATATTAGTTTACCAGATCACTCACCTTGGTTTGGGCATGTGAGTTGATCTCACTCCAAATTTAGTGTATGTTATAGATCTATATAGTGACACTATATTGGTAGTGGGAATCATTTATCATCATACTTGACTATATAACTTCTCACACTTTGTTGCTATCTGTCCTTCATATTCTTCTTTAGACTCACCTAAACTTGATGACATTTATGACCATAAGCATACTTTTGATATTGATTACTCTTCTTATAATACAAATGACTACAATAGTAATGGGGACACACCTCTACCATCTCCTTGTCGCCTTCCAAATGTTGAGGAGTTATTCCATAATCAACCTATGACTAGTTTACTTTAAATATTATATGGAATGGGTATATTAATCCAAGACACATCAGACATCAGGGAGTTTATCCCATAGTTTTAGGGCATTCAACAGTCTTTCATTACCTCTAATCCTAATACACCATCATTGCATAGAGAAGATGGCAATCCTACCTTGCATGAGGAGAATAATTCCTTTTATAAGAATCATACCTTGTTTGAAGATTCATCAGGCACTTGGAAAACTCATTCACTATTCTAGGTTGATCCACTCTTCACTACATCTACTTATGATTTATTTTTAATCTGGGGAACTCTATTATAAGATACTAGATGGCTAAAGGCAGTTATAGACTCTAGTGGGAATTTTTATCCCACTTCTTTTCTTTTATCCCTTTTAGGGGAAGATTTTTATCCTATGGTTTTCTCTTTTTCTTTGCTTTATGGAAGTTAAATTATACTTGGATACCTCATCAGGCCTCTTCGTTGGGACCCAATTATTTTACCCACTTGAGACACACTTCATGGGGTATTAGTGTAGGATTTTTCTCACTTATATTTTGACCTATATAGTTCTTAGTCAGCTTTCTTAGGGTTGTTAAGGCCATTAATGGAAATATATTTTATGTGTTTTCTAATAGTGAGTTGATTTGTTACCTTTTGGTGACCTAACTTCTCACTATATAATGTACCTCTTTTATACTTTTTGGATAATTAGTTAATGAATTAGTTAATAAATATTTTGATGTATTCGATGCAACTTGTGTTGTGGAAATCTTGCTCTCACCTAGTACTAGGGTTTTCATGCAATCTATTACATTTAAATATCTTAGAGTAATCTAACAACAATAGTTTAAAATTGATGTTTTACATGGGGGTTGTGTGTATGAAAATTTCATGGTACATAATTAAATAACCCTTTATAATTTGGCTGAACAATTCATGACCATCATTTTAAATTCTATAGTTTTGTACATGTGTTTGAGCTTATTTTATATAATTTTTTGGGTGTTTTTTTCTTACCCTATAACAGGGATTTCTTGGAAATTATAGGTCTACAATAGTTGAATATATGTATAATATTTTTCAAGGTAATGGTGTCTAGTAGGTAGATTTGTTAGAGCCCCTTCCATTGACCTTTTCTACAAAATGATATGAGAATTAGATTGATTTTTTTGGTGGATGGTATTGGAATCATAATTGTATTATATTACATAAGAAGTCCTTTAGTATAGTCATTTGTCATAGACTAGGAGTATGCCAAAAAAAGTGAGCTAATTGGTTCAACAAAGTAGGTAAACATTGCATCTTTTTCACATGTATGTCTTATTTGTGTATAAAGTTTTTCTTCTTCTCCATATGTATGAATTCAATATTTTTCAAGGTAATAAAAACTATGATATATAGTGCCTACAAATCCATTTGTAAATAATGATTGCAGACTTTACCATTTAGTATTTTTGAATATGAAATGGAAATATTCAAATGGGTTGCATTAATTTTTATATTGATCTTATATTCTAAAAATAAAATAGTTCTTGCAAAAAAGAACATGCATAAATATATGAAATAATTATATTTATTTATATTCCTTAACCATTAGTTAGTCTAAAAACCTCTTAGACACCTTTCATATATAAAATTTATATTTATCTTCCATTACTATACTAAGAATTAAATATAGTATTTTCACTAAGATTTTAGTTCATTTTTAGATGCTCAAAATTGACTACCTTAAAATGCATCAAAGTTCTTATCCATAAAGGTGTGTTTATGAATATAACCTTATGTTTATATATTTTAATTTTGTAAAAAAAATGGTTTATATGGAGATTAAAATTTCCTTTAGATTTAGTGTACTTACGGATAGTTTAATTCATATACATTATTTTTTAAATTGATTAATTGATTAGTGATATTTATAAAAGAAGTTATATTCTATCTTTATGTGAATGATATTTTTTTTAATTCCTCTTTAAATTTGAGATAGTTTTAATGCTCAACCACATCATCTATAAATGTCGATATTTTTTGTTGGACTTATATTTTTGGATTATGCAGTGTAAAATTATTTCTTTTCTCAGGCACAAGGGTTATAATATTATGAATGTGGATTCCACAGATCAAAGTTTCCAATATTTTATTTCTTTAATCTTTTTTTATTTTTATTTTATATTTTTGGATAGTTGAATGGGATGTATGATCATGTTTATATAAATTGTATTAATGTTTATAATTGTAAGCAGTCGACTAAGGATTATAGGAGTTATGGTATAATTGGATTTATAAAGGGATAAATTCCCAATGGGAATAAAATCCTTTTCCATGGTTTATGTTATGAGCTCCACATTTTGTAAATTATTAGATGATACTAATAACCACTTTTGTATGTTGGTAAAATATAATACAATGAGATATACCTAGTGTTAACATATTTTAATTTTGTATGCTTATTATTTAGACATTAAGAAAATATTTGGAACCCCATAAAAATTTTATGAAAAAAAAAAAAGCATGCACCTTACAAACAAGGTCTTAAACTTTTTCTACATGTCTAATATTTTTGACTATTTTGTAAGCTAGATTCATTCTATGATCCATATAACAAATATAAATCATAAATGGGTAATGTGATGTTTGTAATATTATAATAAAACTATTTCAATGACTTTGCATTATATAATCCCCATCTACCCTAAAACATACTAGCTTTGTTTCAATATTAGAATTATCCATATCACCAATCTCCTTCAAAGTGCTCATTAGCAAAAGTTTCTAGCATTGGATTTTTTTGTTATCTTATGAAGATCAAGTAAATAAGGATGTCTCACATTATTATAAATAATATAAACATGCATATAAACCCAATAATTATTATCTATGATTTTAACCTCATCAATAGATAGTGACACAAATTAAGCATGCTTAATTTTCTCTTTGAAGTCTTATTTCTCAATCATAGCTAGGAATTTCATCCATTCCCAACTAGTTACTTCAAACTAATGAGAATTTTGATAGTGTATGACAATAAGAAAAGAGAGCATGTTCTTATATTCTATAAAATCAATTATAAGATAAGTTATTTTAAGAGTGTGAAAAGACAAAAATGTGTTTTAACTCTAAGGTAGTTTTAAATGATCTTATCAAATTGAGTTGTAATTATCCCTCAATTGTCAACAAGTATTATTTGATTTCTCATGTAATCATCATATGATTTTTCATACCTCATATGTAAAAACTCATCCACATTTTTACATTGGGAAACATTCATCTCAGTTCCATCTATAGTTTTATTTTTTAAAATATTTCCTACATGCTTCTCAATTTTATCCAATTTTAGTTACATTGATTTATTTGTGCCAAATTTAAAAATAAAAATTATGCACTTGCATTCCTTTGCAAGTCAATTTTTATTTTTAATTTTAATTTTAATAGATTCAATTAATGGATATTTTCCCACCCACTTTAGCTTGAAAATTCTTATCAATTCTTACCAATTCAATTCCACCATTCAATGAGATAGAATTCAACCTCTTAAAATTAATATTGAATTCAAATCCTTCCAATAATGTAAAATCAAGTTCTCTCAATGGGGTGTATTTAAGTGGAGGAATTTCATTATCATCACCATTGACAATTTTATTCATTAAATTAGCATTGAATTCATTATGAGTTTCATTTTGATTGTTTTCAAAAATCTTAAATAGTGGTGGAGACAAAGAGCTAATAAATATGTATTGTCAAAATAAGATGAAATACTTTATCTCTTATAATGTGTTTCAATTTCTCGCTTTTCAAATGTTTCCCCAATACCTACCATTTTCTTGTAAGGAAATTTTTAGGTTATTATTAGAATTGAATTAGTGACCAATAAAATAAAGCATTGCATTATTATAAAATGGAAAAGCATTGTGTACAATTTAAAGTATTGTAGGGCCTAAAAAATCATCAAAATCCTAGAAAATCAACACAAATCTAAAAAAGCATTGATAAGCTTTAAAATGTGTTTCATGATTTAACAAGCATCACAAGAATTAATAAGCATTATATGCATTAACAAGAATTACAATCCTTAACAAGGCATCATAGGCCTAAATAATCATTACATTTGTGGAAAAACACCAAACTTTTAGAAATTCATAACGATGTTGGAAAAACATCACAATGTTGGAATATGATTATGATGATGGGAACTCATAGTGATGTTATAAAATCATCACACACCTATAAAATCATCACACTCTCAAAAAAACATTGCAAGATATGAAAATGTTAGATATTTGTTATATACTTTGTATGTTTTACACCCCTTCGATGTCGTTATTATCTTTTACTGATAAAAATAATATAGGTGGTGTTATGAATCATAGTAATATGGGGAAAAATTATGATTTATTTACTTGGCCCATGGTTCTAGTATCCGTAGAATTGTAAGACTGCTTAGGTAGTTAACTATCAATGTGCATATATATACTCACACATGCAATAGGGGTAAATAAGAACTAATAAAGGCATTATTATATTATGAGATGAATAAGTTAATACAATAGTAAATGAGGTTATTATTTTGGGTTTCTTCTCGTAAGGGTCTCTTAGGTGAATATTATTTATTGTGTACTAATGTGTGTGTAAAATTTCTTGGGTCAATTTAAGCTTAAATATCCTATTAGTATCACTTCTATTATATTAGTTTATCATTCATATTCTATTAATTCGGTATCAAATATAAGTTTCAAATTTATGTGAAGAGTTAGGTTTTAATATACTATGATAAAATATTTTACAAATGGGAGATCTATGCATGGGAATTTTTGTGTGAAGGAGAATGATGGAAAACACAAGGATAGAGATTGAAAAATTCAATGGTCAACATTTTGAGTTGTGGAAGGTCAATATGGAATATATTCTTATGGAAAAATATTAGTAGTTGTTGTATTTAGAGTGCAACCTACATGTATAAAAGTAGAAGATTTATAAAATATCAATAGAAAGGAGAATAACTCAATCAAACAATGCCTATTAGATTTTATTTTTATAAATGTGTGAATGGATAAAAATTATAAGTAAATATGGGAGAAGTTGGGGAATTTATATCAAATAAAGTCTCTAGCAAACAAATTATTGATCTAAAATAAGTTTTATTCTTAGTTTGATAACTATAAATAGGCATGTGAGACATAACAATTATTGATCATTATCAACATATGAAACACATCATAGTACAACATAGAAAGTAATTATAAATAGCCAACCATTGCTAATACAATACACAACCACTGTTGTCAATCCATAATAAATAGGTAATTATAAATCTTCATGATAATGTTTTAAATAATAAATAAAATATAATACAATGTACATAAATAAGATACATGGCTCCTTGAAGCATGAGTTCCTTAGACTCTCCAATATCTATGGCAATCTCAAGTGTCATCTCAAAATTAGTACTATTGTGGGGAGGGAGAGTATCATTCGAGTGATTTTTCAAACCAACCATAAACTAATGATCCCCCATACTAATCCCATTAGGGAATGGTCTTCCCTTCATGGATGAGTAGATAGTGATGGCATGGGAATCTAAAGAGACAAGAAAGTACCCATGTGCTATATGATTTCGAAAAATAAACATATAGTGTATCATATAAAACCCATCCTATTGTAATATATTGCACAAACTATAAAACATACTCATGAAATGATAATGTCTCACTCAATAGACTTTGGCCAAAGTTTTGATAATAATAAATAATAGTGATCTATAGATCAATCAAATTCATACACACCACTTGATCGGATTGCCTTCATCTGGCATTATGATGCTAGTAAGCCAGTGAAGTCCATCTTCTTCTTACTCAGTATTAGAAATACAAGATTGGTCAAACATAATTTAACCACAAGATTGATACAATTTACATCTTGATATCTATCATATCACATAACATTCCAAACATAAGAATAATCAAAACATACATTTATTTCATCAAACGTATGAATGAATCTTACATTATTATCTATCCAATACTAGAAATAATGACTATAGTTTATACCATCTGAGTAAAATACATATTTAACTATATATTATAACTACCATAATTAGTTTCCAAACATACTACACCCTATGATAACCCATAATACCATAATCTAGTATTCTAAGACATAACTACTAGTTTTCCATAATCAGTCATATAAATTAATCTTAAATACATGGAAATATAAGCTTCTATTCAAATAACTAGATGTAACAAATCAAGTCACAATTTCCATAAAACACATAATATTATATCCTAGCATTAGTTACACACTCAAAGATTTTATGTATGCATACATAAAGTCCTATTAACTATCATAAAACTTGTTATTCATAGTAATAACCAGCACGCATACATTTAATCAGTCAAACATAGGTGTGAGTCTAGACATAACAATTACATTATGTACCATCCAAGTATATTTATAATGTATTACTCTATGACATCCCATATTATCATAATTTATTTTTTATGTACACAACAACATAATTAAAAATAACCAATCCTAAAATTTTAATAGACAAATGACCCATCATCATATGTAATAATCTAGCAAGTAGGGTTTTATACGAACCAAGTATACCTTATGATTAAATTGCATACTAATAAAACTTATTGTCACACATCACGATGCACTATTATATGCTATGTATGTCTAAACACTTGTTTATATTAACACTCTCATAATATGTACTGCAAATCAGTTTTCAATACTATCTAAATATATATAAACTAATAGTCAGTCATACTATTTGCAAAAAAATAGAGAACTGATAAACCAATTATAATATTTTGATTTAAACATCTCATTCCATTTCTCAGAGACTATTTTATTGTGGTTATAGTTTTGATCCCCCAGATAATTTAAGATCCAATATAACCACCCATTTAGCTACAAACTTTATATATATATATATATATATATATATATATATATATATATATATATATATATATATATATATATATATATATATTCCTATGGTTTCTTAAGTTCATGTAGGAATATGTTTCCATAACATAGACTATATAAATACTATATCAATGGTCAATTATATATATATATATATATATATATATATATTCCTATGGTTTCTTAAGTTCATGTAGGAATATGTTTCCATAACATAGACTATATAAATACTATATCAATGGTCAATTTTATATATATATATATATATATATATATTCCTATGGTTTCTTAAGTTCATGTAGGAATATGTTTCCATAACATAGACTATATAAATACTATATCAATGGTCAATTATATTTCTAAATCAATAACTCAATCATTATACTTTCCTATTCACAAGATACATCAATGATCTTTATAATTGATACTCATGTGACTATGTACCAACTAATTATGTTGATTATGCTCCTAATCATTAATTGAACTGATTATATATTTAAACATGGGTTAAAATCATTTTAAGGTGATATATTTTAACTAATAATTGTAATTAAATGCATTGATTCCAAGGAATGAATCCATTTAGAATGAGGCCAAGCCAATGCCTATATCTATCCCCTTCCAAATAACCTTTGTGTCTTTGCACTTGCCATATATACTATGATAGGAACACCATATATATCACAATTAATAAAAATATAACCTATAATCATAGATATAACTAATCATCAAACTATGCATCCCACGCATAAAATAATTATATAATTTTTTTAAAAGCATGATGTTATAACATAATACAGGTCATTCATTTTGTTATAATTTAATAACATGCAAAATATCACAATATGTAGCAAAATATCAATACCTTAACATGACAAAACAAATAATATGAAAATGCCTTGAGTCTTAAGTGTACAAATAAAAATGAATAATATTTTCCCAGGTCATGTTTTTTCCATGGATAGCACATGGTTTTATCATCATATATTTTCTACATCAAAATGATTCCCTCTCTCTTTTACATTTGTTTTGACATTAAATACTTATATTTATAAATATACTAATCACCAAGGGCTATGTACCTTGGGTAAATAGATGGAATGGTCACCATGTTTCGATTATAGGAGTTATATGCAACAATTTTCCCTCCACTTTATTTTTCCAATTCCAACAATTCTCTCAATAAGCTAAGATAGCTACATATACAATTTAAGTAGATCAAATCCATATATCAAAAAATGTATTTAGGTATTAAATCGCTAAAATTACTAGGCCATTGTAGTTTGTAACACTTATGAATAATATATTTAGATTATTGTACCACAAAATTAGGGCAATCCTTCTACTATCAATTCTAATCTATTAACATTATCTAGTTGGTGGCCACCATGCAATGTGGGGGGGGGGAGGGGGGGTTTCTTATTATATATGTATACCAGTCACTATCTTAATGAAATAAATCACTATATTTTGAAACAAAAGATGTTGCCTTCACAAAATGAGTTAATGCCTAACATAATACTCATTATTATTATATATAATATTTGTAATGTTGCTTAGATTATATTAATTAATTTTATATTTAGCTTGCTATAATATATGAGTCGTTCTATGATGCCAGGTTACTCTAAATCATTACACACAGTTCACTAAATATATATTGAATATTGAATATACACATTTCTTTAAAATAGTGGATATATATATATATATATATATATATATATATATATATATATATATATAGATATCATATATTCAATAATTCCATATACCCATATTGCTCCTTTATATGAGCCATTATAGTAAACTAGTATGCTAAATATATATTCCTATTTAATGGTATATATTGAAAATGGCATAAGGTGAATAGATTTCAGAGTTAAGTAAGGCACTAAACATTAAAATATTTCTATAAACTTTCATGAAGGATAAATTCAAAGGAATATATATGATTTGATATATATAGACGCCTTATTATAGATTGAGGTTGTCATTTACATATATCAATAAAATAAGGTCACAATTTACTTATCTTAATGGATATCATATTAATAAGGCATGATCTCAAAGCTAACGGTATGATCAGGAAGTATATGTATTAATGTAAATCAATGCTTACTCAGATAAAGGAAGTCGTTAGTTTTACTAATATAAATATAGGTTTACTGCATACACACAATTATAAATCACTTTAGTTACCTAAATGAATCACTGTAGATGTATATTCATAATATACTCACATACAACAAGATATATATATATATATATATATATATATATATATATATACATATATGTATGTATGTATGTATGTATATATATGTGTGTGTGTATATGTATATATGTATATATATGTTTGTATATATATATATACATATATATATATATATACATATATATATGTATAGATATATGTATATATACATATACATATATATATATATATATGTATATATATATGTATGTATGTATATATGTATGTATGTATGTATGTATGTATGTATATATATATGTATGTATATATATATATATATATATATATATATATATATATATATATATATATATGCATTTAATTGTATAGATATATATCGATATATTTGCATATAAACATATTTACACAAGAGATACATCCACATATAGTTCACATAATTTAAATGCAATGCCTACCTGACAAGTGCTATGTTGGTCATTTTTTTACCTTACTTCTCTGATCTTTGTTATCTTTTGTACTACCTCCCTTAGAGTTACCCTTGTCTTCTTCCTCTCCTCCTCTATAGGAATTTTTTCCTCCTTTTTCTCTCCTTGGCTATCTCCATAAATATTCTTTCTTATTCCCTTTTATGAGGAAAGCATAGCTTTTTTTTTAAAGTTTTTTCCTCTTTGTTTTTTGTTTTTCTTTGTTTTTATTAATATTTTATGTATTTATTTCTTTTTAGTTTTCATTTCCTTTTTTCTTATTTATAAACTTTCTTATTTTCTAATTACTATTTTATTCCCTATTTTTTATTATAATCTAACTACAAATTAAAATAAGATTACTTTATTTATCACTAACCCTAACATATTTTTATTAGTACCCCAAACTAATACATGAAAAAATTATTATATTCTTTTGATCTAAAATGATAAACTAGACATTAAATAAACCAAACACAAACATACTCAAACTACAACATTAACCCATTTTCCCTATGCATAATATCCACCATGTAGTCATACATGCAAATCACACAAGATAAAATACAAATAACCATTTAAAATATGTTAACAAACTATGTGTAGAAAACTATCTATTTACAAGTACTAATAATCACATGTGCAAACCTTTTTATCATGCATCTAACATATGCTAGCTAGTGTGGTGTGTGTAGAGTTCTAACCAATTTCTCTATTGTCCTTAGATATTTTGATCTACGTCACCCTCTTCGATGATGCTCTCCCTCCATCACACTCTGAGGGATGAGTTCTCCTATGTTAACCTCAAAACAAGAACTTAGTTAGACCATATCAGTCATGATATACATACATCATAAAATATAACTAAAATAACTCACCATGTTCATAATGTAAACATACACACTCCAACTAGCTCATATTAATGTAAACATGTAACCTAAGCAATATCCTACTACCCCATAATAGTATATATCTCAAACTTACTCAAAATAGCCAAATCTAGATTTATCAACTATAAATATCCATAAATAATAAAATAGTATGCTTATTGAGGAATCCAGATGTAACAAAAATTAATATGGATGAATAATAAAATTGTATCACTTTTCTTTGTTCTTTTCTTGAATCTTAGGATAATTAAGTTATGGCAATAACTAGTACTACATCAAAATTAAAATTTGAAGACACAGTAAGATCCTTATTATCAAAATAAATGAGGAAAATTTTTGATAATGATTAATAAATAAGGGATGCTTTGACTGTGATAGGTTATTCATAAGAGAGAAATAAAAAGAGTTATGAATAATTAAAGTCTCTAGGTAGATTTAAGAGTACAACAAAAGATAAGAGGAAATGTTGTAACTATGGTCAAATAGGGGATTTCAAGAAATATTACATATCTAGAAAGGTTGAAAAGGTAAGTCATTTAATGATTCCTAGTTTATAGAAAATAAGACCCACAGTGAAGACTTAAGGGATCTATTCCTAGTAGCATCAAGCTCACATGCTTGGTTGATTAACTTGGGTGCCTCTTTTAATATGACTCACCATAGGGAGTGGTTTTTTTAATATGAAAAAATTAATGAAGGTGATATCTTTTTGGGATAAAACTATAAATTCAAGGTTGTCAATTGATTAAGAATCAAGCTGATGTTCAAATATGGAAGGGTTAAAAACCTCCCCAATATTTTACACATTCTAGATTTTGATATAAATCTAATTATTATAAGTAAGATGAATGATGTGGGTGTGAAAGTGATATTTATCAAGGAAAACTAAAAGACAATTTATGGATCCATTGTGTTAGAAAAAGGAGTCTACACTAGAACATTATTCAAGATTGAGGTAAGCACTATTAGTAATGGTTGTAATAGCTTATTTTTTTCTAGGATAGAAATGGACCAGATCCAACTCTTATGCTACTCGGAAAAAACAATGCTTTGGCATCAGAGGATGGGTCATATTGGAGAGAAATAGGCCTTGGAAAATTATAAACTAAAGGTATGGTTGAAGGTTTTCTCATTTTCTATTATATTTTGATTTGTGTGAACATTGTGTATATGGGAAGAAAAATTGAGTAAAGTTTCCCTGTAGTGATACTAGAAAAATGGTATTTTATATCTAATACATGCAGATGTGTTTGGACCCATAAAAGTTGCATATCTTAAAAATTAACTGTATTATGTGTATTTCATATATGACTACTCTATAAAAACATGAGTTTATTGTATTAAGCATAAATATGAGGTTTTTAAGAACTTGATGGAGTTTAAGATTTTTCTTGAAACCCAAATAGAAAAGAATATTAAGGTCTTAATAAGTGATAATGGTGGAGAATATTGTTCTAATGATTTCAAGCAATTTTGTAAGGACCATCGAATAGAAAGGAAATATATGACTCTATATACACCACAACAAAATGGATTTATAAAAATAATCATAAGACTCAGATGGTTAATGTGACAATTATGCTAAGTGTTTTAGGTTTAAAAGGTAATTTAGAGATAATTATTTATGACTAATTTTTACTTCAATAATAGATCTCCCACATCAACCCTTGTTGATAAAATACATAGGAAGCATGAACTGGTAAGAAACTTTCTCTAAAATATTTAATGGTTTTTTATTTTGATTCTTATATGTATATTCAAAAATAAAAATAACTACATTGGAAAACAATTATGTAAAGTATATATTTATTGGATATAGTAATGATGTAAAATAATATAATATTTGAAACCTAAAAAAAATTAGATTGTTTACCATCAAAATGTTATATTTATAAAGGTTAAGGGGGTTAAAAAATAGAAAGGACAACCAAAGGATGAATATGAATAGTTTCATGCTGAACTAGAAGAGGGAAAATCTATATGTGAATTTCAAGCATTTATAAAGGACAAACTAGAAAGGGATTTGCAAGAGGAAGATTTAATTGAAGCAAAAGAAGAACCAGAAGAAGTTGAATTAGAAACTCTAAGTTTGAGAAGATAAAATCAAGTGATAACAATACTAAAAACATATAGTCCTCTTGATTTGCATCCAGTCTTTTTTTAAATCAATTCTATCAATTATTTATGACGACCCCAAGACTAAAAAAGAGGTGTATACACATAATATTTTCAAACTTTTATCAAATACTAACACTTTGCATCTTACAGGAACCCATCAAGACTCAATCTCTCTTAGTACATACCCTAAGGGGTGCATCAAGAAAGGGGTGGTCAAACCATTGGTGATTTACAGGATTGTTGTCCCTTATTTACACTTATTACTAATCTAACTAAATCTTAAAAATGATTCCCTAAGCTATTAATCCTCTTTTTTATACTGCTCCAATCTTTTCCCACTTTTCATCCCTCTTTTCCTCACCTTAAACCCATTTTGATAGTTGACTATACTAGGTCAACTAGGTTGACCTTGTATATTTTTAGGTTAAATTCATTTAGGGTTTAGGTTGGCTCTTGGCTGACCTAGTGAATTTTTATCCATAATTGTACCATGTCGACTGGGTCAACCCTATCAACCAAAATTTTTGGAAGGGTTTAGGTTAAATCCACCTATATATACAAGATCATTTCCATCATTATTTATAGATGAACAAGAGTTATTATTCACTTATACTTCTTTACAATATGTTCTTCCACCATTCTACTTGAGGAGTCTTAGCTTAGGGCTTATACTTGGAGAATATAGTCTTGTGGAGAAGTTTTGGATTTTTTGGTCTTTATTAATGATCCTTAAAAATAACAACCTCTTGTGAAGCTCCTTTGGCCAAGGGAGAGATTGAGTCTCGATGGGTTTGTCATTCAGGTAAGTATTATCTAACTTTGCTCCTCTATTTAGTAGATAGAAATTACATAAGTATTGGCTTCAAATAATATTACTCTTATTATTTAATGTATTAGTGTCTTACACATACATAGCTTAATTGAGATTCTCCTATGCATGTTTTGTTTGTTTACTAACCCCCACTTTGTGCCACAAGCTTTGGTGAGCACTAA
Source organism: Torreya grandis (assembly GCA_037957365.1). Lineage (NCBI taxonomy): Eukaryota > Viridiplantae > Streptophyta > Pinopsida > Cupressales > Taxaceae > Torreya > Torreya grandis. Next base: position 482,389 of record JARHVA010002877.1, on the reverse strand, counting down.
ATTAGATTTTACTTATTATTAGTTTAGTGAGATACTTAAAACATAGGAATCTCTTAAGGTTATTTCATGATTGTGCTTTATTGGAGGCTTTATAACCCTCCCTAGCATAGTGTTTGTGGTAAGAGATGTTGGGGATCAACCGACAATGTTGATTACAATATGAAAGCAATAAATGTGAAATTAAACCTGAAAGATAAGTAACTAGAATCAGATAATAGAAAACAATAAGAGATACAAGAAACCACCCTGAAAACTTGTATTAAACTCTTTACAGAAGGAATACAATTGAATAAACTTCTTTTCTTCCACACCTCTCTCAGATGTACAGATCTCTCTCTAGATCTCTTTCCCTCAAGAGCTCTCTCTCTCAATTACAATCAACTCCAACAACCTGGAATGATTCACATATACAATTCTTGTACTGTTCAACACTACACATACAATAAGTTATGAAGATCTATCCTATTATATAATAATTAGGAAACATGAGCATACAACTACAGCCATTAGATGCACCTCCTAATCAAGGGCTCTAAATAGTCTTACTAATAATAGAGATGCAGACTTAAGACTAACACTTAATCCTAACATGCAAACACTCTATTCTATCCACAGAAATAGCTTTTTGGACACATAGGTAACTGATGTCAGTACCTACCTATTTGCTTGTGACCGATGTCGGCTAATACATGACTGATGTTGGTATCTCCTAGTCTGCCCCTGACTGACGCCAGTGACTGTGTAAACCTGCAACTTTGCAATCTACTCACTTGGTGAAGCTTTTAGCTCCACACCTCAACAATCTCTCACTTGGAGATAAACAGCTGCACCAGTACTTGTACAACATCTTCTAGCTCTTCTATCTTCAACTCAATCATGAAGACCAACAGAAGTTAAATGAAGATTCAACTTCTCCTTTTTACCAGCTTGGTTAACATATTAGTAGGGTTCTTATTTGTATGGATCTTCTCCAGCTTCAACTCACCATCCTCCAATACCTGTCTAATAAAGTGGTACCTAAGCTGTATACGCTTGGTTCTTTAGTGAAAGGCTAAATTCTTAGCCAAATGAATTGCACTCTGACTATCACTGTATAATCTACAACTCTCTTGCTCCTTTCCTAGCTCTTCCATGAACCATTTCATCCATATCATCTCTTTGCTAGCCTCTATGACTGCAATATATTTTGCTTCTGTAGTTGACAAGGCAACAACCTTCTACAACTTTGATATCTAGCTAATCGCCGTTCCACCAACAGTGAAAACATATCCTATGGTGCTCCTTCTACCATCCAAATCACCTACCATATTTGAATCTACATAACCATGTAGAGAAGTATCTGAACCTCCATACCACAAATGCCTACTGCTGGTTCCTCTCAGATATCTAAGGATCCACTAAACTGCTTTCCAGTGTTTCTTTCCTAGATTGGCCATATACTTACAACTCATACTGCTTGGGCAATATCCAGTCTAGTACAAACCATTGCATACATTAAACTCCCTACTATGGAAGCATATGTAAATTTACTCATGTACTCTACCTCATCATGTGAAATAGGACATTGTTCTTTACTAAATTTGAAATGTCTAGCCAAAGGTATGCTTACCAATTTTGCATCCTGCATATTGAACCGTTTCAACACCTTGTTCACATAATCCTCTTGAGACAAAATCAACCTGTGATTTTTCTTGTCTCTCTTAATACTCATGCCAAGGATTTTCTTTGATGCTCCCAAATCCTTCATGGAAAATGTGTGAGCTAATTTCACCTTAAGCTTAGAGATATCCGACATGTGTGATCCTACAACCAGCATATCATCTACATACAACAACAGAATAATATATCTACCATTATTTAATCTCTTAAAATACACACAATGGTCAGATTGACACCTATTGTATCCATGCTCAGTTATAAACCTATCAAATCTTAGATACCATTGTCTAGGAGCTTGCTTGAGGCCATACAAGCTTTTCTTCAATCTGCACACTAACTTCTCCTTACCTTTGACCTCAAATCCTTCCAGCTGATCCATATATATTTCTTCATCCAAATCTCCATGAAGAAACACTGTATTAACATCAAGCTACTCAAGATACAAATCCTCAATAGCAACTAAAGACAGTACAGTCCATATAGAAGTCATTTTAACAACAGGAGAAAAAATCTCACCAAAATCAATACCTGGCTTTTGTGCAAATCCTTTCACTACCAACCTGGCCTTATATCTCATCTGTCCATTCTCACCTTCCTTCAATCTGTAGGTCCATCTGTTCTTCAATGTCTTCTTTCCTACTGGCAACTCAACCAAATCCCACGTTTGGTTCTCTTTCAAGGACTCCATTTCCTCAACCATACCATGCTCCCACTGATTCTTGGATTCTACCTGTATTTCTTCTTCAAAACTCTCTGGTTCTTCACCATCAATAAGCAATAAATAGAATAATGAAGGGGAATATCGAATTGGAGGTTTACTTACCCTTTTTGACCTCCTGATGGGCATCTGAGACTCATTCACAACATGTTGTCCGCCTAAATTCTTTGACAGTGATCGACCTCGGTCACCTCCAGGCCTATAACTGGCTGACGTCGGTTCTTCCTGATCGACATCAGCTCCTTCCTGGCTGACATTGGTCACTGTCTGACCGACATCAGTTTCTGTTCTACCGACATTTTTTCCTACCTAGCTGATGTTGGTCTCTATGTTTTCCTGTCTGTGATTAATTCTTCCCATGAGCTCATTTTGGACCGTCACCTCATCCAATTCTTCATTGCTCTACCCAGATTGATTCAACTTCCTTAGCTGATCACTATACATCACTTTTTCATTGAAAACAACATCATAGCTCCTAATTATCTTGTTAGTTCCTAGATTCCAAAACCTGAATCTAAACTCATCAGAGCCATAGCCAATAAATGTGCACCTCATAGACTTAGCATCAAGCTTCTTTCTATTTTCCTTATCAATGTGCACAAAGGCTTCACAACCAAAAACTTTGAGAAATGAGAGATCTACCTTTTTACCTGTCCATGCCTCTTCTAGAATCCCACCATCCAGAGCTATAGAGGGTCCTCTGTTAATCAGGTACATTGTAGTATCAACAGCTTCTACCCAAAACTCTAAGGGCAAACCAGCATGCAATCTCATACATCTTACACGCTCCATTATTGTTTTGTTCATCCTTTCAACAACTCCATTTTGCTGAGGTGTCCTTGGAACCATCTTTTGCCTGTAGATTCCATGCATATAACAATACCAATTAAACTTGTAGCTGTAGAACTCACCACCAATCTCAGATCTCAGGCACTTCAATCTTCTACCTATTTCATTCTCAACCATAGCTTTCCAAATCTTAAAAGTCTCAAATACATCAGATTTCTTCTTAATACAATAGACCCATACCTTTCTTGTAGAATCATCTATGAATGAAACATAGTACTGTGATCCTCCAATAGAAGCAACCTGAGTTGGTCCCCACACATCTGTGTGAACAAGCTGCAACTTGTGCTTCTTCTTTGTTGATCCAGTCTTGAGAAAACTCACTCTCTTCTGTTTCCCAAAAACACAGTGCTCACAAAAATTCAAATCTATGCTTTTCAAATCTAAAAGCTTACCTTTTGACTTAAGAATGGACATTCCCTTCTCACTCATGTGGCCAAGCCTTGAGTGCCATAACTTTGCATCCACATCTGAAGTAGATAATACAGAAAGAGAATTATTAGTAACACAATTACATAAATAGAGAGTACCTACTCTCTTACCTCTGGCCATTACAAGTGCACCCTTGGTCACCTTCCAAGATTCAGCTGTGAGAGTTACTGTACAACCCTCATCCCCTAACTTTCTTGTAGAAATCAAATTCCTCTTCAAGCTAGGAACATGCATCACATCTCTCAACACCCATGTGTTGCCATTCTGCATTTTCAGCTACACTTTTCCTTTGCCAATAATTTTGCAAGGATCATTATCCCCTAAATATACTATTCCAAAATCTCCATGGACATAGTCACTAAAATATTCTCTATTAGGGGTTGCATGGAAAGAGGCACCAAAATCTAACACCCAAGATTCTATATTATTATGCAAAGAGAATATTAAAGCATCTTTTGCAATACCTGAAACCTTTGCTTCTTCTTTTCCTTCATGTTGATTGTCCTCCTTAGGCTTTGACCAGCAATCTTTGCTTATGTGCCCTATCTTTCCACAATTCTAGCATTGTGGCTTCCTGCCATTTCTAAATTTGGATCTACCTCTCACCTTTGACTTAGACCTTGATCTCCCTTTCTTGCTCTTCTCTTTTTGCCTTCCCCTGCTCTCAAAACTTAAAGCATTCCTTGATGTTTCCTCTGTGCTTTTCCTGTGAATTTCTTCATTCAAGATTACACTAACAACATCCTCTACTTTTAAAATATTTGAAGCAGATGTAGTATTACTAACTGCCATTACCAAGCTATGCCAGCTTTCAAGCAAAGAACATAATATTAAAAGAGCTTTAATTTCATCATCAAACACTATTTTGACTGAACTTAATTGATTTACAATTCCATGGAAATCATTTAGATGATTAGATATAGATCCACCTTCCTGCATTCACAAATTAAATAACTGCTTCATAAGATATACCTTATTAGAAGCTGAAGGTTTTTCATATAAATTTGCTAAAGTAGTCATCAACTCTACCGTTGTCTTTGCCTGTGATAAATTAGATATCATAGTAGATGCCAGACTCAATCTTATAGATCCTAGAGCCTTTCTATCAAGAACTTCCCATTCTTCATCATCCATATCTATGGGCTTCTTTGCAATCCCACCTAACGGTAAGTATAGATCTTTCTGATACAGATAGTCCTCTATCTGCATTCTCTAATGTTGATAATTCTTGCCATTAAACTTCTCCATTCTTAGTTTACTTTCTTCTACCATTGCTTCTCCCACTCAAATAGAAATCTCTGCAGAAACCCCTATGAGTACCCTATAATCAATACACACTAACCAGATCTGAAACACCTGTTAGTCAACTTGAGCTTTGATACCACTTGTTGGGGATCAACCAACAATGTTGATTACAATATGAAAGTAATAAATGCAAAATTAAACCAGAAAGATAAGTAACTAGAATCAAATAATAGCAAACAATAAGAGATATAAGAAACCACCCTAAAAACTTGTATTAAACTCTTTACAGAAGGAATACAATTGAAGAAACTTATTTTCTTCCACACCTCTCTTAGATGTATAGATCTCTCTCTAGATCTCTTTCCCTCAAGAGCTCTCTCTCTCAATTACAATCAACTCCAACAACCTGGAATGATTCACATATACAATTCTTGTACTGTTCAACACTACTCATACAATAAGCTATGAAGATCTATCCTATTATATAATAATTAGGAAACATGAGCATACAACTATAGCCATTAGATGCACCTCCTAATCAAGGGCTCTAAACAATCTTACTAATAATAGAGATGCAGACTTAAGACTAACACTTAATCCTAACATGTAAACACTCTGTTCTGTCCACGAAAATAGCTTTCTAGATGCACAGGTAACCGACGTTAGTTCCTACCTGTTTGCTTGTGACTGACATCGGCCGATACATGACTGACGTCGGCATCTCCTGGTCTGCTCCTGACTGACATTGGTCGCTCCTGACCGACGCCGGTGACTGTGTAAACTTGAAACTTTGCAATCCACTCACTTGGTGAAGCTTTTAGCTCCACACCTCAACAAGAGATCCCCTAATGAGGTCTAGCAGATCCCCATATTGGTCATGTTTCTAATTATCTAATGTATCCCCAATTAGAAGTATATGGTATAATCTACTTCTCTGAGTTAGGATTAAATTATAGACATTATGCATTTTTGATTGCATACATTTTGATGAACCTGATGTGAATCTAACCTTTGCAAGTTTTATCTCATATTTTTTATTATTTTATCATTTTATTTCTCTATATTTGTGATATCGGGTTGATAGTGTTAATATAGATCTAACTTTTGTGGTCAAATTTAATACACAATCACATCAATATAACGTTATTTTATTTATGCAAGTTTTTCATTAGGTATAAGATAATAGGTTGAATCTATCAACATAGTACACTTTTAGACTTCTATATCAAGTCACTAGGCCAACTCTATTGACATAGTACACTTTCAAACATCTAGATTAGGCTACTAAGTTGACTCTATTGACATAATACACTTTCAGACTTCTAGATCAGGATACTAGGTCAACCTTGTTGACATAATGCACTTTCAAACTTCCAAAAAACATACTAGGTCAACCCTATCAACATAGTACATTTTTATAGGTTTCAACAAATAGGGAACTACAAAGCAAGGTTGACCCAATTGACCTAGTTGGCATAATTTCTAAGTATAAATCAGGGTACTTCAACAACAATCTCATTTTAATTTGTACCCTCAAAACCACCAAGGTTCTTATTTATCTTTATCTATTATTTATGCTATTCATTATAGTTTTTAGTCTTTAAAACTACCCATGTATAGTAAACTAGGTTGACCCTGTCGATGTAGTTCTGTATTCTATCTTCTATCTAGAAAACTAGGTTGACACTATCAATTTAGTTATTTTTTACACCTTTTCTTCTATAGTACAATAGCAACATTTTTGACTCTATTCTATAATCTCAGCATAAACCATCATCTAAAACAACACAATACTATGTTTCAAAGCTATAATTAACACTTATATGCTAGTAATTAGCTCACACTTTAATTTCTTATTACTTGCATGCTTAGAATAGATAACATAGTCTAATTAAGTGGTTTTTAAATATACCATTTAGTTGCACTATTTTCTCTTTTATGCACACACTATAAAATCATAAAATCTTATAACACATTATAATAATTGTCTACCCAAGGCCTACCTACTTGGATTTCATCACCAAGGGGGAAGCCAACTTAGTTTTTTGGCCAAGTATAAACATGTAGTTAATGGTATATATTGGTTAATCACCTAATACCCTTATCATTGTAGTGTTTGAAGTAAGGGGTTAGGTCCCAATACCAAGCCAGTACCATTGCCAATATAGATCCCTTTTAGCCTAAATATCCTAAAACCATCCTTAGATTGATTTCTAGTTCCTTGCTTCCATCCAACTTCCTATCACATCTAAAATATACTCTAATAATCTAACAAAATTCAAGATGACCACTTAGTTAGCATTTACTTTCTAAGTTGACTACTTAATTTTTTCTCAATTGTACGTTATATTACAAAAACTTGCATTAGCCGGCATCGATGAAAGGTTTTATGTTGTGTGCCTCAATTGGATCAACCCCATTGACCGAATTGATTGTGTATTTACTTTCATTTTTTGATTTCAAAAGTACTTTGCAAAAAAATTCCTATTTTAATACATAGTCATTCTACTCGACATAGTCTCTTACCAACTATATATTTTAACTACCTATAGTACTAAGTCAACCCTATAAACTCTATACCCTTTTTCAACCCCTATTTCTAGTACTAGGTTGACCCTTTCAATTATGTACACTTTTCAGCCCCTATTTTTAGTACTAGGTTGACCCTGTCAACTCTATATAACTTTTAAATCCTATTTTCTATACTAATTCAACCCAATCAACTTTGTAATCTTATTGCATTATCTATTTATCTGACTCAATTTTTTCTTTCTCTTCCTTAGAATTTTTTTCATTTATCTCAAGTCATCATGAATTCCCCTATCAAAATCTTCTTGGATAGCTTGAATCCATTTAGATACTATATGAGATGTTTATTTCTCCCTCTCTTTTCTTTCCAATAACACTATCACTATTGAGGCACCTCTTCCCCTTCTTCATCCGTGGCTTGTCACATGGTACAAATCACACCTCAAGATGAAGTTGATGGGTCTAATCCTTTCTATACTTATCAAGACACTTCTCCTCTTTAAAACCTTCAAACTAATGTGGGAGCAATTGACACAAGTTTAATCAATAATCCATCTTCTAATAACCCTCCCCCTAATACAAATTCAGGGATTGCTCCTACCAACACCAACCACCTATTGATACAAATTAACTTCTTGCATAAGTCATATAACAAATGAACATAATGCAAACCTATAACACCACTCAAATTATGCAACTCCAACATTAGTTGATCAATATGGTTAATCAACCTTAAGTAATTTATCCTCAAGTTAATCCTAGTTATATTCCTCCACCTCTTAGAGATGCCTCAGGCAATGTTATTCCTCAAACCATAATAAATAATAAGATGCTTCAAACTATTCAAAATGAGCCTTTAGCTTCCTTAAATATGTCCATTGATATTGGTAAAATATCTCCAACTATCAAGTATGATGGGACTAAATACTTAGCATCATTTCTCAAATCCTTTGGCTACCTTTACAAAGAGTGGATCCAAACTAATACCTTCACCACAACTAAACTTTTAGTCAAAACCATCATTGGTGATGTATAGAATGGTACAACCAACTTCTAAAGCATTCTATTTGGAAATTAGAAGATTTCATCAATCTTTTAGTTAAGGATTTTTAACACAATGATTTTCTCAAAAATTATCTTAGCCACTTCATCAATGCTAAGCAATATCTCACTGAATCAGCTCATGAATTTATAAAAAGATGGAAATCACTGGCCCATAAAGTTGGGCATAACATGACTGATAATAGCTTGTTCAAACTCTTTATAACTTTTTTGACTTCTCTTCAGTATAAGGTTCAAAAATTTTCTCCCCCAAAACTTATTGAAGCTCTTGACCAAGCTAAACATCAAGACTTTCTCGTGAATAAATTCAAACCTAATCCTAAACTTATTAAAGGATATTTTCAAACATCTAATAATGTTATTACTGGTAATACTCTACAAACTAAATTAGGGGTTACCAAAGCTAACATCCCTTCATTTTTTCATACACCACTCATTGTGCAACAAATGAAACAATTTTTACCACCCTCTAAACCTTTTACCTATCATAATAATCCTCCTAAGTGGTATGACCCTAATCAATTTTATTGGTTCCATGCTGACATTGGTCACTCCCATGAATCTTGTAGAGGGCTTACTAAATTTGTTATCTCTTATATTATTGGTGATTCATTTAATCATGAATCCATGATCAACCTTCATCATCAAGAGTACACAATATTTTTAGACCTCAAATAATAAAAAATATTCTAAATATTCTACCTCAAATAATCAAAAATATTTTTTCACAAATAATCCACAAATTACCAAGGATGTTTGTGCCATTGATGCTAATTATGACCAGTACTATAATAATTCTCAATATGCTAACACTTTTAAGGTCAATTATCACTGCAAGCCAACTCATAAAGATCTTGGTACCAAACCCAAGAATCCATCTTTAGAAGAACAACTTCTCAAAGATACTACCACCACTAATCTCACTTAGAAAAATCCTAAGGAATAACTTCCTCCTTCTAAACCTCAAACCACTTCTATTCCTTCAAAATATACTTTACCTCCTAACCATCATGATGGTTCTTCTTCTAATTATCATTGGAACTTTCTTGAAAAACTTTAATATATGCCTTGCAAGATTCCACTCACGGAGTTGGTTCACACTTCACCCTATCATCACAAGTTTCTTATGCAACAATTACAAGATATTGAAGATCCATCCTCTATATATGAATAACTACCTTTTATTAAACCTCAATCTACTATTGTGAATACCATTGAAACCATGTGTCCTTCCAAGCCTTCTATTGAATTTATTGAATAGGACATGATCAATGATGAAATTCTTTTTCATGCTGATGATCTAGCACTTTTCATTAAAATAGCCATTAATACTACCCTTATCCATAAAGTTCTAGTTGATGAAGGCTCTAGTATTAATGTGACATCTTTGTGGATTATCCAATAACTTGGTTATAACAAGGATCATCTCAAGAAAACCCATCTTACTTGTGATGGTTTTGATAAGACTAATCAAAATCCACTTGGTTTCATTTGGCTTCCATTAATAATTAGACCTAAGACCATTTGAACTAAGCTTATGGTCCTTGATTTACCCTTATCTTGAAATATACTTCTTAGTCACCCATGGACTCATAGAATGAGGGATATTAATTTTTCTAGTAGCCAATGCATTAAATTCTCACATAATAGAAAATGATATAAATATGAGTCTGATCCCAACCCATGGATTATTCAACTTCTAATCCCAAATCTTAGTATCATGTTCCTACCATTCCTAAGATCAGTAGTGCTCCTTTACCCAAGTTCATCATCATCAATCTTGATTTACAAGTCACTCTTGTTGATTTAGATGATTATGAACCTAATGATTTATAACATACTTGCAATACTACCAAGCTACCTCCCTACATTTTAGAGTGGCTTCCTCCTTCTTTATTACCTAGGGACCATACTATTTCTCTTATTAATGAGATCACTGATTTTCCCCCTCCATACAATGCTCAGGAGCCTTCTTTACCTAAATATGCCTTCACTTGAAATTACATTGGAGTAACCAATTATTTCAAGATCCTCTCATAATGTCTCCACATACATTCAATAATATTGGGATTTCACCTTTTGAAACTCCCCCTAAATCTCAAGCAACTATAATTTCTATAACATATGATGATATTTACATAATGGCCCAAGCTCAATCTCAAGACTTGGATGTCCATCATTATCAAAAAATCTTAGCTTAAATTCATGATTTTAATTGGGATGTTCATACCATTTTTATGGATCATGACATAGATCCTAAAGGTTATGTGCCTCTTATCAATTCTCCACTTCATGATACTCCTTGGGTGGTAGTGTAAATTATACCTTTTGAATCTATAGAAATTATTGTATCTCTTTACCACTTATATATCCCATCATTACATATAATCCTTCCCCCATCACTAAAACTAGTAACATGCCAATCCTTTCTGATCCATCTAATTCTTCTACTCCAAAGATTATAATCGATGCCAAGGCAACCGATGTTCATCAGATACATTCTGAGTATGATTGCCATGGTAACCAAATTATAGATCTAAAATGGTCATTAAGATGGAAAAAGGTCACTATGGTCATTCAAATTTGTGTTGATTTCCATAATCTTAACCTCACTTGTCTCAAGGAAAACTTCCATTTACCTTCTATAGATACCATTATTGATTCATTGCTGGTTATGAAATATTATCTGTTATGGATGGCTTCTCAAGCTACAATTAGATTTATATCACCCCTGAGGACTAATATAAGACAACTTTTACCATATAATGAGGCACTTATTGCTATGTCATAATTCCCTTTGACCTTAAAATGTTGGAGCCACTTACCAATGAGTGATGACTCATACCTTTCATGATCTTATCCATAAAATTATTAAAAACTACGTGGATGATCTCATTGTTAAATCTAAAAGTCATAAGACTCATATTTCCAATTTTGTTATCATCTTTGACCATCTTTTTATATACTGAGTTAGACTAAGTCCTTATAAATGTGTCTTTGGTGTCACATCTAGAAAATTTTTAAGATTCCTCATCTCTCTCCATGGCATTGATGTTAACCTAATGAAGATTAATGCTATCGTTAGCATGCCCATTCCTCATTCCATTCTAGACATTCATACTTACTTAGGTAAACTCAGGGTAATTAGATGATTTATCCCTAAAATGGCTTATCGCATCCACTCCATCAATTCTCTTATTAAGGAAGTTAATGCCTTAGAATGGATAGACCCTTATCAATAAGCCTTTGATAACATGAAAGAGTAATTGCTTCACCCACCTACACTTCATCCTCCTTCCAACAATTGACCCTTGACTCTATATAATTCTTCCACACCCATATCAATTGGGGTAATACTTGACTAACAAGATGATAATGGAAGATAATATGATATCTAATACATTAGCCAAGGCCTCATCAATTATAAGAAATGTTATACCAAAGTTAATCATGATTAGCTCATCATCTATTTCATAACTAAAAATATTCGATATTACATGTATACTAGACCACTTATGCCATCATTCATTCTAACCCCCTTCATCATTTCTTCTCCAAATCCTTTCTTCTTAGAGATAGAATTAGAAAATGGATGGCCCTTCTTATGGATTTTATCTCTGCATTGTAACTCAAAAAGTTGTCAAAGGATAGGTCATAGCTGATCAACTTACTGTAGTTCCTATGCCAGCTACCAATCACCTTCAAGATAGTCATCCAGATGACAATATTATGTATATTAAATGTCTTAATCAAGCTATTTCTCTCAAATATTACTTTCATAATTTTATCATTGATCTTGAAGCAAATAATCTTGATGAATCCACTATCTCCCCCAATACTACCAAACTTAAAGTAGTTATTGAAGAGCTTCCTGAAATTAATGTCAACTTGCATGAGGATACGCAGACCCTTCACTTTGATGGTTCTAAATTCCTTCAAGGAGCTAGGTTAGGTTGCATTTTTAAAAGTCATCTCAAAAAAATAATTCATTTATATTTTTTCTTAACCTTTGATGTAACTAACAATATGATAGAGTATGAAGCTCCAATCTTAGGCATGAGAGCTGATCTTGATTTAGACATCCAATATTAACATGCTTTAGGTGATTCTTAGCTTATTTATTACTAATTAAATAGTTATTACCAATGAAAAAGTGATAATCTTATTAATTATAATCAAATTTCAACCACTCTCATTAAATACTTCATCTCTTTCACTATTGAGCCTATCCCTTCAGATCAAAATCCCATTGCTGATTCCCTTGCTTCTTGAGCATACCTCTTTCATCCCCACCAAATTCTTGTTTATTCCACTTTTATTATCCAAATAATAAAATATTCATCCTCTACTCAACCTCTATATTCACTTATCTACCACATCAAGGTTATCACCATTTGACAAAGCCCATGGTATAAGAACATCAATCTATTTCTATAAAACCAAACTTATCCTCCTAACTTAGACTCTCATGAAAAGACACGTATTCAAAAATAAGCTTTTATATATGTATTTCAATATAACATCCTTTGTTATTGAATGTTAAAGGTACCTTACTCTATTTTTTTATGCAAGATGAGTTCCCTCCTCTTCTTGAATAAGCATATGGGGGAATTTGTAGTTGTCACTATAGTAGACATGTTATAGCCCATAAATGCCTATGTATGGAACACTTTTGGCCTAATCTTACAAAGGATGCAATCAAATTTTCCAAAAAGTGTATTCCTTACCAACTTCATGATGATCTAATTCATTTACCTCTAGCTAAGCTTAAAACTATTGAATCTCCCTAGCCATTCTCCATGTGGGGATTAGATCTCATAAGAAAATTACCTCACTCTATAGATGGGTATGTTTTTATCATCACAGCCACTGAATATTTTACCAAAAGTGTATTCCTTCCTTTTTGGTCTTTTGGTTTCCCCTTTTCTCATTATTTGCATTGTAAAACCATGGATAGTACTGATCTTCATGTTGTACCATAGTCTTTTTTATACTCTTTTTACACACTTTTTAACACCCCTCGGGTTTCTCTTTTTGTAAGTTTCATTTTAAAACCATGGATAATACATGGTCTTCCTCACAAATACCATCATTTTATTGCCTCATTTATTTTTCCCATGCTTCTTGGCACCCTCATGGGTTTCTCTTTTATGAGTTACAGTGTAAAACCATGGATAGGACCTGGCATTCTTAATTCAACAAACTCTATGGTGCTACCTACTTTCTTACATAAGTACCCATTTTTTGTTGTAGACCAATGACTCTATAAGGGGTCCTTACGAATGAGAAACATGTTATGGGAAAGTATGTCCATTTTAATTTTCATGTATATATCCTTCATGGGATGATCTACATACTTCATTTTGATGACCTAAGACTTGTGTGGCTAAGAGAAGTTATTTAGAGACCTTAATGTCAACATTCTTCTTGTTTTGAAAAACATAATTTGAGTGTCTTGATTTAGATAAAGAGTTTCTCTACCTTGGTTTTCCTTTCATTTTCCCCTTCACCCATTTCATTTCCCCCTTTGACAAGCATATGTGATTCTACATCTATTTTCCCTCTTCTATATTTCCTTCTTCACATATTAAAAACATTTTAGCACTACTTTGTTTCAGTTTTATCTATCCTTAGAGCAAAACAACATGTTTGAACAACTACATATTAATTTTTTTATACCATAGATTTACATTCCTAGACTTGTTTGGCTTCCTTTTACCATTTGTCATTTTTGTACCACCCTTGTTATGGACATCTGAGTTCATTTCTATTTTCATGTACATTTTTCATTTTGAGTGAGGTTGGCTTGTTACTTCTTACTTATCAATGTTGTTTTCCCTTTTATGTACTTTTTCCATTAATGATTGAGTAAGGATTATTACTGCTTACTCATCAATGTTGTTTTATCATTTCATTTTTCACTTACCCATCTTTGTTTAAGTAAGTATTGTTATTGATTTTACATTGATGTTTGATTGCAATTTTTTTGACATGTATCTTTGGTTTGACTTATTGAGTTTTCCTTTCTTACTTAAGGTATATGTGTTTGAGTTTTTCAATCTTTAGTAGCCTTGGATTTTTGATTATCTAATTTACTCTAGTTTTAATTTGGTTATTTGGTTTAACATAGCACTTGTCACCCTAGCTTGCCAAATTTACAAGTACATCCCATTCACATAACACCAGTTATCTTGGCTTTTTTTGAGTTTATTTATTTTTAATCTTTAGTTTTGTATTCTTGGGATTGTTGAAATCAATAATCAAAACTATAAACATAGTAGACAACCATCTATCAATAGAGGTAAGACAAGGTATGCATCATATTTAATTTTTAGTTATTTCCCTTTCTATCATTTACTTTGAGTTATTTCTACTTTAAAATACTACAAAAATTTAGGCTAAACATTGTGTGTTACTATGTTCTTTCTCTAAGCACCATCCTCTATTTCACCTTAGTGATACATGATGAGATTTGAGTGGGACATATATATACACATAATATTTTAAATTTTTTATCAAATATTGATTATTTGCATCTTGTAGGAACTTGTCGAGACTCAATCTCTCTGAGTGCACACACTAAGGGGTACACTAAGAAAGAGGTGGGAAAACCATTGGTAATTCACAAGATTTTTATCCCTTATTATTACTTATTACCAATCCAACTAGCTTTTGAAAACCATTCCCTAAGTTATTACTCCTATTTTGCATACTCCTCAAATATTTTCTCACTTTCCATCCCTCTTTTCCTAACCTTAAACCCATTTTTATAGTCAGTTATAATAGGTCAATTGGGTTGACCCTATACATTTTTGGGTGAAATTCATTTAGGGTCTAGATCGGCTCTTGGCTGACCTAGTCCATGACCTAGTGAATTTATATCCATAGTTGTACTAGGTCAACTAGGTCGATCCTATCAACTAAAACTTTTGGAAGGGTTTAGGGTTAAATATTCATATATATAAAATATTATTTTCATCATTATTTACATATGAACAAGAGTTATTATTTACATTCACTTCTTTACAATATGCTCTTCTACCATTCTAGTTGAGGAATCTTAGTTTAGGGTTTCTACTTGGAGAATCTAGTCTTGTGGATAAGTCTTAGATGATTTGGCCTTTCTTAGTAATCCTTACAAACCAAAACAACCTCCTATGAATCCCCTTTAGCCAAGGGACAGATTGAGTCTTGATGGGTTTATCATTCAAGTAAGTATTCTCTAACTTTTCTCCTCTCTTTAGTAGATAGAAGTAGCATAAGTATTGAATTTAAATAATATTACTCTTATTCTTCCATGTATTAGGGTTTTACTCATACATAGGCTAATTTATATTCTCTTATGCATGATTAATTTTATTAATAGCACCCAATTTATGCCACAAGCTTTGCTGAGCACTAGATTAGATTTTAATTTACTTATTATTAGTTTAGTGAGATACTTAAAACATAGGTCTCTCTTAGGGTTATTGTGTGATTGTTCTTGACTAGAGGCTTTGAAACCCTCCTTAGAATAGTTTATTATGGTAAGATATCCCCTAATTGGGTCTAGAAAATCCTCATATTGGTCATGTTCATGATTATCTAATGTATCCCCAATCAGAAGTGTATGGTATAATCTATCTTCTCTAAGTTAGGATTGATTTATAGACATGATGCATTTCTAATTGCATATAAGAGTCACTTGGATGAAATGAATATAAGTCTTGGAAGAAGACTATGGAAGATAAAATGGAGTCCTTAGATAAAAAATAATACATGGGACTTGGCCAAGTTACCTCCAAGTATAAACCTAGTTCAATGCAAAAGGGTATTCAAGAAGAAGTATAATGTAGAAGGGAGAATGAAGAAGTATAAATATCACCTGGTAGAAAAGGGATTATCTCAAGTAGATAAAATTTATTTTGGTGAGATATTTTATTTATTTTAGTTATTGTTGTTGATTTTGATATTGAAATAGAAGAAAGGGATGTAAAGATAAAATTTTTACATGGTGATTTTGAGGAAGAAATCTACATGATGCAACTATACAATTTCAAGGTAAAAGGAAAAGAGGATTTGGTGTGTAGGCTGAAAAGGTCTCTTTATGGCTTGGAACAATCACCAAGAGTGTGGAACCAAAAAATTGATAGGTATGTGTTGGGATTTGAGATTGAACAAAGAAAATTTGATCCCTATGTGTGTTTTAAATAAGAAGGTGAAATTTTAGTTATCATAATGTTATATCTAGATGATATGTTATTAATTAGAAACAATAAGTAAATGATCAATCAAGTTAAGTATTGGTTATCATCTTAGTTTGATATGAAGGATATAGGAGATGGAAACTTTATTTTGGGCACGAAAATTAAAATATGTGCAAACACAAATTTTTAGTTAAATAAAAATATATATACTAATATGATTCTACAAAGCTTTAGGATGCAAGAAACTAAACCTATGAGTACTCCTTTTCTAGTTGGTAAAAAATTATCTTATAAATAGTGTCCAAAGACAAAATAATAAATTGAGGACATGTCTCAAGTCTCATATGCTAGTACTATTAGAATTCTAATGTATGTAATGGTTTGTACCAACTCTAATATTTCTCATGCAGTGGGAGTAGTCAGCAGATTTTTGTAAAATACAGGGAAGGAACATTGGACTAAAATGAAGAGGATCTTAAGGTATTTAAGTAGGATATTTGGTCATGCAATATGCTATCAAGACAATTGTGGTGAAAGAATGATATTAAGTCTAAATGGATTTGTGAACTATAATTGGGCTAAAGATATTGAATGTTGTATATCTACCAATGTATATATGTTCAAATTTTTCAATGGAGCTACAAGTTCAATAAAAAAATGATAATAAAGTGTTTTTATATTCATTACATAAGTTTATTACATGGCTACTACTCATGATATTAATTAATAAGTTTGTCTTTAAATGTTTGGTGTCACTGTTGGGTTCAATCAAAAGGTTATAAGGATAGATTATAAGGATTGATTTTCTTATTATATCATCATAATTATGGTTCACAAAGTGTGGTCCAAAATTTTGATCTAAAAATCTTCTACCTAGTTTAACTAGAAACACTTTGAATTTACATTGTAACAATTAGAGTAAAATTTGTCTAAAAAAATAATCCTAAACATCACTCTCAAATGAAACATATTGATTCCAAATGTCACTTTGTTAAATAAATGGTGGAGTAGAATAATATATTAATGGATAAGGTGGAAATGGATGAGAATGTTGTTGATTCACTTATGAAGGTTGTGAGCAATGAAAAGTTATTTTGGTGTAGATTATCAATTAACATGCTTACCATTAGCTACTAAAATTATGAATTTATGAACCCCTAAGAAAAGTGTTTAACAAGTGGGAAAATTTTAGATATTTATTATATAATTTGCATGTTGCACCCCTTATGTATTTTATATATAGGAATGATAATTAGGGTTTGAGGAAAAGAGTCCCTGAGAATTTATTTTTAGATCAAATTCATTTTTTGTGATTTCATAGGTATCTTTTATACATAGTAATAATATGGGTAGTGTTATGACACATCAAAATATGGGTTTTTGTTATGGTTTGTATTATTTACCCATGGTATTGTAATACTATTTTGTGTAGTTATATAAAAATTGAAAATTGTTAACTTGAGTTTGGCTTGTGACACCCAACCCATAGGTCCCTCTTACTTGCTCTCATGACCCTCTTAGGCATCTTTTCACTGATTTCCAGTCATCTGTAGCCTTCCAGAAAATGATTCCACCTCCTCCAAGAAATATTTCCAATCATGATTTCATCCCCTAGGTCTTGTTACTTTAGTAATATAGCACCCAACTTGGACTATAGTGCCAAACCCTAGGGTGTTTGTTTCTAGAGATCCTATCCAAGTGTATTTTCACCTCCAATTATTAGTTTCTTCCAGTTCTTATTCCTCTTCTTGTTATCCTAGCATGAATACATTTGACCCATGACCAATATATCTCTATAAAATCCAATTCAAAGTTAATTTGGAAGGGGTTGGAAAATATCACAAAGCAAGTAAGAATACAAGCAAGACTACTCAGGTATAGTTCCCTATTCTCTGCATACAACCATCCAATACAACCATGAGCTTATTCAAATTCTTACACCAATCCCTAACCATATCAAGCACACCCAATTTTAGCATTTTCATCTTCATTCACACTATTGCACAAAGTGCATCAAGTGGGAGAACTACATATGGCTTGATCCCTCTTCAGAGTAATGGTATGTAGGCAACATGCCCACACAAGGGGTGTGGATACATGTTCAGTGCATCTTATACACACTAACATAATTTATTTCCCAAATTTTGTGAAATAAAAATGGGGTATAGGGTTTGAAGACTAAATCATCTCTATAGGGAGTTTTGTAGACATCCAACAGTCAAAATTTCATAGTTAGGTTCACACGAACACATCGAGCGAAACCTAGAAAGATCAAATCTCCTAGACAATAACAGTAGAAGAGGAATATAGTTCCAAACCCTAGGGTGTATTATTTTTATGCTCCTATCCAATCAATAAATTAAGGCCAACTATTGATTTATGACAATGTCCTAGTCTTGTATAGTGAATTTTAGACCCTACAACAGCCATCTCAGTTGGTTTCTAGCTAAGTCTTATTTTCTCTCCCTTATTACTATTTTTATAAATATTCAAATTATAGTAAAATTATAAAAATCATTATCTTAATTAACTCATATTTATTTATTTTATTACTCTAGACCCTTAGCTAAATTAGGAATAATACACCAATATTTCCAAAACTGTTAAATCATTTGGTGAACTTGACTTACTTCATTTACCCATAAAAACCCTAGAAACCCTAGGGTAAATTTCCTACTAATTTTTCTTATATATTTTTTTATTTTTTCTACCTACATAATAAAATCAAAAATTATCCATAAAATTTAATTTTTTTTAATAATTTTAAAATAATTTTCTTTCAAACCCTAGTTGCCCATACTAGGTCCCAACATTTTTCCTATATTTTTCTAATTTTTTACTTACATATTTAAATCAAAATTTTGCATCAAATTTTAAAATTCATTAGTAATTTCAAAATTATTTTATTCAAAACCATAGTTGCATGTAATATCTCGTATTCACTTCTTGAGGTATCACCTTACATTTAAAATTAGATTTTAAAAATGGATCTCATTTATTATCAAATATTTCTTAAATTTTTAACAAACAATATGGAGACCATACTTGGTCCTATCATGTACATGAATGATGAAATTTACCATATGCTAATAAAAAGCTTAATTATTTGTCTTTCATGCCTATTTTTCATAATATAGGATGATATTAAGAAAGTCATTGTTAAACATAGTAATATACCTCTCGTTCAAAGAAATTTTTACTTGTCTTTAATACAAGGTCTCATCTCTTGATTTATATCTCTCATACGGAAAAAATTTCAAGTTTAACATGCTAAACACATTATAAATGTCATAGCACATGCAAAAGTTTCTTATGCATTCATTCACAAATTCATGCTTTTTATCTCTCATATGGAAAAAAATTTCAAGTTTATCATGCTAAACACATTAGAAATGGCATAACACTTGCCAAAGTTTCTTATACATGCACAAATTCATGCTTTCTATCCCTTGCTTTGTATCTCTCATATGGAATTTTTTTCAAGTTTATCATGATAAACACATTAGAAATATCATAGCACATGTCAAAGTTTCTTATGTATTCATCCACAAATTCATGCTTTCTATCCAAAATTTGTTATCTTTCATGTGGAATGCTCTTTATAAACATATTTTTATACAAATTATAACTCCAATTTCATATATTTCATTTCACATTCATGATTTCTACCTAGATGCATATAACTCATTGGCTACCTTTGAGTATTTGTCTTCACTACTAGATACAAGCAAACACTAATGGGTATATCTATCCCTCCTCCCTTCAAAATTGGTAAATCTAGCTCTTATCCCACACCTACTACCAGCTATATTCCTATAGTAGACCATGTATTACATGTTATCAATCAAGTTCATGAAGATAGGTAGATTGATTACACCCATGACTATAGCTTTATAACTCAAGTTAAAACCCCTTCCAATACAATTTTAGTTCTTGAGTTCCTTTAATGATCAAATGTTTACAAAGATGTATTATATGTATCCCTTCACAATACTAGAATTCCTATTTTTGTCGAACCAACTTATGTTGCCTCTATCCTCAACACAATGCAATAGACTAAAGAGAATATTTCCTTTGAGAAAGAGTATTGACCCCTGTGACAAATCATTGAACAACATATACCTGTATCTATTCAATTAAGAATTAATGATGTGGGGATAAAAAGAGTGTTAGTTTATAAGAGTTTAGGACTCAACATTTGTAACATTTATTTTCTTAAACATCTTAATATACAACCTCAAGATCTAGACCATTTCGACATGAACATCGAAGAATTTGATAACATCCCACAAAAAGTCATGGGTCAAATAACACTCAATTTTACCTTAGGGCCTAAGACATTGCCAACTACTTGCCAAGTCTTGCCAAATGACCTCAATTATAATTTATTACTTGGTCAACCTTAGATTCATGATATGCATGCAACCCCTTCTACACTCCATGCTTGTCTAAAATTTAGTCACAAAGGCTACATCTACACATGTCCAATATATAGTGAACCTGCCAAATACTACCAGGTTGTTGAATCTCCACATAATTATATTTTGCATTTTAATATCAATAATATACCTAAACAACCCACTACTTACAATTCACACTTAGACCATGCAAGACATCAAACAATTCCAAGTTCTATAATAAGCACCAAAACCAAATCACTAGTTTACTTCCCCTTTTTTACTTAAATGTCTTAATAAGATGGGATATCGTGGAAAAGGTCTTGGAAAGCATGAGCAAGGATTCATCAATCCTGTCGAGGCATCAACACAACATGGAAGGCAAGGAATAGGATATTAGCTTACCCTTCTTCACGATAAACCTTCTTCTACAACTTCAAAGAATATAAATTTTTATCCACCCATTACATCGGTAGACCACAATGTTAATCATATTTCAACATTATCATTGATCTATCCTGATCTTATTGATGATATGGTTTCACCAGATATGTACACATTAGATGAATATCTAACAATGAATCCATCTTACAATTTCTCAAAATATATGAGAAACTCTCATATTTTTATGATAAAAATAGATTTTTTCATCACAAAAATGCCCATGCATACTTCAGATAAAATCTAGATTCTCCCTAAGACATACTAGTTGATTTAGATGACAGTATTCACATAACCCCATACACACTAGATCATTCTACATTGCTTAATAAGGAAACAATTAATTTTAATTTTAGAATCAATCAAGATCCCCACATTATCTTGTTATCCACTTCCCTATGAAAGGAAGAGGATACATATATTCATCAAACTTTGATAGGTTTTCTACAACTCTTTGTTTGGTCTTACTCAGATACGTCAAGAATTGATACATCTATAGCAGTTCATTAGATTCCTTTATACTCAGATGCTGAACTAGTTAAACAAAAAATTCAAGAAATGCATCCTAAAGTGGCTTTTTTAGTCAAAGATCAGATCCAATGCATCTTAGATGTTGGCTTCATTCAACTAGTAACACACCTTGAATGGGTTTCCAATATACTCCCTGTGGTAAATCATAATGAACAAATTTGATATTATTTTGATTCTCAAGATTTAAATAAAGAATGTCCAAAAGATGATTTTCCTTTACCTAACATTGACATGATCATAAATTTCATAGCTGGATATAAAATTTTATCATTTATGGATGGATTTTTAGGATACAAAAAAATCAAAATCTTTGAAGAAGATTAAGATAAAACATATTTTATAACACCTTGGGGCACAATTTGGTACATTGTCATGCATTTTCGATTAAAAAATATCGAAGCCACATATCAGCATATCATGATTCATATCTTTCATGATTTAATTCACCACACCATTGAGGATTATGTTGATGATATATGAGCTAAATCCAAATAACAACAACATCATGCCATCGATTTATAATAGATCTTTGAATGACTCAGGCAATATAAGGTTCAATTGAACCCAAAGAAGTGTGTATTTGGAATTACATTAGGCAAACTCTTAGGCTTCATTATTTCCCAATGTGGCATAAAGGTTGACACAAAATGTTAAAGAAATTATCAACATGCTACCTCCCATGAACCTAAAAAAACTTTGATACACCATTTCATAGTTCAATAATACATTGTTTCATAGGTTAACTTGCTGATAAAACTTAGTCATTCACTCGATTATTAAAGAAAGATACAAAGTTTGTCTTAGACCAAGCCTATCAAGAAAGCTTTGATACAATCAAGCAATATCTTCTCAATCCACCTATTTTAGTACCACCTATACCTGATAGACCTTTCCTCCTATATATCTTAGAAATGTATCATACATTATGAGCACTCTTAGCATAGCACAATGATCAACATATTGAGCAATCAGTTTGTTAAATTAATTGATTACAAAAAAAATTATTCCATAATAGAAAAACTATGTCTAGCATTAGTTTTTACCACACAAAAAATTCAACATTACATGGTAAATAATGAGACTTAGGTCATCACAAAAGTAGATCCCTTAAAGTTTCTCATGGAAAACCACATCTCTTTGGTCATTGTTGAGTGTGGATCCTTTTGGGGCTACACATGACCTTAGGAGTATATTTTTTGAGACTAGAGAGCTCCAAAAATGTGGAGAGTGTAGTTTTCCCTACTCCACATTTTGTATAACTTTGCTCCACATGTGAGTGGAATATTCTTTATATTTTCTAATTTCTATGTTTCCATATTTTGTGGAGTTAATTGTTAGATGCCTTTTTCCCATGTTGACTTCCTTGATCTTAGGTATCTAGTTATTTATTGGAAAAGGGGATGCCTTCCTTGTTTCAAGGAGTTGGTTGTGATCACATGTTATTGAAAAATGTGCCTTAAAAGGTGAAAACTCTATCTTGGCATTTTCCTTCTTAGATGGAATTTTGGATGAGCTTGATGAGGTGAAACTGAGGTGAACTTAGTGGATGATGCTTATCTTAGATAAGCATGACACAATTTATCTTCCTTTTATGGATTTTCCATAATTTGCTATATATACAGGTGTGGTGTGGCCTTTAGAGGTTAGTGGTTTATTTGTAGGGTGTGGCTTTGAGGATCAGATTCAAAGTGTAGATGTTTTTGTAAAGTGCAAGTGTTTATTTTAGGGTGTGGTATAGTAGCTTGTGAGATACAATATTGTATAGGTGCAAGTGAAAGTGCATCATTTATTTGTGGAGTATTTTCTATAGGAGATATTTTATCTCTATGAGAGTTCATTGTAATCTTGTTTTAGATTACTATTTTAGTTGAGGACTTTCTTGGTGGATGTAGCCCACATTGGATGAACCATGATAGATCTATGTTATGTGTAATTGATTCTTGTTCTATTCATATATGCTTTCATAATATCTATGATTTGAGGAATGTTTTCATGATGCATGTTATTACATAATTTAGATCTGATTTGTGGTCATATTAAATTTGGTTTAAAGTTTTTAATTACTACAACCAGTATTAGAGCCATTGGTTATGTTTTACTAAAGTGGTAAATCATAGGAAAGGTTGTGTTTTCCTAAAGTGGTAAATCATAGGAAAGGTTATTAGCTTGAGTGGGAGCTATGGAGAAGATATCAAATTTAGAGTTGAGAATTTTGATGGTAAGCATTTTATTTTGTGGAAAATGCAGATGGAAGATTACCTATATCATAAAAAGCTATATTTCCCCTTGGAGGGAAAATTAGAATAACTTGTAAGTATGAGTGATGCAGATTGGTCATTACTTGATAGGTAGGTATTGGGAGTCATTCGGTTATGCCTTACATCTTCTATTATATTTATTATTTTTGATGAGAAAAATAATAAATATCTCATGGATAAACTTGGAAATTTATATGAGAAACCCTCTAATTCTAATAAAAATTTTATTATGAAAAGATTGTTTAACATGAAAATGTCTAATAATGTTTCAATTACCAATCATCTTAATGATTTTAATATGGTTTCAAGTGTGCTCACTTTAGTTGAAATTAATTTTAATGATTAAGTTATAGATTTGTTGATTTTGTGTTCTTTACCTGATAGTAGGGATAGTTTGGTTATGGTTGTGAGTAATGTAGTCCCTGCCAAAAGAAGCTTGAATTTTGAGGATCTTGTAGGTGTGATTCTTAGCAAGGAGATGTGAAGGAAAACCACTGGTGAATCATCTTCAGGTAATTATTTTTCTATTGATATAGATGGAATCAAAAATATAAGAACAAAGGCAATCGTGGAAAGTCAACAGGTAGATCTAAGTCCAAATCTAGATCTAAGATGATATGCTAGCATTGTGGGAAGAGTGGACACTCAAAGAAGGATTGTTGGTCATTTCAGGATAAGAATAACAAGGAGGAAATGAATGAGGTAAATGTGACATCATGTAAATCATTTTAGGATGCCTTAATTCTTTCTATGAATATTTTTTTTGAGTCTTGGGTATTAGATTCAGGGGGTTCTTTTCATGCTACCCCACATAGGCATTATTTTACTGATTATGTTCAAGAAAATTTAGGACACATTTATCTTGGTGATGATGAACAATGTGAGATAGTAGGGAAAGGTTATGTTAAATTTAAAATGTAGAATGAGAACACATGGTTACTTAAAGATGTCAGACACACAGCTATATTGAGATGGAATTTGGTTTCAGTGGGGTAATTGGGTAGTGAGGGATTCTCAGTAATGTTTACTAAAGATTCTTGGAAAGTTACCAAAGGTGATCTTATGATTTTGAGAGGTAATAGAGTTGGTATTTTATATTTAACTAGTAGTGTTGATTATATTGATTTAGTTGCTGCAAATGGAGATGCAACTATGTGGCACTACATGCTTGATCATATGAGCCATAAGGGCATGGAGATATTCAAATATAAGTTGCCTAGATTGAAAGATATAGATATAGACTTCTATGAGAATTGTGTGTATGGGAAACAAAAGTGGGTTAAGTTCTTAAAGGTTGGACCCACAAAAAAAGAGCACAAGTTAGATTTGGTATATTTTGATGTATAGGGACCATCTCAGGTATCTTCTATTAATGGATATAATTATTATGTTACTTTTATTGATGATGCAACTAAGAAATTTTGGTTTTATTTCATTAAAAAGAAATTTTATGTATTTAACACTTTTAATAAGTGGAAAGCCTTGGTTGAGAATGAAATAGGTCTCAAGTTGAAATGTCTCATATTAGATAATGGAGGTGAGTATTGTAGTAATGTTTTCTTTGATTATTGTTATTACAATGGAATCTATAGGGAAAGGATGGTTCCAATAAATCTATAGCATAATGGAGTATCTAAAAGGATGAATATAAAAATAATAGAACATGCTAAGAGCATGAGGTTACATGCATGGTTACTTTTACAATTTTGGGAAAAAGCAGTTAGCACGATAGTATATCTGATTAATAGAGGACCTTCTATGCCTTTGGATGGAGGCATTCTTGAACAAGCTTGGTCTGGTAAGAATGTTGATTATTCTTTTCTTAGAGTCTTTGAATGCGAGGCTTTTACTCTCATTAAGAAAGAGAATTGGACCAAGTTAGAGGCTAAATTAGAGAGATGCACATTTATTGGATATAGGGAGGATGACTTTGGTTTTTATTTATGGAGCATTAAATTTAAGAAAATATTTTGGTCTAGAGATGTAGTCTTTAATGAAAAAGTCATGTATAAGGATCAGTTATAGGAATAAGAACATAAAGAGTACATAGTTTTAGATGACATTACAGTTGGAAAAGTATCCATTGATTCAATTCAAGAACCTTCTACACAAGGACCCAAAACTCCTATGGTAAGAAGTTCTTCTAGGGTAAGAAGAGCACTTGAACATTTATCTCCTTTGTATTATTTGTTACTCACTGACAATGGAGAACTAAAGTTTTATGAGGAAGCAATTCAGGTAGATGCCAGGATGAAATGGGAACAAGCCATGGATGAAGAGCATAGATCTCTTATAGAGAACCAAACATGGGATTTGGTAAGGCTATCCAAGTAAAGAGTCCATTGTTAAACAAGTGGATCTTCAAGATAAAATAAGAAGATGAAGGGAGAAAAAGGTATAAGGTCAGGATGGTGGTTAAGGGGTTTACACAAAAATTAGGTATTGGTTTTGATGAGATTTTCTCTCTTATTGTAAAAATGACTTCTATGAGGACCTTTCTTGATTTAGTTGCAGTTGAGGATTTGCACTTATAATAGTTAGATGTGAAAACCACTTTTCTTCATCATGATTTATATGAAGAGTTGTATATGAAGTAGCCATAAGGATATGAGGTCAAAGGGGAGGAGAACTATGTGTGTAGACTAAAGAAGAGCTTGTATAGCCTAAAATAAGCTCCATGGTTATGGTATAATAAAATTGATTATTTTATGTTAGAATAATAATATCAAAGGTGTCATTCTGACCATTGCATGTACATCAAACATTTTGATGATGGTTGATTTATTATATTATGCTTGTATGTTGATGACATGTTAGTTGCAAGAAAGAACATACAACATATTCATATGATCAATAAACAACTCAGTGACCCATTTTTTATGAAGGATTTGGGTGCTACAAAGAAAATCCTTGGTATGAGGATTTTTCATGATAGGAAGGAGAGGAAGCTAATCTTATCCTAATCAGAGTATGTGAAGAAAGTCTTGAAAAGGTTTATCATGTTGGATGCTAAATCTATTGGTACTCCTTTGGCATACCATTTTAGATTATCAAAGGAGCTGTGTCCTAAGATAGAAGCTAAAAATCTTAAGATGTCTAAGTTACCTTACTCATTAGCAGTTGGCAGCTTGATGTATGCCATGGTTTGTACTAGGTTGGATATTTACCAAGCAATGGGAGTTGTGAGCAGGTATATGAGTGATCTAGGTTATGAGCATTGGTAGTTAGTGAAATGAATTCTTTGGTATTTGAGAGGAACCATGGATTTTGCATTATGTTATGGTGGATCAAATACCACTTTGTGTGGTTATGTGGACTTAGTTATGGTAGGGGATATTGATAGCAGGAAAAGTATGATAGGTTATATATTTATTGTTAGAGGTATAATGGCTAGTTAGATTTATAGGATATAGAAGGTTATGGCTTTGTCAACCATAAAGGTAGAGTATGTTATTGCCACATAGGCTAGTAAGGAGATAATTTAGTTATAGGATTTGTTTTGAGAGTTGGGGCATGAGCAAGAATTTGGGAGACTACATAGTGATAGTCAGAGTGTTATTCATTTGGCAAAGAACTCTACTTTCCACTTTAGGATGAAACACATTAAGTTATGTTATCACTTCATTAGGACAAATTTGGAGGAGAACTTGGTGAAGCTAGAGAAGATACACATTTTCCAAAATCTTATAGATATGATGACCAAGGTGGTCACATTGGACAAATTGAGACTATGTTCAGATTTGGTTGGCCTTAGTGGTCATAGAGCAGTGATAGATTATGTTCAAGAGAAACGGTCTCCAAGTGGGAGATTTTTGAGTGTGGAGCCCTTTATGGCTATCACATGACCTTAGGAGTATATTTTTGGGGCCTAGAGAGCTCCATAAATGTGGGGAACACAGTTTTCCCTAATCCACCTTTTATGGAACCTTGATCCATATGTGAGTGGAATATCATTTGTATTTTCTAATTTTTATGTTTCCATATTTTATGGAGTTAATTTTAGATGCCTTTTTCCCATGTTGACTTCCTTGATCTTAGAGAGCTAGTTGTTTATTGAAAAAGGGGATGCCTTCCCTATTTTAAGGAGTTGGTTATGATCACATGTTGTTGGAAATTTCCTTAAAAGGTGGAGACTCTATCTTGGCTTTTTTTTTTGGATTGGATTTTGGATGAGCTTGATGAGGTGGAATTGAGGTATCCTTAGTGGATGATGCTTATCTTGGATAAGCATGGCATAATTTCTCCTCTTTTTGTATATTTTCCTTCATTTGCTATATATACAAGTGTAGTGTGGCCTTTAGAGTTTGAAAGTTTATTTGTAGGGTCTGGCTTTTAGGATCAAAGTCAAAGTGTAGATGTTTTTGCAAAGTTTAGGTGTTTATTATAGGGTGTGGTATAATAACTTGTGAGATACAATATTGTGTAGGTCCAAGTGAAAGTGCAACATTTATTTGTGCAACATTTTCTACAAGAGATAATCTATCTCTGTGAGAGATCATTGTAATCTTATTTTAGATTTTTAATTTATTTGAAGAATTTATTGGTGGATGTATCCCACATTGGGTGAACCATAGTAGATTTGTGTTATGTGTGATTGATTCTTGTTCTCTCCATTTATTCTTTCATAATATCTATGATTTGAGGAATGTTTTTGTTATGCATGCTATCACATAATTTAGATCTAATTTATGGTCATATTAAATTTGGTTTAATTTTTTTAATTTCTAATAGTTATATCATAAAATGGGTCATTTTATTAACAAATTTTGACTTTAAAATAGTTCTCCAAAAATCAATAAAGGGACAAATCATTATAGACCATTTGGTAGCCATACCACTCCTAGACACTAATCCTATTAGTGACACATTTATAGATGGTTTCACTACCTACTAATTCTAATATTTGGACCATATTCTTCAATGGATCTTGATGCACATATGGTGTAGGGGTAGGCACTGTCTTTGTTGACCCTTCTAGTCACATAGTTTCTATTGCATATCACTTAAGTTTCTCCTGTACTAATAATACCACAAAATATGAAGCACTTATCTTAGGTCTATTTGTTTCCTAGCCCCTCCAAATTATATTTATTCAATTCCTTGGTGATTACCAACTCGTGGTCAACTAAGTCAAGGATGTCTATTAGACAAAAGACTAACATCTTATCCCATACTGAAACATGGTACAATGTTTATCGTCACAATTCAACTACTTTTCTATAGAAAGTATACCAAGAAAAGACAACCAACACACAAATGTAATGACAAGTATCACATATTTGATTCCTATTGACATTAATGATGATAAATCTATTTTAATAATTAAATGATTACAATCACCATCAATATCTAATGCATATTTGATTGCACTATCTGTTTTAGCCACTACACATAGTTCCACAACTCTAGAATGGTTCTCTGATATATATAACTTTATAAATAAATGTATTACACCAGACACTTTTTCAAAAAATGACAAATTAAAGCTACACAAATAAGCACTCTATTGTGTAATCATTGGTAGAGGCCTTTTTAAATGATCCTTTGATAGATAATTACTTCGATGTTTAACTTTAGTAGAAGCCAAAATTGCTCTTACACAGATACATGATAGTGAGTGTGGTGGTCACTTCAGTGGAAAAGACATGTCACACAAATTTATTCAACAAGGGTACTACTGGCCCACCATGGAAGATGAATGTTTATAATATGTAAAACTATTTGATAAATATCAACAACATGGTAACTTACAGCATGCACCATCACAATAATTGCAACCTATTGTCTCACCATGGTCATTCATGTTATGGGGATTTGATCTTATTAAATATATTAACCCTGAATCTATTGATGGACATAAGTTCATAATCATAGCTACATAATACTTTAACAAATGGGTAAAAGCCACTCCACTTCAATTTACTACAGGTGAGGACATTTGTAACTTTCTCATGACTCACATTATTTCATGATTTGGCTTACCCATAACCATCATTTTTGATAATGAAACATCATTCAAGAACAAAAATTTCAAGAAATTTTGCCCAAAATATAATATTAAACCCACATTCTCCACTCCATATTACCCATAAGGAAATAGTCAAGCAGAGGCTACCAATAAAATCATCAACAAAATTTTAAGCAAAATAGTGACCAGATTTGGAGATGATTGGCACAATCAACTAGTCTTTGCATTATGGGCCTATTGCACAAGTATCTGTACACCCATAGGAGTGACTTATTATTCACTTATTTATGGCACATAAGCAATTTTACCATTGGAATTAGTAATACCATATCTTCATATCTCCCTTAAAGGTATTCTCACTAATGACTAGTATCATGAAAAATGTCTACACCAGCTTGAGCAGTTATACCACACATACATTCAAGCAACATAACATCTCAGAATCTACCAACAATGTATACAATGATCCTACAATAAATGAGTTCACACCAAAGAATTCAAAGTTAATGATCTCCTTCTCAAAGAAAATATTCATAATATCAATGCCAAAGAAGAATTCAAAGGAAAATTCAAACCAAATTAGCTAGGTCCATACATTATTACTGAAAAGGTTAGCCCTAAAGTGTATCTTCTAGCCTCACTTGAAGGAAAAAAAACTCAAAAATTCAATGAATATTACTCATCTATGCAGATTCCATGTCTAGCATTTAAATACACACATTGTATTATACATAATTTTTCAAAATTACTTATTTATAACTTTCTTTCAAATTACTTGTACATAGCTTATTTTCAATTACTTGTACATAGTTTCTATTTGCTTGCTTGTACATAGCTTCTCTTCAATTTATTGTACATAGTCTCATGATGATTGATTATACATAGCTTAACTCAAAATACAAAAACAATATAACATTTCAAAATACAAAAACATTTCAATTGTATTCATTATCCATGCTTTATAGTTATACTACTATGTTAGACTTACATTTATTATTTTATTCTATTTTTTGTCGATTTATCTACATTACCATGATTCACTTGATCTTATTTGAGTGTGTGTAGTGACATCCAGATCCCTTATTGCTTCATTTTACCCATTGAGGGGGCATCTTACCTCTACATTCAAGACACACATTGATATACATACCCACTGGAGGCATCTTCTACATGACTAGACCATCCATGTTATGTCATTCCTAAAACACACACTCTAGTTATCATGTTGATGTACATTACCTACTAGATTACATAGATTTCTCTATCAACACTCACTAGTATATAACACTCATGTATTTATTAGCATATACCTAGTCTTGTACTACATGTCTTGAATACTTTCACTTCTTACTTTGATTAGTTAGATTTGATTGTATTTACATGCTTTCTTATTAATTTACATAGCTAGATATGATTGCATTTCTCAGTTTCAATTTTTACTCATATATGTGCCTTAGGACATTTTATAATGTCCTTTGATTCTATTCTTGTGTGTGCCTTGGGGCATTTTCTAATGTCCTTTACATGTACTCTTCTATGTGATTGTGGCTTTTAAACCAACCTTGTTTGTTTCAATTATATGTGTATGTGTATGTGGCATTTAAACATGCCTTGTATGCTTTCTTTCAAAATTGAGTGACATGTGACCATGTCCCATATTTGATTGGCCCCTTGGCCACTCTTAAACACTTCTTGACGTGCGTGCTTGTTTGATTTTTCAAATTTTGTCAATGCCATGATCCACATCATGCATTATCTTGCTTTATTAGATGTCATGATGGACATCATGCTCCATCTCTCCTTTACAACTAACAACTAATAATTAACTAGACTTCTAGTTTTAATTCAGTACATTTTACATGCTATTACATTGTTATATTTGTCTAGGCATACCCCTATTGATCTAACAATCTCTCATTGTAAACCATGTTATATCTTGATATATCTTATCAATTATCATTGATATATCATGTACTCTTGTAGCATAACACACTTATAGGGCTCTTTCTTATGAGGATAGTCATTTCAATGGATTCAATCCTACCCTCAGAAGAGGGGGCAATAAATAAGGGTTTTGTCACAGAGATCAGAACTCCTAACGGTTGAAAAAATTAGCATTCAAAACACTTAAAATAGTAACCAAACATTAAACTAGGTAGAACAGACTAGGCAAATAGTCAAAATTATAAAACAACCATAAAAATTAGCCTAGTACAATAGTACCAAGATTAGACTATAGCACTAGAAGATAGGGTGTCCATTTTTGGCACTCTTATCCAAAAAGCAAAAAAAATAAGTTTTTTCGAAACAGGCAAAAAAGTAGGTTTAGATATATTTTTGCACATTTAGACCAGTTTAGATATAGTAGTTTCAGTACAATTTTTCTCAAAGAATCTAGATATAGGGGGCATCATGCATGGCATGATGGCTCTCACTTCTAGTTTTAGATAGGGTAGTTGGTATAACTTCTAGATCAGAATTCATGTTTTAGACACCAGTGATTGGGGGTAATGTGCATGACACATTTGTCTTCTTTTCTTTTTGATTTTAGTACATTACCCAAGCATTATCAATAGTTGTGTGCCTTATTCCATCTATAGGTGGTTGGCATCATTTCAAAGTGGATTTCATACAAGCCTAAGCTCCACATATTAGAATGGCTTTCATATAAACTTAGTGCCTAGTTTTAGATTGGCTTTCATAAAAGCCTAATCTCCACCTTTCAAAGTGGTCAAGAGTGGCCTAGTTTCTAGCATACATTTAGCTATCCATGACACATTATCAAATTATAGAGCATTTATGGGATTTAAGATCCATCTCATATGACACATAGTTCATACCAGTATCATTTTATAACATCACTTTATGGGGCAAAGATGGATCCAAAGGTCTAGCTAGCCTTTGTATTCTTAAGCCACCTACTCAGAGGGATTAGACACATAGTCCAAACATCAATTAGCACATGTAAGATCATGTAGCTTCACTTAGTTGGAGATGATCGATCCAAAGGGTTAGCCTTTAAATTATTGAACCACCTATTTAGAGGGATTAGACACACAGTTCAAACATCTATTAGCACATGCATGATCACCTAGCTTCACTCAGTGGGTGACAGTGGAGCCAAAATTCCAGCCTTTGTATTATTAAGCCACTCTCTATGAATTGAGTACTAAAATCCATTCATGATATTACTCTTGGTACAATATCATCCAACATTACTCAACATTACTCAACATCACTCAACATCATAATAGGTTTTGTATTAGTTTGTGTACTTGATGAGGTGTATTCATTCCTTTCTCTTCCTCTCTCACCCATCCTTTTTATGTTCTTATTTTAGATATAACATATCTAGTAAGAATTGATCTACTCCTTATTTTATTTTACAGATTTACACTTCACAACATGCTCTCTCTACACAAACCCAACATCATACAACTTCATGAGCTTCACCCTTGTAGGTAAGTTTAGGTATGCTTTCTATTTTTCCTTTATCCTAGTATTTTACTTTGTTGCATCACTAGAATAAAGTGGGGGAAATATAGTCATATAAAATGTGAAAATTGGTAACTTGAGTGTGGTTTGTGAAACCCAACCCATAGGTCCCTTTTGCTTTCTCTCATGACCCTCATAAGCATCTTTTCATTGATTCACAGTCATCTATAGCCTTTCAAATAGTGAGTCAACCTCCTCCAAACAACATTTCCTATGATGATTCCATCCCCATAGGTCATGTTCCTTCAAGACTATATCATCCAACTTTGACTATAGTGTCATACCCTAGGGTGTCCATTTTTGGTGCCCTTATCTAAGTGAATTTTTACCTCCAATGGCCAATTCCTTTCAGTTTCTATTCCTCTTCTTGTCAGCCTAATGTGAATACATTCAACCCATGACCAATAGATCCCTACAAAATCCCATTCAAAGTTCATTTAGAAAGGGTTGGCAAATATCATAAAGCAAGCAAGACTACTCAGGCACACTTCCCTATTCTCTACATATAAACATCTAATATAGCCATAAGATTATTCAAATCCTTACACCAGTCCCTAGCCACCTCAATTGCACCTAGTTTTAGCATTTGCATCTTCATACACACTATTGCACAAAGCACATCAAGTGGGAGAACTATATATGGCTTGATCCCTCTTTAGAGTATTGGTATGTATGTAATGTGCCACACAAGGGGTGTGGATACACATTCAATGCATATTACACACACTAACCCCCTCCCTTATTTCCCAAAGTTTGTCAAAGCATAATGGATTCTAGGGTTTGAAGACTAAACCATCTTTATAGGGAGTTTTGTGGACATCCAATAGTCAAAATTTCACAGGTAGGCTCACACAAACACAGTAAGAAATACCTAAAAAGCTCAAATATCCTAGACAATAGTGGCAAAAGAGAACTATAGCACTAAACCGTAGGGTGTCCTATTTTAGTGCTCCTATCCAATCAATAAATGAAGGCCATATCCTGATTTATGATAGTGTCCCAATCCTACACAGTGAATTTCATACTCTATAATAGTTGTCTTAGTCAGTTTCTAGCTAAGTCTTATTTTCTCTCCTTTATTACTATTTTTAGAAAGATTCAAATTACAATCAAATTATACAAATTAGTAACTTAATTATTTCATATTTATTTAATGATTTTATTTCTCTAGACCCTTAACTAAATTAGGAATAATACACCAATATTCCTAAAATTGTTAAATCACTTTGACAGTTACCTATTGATGTGCATATATATAATCACACATGCAAGAAGGGTAAAAAAGAACTAAGAAATGCATTATTGTATTACAATATGATTAAGTTAATACAATAATAAACATTTATTAGGATGGGTTTTTCTCGTAAGGGTTTCCCAAGTGAAATATTATGTACTATATAATATATTATGTATGCATTTTCTTCCATGTCAATTTAAACGTAAATATTGTATTAGTTTTGATTCTCTTGTAATGGTTTATCAGTCATATTCTCTTCATAAGCAACATGAGATATAATAAATGTAGGAAAGTTATAAATGACCACCAACATGTTTTTAATTGGAAAAATATATTTACATGTAGGCTATAAATGAAATGTTGAAGATATTTGAAGTGGATCAATAGATTTATTGATTCACATTTACTTAATAATGGTGAAGTCATAATTTACAAGGATGGAAAATAAGTGTTTAATTTTAAATATATATATATATATATATATATATATATATATATATATACACACACATTAAGTTTGGGTCTAATAGGTGAATATAATTTAAAATCCATAAAATGATTAGTGATCCACGTGTATTTTAAAATCCTAGACTATCAAATTATTTATGATTAAAAATAAAAAACCATTTTGGAACAAAATTTATTTGGACATTTGATCTAGAAATGGCAATGTGTATCCTTTTTTTGGCAAAGTGTTGTATGAGCCAATATAAATTAAATCACCAATTGTTACTTTATAGAATGTTATAATTCTAATTAAAAAATTTCGATGATAGAATTTACCATGCTTGATTCTATAGATAAATAAATTTGGTATTAGATACTTGAAAATGATATTTTTTTACCTATCATTGACATACATGACTTATAAATACACATTTGACACTTATTCAACTTTTCTCCTAACCATTCATCTATCTATGAGCTTGACCTAATAAATTTTTTGGCTTCATATATAATATCTTTCTAGTGTGTGCCTAAATGGCCTATTACTTTATGTAGACTGTTTTCATATTCTAGACCACTATCTCCTCCATCTTGGATAATATCAGTAATAATAAAATGCTTATGGTTATCAACAATGTATGCCTTTGCTTTCAATGCCCTGAATTCTCTAGATAACTATTATTCAAGTTCAAACCCTTACCTTGGCTTAGCTGGAATGTTCACATGTTGGTTATAGATGGAAAGTACTTAAAGAGTCATATATACATACATACATACATATACATATACATATGCATATTTATACATGCATATCCACACACACACACACACAAGACAAGACTAAGGTTATTCCTAACTAGCACTTATCAAGAGATAACTTGGAAAACTACTTGCACATTAATGAATATACCTACACATCCTTGAGCCACTATCCTAAAGCATCCAAATTTGAAAACACCTCAAAGGAATAGTCTCTAAGCCAAGTCTACAAGTTTAATTTTTTGGATTGTAAAGTGTCTAAATTTAAATAGTCTGTATTGCATTCTATGGATCAATATTGGGCACACATGCACATAGGTGGGAAAACTATATGTGGCTTCAAATATCTTTAGAGTATTAAAATGTAAGAAAATTTTAACAACTTAGAGGGGTATGGTTGGTGTTGTCCAACCCATATTTATAACCCTCTTTTATATGCCAATCAAATACTTAAATTATAAATAGGGTATCAAGGTTAAAAAAATACAAATATAAATATACTAAAAGGAATGAACATATATAATTACTTATAAAACATCTATGTAGGCATGCATAGTGTTATGTGTTATAACAAACTATAAAAAACATACAAGAAAGTTCTGATAGATAGCAGACACATTTAGTCACTTCAAGTTTTTTAGCATTATAAATAACATATTAGGAGATTATAACAATTATTCACTTGATATGAGTGACATAAATCCATTTTAGGTTGTTTTAAGAAATGATGAAAAGATAGTGATCAACATATAATAGTGAACAAGCTAAGCACCCTATCCTCTTGTCATTTATATTAATAATAATCTCAATATTAATCTTCTTCTTACATTCATATTTTTGTATTGAATGATATACTTTGCACAATCTAAAAATTCAACATTTTTCCTTATTTAGATCACTAAGTCTAAAATAAGTTAAAATATTCTAGTGAACCCAACCATTCTTTTGAGTGTGTAAAACCATATGTTTCCCTTAGGGATCTATTTTTCCTTCTTGGTGTTTTATATTTTTGTGTTAGGGTTTCATATGTTATTATTTATCTCCCCTTATAAGGTAGTAATCTATCCATATTATCTTTAGCTTTATTATTGTTTTCATGATCATATTATATGCCATCTAAGAAGGGTAACTCTCTTGTCCCTATAATGCAAAGGATAAGTTAAGTGGTGTTGAAATTAAGCATAATCAAATCCACATGTAAAAACCATGTGTGTGTGTGGGTGTGTGTGTAAAATATAAAATGGATAAAATAAATGAAATTCAAATTATTTATTTTTCTATTGATCTAAAAGTTAATAACGAACAATATATATAGAGGAACATAATGTTAATGATGATATGCTTGAACTTAAGATTGCTTATGAAGATGATAAATGTACATAATAATGGATATCATTATATAACACATCTTGATGAGTGTAATGGTGTAGATCCCAAAAAAAATTAAGCACCGTATAATTTTCAAAATCAAATTCATATGCAACCTAATGATTTGGATAAGGTTTTATATGTAATGTTAGAGGCTAAATTGCAACGAATGTTATGATTTTCAAATCTTAGGAACAACATGAACCTTTAAATGATATTAAATTAACTTGTAGACTTTATAATATTTTTTTAGA
Source organism: Torreya grandis (assembly GCA_037957365.1). Lineage (NCBI taxonomy): Eukaryota > Viridiplantae > Streptophyta > Pinopsida > Cupressales > Taxaceae > Torreya > Torreya grandis. The sequence continues at coordinate 444,557 of JARHVA010002877.1, read as the reverse complement.
GTATTAATCATATTAATATTATCCTTATGTCCACACCTCTAGTTACACAAGTGATGCACCCACATAGTGTGCAAGAAACATAAAGATTTACTCAAAATTATGTGGCTATCCATACAAAGCATACTTTTATGCATCCTAGGATGGATACTCATATAACCCCATTTATTTTTACATAATATTATATATCTATTAATTAATCCCTTAGATAATATTATATTATCCTTGATCTTCAAGCAAAGGTTTTACAATAGGAATAAGTTTATTCTAGAGTAGGACATTTGAACGATTCTCGTGCATTATTAAATAACCTATTGGATCAAAATATGTTATAGTATCCCTTAGCTATAGGATTTTTTCCACATAATCTTACATTATATGATGGTAAAGATGATCCAAAATAAGATCATTTCATGCACCATTTTTGGACTCTGCATCTAATGACAAGTTGGTGACTAAGTTTATCCCACATAGTCTTAAGACTATTATTTGTAAAGGTTTTATGATCTTTACCATATAATCATTGCATGCCTTTAATCCTTTGGTTGATCAGTTTATTACACACTTTTCAATCAATATTAGTGAGAATTTTTCCTATGCTCAAAATGTAATTCTTAAGCAAGGACATAATGAACCCATCAATGATTATGTGCTTCACTATAACTTTCTCTCTAAGACAAAAGAATATATGGATGATAATGATTTATAAGACATAATCAAGTAAATATTTTTTTCTCCACACATGATTGCATTATGTTCAAACACTTCCAATATTTCAATGACTTGTGCCATACGATTAACGATTGTGAATTTATGCTCTTTACTTTGAATAAGCTAAAGTATGGGTCCAATACTCAAACTAATTCTAGTGAAAAATTTTAGAGTAAACCAACATTCAAATTCAAAATGAATGATACTATTAATGAGGGAAAAATAATAGTTGACATAATGTCATATCATGTTAATTGACTAATCCTATCATCCCCATAAAGGAGAAACTTAAAGGACTATCTAAATCTCCTCATAAGATAGTACATAAATTAATTTAATATAATTTGTAATAGATTCAACTTTAATGCATGTTTTGATTATCACATATGTGTGGGACACTTTATAAATAAAGGTTTTGTGTTAAAACATAATATACACAATCTAATTGATAAAAATATTATTCATTCAAATGATATTAACACATTTAGGAATGATTTTATGGCACAACCTAATGCGGAATGTGAAGTTGAAAATATTTTCCAATCCTTTTCCAAATCATGTGGAAAAATATTCTAAGGCTAATCTTGAGGTGTATATAACTTACATAATACATCCTCCTCCTACTTCATATGCTTTAAATACTCAATAAGATAAAAATATATATAAATGATCTCATTATTAAACTTAAGAATGCATAGATATATAGACCCACTATTACATTCAATGAGCATGATATTATTGATGATAATGATATGTGTGCATCATTGTTTGTGCACCCTTAAAATTGTTTAAATCCTATACATAATGTCATGGTGGATAATGGCTCAAGTGAAAACTTCTACACTATGGCACTACTTAATAGTCTTGGATACACACATGAGTAATTTAATGATACAACGAAGAACATAAATGGATTCAATTGAAATAAAGAAAACCCTTTGGGTGAATTATGCTTTCACTTATGGTAGGGCCTATGGTACAAGAATTTTATTAGTTTTACCCAATATAGAGGCATTCAACATGTTTCTAGGATATCCATGGATATGTAATATACGTATATTACCATAATTGATACATTTATGTGTGAAGTATATCTATATTAATAGAGTGGTTACAATTATAGGTATTTTATATGAGTGTCATATTCAACTAGAGACATTTCCTTGAAAATATACATCAGAATCTATTATACAACCTATACAAGTTCATGCTATATAGGCAACCCAAATAAAGCTAATTGAACTTCCTTAAATTCTAATACTTAAGCATGGATTACATCAAAGGTATATTTAGGTTTCACTCAATCACATTCTAAATTAGTTCTATTTGGGTACAAATCAATTCATAGGTTATTATGGTATTTATATTTATGTAGGGTATATAAGGTCATGTTGACTATGATGACTATGATGGCTATGTTACAATGGATGATCAATTCCTAAATTCAAATATAGATGCATATATTAATACTTGTTCATAACATCTAATATTCACCTTCATCAATCTTGAACCTACATGTGAACATCCTATTGATGGGATCCTTGATTACCATTAAAATAACTCAAATTAAAAAATAAATAGATACATACAAAAAAAATTCATAAGAAAAGACCCATGAATGACATGTTTTTCTAGTTCCATGATTGCTTTGTGTTATTTATAATGTGTGTGTGTGTACATATGTATATATGTATGTATATTGTTGTGACCAACATACCTCATTTTTAAATTTTCATGTTCACACCTAAATTTGGTGTAAAAATCTAAGAATTCCAAACTATAAGTTGTTCTATCAATTTTTTTGAGATCTTAGTTTAAAATTCTAAACAGTCATTTCTTATTGAAATTATTTTATGCACTTATTTGGACTTTAATTCAAACATTTATTGAATTCAATTTTTCATCAATTTGTGATATAACCTAGCTAATTGATATTTGTCCAAGGTTGTTTTCTCTTTTTATATTATATTAACTTCATAAGTTGACTTTATTATTGCCATAAGTCTATTCTACATGTAAAATAATCATCAAATTTAAGAGGGGAAAGGTAGTTTGATTTTCAAGAAGCTAGGAAGATGTGATTATGCCATGCATCTTCATCTCATTTACTTACTCATCACAGTTCAAAACACATGTCTTTATCCTCAAAAATCATTCAAAGGAATGCCAACCAACCATGTGGAAACATTCCATTCATCCATGGCAAACAAGTAAAATGGCTAAGGTATAAATCTCCAAAGCATATGTTCAAATTAGATCATGTTACCTATCACTATTTCATTAATTCATGACTAACAACTCTTTACATAGTTTACAAAACTTTGAGACCAAGTAGATTACCATAATTATTCCATGTGTCTACATCTCAGTGTTAGAGAGTTGTCATGATGATGTCATGGTGGTGTCCTAGTGAGTGGATGAATTACTTTGATAGCCTAAGTGATAATGACAAAGTGTGCAATGTGCTTATCTAAGTGTGTTTGAAGTATGCTTGGTTGATCTCCAGAGTTTGTCTAGTTAGAGATGTTCAAATATGAGTATAGTGATTGAAGCATATAAGTTAGGTCCCTAAGATGTTATATATGATTTGAGAGCTTATGTGCATAAGTGGAATTCATATGGTAGTCCATAGTTTTCATCTAGATAGTTTGGGTCTAGTGGCAGCAAATCTAAGTAGGTAGTTTGATGATGTCACTATTTCCATGTAGAAATGAGACAAGGGGATATGGTTATATGGTTTTGATCATAGTAGTCCCTAGTTATTATGTGCCAAATCTAAAGTCATGCATTGAAGTGCAGTCAAAGATATGAGGGTGCAAATTTGGCTTCTAAGATAAAATTCATTATTTTCTCATACTTAGAAAAATTTGCAATGTGGCGAGAAAGAGTTTAGTAAGCATGTTGATGAGGTCAGCATTCACATGCATAGAGGTGTTAGGATAAAATTATCATATGGTTTTATTCATTTTTTTGCTTAGTTTATATGTGATAATTTTTAGATCATGTGATGTAGTGCATCAAAAGATATACATATGCAAACTTGGGCTCTTAGGCAATTTGACTATGTTTTCCCATACTTAGCCAATTTTGCAATGTGGCAAGAAGAGTCAAGTGAGCATTTTGATGGTGGAATATATTGCATATGTGAAGGTTTCAAGATAAACTAATCACATTGGTTTGTTTATTTTTAATCATAGATGATTTACACTAAATTTGAGATCATGTGCTGAAGCATGATAAAATTTACGCATGCTCAAAGTTAGCCTCTCAGGTAGATTTGGACATGGTTGTATTTATGAAAGAAGAATTTGAGAAGTAATTTTAATTATGTTATATATCACACATGCAAGGGTTTTAGGAGTAGTGTGTCAATGGTTATATTTTCAATTTTGAGGAGATCATTTGGTCCAATTTTGAAATCATGAGAGTAAGTACAAAAGAAGTTATTGAGGTGAAAAAATGGCTACTCAGGCATATCAAAAGGGTCTCCATACTTATTCATTTCTTTGAAAGTGTTAAATATTGAGAAAGATCAATGGTGCATTTTACTCCAAGAAGTCAGGAAGTAATGAGATGAGGATAAGTGCATAATGTTTAATGACTAAGCAAAGGTACAAGATAATGATCCAACGATGAATGGGTGTTCATAAGCATTGATAATTAAAGACTTGACTGATCCAAATAAATTGATGGAATTTATTTAGTCAACATTATAAGATTACACAAGATGATGTCAACGTGACTTATGTTTAATGTTTGGCTTTGGCAGACTATGTGTTAAATATCAATCAAGATCGATGGTGTGTATTTGATATGAACTGAGAGGATAGAAGATTTGATCATTGTGTTTGAAGGTTAACTATGACCATTTGAATTCAAATATTTGAATTAACATAGGAAAAAATAGATCTCTATATTTCATCTATATATTTTGATAGAAGTCAAATTTGTTGGTGCTATAAAAATAAAAGATGAAGAGGACTCCATGGTGCATCTAATGAACCTGATTTGAAGACCTATAAGTGAGTACAATCAAATATATTGAGCCTATAAGTTTACTATGTGTTTGTGCTTATTCTGCAAGTGACCTAAGAAGGATATTTGAGCTTGTATTAATGTTATTTTGATGTATCATGATGAATTAGCTATTGTAACATGTTGTAGACTCTATGAGAATATTTTGTGTAGATTTTGGAGGTGTGATAAATCTATCTTGAGTATGAGAAATGCTTAAGAAATTAATTGTTTGTTCATTCATGGTGACTATGTACACCAGTTAGTGTTTAAGTTGTTTGAGCATACACAATGGTGAACTAAGTTGACTGTGATCATTTTAGGATGTCAAAGGAGACATAAGGAGTGGACCCCATGTATTTGAAAGTGGTACTATGTTCTTATTTTTATTGAAGTGATAAAGGATTGAATGGGTTCACATGAGATATATAAGGGTTACAAGGGCCTTATAAAAGGTGTATTTCATTAAGGGTGACCCATAGATGCTATATCTGACCTATGATGATTGTATTGAGTTATGTCTTCATGTCAAAGATGCCTTAAGGTCTAAGGCATGTCTAATAGCTGACCAAGATACTGATTATCAAGATGAATCTATAAATAGTGAAATCAAAGATGGTGATTGGTGACAGGCTTGTGTTCGTGTTTATGGAGTGAAGGATGGGTTGAGTGCCTTAATGATGAGTTAAAGAGAATAATAAATTGAGGACTGTTTGTATGACTTTTTGGTCATAATTTTGTTGGGATAATAGTGCACTTACTATTTGAGTATGATCGAAGGTGAAGTGTGTTAATCAGAGGTCCATCATTAGGTGTTGAAGATATCAATGCATAGGTGGACTTTTTCATAGGTATTATTCTGGTATCTCAACATATAAGGTGGTTATAGCCTCCTTGAAAGGTGAAACTTTCTAAAAGGTCTAGTTGTTGTTACAACTTAGTTAGACAGGTGTAGCAGCACCGTATGGGATTGAAGTCTCACTAAATAAGGATTATAGTTCCTTGATAATTTATAGATGTTCTGAATTGGATCTTGTTATTATAGAATAGTATTCCAATTATAGTTATAGTGGGGTTTATTCCCCAAGAGGGTTTCCCACGTATTTCATGTGTTATGTGATTGATATTGCATTATCTCTCTTGCTCATTGCTATAAATATTATATATGCTTCATGAATGCTTATGGTAGCTAATTAAGTATTTGTAAAGATCAAAATTGAAAGTTAGATTATTTAGGCTCATTGATTCACCCGCCACCTCAGTGATTGTAACTCTAATAATTTGTAGTAGAATGAGGTCTTTTGGTAAAGGCTTGACAGCTTGAAGGTGATCCAAGGTATAATGGCTAGTTAGAATGTGTAAGGTGGTTTCTCTACTAAGAAATCACTAATGTTCAATGGATCCAATTATCCATTTTGGAGTGCTAGGATGAAGACCTACATTGTGTCCCTAGGATTTGATGTATGGTAATCAGTTTTGGATGGTTATATTGCTCCTGCTATTCCTCCATCTAGTGTTGCAGATAAGAAGTTGTTTGAGAACAACTCTAAGGCAATGAATGCCATCACTTGTGGTCTTACAAAAATTGAGTTCACCAAAGTAATTTGTTACACTTCTTCCAAGGAAATATGGGATAAATTGAAGACTATTTTTGAAGGAGATTCAAAGGTTAATCTTTTTAAGTTACAAACTTATAGAAGGTAATTTGTAAGTCTCAAGATGAACACATCCTTTCTATAGAGAGTTGATGATATTGTTGACATCACAAGAGTTATTTAAGAGAATCTTAAAGAGACTACTATTGTTTAAAAGGTATTAAGGTCTCTTTCCCCCAAGTTTGATCTAAAATTATATGATATATAAGAGAGTCACCAAAGAAGGAAGAATGATTATATACCACCAAAGAATGAAGTAGCATTCAAGATAGAGATGAATCCTAAGAAGAATTTACAAGGTAATAAATCCAAAGAGGATGACATATCTGATATTGATGATGATGAACTAATTACTTTGATTACTAGGAAATTGAACATTGACCTAGGGAAGTATAAGGGTAAACCACCCCTCAAATGTTTCAACTATGGAGAGATAGGAAATTTTACTTAGAAGTACCCTCATAAACATGAGAAGAATGATGATAAAGATCATGTTGAAGGCCAAGATGAAGATAAGAAGACATAAAAGAAGAAAGGATTCAAAAAGTTTAACAACAAAAGGAAGTTCTTCAAAAATAAGAAGAGTCTTTATACCAAAGAAGATTGTAGCTCATCAGAGGAGAGTGAAGACAGTGACTCAAAATATTATCATGAAGATGATGGTCTTGATAAATATGAATCCCTATTCATAGTTGAGGAAGGAAGTTACTCACATTAGGAGTCTACTTGGAGTGATTCAGATGATGATGAAGATGAGGTGGACTGTAAGACTATTTTGATGAATGATCTTAAGGAACTGAAGATTGAAAAAAAGATCAATAAGAAGATGAAATCTAAAATAAAGGACTATGAAGATAAATTTAGTGTGTATGAGGAAATATTGAATGAATAAACCAAGGAACATGAAGATATGATCAATCATCTCAGATGTCAATTAGAAATTCTATCTACAAGCCTAAAAGCTAAAGAAGATGAATGTTCAAGGTATATTTCTAAAAATGAGTCTTTGAAACCTCAGTTAGAAAAGATGGCTAGTAAGGTGAAGACATTTTTGAGATTTGAAAAGAGCTCATGTGACCTAGACAACATTCTGAGTGGTCAAAAGATTGCTAGTGATAGAAATAGTCTTGGATATGAAGAAGAACAAAAGAATGTTACTCAAGACAAGATGAAGACTAATGTGAACCATGATAATCTTACTTTGAATACAAATCATCAAACAAGGACTAAATGTGTTATTATAATAAATATAAATCAGATCAAATAGTCAAATGCCATGAGGTATACAAGATTCAATAGTTATTATTATACATGTAATCAATCTGGTCATAAGGATGGAGACTAAAAGAGACCTGTTAGAAATGAATTTGCATGGGACTATGATGGGGGTCGTCAGTCAAAAGATGTGAATAGAATCAAGTGATTTAACTATCTTGATGTGGGATACTTTTTAAACCATTTTTCACATAAGATTAGACAAGGTGAGTCCTTTTCAAAAGGGGAGGTTGTTTTATTTGTCATGACATAGGACACATTGAAATTTTTTATCCAAACAAGGTAAGGAAAGATATGTTTCTTGAAAAAGGTATGGTGTGATACAATTATGAATAGAGAGGTCACATTGCTAGGTTCTAAAAACAAAGACCTATAAGACAAAGTAGATTTAATCAAGCTCTTAGAGTTCAAGAAATAAATCAAGTTAACACATAAAATCCAAAGGTGAAAAGTGTGAGTCATGATGAGACTATAGGACCAAGAAATTTGTTTGTTATGGTGAAGAATGCTTCATTATTTGAATATTACCAAGAGGTCTCATTGTCTACTCATGTTGAGAATGAAGAGATCAAGCTCAAAGAAAAGACCAAGGTGTTGATTGAAGCTACTCCTGAGGTATGTATGGATCCAAGTGAACATCCTACTATTGATGAACATGTATCATACAAAGAACATCAATTTTTTATGCCTAATGAAGAGGTTCCAAGATGCAAGGAAGATTCTATAGATGAAAAGGTATGTCATGAATCGTTGTTGTCTCCATATATTATAAATCCAATTCTAAAATAAAAGGAGAATGGTGTAGTGGTTGAGGAAGATGTGTCTTCTAAGCCAAAGAAGAAGAAGAAGAAGAATAAATATAAGTATCAATTTATCAAAGAGGAGATGGAATATGAGGAGTTGTTTTTGTTTTAAAGCATTGAGGTATAGAGGGTATCTCTATCTATGCTTCTTAAGAAACTCTTTTCAATTAGAGAAATAAGTGTTGTTGTAGTGTTTTTTAGTTGGAATAGTATGCAAGGTCAGATTGAAGGTTCACAGTTAACAAAGAAGGATTTGTGATTTGTTAAGATGACATTTTTACATAGAAAGGTATGTTGACCTTATTGTAGCATGATCTAGGTGATTTTGTGATCTGAAGGTATGTTGAAGTCAATTTGGATATTTTGTTAGCTCTCAGGTTTCTCAATTTGTGCTTAAGAGCTTGTAGGTCCTAAAATGGGTAATAGGAAGTCTATGTTTCCAAAGGTGTGAAGGCTGAAATCTTGGTCTAGAAGTGTGTGATGGGTGTGTCCATGTGTGCAGTAATCTTTATAGGTGGATGTTGACCGGAAGGTGTTGTGTTGACTTTGTTTGTTTTAAGATTATAGGGTTTTGAGCTCTTCTAGAAAAGTGGTCTACCTTATGAGTTGAGGTGTGAGGATTATTAATATGTTTAATGGGCCAAATGGGTGGTTGAATCAAGCTTCATAGAGATTTTAAGGTTTATGGTTCTCAAGTTATTCAAGTTTTTGTCAAATTGGAGGCTTAATTGGATAGTTTGTGAAGGAAGTATGTTGAAAAGGATGAGCTTGGTGATGCAAATCAATGTGATTAAGGGGGTATATGAGAGTGCTTTAGATATATATGTGTCTAATAAAAATTATGGATTCTATAAGTTTTAAGTAGGGCTATAAGGAGGCTAGATAGGCCTAGTTTGAAGAAGAATGCTTTTTGCTCAGTTTCTCCAAAATAGTAAGGCATGTGTGTTTCAAGGTGAGTTTTCAAGTTGGCTTAGTGCATGTTTATTTTTTTTTGAGTGGCATGAATTGTTGGTGGTGGTCTTTATGGTAGCTTGAGAGAAGAGGCTAGTTAGCATGTGTGATGGTTATTCATGGTGTGTGGAGATATGAAGATGCTCAAAAGGTGAAATGGCTCAAAGATATTAGGTGGAGTCCCTCTCAAATGTTTCTTGATGTGTTTCATTATATTTCTATGGTTTTGTATGTTCTTTCTTCATTTATTGTAGTGCTTGGTTAAAGAGAGTGTTGGCATGGAGCAAGAGCATGTTGTCAAGGCAAGCTGAAGTAGGCTCAAGGTAATGGGGAGTTTGTCTTTATAAGATGATCATTTCTTATTTTTTAGTCTTTTTAGGTCCTTAGGATCAATTTTTCCCACTTTTTCACTATGTCAAAGGGGGAAAAAGTTCTTATTGTAGGAGTGCTTTGAAAAAAGAGAAGGTGAGTTGTATATTGCTATAGATGATGGTTGTTGACATCAATGACAGAGGGGGATATTATTTAAGAGTTGTCATGGTGGTGTCATGGAGGTGTCCTAGTGAGTGGATGAAGTTATTTGATAGCATAAATGATAAAGACAAAGTGTGCAATGTGATTATCCTAGTGTGCTTGAAGTATGTGTGGTTGATCTCCAGAGTTTATTTGGTTAGAGATGTTCAAGGATGAGTATGGTGATTAGAGCATGTAAAAGAGGTCCTTAAGATGTTATTTATGATTTGAGATCTTGTGTGCATAAGTGGAATTCATCTGGTAGTTCATAGTTTTCATCTAGATAGTTTGGGTCTAGTGGCAACAAATCTAAGTAGCCAATTTGATGACATCACTATTGTCATATGGGAATGAGTCAAGGGGAATTGGTCATATGGTTGTGATCACATTAATCCCTAGTTGTTATGCACCAAATATCAATTCATACATTGAATTATAGTCAAATATATGAGGGTGAAAAGTTTTCTTCCAAGATAGAATTCACTATTTGTCCATACTTAGCCAAATTTGCAATGTGTCCAGAAAGAGATGAGTAAGCATGTTGATGAGGTCAGCATTCACATACATGGAGGTGTTAGGAAAAAATGATCATATGGGTTTATTAATTTGTATTCCTATTTTGTTTGTGCTAATTTTTAGATCATACAATGTAGTGTGTCAAAATATATACATATGCAAAGTTAGGCTCACAGGTAGTTTGATTATTTTTCCCATACCTAGCCAATTTTACAATGTCGCAAGAAGAATCAAATGAGAATTTTGATGGTGTAATATCTTACATGTGTGAAGTTTTCAATAAAAAGTAAAAATATGGGCTTGTTTAGTTTTGAGTATAGATGATTTGCACTAAATTTTAGATCATGTGCTAAATCACAACAAAAGTTATGCATGCTCAAATTTGTCCTCTTAGGTAGATTTGGACATAGTTGGCTCTATGATAGAAGATTTTGAGAAGGCATTTTAATGGCATTATATATCACATTCATGAGGGTTCTAGGAGTATTGTGTCACATGGTTAGATTCTCCTATGTGAAGAGATCATCTGGTCCAAGTTTGAAATCATGCAAGTAAGCACAAAAAAGTTATTGAGGTGTAAAAATGGGTACTCAGGCATATTGAAATGTTTCCCCATACGTAGTATTTTTTTAAAGTGTTAAATCTTAAGAAATATCAATGGTGCATGTTTCTCAAAGAAGTTAGGAAGCAATGAGATGAGGATAGGTGCACAATATTTAATGATTGATCAAAGGTACATGTAATGATCTAATGGTGAGTAGGTGTTCATACAGTTTGATAGAATAGTGAGCATTGATCATTAAAGACAAAAATTGATAGAGCATGTTGATTCAACATTATAAGATTGCATGAGATGAGGTCAACATGATTGATGTTTAACATTTGACTTTGATGGAATATGTGTTAAATATTGATCAAGATTGACGGTGCATATTCGATCTGAGCTGAGAGGACATGAGATTCAAACATTGTGTTCAAAGGTTAAATATGACCGTTTGAATTCAAATATTTTAATTAACATAGGAAAACTAGATATTTGTATTTCATTCATATATTTCAATAGAAGTCAAAAAATTTAGTGTTGTAAAAAGCAAAGATGAAGAGGACTCCATGACACATCTAATGAACCTAATTTAAAGATCTGAAAGTGAATGCAATCAAATATATTGAGCCTAGAAGTTGATTGTGTGTGTGTTTATTCTGCAAGTGACCCAAGAAGGATATTCAAGCTTGTATTTATGATATTTTGATGTCTCATGATGAATTAACTATTGGAACATGTTGTAAACTCTATGAGGTGCTCTATGTGGATTTTAGAGGTGTGATCAATCTATCTTGAGTATGAATAATGCTTAAATAGTTGATAGTGTGTTCATTCATGATGATTGTGTAAGTTAGGTTAGTGTTTAAGTTGTTTGAGCATATGTAGAGGTGAGCTAAGTTGACTATGATCATCTGAGGATGTTGAAGGGGACATAAAGAGTGGACCCATGTATTTGAAAGTGGTCCTATGTTCTTATTTTGATCAAGGGAGTGTTAAAGGAGTGAATGGGTTTGCATGAGTTCTATAAGGGCTATAGGGGCCTTATTAAAGTTGTAGTTACTTAAGGTTGACCCATAGATGTTATGGATAACCTATGAATATTATATTGAGTTGTGTCTTCATGTGAAACATGCATTAAGGGATAAGGCATGCCTAATGGCCGATCAAGGTAGTGATTATAAATATTGTTCTATAAATAGTGAAATTAAAGATGGTGTTTTCTAGACTTTGTGTGAGAGACTAAGGAGCGATTGGTGAGATGCTTGTGTGTGTGTTTTGTGGAGTGAAGGAGGGGTTGAGTACCCTAATGATGAGTTGAAGAGAAGAATAGATTGCTGACTATTTATATGACTTGTTCATAAATCTATTGAAAAAATAGTGTGCTTTCTATTTGAGTATGAAAAAAGGTGAAGTGTTAATCAAAGTTCCATCATTAGGTGTTGAAGACATCAATGCATAGGTGTATTTTTCATAGGTTTTATTGTGAAAACTCAGCATCTAAGGTGGTTATAACCTCCTTATAAGGTGAAACTTATGAAAAGGTCTAGTTGGTGTTGCAGCTCAGCTAGATAGGTGTGGTAGCACCTTATGGGATTTAAGTCTCACTAAATAGGGATTGTATTTACTTGATAATTTGTAGATGGTCTAAATTAGATCTTGTTATTTTAGGATAATAGTCCAATTATAGGTTCCAATGGGTTTTATTCCTCAAGAGTGTTTCCCACGTATATGCATTAACTCTCTTGCTCATTACTATGAATATTGTATATGCTTTATGAATGCTTGTGGTAGTTGATTAAGTATTTGTAAATATTAGAATTGAAAGTTAGATTATTTGGGATCACTAATTTACCCCCCCTTAGTGATTGTACCTTTAACACTCAGAGTCCCATGACATCATATGTGTTAAAGGTGTCATATATTAGATCCAATGAGAAGGTACCATGTGTCATATCATTACTTAGAGACATAAGATCTGACAACACCTCAAATTTCTCATAGTAGTTAGAGGCATTAAATCCAAGAGACAAATATGAGGTGACATGTGTCACCTTTCAGCACCCTAAGGCATCAAAGTTGTTAGAGCCTGATATTTGTTAGATGCATCAAAGGTGTTAGAGATGTCATATCTTGGAGCTAACAAAGAGGTTTCACCTATTACCTATCATCATCTAGAGGCATTAAATTTTTTAGAGGCTCAATAAGGCCCAATAAATCATAGTGTGCCATGTGTACCTTTTATACACATAAATGGTAGAAGGCCTGGGGTGGTATGAGGGATCTAAAAAGGGTGAAATTTAATCCCTAATCATGTTATGAGGTGTCACATGTACTTAATAGGTCTAAGTGGCCAAACTCGGTTCCCAAAATGTTAAAAAAATGAGACTCCTTATTATGCCTACTTGGCATCATACATGGTGAGCCAGTCAATCTATGAATTACACATGGCCAAGCCTGAAATAACTCATAGTGTCTTGAGGTATAAATTAGGTGTGTTCCTACCATACTCCCATCATTACTCAACTTAGGTAACTAGGCCCATTATTTGATAAATAATGTCCCATCCCTATCACTAAATCTAATTAGGGAGAAAAATTAGAAAGACTATGAATTAATGCTATATCCAAAGGTGTCAAATAAATTGAGCCACCAACTCAAATTTGAAGTCACACAAGATGATATAATAGATGCCATAAGCATAGAATATTTTTTTGTAGCCTTATAATTCCTCAACACAGTTAAATTTATTGTTACTTACTCTCAACTTCTAAGAATCCAAATCCCACTATCTTGAGTTCACTCCTGAGATTTAAGTACCCTTATTGCTAAGAATTTTGTGCTAATGAATCACAACTCTTATCCATGGCTACATCACCTTCCAACCTCTAGTGAGAGCCCAAAGTTTGAGAAGCCACATTATTATCTAACTTGGTTTAATTTGAACACTACAACCAAGTCTTTAAGGTGATTAAAGATGTATAAAATCCCAACTTGGATGATGATGAGGATGAGGTTGAGTTATTAGATAATCTAATAGCCTTGGGAAGATTAGGGATGCACAAAGCTATAACCAAGCCCAAATTTTTCCCTTAAACTAACCTCTTCAAAAATTTACTACAAAACTCTGTGCACACTTAGCATGACACTTAAGACCAGGTGTACTCTACCAATTATTTAAACAAAATTGAATATATCTCTAAGGCTCTTTTTAAGTGATACTACAACCTCCCTAAGTATACCATCATGTATGATCATATCACAATAGATGCATAGATAAAATACATGAAATATGTATGGTTCTCAAGGATTTACATGTTAATTTAAACCAATGAACCAACAATGATGACATCAATGCCTACACCATTCACACCTTATGGGAATAATTCTATGATGTTATGCATGTGAACATCTTTTGGGTTCCCCTACTTAGTAGCATCCTTGAAAGGAAGGAAGTCTCGAACCTTGGGGGAATAATCAACTTCAATATCACCAAGAGTATGTCTAAAGATCAAGGAGGGGGTAACTTTTACATGATGTCATATATTATGGATGTTATCTATGCCACCCTATCATTCAAAAACACAACTATAATTCTTATGTGTTGGGTAAGGAAGATCATCAAGAATGGGATCCCTGTGGGCTAGTCCATGCATATATGAAGAATAATTGGGTCTACTTGAACATCATGTACCACCATGAATATCACCCAAATGATGCAATCAACCTCAGCCTAGCCAATAATGTTAAGGTCAAGGTAGGAGCAGAGGTGGAAAGTATGAAGGTATCTTAGGCTCCCTAAGGAACAGTTCTTAAATAGATAAATATGCCTCCACTATAGCTTCCCCCAAAGGAAACTCTCATATAGCCTAAAGAGGGTGTCTTAGAAACCACACCAAGAATATCAAAAAGAATCATTCAAGGGGTCCCAATTTCATCTCCCTCATGATCTCCAATAACTAATCTATTGACCCCACCTCCATAGGTCATCTAGCTTTAGGTAAGTACAAGCATTACACTTTGACATAAAGAAAAACCTAGAGATGAGCCCAACATGTGATCAACTAGAGGCATCTTTGGATATTCCTTCTACTACATGAGTATCTCCGTAGTGCATAGTACTACCCCTATGTTTCCACATTCCTACTAGGATTATTCTAGAGAGGCCTCCCCAAAATCTTATTACATCATTCCTATAGATGTTCCATGTCCTTATGTCATCAACCATGCTCAGTACCTTGAGCTCTGAGGTCCCCTCTTTTTAGCCAAATGAACCCATAAAATTCCACACAACCTATTGATGGTCAATAAGAACCTCAATTTCATGGTCACCACCATCTCTAATTAATCACTACCTTAACTCATTCAACCATTGTGACACAAGCTAATCCTAACAAAGAACCTAAAAATAAGGAAAAGGTAACTTTTGTCATGCCCTCTGTTCAAGTTTCAATCACTACCTCAACTCCTTCAACCATTATGATGTAATATGATCTAGGGAAAAGGCCTAATAAGAATCAAAATTTAACTCTTATGTATCCCTCTATTCAAGTTCTAATTACTCCTAAAATTGCTTCACATACGTCCTTTTCCATCACCCCTAAGGCCCAAGGGTTCAACTTTAACTAGGCATTTTCTTCCTTTCTCTTGAACACCACACTCCAAGGTGACCTTAGTCTTCAAAACCACATGACCCTAGACTAATGGTGACCTTATATGTTTCCTTGGCATTCCCTGTTTGTGCTCCCTCCATTTTCATAAATGCCTCTACCCCCACCCCACTTACCCCACTTATAATTTCCTTCTTTCCCTCTGCTTCATCTCTTCCTACTCATCCCAAGATTCCACTTATGCCTCTACCATCCCACCTTCCTCATCTTCTACCACTCTGGGAGTTACTATGGGGCATAGCTAGATTGGGTAGCTCACATCTTCATGATTGCAAAGACTAAATATGGTCTTATATGGTGACCCAAATGATCAATGAAAATTTGACAGAGAATCAAGGGGTATGAAGAGATTCCTCACTCAGAGGTTTGCTCAATAAGGAGACCTAGTGGTGTGGAGGACTGAACACAATATGTTCTTACTCGCCAAAATAAGGATGCCTAGTGGGAGGGAAATTGTCATTGAGGACCTATTTTCCTTATTATGGGGCACTAATGAGCTCTTATAAAACCTCATGGAAGACATGCAATATTAGGTGAAAGCATTGCAATCACAATTAAGGAACACCTTTCTAGTTGGGTTGATTGGTTGATTATAGAATCCCTTGTGTAATTATTTTCTACTCTTGGAGAGGTGACCAGAGCCCCCTCCACAAGTAAAGAGAAACTCTAATGAACCCATGCATACTTGTAGAGAATCATCTATATTGATATAAAATATAATAAACTCATTATGATCATCCATAAAGGGATGTTATTAGAGCTTAACCTCATACCTTTGATAGATCTTAATCTATACCAAACATATGTCAGTAACATGTGGACCTCCATCAAGGATTGGTTGAGCATAACACAAATTATAATACATCCATTCAAAAATAACAAGGAATAAATAATGGCTTACTTTAATGAGGTTAATATTTTTGTGTTTTTCCACCTAGATGGCACATTATAGATAAGGAATAAGTTGAAGTCCACTTGGTGCAATTTGATCAAATAATGAGAAGAAAGGTGGTAAAGACAAACCATGTTGGAGTAAAGGTGATCCTTAAGCTAGAAACCTATTCCATAAATTAGCCAAGTGTATAAGGTCAATGTATCATTGGAGGCCCCACTTCGAGCCCATGAGTGACTACTAGTCCAAGTTAAATTTATCTTCTAGGAGCCACTTGTGAACCTCACCAAGATGGACATGCAAGGTAACTTGGTGGCTTATGCACTGGTAGCTGAGGAAGCACATCTTAAATAATTGGGAAATATTTCACCTCCATATCATTATAAATATCTTCTCAATGGACCCTATGAATCTTTTATGGGATGGGGAATATGTTTTAAT
Source organism: Torreya grandis (assembly GCA_037957365.1). NCBI lineage: Eukaryota > Viridiplantae > Streptophyta > Pinopsida > Cupressales > Taxaceae > Torreya > Torreya grandis. The sequence goes on along the minus strand of JARHVA010002877.1, from coordinate 427,578 downwards.
TTAATTATAAAAACCATTTCATGCCATGATGTCTAATAATAGGATATCATGCTACTAAGAGATGGGTCCCATTTCCATGTGTGTGTGTGTGTGTGTGTGTGTGTGTGTGTGTATATAAATGTGTGTGTGTGTATATGTGTGTATATGTGTGTGTGTGTATATATATATATATATATACATATATGTATATGTATATATATATATATATATATATACATATATACATATACATATATATATATATATACATATGTATATATATATATATATATATGTATATATATATATGTATGTATGTATGTATATGTATATATGTGTATATATATATATGTATATATATATATATATATATATATTATTTTGAAATATTTTATTGATGTGGACTTCATTGTAAACATGAACTTTTATATTAATGTGAATTTGGTTTTTTATTTAAATGTGTCTAGTTTTCATGGATCTCTGTCACTTTCTTTCTACTTTAAAATGGATTAACTATAATATTAAAAGACTAGAATTTGTGTTTTTATGAAGATTTTATACATTAATTAGGGTGATTTTTTGCTATTCTTGTTAGGTTATTTGATTATTTTTTCTTTATTTGAAGTCTACGAGGAACTATGTGTAGTTAAATATAGTCATGTTTTAGTTTATTCCCTAAAGGAATCCTAGAATCAAGTATTTACCCTTTTTCTTCATATTCTCTCCTTATGTTACTAGAGCCTAAGCATTTGTGAAACTTAGCATATAGTGGTACAATTGTAAATAGGAACATTTTGGTTTCTTGAAATATTTGTGCTTCCATTCATTTAAAAATCTCCCTTTTTGTCCTTACCCTTTCTCCCTTTGATGTTTGTTTATTCCCAAGTGGTCTTTCCCCTTTTTTATAAATTGTGAAGTGAAGCAAAGTAGATCTCAAAATCAAATCTATTAAAAATAGGCCTAGTTAGAAGTGTATGCATTTTATTATTAGTGAGAAAATAGGAATTGAGCCTCTAGTGGTAGTGTTACATCTCTTGGAGATCTATTCCAAGTAGGTTATTTAATGAAGACCAATACCTACAACTTGTGCCGTATATTATCTCATCAATAATCATGAAATTAGAGGAGCAAGTCCCCCAATTTTTCCTCAATCTCACTCATTACATCTAAATCAATAGATGCATTCAAGAAACAAGATCTTGGACCAAACAACAACAGGTGCTATAAGGAGGGCACCCTTTCTAATTGACTAATGAATCTTTGATTTCTTAGCTAACCCAAGAGTAACTTGGAGCCCAGTATGTGGGTCACTATATATTGAGAAGATCCCAGATAATTAATAATTTCACCATTTGAAAATCCATAGGATAAATAGAATTACTAGAGGAAGATTGAGTCCTTTGTCACCTTTCTATCTCATCCTCTCAGTTTGCCCCTAACAAGACCTTACCTATGATTATACCTATGACATGGTTAATTGGGTCTAACATTACTATTCCTAGAGCCATTCATGACTTACCTAAGAACCCAAAGAGGTACCTCCCATGATTCACACTAGGTGTACTACATACCATTGAAGAACAAGTGACCTCATACAAAACTCCTCTCATGATTCTGAATGTAGAACATGAGGATGTTTCCTACAAACTTTTCTTGTTCACATTAATAGATGCAGCCTATGATTGATTCCTAAATCTACCTACAATATCCATCACAAGTTGGAAATAATTCATTAACACATTGTTTTCCCATTTTGGGTAATTCATTGACCCAAGTTTGGTTTACCAATAGTTTACATAAATTAAGAGGGAACTAATTGATCCCATTAGAAATTTTGATACTAGGTTTCAAAATTTGTATAGTCAAGTCACTGTGTTATATAGACTAGATGCCCAACTAAATCTTGAGATGTAAAAGAATGCACTAGACCCTTGAAATGTTATCTTCTTGCACATAGACCCATTAGTGGTGGATTTACCCTTGGCCTATGTTGAGGTCATCAAAGTGGATAGATAACTAAACCCTCAAGTCTTGATGGCACCTATTATCCTAAATATATTTCTAACCATTAATACTTTGAGTACTTTATTTGGAACTAAATAAAATTTACCTATGCCACAACATATGACCATGAAAAATAAACTTCCCTTGAGGAATGTTTCCCCTAACCAAAACTTTATCATCCTTAGCCCTATCAATAATGAAGTAGTGCCTAAATTTCACAATCAAGCACTCATTCTTACTACGAAAAATGTCCAAAGTGTGCCCCAAGAATCCACCAAGAATGAGTTGGATGTTGTATAATGTATGGTATGGAATCTTAGTAATGACTTCTTAGGCCTCTAAAGACAAGTTGGAAACACTAGTGATGAAAATTTAAATAATAATTTCACCCACCTAGGGTACAATAATCCCCATAACTTCTCTAATATCCAACTATAACCCTCACCCAATAAGCTACCTAAAATTAACATTTATGAGTTAGCCCTACCAAACTAGTGTTGTGTACACAATATAGCCTAACATGGGGAATTATACTATATCAAAATTTGTAGCACCTTTGACATCAACCAAAGGTAAATGGAATAATATGATGTGGTTTTGAACCAACTTAGTGTCAATAATTAGGTTGAGGCCTTCAAAAATTCAAGGTCCCAAAGTAATTCCATGGTGTTATAAACCTTATATTTACCTATCCAATATTATAATGAACCAAATAAATCCACCAATGAGTTGAATTCTTTCTAGTATTCCTAAAGGAGAAACTATGCTCTTCAGAATTGGACATAGTAGTATCCCCTTACCATGTCCACTCCTCCTAACAATGGTGTAACCCCTACTGATCCCAGGGTAGGAAATGATCCTCCACCTCCAAAATTTAATAACCTTAAGCTAATCAAGATATCCAACATACTTCTAAAAAAACTAGGTATAACATAGTAGATTTCATGAAGAAGATCAAGGAAAATATCACTTCACATGGGCTTTCCCAAATCACTAATCAAAGAGATCTCCTCCCAAATTCCCTAAAAAACAAACCAATCCATCCCAATCTAGATCTTCACACACTAACATGGCCATACATAATAATAAGGTTGAGGTACCCATATCCTCCTTATTATTAGGTTATTTGGGAAAAATCTTCATAACTATCTATTCAACTCAAGAGCCTATACAAATTCATGCTTGTTAGGATTTATCAAAACTTTGTGTTAATGCCTATAAAGTCAGACAAAATAGTGGTTCAGGTGAATAAGTCTGAGGTCAAAGTGGTAGGTGAGATCTTGAATGTGCATATGTAACTTGAATCTAAGCCTAGGGTCTAGTATTTTATATACATCCAAGTAGTGGAGATATCAGAGGCTTATGGGATGTTACTTAGTAGGGATTGGTCTAAGATCTTGAATAGGTACATGGCTACTAAATTTTCACATATGTGGTTTCCTTATTAGAGGCATGACCAATCAAATCCGTATAGATGTGGCACTTAGAATGAAGCACATGATTACTAAGTATAATGCAATCAATGAAATGGTGAGCCTAATATCATCTAACATAGGCATCTCCACTCTATCCATAAAATGTGTTGAGAACCAAGTTGACAAGAACCATACATTGCTAGGTTTATGGCCCCTATACTTAGATGGGGCCCATTCTAAGAAAGGTTTTGAAGAAGGAATCTTACTCATTAACCCACAAGAGAAGTGACATTTAGATACTTATAGGCTACATTTCCCTTTCACTAATAACCTGGTGGAATATGAAGCCTTTATATTAGGGCTATAATTCATTTTAAAATAGAATGTCAAAGAACTAAAGGTGTTTTGGGACCTGATATTGTAATAAACCAAGTTAGAAGTAAGCTCTAATATAAGTTGTTCTATTTGAGGAAGTACAAACATATGGCATGGGATTTGATATAAATTTTCAATGCTTTCAATGTCATCCCTATCCCTAGAGAAGAAAACCAAATGGTTGATTCATTGGCAACATTTTTTACAAAAATAACACCCCTAGATAACACATCATTACAACACTTTTCAATAGATCTCATCTTATGTCCCTTAGTCCTAGAAAATGTAAATAGATTCCAGGTCTTTGAGGATGACCACCACATTTTAGAATTCCTTAATAACTTGGGGGTATTTGAGATCCAAGTTATAGAAAAGGTAGATAGATATTATATTTAATAGTACTATGACCAAGAAGACATCATTAACTTAAAATAAAATAAGTTATAAAAGGAATGATCTCACTAGAAAGGATATTTGACCTTAACATATCTACACACAAACCCAAGAGACCTATACATCTAGATCAGAGTCTACGATGATAATTTTGGGGTTACTAAACTAGCATTGAGATGTCAATATTGGCCTAGATTACACCCTTGTTGAGATTAAACAACTCAAAAATTTATTTCTAATACAAAAATGCTATCACCTAGGCCTATGGAGACCTTAAGGTCTTTGACCCGAGTCTGATCACACATATTATACCATTAAATAAAAATCAAAAACCTTTGAGACAAAGGCAATGACCTATGAACCTAATCATAAAGCCACTTATCCACAAGGAGGTTCATAAGCCTCTCTCAACTAGGATTTTCTTCTCAGTCCATCACTCAATTTAGATAGCCAAATTGGTGCCATTTCATAAGAAGAATTAGGAAATTAGACTATTTAGATTTTATAAATCTAAATTGAGCTTCTGACAAAGATAACTACCCTTTTGCCTCCCTTGATGAAGTAATTTAGATAGTGAGTGTATCTTAGATGATTTCCTTCTTGGATGGATTCTTGGAATATAAGTAGGTCTTGGTAAGTCTTGAAGACCAAGCAAAGACCACATTCACCTTTCAAAGAGCCATGGACTTTGTTTTCAAAGGTCTTATTGGAAAATTAATAATTATTTACATGGATGACTTGACTATTATTTCAAATTGTAGCTCAGATCACATCCATCATCTCCAAAAAATATTTGAAAGGTGAAAAAGCTATGGTTTCTCCCTCAATACAATGAAAAGTGTGTTTGTTGTCATGTAAGGTAAGCTCCTTGGTCACATCATCACTAATGAATATATTTCTATTGACCCTGAATGTGTGAATGTGATTTATAAAATACCTTTTCTTAATAGAAAGAAGGAATTAAATTTGTTCTTTGGTAAAATCAACTTTGTATTTAAAATCATATCTGGTTTCATTGATATTATTAAACATTTCAATGCAATGTTGAAAAAATAAGCAAACATGGACTGGACTACTATAGCCAGGAAATCTTTCCACTAAATCAAAGAGTCTATCATGTAGACACTAGTCTTAATTAGGCCAGACTATGTGAAATACTTCTACCTTTACTCTTTTGATTTGAAGCATATTATAGCTATGGTACTTACCAAGAATATATACAAGGATGATCACCCGATAGACTTTATGAGCACAAACCCAAAGGATGTTGAAATTAAGCATTTCACCTTTGATAATCATGCCTAAGCACTAGTCAAAGTTATGAATAAATTTATGCACTAAATTCTCAAAAAAAAGTTGCACGCTATTATCCAAGACCCCTCTATAAAGCTAATACTTAGGAAAAATGAATTAGGAGATAAAAAAGGTTGATGTATGGCCAAGTTGCAAGAGTATGACCTTGAAACAAAAATTGTTAAGAAAACCATTAAAAATGACTAAATGATCACTATGGTGTAATTATACCAATCATAAATAATCTGTCATTACTGGTATGACCCATTAGAGTATCTATTTTATGGGAATCCTCCTCTAGAATTAAATTAAATGTAGAAAAGAGATATCAAGCTGAAATTATCCCACTACATACTAAATAAAGGAGTGATTTACTAGAATAACTATGAATGCATATATCTTAGGTGCTTATCAAAAGAATAAGAAAGACAGATCATGATTAGCTTCCTTAAGAAAATAATTACTGGCCACCCTTTAGGGACCGTGACTACCCATAAGATCTTGCAAGCTGGGTATTATTGGCCCATAATCTTTAAGGATGCACATGCTCATGTTCACGCATGTCATCAAAAGGAAGTTCATGTAGTAATTCCTCTTCAGGCTATAATAAAGGGATGCCCATTTTCTCAATGGGGACTCAACTTTGTAGGAGTCATCAACCCAAATTCATTAGTGGTCCATAAGTTCATACTTATAACTACTGACTATTTCACATGGTGGATAGAGGTAGTGGTGATCAAGATTAACATGAATAAGGAAGTGAATAAACTTTTTGAGGAAACAATAACTACATAGTTTTGTACCCCAAATTCATTGGTTTATGACAAACTCATGCTTTCTAGTCAGCTAAGCTCATTGAGTGGGTTTATTAGAATGGCATCACCTTAAGGTTATCATCAAATTTATACTCACAAAGGAATGGTTTAGCTAATTTGACTAATAATAACCTAATTGATGAAATAAATAAGTCTATAGAAAAGATACCCAGTGATTGGCATTCACTATTAAAGTATGCTCTTTGTGCCAAACACACTAGGTATAAGCAAGCTCTCAAGAGTTCTCCTTTCCTACTAGTATATAGATTATAACCCATCTACCTAATAAACCTCAGGATACCTATGTACATATTCATGTAATAATACATGGAAAATGATGGGAAATTGGACTCAAGGTTACTGGATATCATCCAATTAGAGGATGCCTTAGAGGAATCCCTAAAAAACTTTAGTAGACATAAAAGCATTGTTAAGAGAAGGTTTAATAAGAGGTAAAATTTCAAATTCTTATGAATATCATACCTAGTCATGTTATGGGACAAAGCACATGAGAAAAATGAGAAACATTCCAAACTTGATCCATTTTGGGTTGGCCCATACCAGATCTCTAAGTTTTGGGGGAAGAATGCCTTAAAATTAAAAGATCTCCAAGGGAACAATCTCTCACTACCTATGAATGTAAAGTTCTTGAATAATTACTACTTGGTTTCCCTTTCCAACATAATCTTATAATAACCCTCAGATAAAAGGTTGGTAATGTAGGTATTAGTTTAGAGTTAGTTAGTGTACTTTCAATGTGTGTTTGATTCTGTTATGTTTTGATTTTGCTTTATGTTCATGCTTTCTTTCTTTTTCTTTTGTTGTTTGTTTTGGCATTTTATCTTGTTTTCCCATTGTTCTCCCTCATTTAATCTTACAAAAATATATCCCCAATCCATAAATGAGACATCATTCCCATAATGAGCTAAAGTAGGAAGCCAATTCTAAAAAGATGAAGTTAAATCCAAGTATTGGTCATGATACTATCAAACTTGATCAATTCAAAGTTGACAAGGCACTAAGAATATAATCCCAGAGTTAGAAGGTAGAAGTCAAGCTCCCATTATTAAATAATGTGATAAATAGAGGAATCCCTCTTGAGACACTGAAAGGATTAGGAGTCAATTATTCATAATTGAGCAAGTTAATTAAGAAAATATCTATTTTAATAAAGTTCATCACAACACTCAAAAGGAACATATCAATCAAGGAAAAATAATTGAGCGAGTAGATGATCTCATTCATGTAAAGATCTCATTGAACCATTCTTCCACCTTGGCTATATTGGTCCCCAACATCCCAGATTAAACTAAACAAGCATAAAAATAAAAGGAAGTTTGAATCTCATGGAAAATGCAAGTTTAGTCCTAATAAATGGTGATATGGGTAATCTCCATCATAGGGTTTTTGAATTGTATTGTAATATAACAAGACCTGCAATGGGACCAAACTCATCTCTATCAAGGTTAAAGATGCCTAATTGGTAGAAGAACAATGCCTAAGCCCTCCTTTTCTTAGATAGATTCTAAAAATAATTACCTTTCAAGGAACTTTGAGTACCTAAGATATGCCTAAGTTTTCCTAGTGGATTCAAAGTAGCAACAAAAAAGAATAAATCACTCTTTACACAAAATGACACTTTGAAGAAGTCAGAGCCTATTATGCTATTTATTGAGGTAGAATTAAACATTATTTTTTTATTGAAGTAATTTTAGTTGCTTAACTCATAGTTCAATAATGGAGGCTTGCAATTTGGATTCTAAGAGTCGAGGCAAAGTTTTCCATGCATAGTCACCATTTGTTGTGACCAACACACCCCATTTTCAAAATTTCAAATGAGGACCCACTTTGAGCTAAAAATTTCTTTTTCACATATAAATTTGGTATAAAAACATTATAATTCCAAAATATAAGTTTTTCTATAAATTTGATTGAGATCTTAGTCTAAATGAGCATTTTTTATTGAAATTATGTATGCACCTATTTAGATTTTTAAGTTTAAATGTTTATTGAATTCATGTTTTCATTGATTTTTGGACTAACCTAGATAATTGATATTTGTCAAAGGCTATTTTCTATTTTCAAGTTATATTTACTTCACAATTTAACTTTACTATTGACACACATCTTTTTTGCATGTAAAGTAGTCATCAAATTTAAGCATGGCAAGGCAGTTTTATTTTAGGTAGTCAAGAGGATGAGATTATTCCATGTATTTTCATCTTATTTACTCATTCCTCATAGTTAAAAATGCCTAAGTATTTATCCTTGTCAATCATTTGAAGGAATTCTAACTAACCACATAATAACATCACATTCATCTATGGTAAAGAAATAAAATTTCTAAGGCACAGAGCTCATGAGAATTTAGAAAAATTAGATCATACCACTTGTCACAATATCAGTCATCCATGACTGATAACTACATACATAGTTTACAAAGATCCATGACCAATATGATTACCATGTTTATTCCACATGTCTAAATTTTAGAGTCTTTTGATGTTAGAGGTGTCATATCTTAGAGCTAATGAGGATGTGCCACATGTCACCTATCAACACCTAGAGGTATAAGAGTTGTCAGAGCTTAAGTGTTCTTAGATATATCATAGGTATCAAATATGAATATCCTAAATCTAATGATGAGGTGACACATGTCACCTGTCATCACATAAAGGCATAGGAGCTATTAGATCTTGAGAGTTCCTCAGAGCCATTAGATGTGTCAAATCCCAGATAAAGTAAGGAGGTGCCATGTATCACCTATAAGACCTAGAGGTTTTAGATCCATCATATCCCTAAGAAGACCTAATCAATTGAAGGATGCCACATGTAACTTCCATACAAAAAATGGAGAAATTCTTAGGGTGGCATGATAGAGTCAAAAAAGGGTGAAAGTAAAGCCCTAAGCCTATTATGAGGTGTCACATGTACTTAACAGGTCCAAGTGTGCAACCTTGGTGCCTAGAATGATAAAGAATGAGAGTCCCTATTGTACCTACTTAGCATCACACATGATGGGCCAGAAAAATCATGGAAAACACCCAACCAAACTTTAAATAACTCCTAATACCATGATGACTAAAATAAGTGTGTGCCACCACACTTCCCTCATTAATAAATTTAGGGATTTGGTCCCATGATTCGATAACTAATAGCATCCCATCCCTATCACTACATCTAATTAGAGAGCACATTTTGAAACATGATGAATTAATTTAGAATCTAAAGGTGGTCAAAGAGATTGATCCATCAACTCAAATTTGAATTCATGTAAGATGAGCTACTGATGTCATGGGTATAGGATATTTTCATGGATCCCTATAAGTCCTCAACTTAATCAAATTTATCATTACTATCTCACAGCTCCAAAGAATTCAAATCCCACTACCTTGAGTTCACTCCTAAGATTTTGGTGCCCTTATTGCCAAGAATTTTGTTTTAAAAAATATCAACTCCCATCCATGGCCACATCATCATCCAAACCTAAATGAGAGCCCAAATTTTGGGACACCACATTCTTACCCAACTTGCTACAATTTGAACACTAGAATAGAGTATTCAAGGTGATTTAATATGTTTGGAAGCCCAACTTGGATGATGATAAGGATGAGGTCAAGTTATTAGATGATCTAATAGCCTTTGTAAAATTAGGTTACACAAAGTTATGGCCAAGCTTGAAGTGTTCCCTTGTATTTACCTATTTGGGAATCTATTATGGACCTCTATGTACACTCAACATGGCACTTAGGACCTAGTGTAATCCACCAATTCTCTGAAAAAAATTATAGATATCTCGAAGGCTAATTTTAGGTTATATTAAAACCTCTTGGAGCACACAATCATCTATGATTAAAACACAATAGAAGCATGGACCAAAATTCATGAAATATATGTAACTCTCAAGGATTTGGTTATTAATCTAGATCGATGGACCAACAAGGATGACATCAATGCCTACACCAGCCACACCTTATGAGAAAGAAAATATGTTGGGATGTTCTTACTAAACACCTATTTAAATCTAATGATGTTATGCATGTGAATATCCTCTAGGTACCCCTATTGAGCCTCATTATCTAAAGGAAGGAAATCCTATAACTTGGGAGTATAATCAGCTTTAATCTCACTAAGAGTGTGATCGAATCTCGAGGAGGGGGAAACTTTTACTTTATGTCAGATATTTTGGATATCATTTGCACCACCATAGCATTCAATATCATATAATTCCCACCTTGGATCCCCACATGCTCTATATTTCATGTCATGTTCTATAAATTGTATACTTACCACTACCATACTCACGATTGAGATATTTATGAGTATTTATATTATGTGGTCTACAAAGCCATCAATAAGAGCCCCATGTCACAGCTTTCTAATGAAATAAGGAGGACACTCTTTCCCATTAGAGACTATTGGTATTACTAGGATACCACCATCATTATAGTATAAGGCACCTATAATTCCCCTATCCTCCTACCATACCATATTCTAGATTGCCTCATTGAACAATAAATTGCATACTAATTTATTGAGGGCATCATGGGTTTTTGCCTCAATTATTGGAAAAAAGGGTATCCAAATTTCCCAATGTTCTTATGTTGTCACAAGTATCAAAATATATGATGATTTCATATGGTAAAACACAACTATAATTTGTATGCCTTGGTAAAGTTAGATCATTGATAATGGGATCCCCATGGGCTAATCCACAAACATGTAGAGAAGAACTAGGTCTAGTTGAACATCATGCACCACCACAAGGATTACCCAAATGATGCCATCAACCTTAACCTAAATAATGATGCTTAGGTGGTGTAAAGAGAGAGGTGATGTGTAATAATTCAATCCAAGCTCCCCAAGGACTAGTTATGAGCCCCTCCACCACATGTTCCTCCACTACATGCTCTCCTAAGGGAAACACTCATATAGTCAAAAGAGGATGTCCTAGAAACCACACATATAATATCAAGAATAATCATTGAATGGATCCCAATTATGTCTCCCCCATGATATCTAACCAATACTCTATCAATCCCATCTCATAGGTTAGTCAGTCGTAGGTGTCATAAGCATTACACTTTGACATAAAGATTAGCCCAGAGATAAGCCCAACATGGGATTAACTGAAAGCATCTTTGGATATTCCATCTCCTACTATGGTAATGTCTCAATAGCCCATATCACTTCCCCCAAGTTTCCCCATTCCTTCTAGGCCTATTATAGTGAGGTGTCCCTTGGCTCCCATTGCATCATGCTTGAACATGCCAAAAGTACTTATGGCCTCAACTGTGCTTGGTACCTTGAACTTCCATGTCCCCTATTTTTAGCTATATCAACCCATAAGAGTTTTCATATCCCACCTATGGTACTCTATAACCTCATTTTCATGGTCCCTGCCATCTCTAGTGGTGATCATTACCTCAACTCCTTTAACCATTGCAACCCAAAAATAAGAAAATGGTAACTTTTGGCATGTCCTCTAGTCAAGTACTAGTTACTACCTTAACTCCTTCAACCACTATGACATAGGCCAATCAAGTTAAAATTCCTAAAAAGAAGTAAAAGGTAATTCTTCCACAACCCTCTATTCAAGTTCTAATTATTTCTAAAATTTCTCCCCATAACTCCTTTTCCGTCACCCTTAGGGCCTAACATTTTAGCTCTAATATCTTCATTTTTCCTAGACACCCCACTTTTGAGTGACCTCATTCCTCAAATACACATGACTCCTAGCTAATGGAGAGCTCATATGTTTCCCTAGAGTTCCTTGTTCATGTTCCCTCTATTTTCTCCAATGCCTCCCCCCCCAACTTTTCACTTTCTTCCCTCCATTTCATATCTCCTCCTCCCACACTTCCACCTTCCACTTCTGCCTCTACCATCCTATCTTTCTCATCTTCGACCACTCTAAGAGTTACTATGAGGTATATCTAGACTTGGTCTATCATACCTTCAGGATTATAAATACAAAGATGGTCTCACATGGGGAATTAGATGTCCAATGTCAATTTAACAAATAGTTAAGGAGTATGAAGAGAGTCCTCACTCAGAGGTTCACTCAAGAATGAGACCCGATGGTATGGAGGACTTAACTTGATTTTTTATCACTCACCAAATTAAGGATTCCTAATGGGGAGAAAAGGTTGTTGAGGACCAAATTTTTGTGTTCCATACCACCAATGAGCTCTCATAAAAATGTCATAGAAGACATGTGGGAATAGGTGAGAACACTAAAATCATAAGTAAGGAGCACCTTTCCCACTTAATTGATTATTTAAGTCACAGAAGCCCTCATACAATTATTTTCTACCTTGTAGAGGTAACTAGAGCCATTTCCACTAGTAAATAACACCTATAATGATCCCAAACATACTTGGAGAGAATCATCTTCATTGATAGAAAATGCAATAAAATTACAACAGTCATCCATAAATGGATGTTCCTAGATTTTAAGCTCATGTCCCTGATAGATCTTAATTTATACTAGACATATGTCAGGAACATGTGGACCTCCATTGAGGATTAGTTGAATGTAACATAAAATTTAATCAAGACACTAGAAAAGAGTAAGGAATAAATCATGTCCTACATCAAGGATGTCAACATTTTTGTGTCATTTTGCCTAGATGGCACACTACTAGATAAGGAGGAATTTTAAGTCCACCTAGTGCAATTTGATCAAATAATGATAAGAAAGGTGGCAAAGTAAAACCAAGATGGAGAGAAGGTGATCCTTGAGCTAGGAACCTAGTTCATGATAAACATTATCCAAGTGTGTGAGTTCAAGTTCTCATTATATGCCCACTCTAAGTCCATAAGTGACTACTATCCCAAGTTAAAGTTATCTTTAGAGAGCCACCTTTGAACCTCGATAAGCTAGATAGGGAGGGTAAATTTGTAGTTTATGTTATATCATCTAAGAAGGTGCATCTCAAGCAAATAGGAAGTGTTCCACCTCTATCTCCTTATACATCTGTTCTCAATGGTCCCTGGGAATTTTTTTGGGTATGGGGAATATATTATAATTTAGTTACAACAATTAGTTCAGGCCATGATGGCCAAGAATGGGATTTTATGATACTATTAAATGAGTCCCATTTATATTATTATATATACTATTTTTTAATATTTCGTTGAGGTGGAATCCACTGTAAATGAGCACTTTTAGATTAATGCAAATTTGGTTTTCTATTTAAATGTGTCTAGTTTTCATAGATCTCTTCCACTTTCTTTCTACTCTAAAATGGATTAACATTAATACTAGAGGACTAAAATTTATGATTTTATGTAGATTTTATGCATTAATTAGGATGATATTTTTCTATTCTAGTTAGGTTATTTGATTATTTTTGCTTTATTTGAAGTTTGTGAGGAACTATGTGTAGTTAACCTCAATCCTATTTACAATTTATTCATTAAATGAATCCTTGAATCAAACATTTACCCTTTTTCCTTAGACTCTCTCCTTATATGACTAGAGCCTAAGCCATTGTGAAACTTAGAATACATAGTTACAATTGTATTTGGGTATGATTCAGTTCCTTGAAGCATTTGTGTTACCATTCATTGAAAAAGCTCCATTTTTGTCTTACCCTCTCTCTCCCTTTGATGTTTATTTGTTCCCAAGTGGTCTTTCCCATTTTTTTTAAATTATGAAGTGAATCAATGTAGAGATAAAAATAAAATATGTTAAAATTGGGTTTAGTTAGAAGTGTATAAGTTCTTGTATTAGTAAGAAAATAGGAATTGAGCCTCTAGTGGTAGCATTGCATCTCTTGGAGATCTATTCCAAGAAAAATATTTAATGGATCCAAATACCTACAACTCATGCCCTATATTATCTCAATATTAATCATAAAATGAGAGGATGAAAGTCCCCTAGTTGTTCCCTAAGCTCACTCAATGCATATATCTCAATAGATGCATTTGGGATAATGATATCTTGGATTGAATAACATATAGTATATTACATATCAATTTTATACACACATGATTTTCATGGTATACATGAGTTAAATGTAGGACATACATGTTATATATGACATGGAAATTCAAATTTAATACATTTAATAGACCCAATGTGTACCTTCCTAGATTGATGATATTCCTACATGAGGGGATTCTTAGTACTCTTTATAGATTATATCTTTATATGACAATTTAATTTATCATATTAAGTTACTTAGATTGATTATACATGACTTGATTTTTTGTATAATATTAAGAGTGTTATATACTATGGATAGTGTGTTTTACTATGTGTGATGATGAGATGGATTGATTGTGTAAACTATATTTTATTATTCTATACATGTTTGATGTTGATGACAATTACATGGTGTCATCCTTGATTATGTAAAAAAAATTGTGATGATTTTTTTGCTTGACATTATGTGTTGCATTATGTTAAAATTGTGTGATAAATTATATGCATCTATGAATGACTATTGATGATTATTACATTATGTTACCTCTGATGTTTGTTACATTGAGTGTTACCTTGTGTGTTCCTATGAGTGCAATGACTTTGTGGTGTCACATCATGTGGCAGTTATGTTAAGGATCCTCTAGTTTGTCTCATGGCCATGTTGCATATGCCATGTTAGAGTCATGTTGTGTCTTGAGTGTTTGTGTGTGTCATGATCATGATATTGTATGTATATCTACTTGATTTTTGAGCTTATGGTGTTTTGATTTATATTAGACATTATTATACTTGTGTATAATACCATGAATCATATCATGCATATTTGAATGGATTATTAATAAGTACATACATATACAATGATGATTATTATGTGTTGAATTGATATATCTACTTGACATAGTTTAATATGTGCATGAATGGTCTAATATTTCTATGTTGACATAATATAATCATATTAACAAATATACCTTGTATTCTTATAAATTTTATGTATAAATGATGCATATCAATCTTTTATTTAGAGATGTTTTATTCACATAATAAATGTCTCACTTCAAAGTTGGCATTTTAATGGGCTTGTTATATAAATTCAAACTTTCATAGATAGACAATTCATATTATGGGTTAAATCACATGATTTAGATGAGATAAATTAGGACATATTATGATTCATATTGGGATAGACTAATAGATTCACACATATGCAAGTCATATGTGGGGTATTTTACATGAACATATGACCAATAATATGACATGATGAGAAATATTACATGGGTCAGATTGAGTATTATTATCAGATAATCTGGGTTAGATTGAGTATAATTATCAGATTACATTGGTCAAATTGAGCATTATTATCAAATAACATGAGACTTATTATCATATAGGGTTAGATTTTTATATTGGACAAAGTGACATATAGATTTAAGCTAGTTTATATCACATTGAGGTAAAAATTAATCAAATTATGGGATATGGATGTTGTTCCTACTTGCACATTTATATTTTATATTATGGTAATAAAGGTAACTACACAATCACTTTAAATATAAAACCTATAAATAGCAGTTGATTTAGATTTTTTCATATTTACATATGAGCCAATATCTTAGCTCCACATTAACATATAAGTGTGGTACACTTTCCATCAAAACAACTATGATGATATTTTGTGTAGTGTAGTTTAGGTTATACAATACTTAACTACCAAAACTTATCAATCTCCAATGAGGTTGAAGCATATTATTCTCAACCCATGGTTTTAATAGTGGAATCTCCTTAGGGAATAATCATTCCATTATTTAATGACTTCAGAGGGAAACTGGTTCATATACCCACAAGTATATTTATTCCTTGCTATTTAAATTTCAAATATTTCAATGATATAGATTTTTTTAGATTTTCTATCATGAGTGAACATTTATTTTTCCATGTTTCATTACATGCTTTGAATGGATAAATTTGTATATTCAGGGCATACCTAAAGACTGAAAATATAGTATACTTAGGTACTAAATTTCTTAATTTATCTTTTTAATATAGAATTTTCAATACTAGACTAAAGGGGGAATTTATAGGTAGATAAATTTGGTATTGGAAACTTAAAAATATCAATTTTGACTATTTATTGACATACATGACTTGTGTGCACAAATTTAACTCTTGTTCAAATTATTTCCTAACCATTCATCTATCTATGATCTTAGCCTTCCCAAATTTCTAGTATTCATATACAAGATCTATTTAGTTTATACCTAATTAGTCAATTAAATTATGAATTTTTTTGTAATATTACAAATCATTGCATCTTCCATCTAGGTCAATGCCAAAAATAATTAATTGTTTTCAATTACTGATAGTGTCCATCTTCACTAATAATATGCTAGATTATCCAAATGACTATTTTTAAAATTAAAACCTTTCCCTTGGGTCATCCCACACATTTTTCATGTTAGTTATTGAGGAAAATTACCTGAATAATTATAATTATATATATATATATATATATATATATATATAAGAGAAACCTAAGGCTATTCCTATATAGCACTTATCTAGATCTCACTTGAAAAATTATTTACACATTGAGGAATACATTTTCACATCATTTAATATCTAGATTTTAAAACCACTCAAATGATTGGTCCCTAAGCCAAGTATGCATACCTAAAGCAAATTCAAAATCACATATTGTAAAGTGTTAAAATATAGACATGTTGCATTTCATTCTAGTGGATCATTATTGAACACACATACATATGGTTAAGAGGATTACATATGGTTTGATCCCTATTTGGAATATTGGAATATAAGAAATTATTGGCTACTCAATGAGATGTGGTTAGGATTGTCCATCCCTTATTTTTAGTCCCTTTTTAGAGTCCAAGCAAGTATTGAAGGTGGAGTTAGGGTTTCAATGTAAAAGGAAGACAAACATAAATTTTCATAGAATATTGAGCATCTAACATTACACAAAAAATATATCAATAGGAAAGTATAATGATATGTGGCAGAATAGACTATCATAACATTAAAAATATATATATTATAGATTTTGGATAAAATTATGTTTTCATTTTTTAACTCAACATTTCGGATCACCACCCATGATCCTTAATCAAGATAAAAATTACTTATGGTGGAAAAACAAACCTCACACTCCTTAAATAGGGCAGAGTTAATGATCACAAGAGGTATTAAATGATAAGGTAGTCATTTTCTACATTTTCAAAGATTTATTCACCTCCCTTTTTTTATTAAAAGCTTGTACCCCAATGTGACACTTAGTATGAAACTTACAAGCTTAAAAACTTTAAAAACTTAATTATAAATGAATAATTTATAATATGATGATTGATTAAACATGTTAAATTATGATCAAATGAATAGGTGAATTAATTAACTATCTATTATTACTATATTAGTTGGTTTAAATAATAACAACTTAACAATAATGTGTTAAGATAAACATTATAATTAAAATTTTATAATATTTATTTGTATGGATTGTGAGAGTATAAAATATCTAATAAAAGATATTTATAATAAACAGTAAACACATCATTACACCACAAGTGTGAGTATTACTGAAAGTTTCTTTGAAAATTATGATAGACAATATCCTAAGCCAAGTGACCACATATCAATTTCAAGTTTTATTGAATGTTTTTGAATAGAAGATGATCAAAATAGAATAGTGAATAAGCTAATTACCCTATCCTCTTATCATTTATATAAATAGTAAGCTCAATCTCAATCTATTTTTTGCATTTTATTCTATGTATTGAATGATATATCTTAAACAATCTAAATATTCAATATTTTATATTATTTTGATCAATATCTCAAAAAGAAGTTAAAATAGATTTATGGGTACCTCAACACCTTGATTTAGCTTCTGATGATACTCATGATTTAACATAAATATATTTTAATGATTATTATGACTCCCTTGATTTTTTTGATTGTTGTCAACCTAGTCTATCAGTCATAAATGCATGGGTCTATCTACACTCTCCAACATTTAAACAATGTAATCCTTCACTGGAATATCATGAAAGTCTATTTACATGCTCACCCAAGGCACAAAGAGGGGAAATTATGGTATTTTTGGGTTAGTTGCATGTAATAGGGAGGATAAATATTATTGAATGTTATCACTCACATGCTTTAGTTTATAAAGTGCACTTGGTGATATCTCATCCATACAAAGCAAATGGATATCATGCACATATTCAATGTAATAACTCAACAATTCTATCTTAGTCGAGTTTTCATTCCTTTAATACGTAAAGCCTACTAAGTGTAACATAATAATAATCTAGTCATAAATAAATACTTTATCATATCCACAACCAATTACACAGTCATATTGAAAAACAAAAACTTTCATTATATTGAAGCTCCTACTTATAAGACACTCATGACACTTACAATAATATATATTCTCACTATTAGTCCTAACTCTCTCTAATACTACTACTCATGTCCAATAACTATTTAAGGTTATTCTTACAACATGTATGTAATGGTTACTAATGTTGTAATCCTTTCCTTATTAGGTGCCCACCTTATAAATGCCTCAAAATGGGATATGTTTCACTTATTAACTCTAATGTTTTCATCTTATAATTAATGTGTCATTTTTCCCACATGGTAGTTATTGTTTTGGTTTGCTTAAGTTTATCTACCTTATTTCACTTCATCATTTCTCAACTATCTATCAAGATCAACTATTAGTCATAAATCATGTTATTTTATCCCCATGATCTTCACTATGATTCTTGGATTCATGCAATTAAATTTTGTCTTGATCTTATTATTTTTTAATTTTATAAAAGTGGGCTTGATCCTGTTAGCCCGTGCCTACTTTATCGACAAACTTTATTGGGTGCATGCACACATAAGGAGTAGGATGTTCGATGGGCACCTCTTGACACATCCTTGGGCTATTAGTGTTTTTACATATTTTCATTATTCATGCATAGTCCAAGACTTGTTTGTAGTTATCCAATTTATTGGGTCAACATTCACCCCATACTAAACTATTTATTTATCCTCGAATAACTAGCTCATCTCTTGATTTTTTTCTTGTTCAATCCAACTATCTATAAAGTTACATCATAAGTAACTACTTCATTAGGATTTACCCCATTAATAAATCTATTATGTTGTGCACCTCCTTACTAGGTAATTTCCAACCTTATGGAAACAAGTAACAACTCACACACTCCTCCATGCCCTTATCTCAATAGGGTGGGTCCACATCCTTCTCATAGTTTTCTTATCATCCTCTCCTAGAATAAATATTATGTACTTTCCATTTTGCATATCAACTCAAGATCCTTCTCCCACTATTGGGTTTTTCCATTGAGTTCAGATCCATGTTGTCCTCTACATTCTGAAGTACTTGGTCCCCTTTCTATTGATGTGTTTATTTTTTCCTACCACACCTTATATTCTTACATGACCATGTTATATTCTACTCAAAGGGTGAATGTACCTCACTCTACCACCTAATAATCTTGGTTACTCTCTAAGAAGCCTCCCTGTACAATCCTCCTATAAGGGCCTCTACAAACTTGAATCAACTTTTCCCTGTACACACCTAGGACTAGTAGACATTGACTTGGGATATTCTATTAGAGGTGTGGACTTCAACCAACTATTTTATGTAGTATGTGTGTTGTCCATTAACATTCTACACCTAGATTACCCTCAAAAATTCCATTGTCTACTTCAAGGGGCTACCCATCTAACCAGGGATAGGGATTCTCCCCCTACCAGCCTTGGTCCTCTTCCTATGGATGGATCCATGGATCTCTCAGTAGGTCCCATGACAACCTCCCCAACCCAGGTGATCTAACAACTTCTCATCTTCTCACAATTTTAGGAAAATAATAGCAATGGTATTAGTGTGAATACCATATACCTCCTCTCTTTGCCTCAACATATAGTTTTTTATTTGAAGTCTTTCCATCTCCTGGGTGTAGTGCACCATAACCTCAACTACGCATTCTCTTTTCCTATAGAGTCTCTAATATTATCTTAAAAAAATATATGTTTGTCATGTTCCATTTGCTTCCTCTTCTTGTCTAATTCCACTTCATTTACTTCTCATCCTCTACCCATTTGTTCTTGATGGAGGACACTGAGTATTTTTCAAGTCATATCATGCACTCTTCAACTTTACCCACTCATGCTTGATGGGGAGGTGATAGTTTCATCACTATACCTAACAATTCCTTTGGGAGACTCATCTACATATAACCACTCCATTGGTCAACTTTCTCCTCAATCTTCACCTTTTCCCCTTAATCTCATTACTTATAGGCCATTACTTTTCCTGCAATATCCCAAGAGTGGGATCTAAATTTTTAATACCTTCTTGATTCAAAATATGTGGGATTTCCAAAATTTCATCCTTTTAGCTACATAAATGTAAAGGGGCTTCTTGGCTCCCTTTTAAAACTTGGGGATCTCTTACCCAAAAAATTTAAAGATCAACCCTTAGGCCTTAGTTATCTTCTTATGACCCTCTTGAATTCTTCTTATAATGGTTGATTTACAGTTTTATCCATTTAAAATGTACTTTAGTAGAACTAATCCTCTCTTAATAGCATTCTCTCTTAGTAGTTAACTCCTTTGGTAACCTTTTTTTGGGCTAACTATCCATATTTTTTATGTAAGGGGGTGGTTACTAGTTGATCTAGTTTGAAAATACACAACAAACATTCCACCAGTCTTGCTACCTAAATCAAATAAAAATTGTAAGGGTTATGTAGTTGAGTCATGTCTTAGACCTTTTAATTTTGACAAGAAGCATGGATAGCCATGCCTCAAGCCCTTCAAATATTGAACTTTTGTGGCTGAATCAAACCTTGATCTAATTAATTCTGACAATAATCAATTTTGCTATCCTTGTTAGCCTTTTTCTAGTTTTTAACTTTTCATCTGGTGAGTTTCCCATTTGTCATTTTCTATCCTTGGTGTAAAAACATGTCACTTCATGGTATACCCTTACTTTCTATACATGTTAAACCTTCTTACGTGCCATATCTATTCTACATGCATTCTTTGTGTGTCCTTTTATTCTTTACTCATGTGTGTGTGTTTTCCCTTATCTTTTTCTACATATCATTACTCTCAAGGTCATGCACAAGACCTATGTATCCTATTATTCTTTACTTGTAGGCACCACCACCCCACACTTAATTTTGTACCTAGTTCTCCAATGTAGTAAACTTTTATTTTGTCCATTTGAGGTTGTACCTTTTCAAAGATTAATATTTTTGGTTAGTGCAAAATCATTGTCTTCCACCATTTTCTAATGTAGTAATCCTCTCCCAAAAACATAGATATATCATGATTATGAATTTTAAAATAAATTCCTTGCTCGACTCTTGATTGGATTTATGAGATGTGTGCATCTTATTACATTCTACATGTAGATACCACACTTAAGACTAATCTACTATACTCTATTAAAAAATTAAGTTCATAAAGAAATGGTTGAGGCCTTATTAAATCATGGATCCAACACCATTTATCTATAATATGGCTCGATATGACACCTTTGAAATTCTTGCATGGCATCTCATCACTATTGGTGGGCAATCTATAGCATGACAATCCTTGGTATTGACTGATCTTCTCAATTTTGTGGCATATGGTAGCTTCTTATTTAACCCATGTAGATGGGTTTACTTTATAGATTTGGGGTACCTTCCCTCCTTCATTAGTAATAGGTGTATGTGTTACCCAAACCTTTTTTGCTACTAGAGTTTTTTCCACCCTTGTACACATGGAAATGTTTTGGGTAATGCACATGACCCATATTATGGGCATAATAATTCCCTTGATCCTCATTTTGGTGATGTGTGTATCCTCTAAACTATGCATTCATGGGAAATGCTGACTTGGGTAGATGGTTTTTTAAGTATGTATTGGGTTTGGGGTCTCGACCATATCATGCCACATGTTCGATCACTCATTCTACAAGAAGGTGTATCATTGGTGTATGTGACCTCACACTCATGTTCAAATAGAGGTTCAAGCATACCACACTGTACCTTATCTTGGTGACCTCATATGTATCTTACACCCATTGGTCTAGTAATTTTCATGATATTATAGTCAAACCCTACATTCTCCTACCTTAAGGTGTTTTCCACCCTTAGTCATATGCTTTTAATGCATTATGTAGTGATGTTTCAGATCTTTTCAAACTTATTTGTAAACTACACATCTTCAATGTAAGTGGGGCCTTCATCAATTGTTAGTGGGATCACCATGTACTTGTACCCATAATTGAAGCTCATGTAATGTTATTTGAAGTGAATGTCCACATTATTAGCATATCACCATGACTTTCATAGTAATGTGGGGTAATTATCTACCTCAACAAGTTTTATCACCTCAAATTACATTATAAAATTGACATCCATACTCTTGATGTTAACATTATGTAAAACCCTTATGTTTTATTCTTAAGTCTTGTTGGCCATGAATAAAATATGAGGTGGGGGATATCACATGGGGCTATCTAGTTTATTCCCAACATCTCCTATGTGGACATTCACCTCATCCCATGTGTCCATTAAGATGTCAAAAACCAAACAACCATTGATATTAGCATCCAAAATCAATTCTCAATCATAGCATGTGTTTTAAGTGATCCCTATCTCATGCCCCTCTGCCATGTCTAGGACAAGGACATTAGCTAACTTATTATTATCATACGTAATTAAGATATTTATCATGATGGGAATCATCCCTTTTCATTATAGGGAGATAGTAGGTTAACAAGATCACTAGCTTGCTCCTAATTCAACTGAAGTCCTATTTAAGCCTTCTCTTCCAACTCTTAAACTAGTTATATCTCTTCTTGCTATCTCTAAATTACATTCATGGCCCTACTCAGCACCTATGTATCATGATCCATATGGGTAGGGTGTGATTATAAGCTTTGGGTATACCACTTTAGTTCCTCTCCCCTTAGGCCTGCATCTTAACCTAGCCACTTATATGTGATATATTATTGGTTGTGTAATCAAACCATTACATGTTATGACTTACACCTTTACTCTGGCATTCCTCTTACTTTATGTATTAAAATTGCATGTGCATATTATCATCCCAACACTTTTCTTAGGATTTCCTTTTGTATGATCTTTTCATATATGTTTGGGTATCCATTGACTCGATGTGTGCCACAAAATACCCATAAGTATGATATTGGGGGAAATTGTGTTGGTAGTAGTCTAGTGACCCACACTTATAACGTGATCACTATGGAAACTTTCATCCATCACATCCTCTAGTGAAAAATTTATAGCCATGTTGTTTTCTATAGTCATCGGCCTTAGATGGGTGGTGCACTATATCCTTGATTTGTTGGGCCTTAGTTATATGGTCTTGCAATGACCTATCATGTGCCCAACTCTTTCACCTCATGAATTGCATCAATAACCTAACAATCCTTAGTGTTGTGGGTGTAGGCATTACAAATATTGCAGTACATAGACACCTTGGTCTATGTTAAATATTGTAAAAGAGCAAAAGTGTGCATGTTGTTACCCTATCTAAAAACCTAAAAAGAGGTTATCAAGGTATGCACATTACACTACAGTAAATTATTCTTGTTATGTTGTTCCAGCTCATATTCAAAACACCATAGTCTAGTATGAGTATTTTCCACATTATTTCTCATTAAAATCTATAATAATTATGCCACAAACATAATTTTTACCTCCATGGAAATAATTAATCTTGTTTCTATGCCTCTAATATCCTTAGGTCTCAATGTTTCCTCCATCACTTCTCTTAGTTTGTTAAATTTCCTCATAGAGATGGCATGTTGAAATGCCACAAGAAATCCTCCAACAAACCATTGGGAATGTTATGTTGGTGAATCTCATAGGATAGTCTAGACACTAGGGAGTTAAACCTAGCATCATATGCCCAAACACTCTTTGTTGGTTCCTAATTTATATCTTTAAGTGTTAATGCTCTATTGATTATTTTTTTTAATATGTCAAATTCCCTCAAGAACATAGCCCTTAGGAATTCATAGTCCACCATTTTCTAATTTAGATCAAACTTTGTATACCACATATATGTGCAATTTAATAGGATCGTGGTAAATTGGCATGCCTTACACTCTATCAAAGTTAACCCCTTCATGTGTTAGATGAGCTCACACTTATGAACATTCTCAATAGTTGTATCAACCCCATGATACTCTAATAATCTCAAATGCATTCCATAATATAAATGGGGGTGGGGCATAGGGAGTTAAACCTAGCATCATATGCCCAAACACTCTTTGTTGGTTCCTAATTTATATCTTTAAGTGTTAATGCTCTATTGATTATTTTTTTTAATATGTCAAATTACCTCAGGAACATAGCCCTTAGGAATTCATAGTCCACCATTTTCTAATTTAGATCAAACTTTGTATACCACATATATGTGCAATTTAATAGGGTGGTGGTAAATTGGCATGCCTTACATTCTATCAAAGTTAACCCCTTCATGTGTTAGATGAGCTCACACTTATGAACATTCTCAATAGTTGTATCAACCCCATGATACTCTAATAATCTTAAATGCATTCCATAATATATATGGGGGTGGGCATAGGTGGAACTAATGCTTTTGAGACTTATGTAACTAGTACATTACTTGATGATGTACCCAACCTTTAACTTTCTCTGACTAGTGGCACAATTCCACTAGCTCCTATAATTATTTGAATAATGTCCCTATAGCCACTAAGATGACCTACTACATCAAAAATGGTCCTCCATCCCTTGTTACTCCACTCTAGGTTGAACTCCTTATTTGAGGAGCCACAACCCCTACCATGAGTGGCATATTATACTCTTTGCAGTTTGTGTGATGACTTGGTCAAGTGTGGGTAAGGGATTACCTACTCTAATGTATTTCATTCTTTATAGCGAGTTATGAATTATCCTATACTTCCTAAATCCAAAGTATCTTGAAATTATTATTTTGATTCAAAGTTAGGTGCATGATTGTGTGTGTTTGGTTAAGGGTAATTGAGTACTATTATATTATATTTTTGGAAACTATCTCTACCATAGGGTCCCTCAACATCTTCTTCCAAGTTTCACTCTTACTCATTGACACTTAATTCCTCATCATTGTAGTGAAAAACCTCTATGCAAGCATACTCTTCATGCCTTTCTTAATCTATTCATTCCTCAAGAATCTCCTAAATTAGACTCCCCCTATCCATAGGTTCCTTCTTAGTCATTTCCTTCTATTAATTCCCATCATATATTTGTCTCTTGAGCTCATGCTTTGGAAACATGCCCCACTATGTGCCCCTATTCAGTATTCAACATATTTAGATTACAGTGGGGGCATGTTTTGGAAACATGGTCTCCACATTGGTACTCATATCAATTTTCATATTTAATGGGGGCATGTCATATGTGCATGGATTCTACACATTCATAGTTTTTATAATCAATGGGGGTATGCTTTGGAAGCATGTTAATCACACCTATTTAGTATTCAACATCCCCAGATTATAGTGGGGGCATGGTTTGGAAACATGATATCCACATTGGTATTTATATAAAAAAAATTATTTATCCATATACACTGGGGGCATGATTTAGAATCATGATCTCCACACTTTATTTTTTTCTGAATTAGCCAAAGCACAAAGTTATATGATTCAAATTTACAGTTGTGGAAGAATTTTATACATTGGTACATTATCATACATAGTTTTATCATGATGTTGGAATCAAAATCACTAAGAGGGGGTGAATCAGTTTTTAAAAACTTTCTTTAAATTATACTTTATCATTCCTTGAACCATGAAAGCAAAATAGTGATATAGTAATGCATAAAGAACCATTCACATGAGCATAACATAAGAAAACACATATATGTTTGGGAAACCCTCAAGGGGAATAAAACCCACTATGATATATAAAAATGGAATACATTATTATAAAATAAAATATCAAATTATGTTGATCACCAACTCAGCTTGGAACACCAACCCCAATAAATTTAGTGACCCACTTGACTAGGCTTTAGTAAGCACCTACTTGTAAGGAAACACCAACTCCCTAAGTGACTCAACACCGACTCATCCACATCATAAATTTTGATCACCACACCTATACTCTTTTTTTATTTTCTCATTTAAATACTTCCTTATACTCAAGCATGTAATATTTTATTTGCTTATGTTGCATACTTTTAAATAGGCCTAAACTACCTTGTATATATACTAGACATAAGGTCACACACCATTTAGTTGGTCACACACCTTCAAAATCTTAGTTCAGACACACAATAGGTATTAGGACATATTATAAACATGATTCAATCACAATTTGAACCCCTTTTGGTCTGCCATAACTCAATTAGGCCTTATTCCTCCTTTAGGTCTTATGGAGACCTAATTACCTTAGGTTTATTCTCTTAATGCCAAAAATTGATCTTCTTGGGCCCAGATGGATTTTTATAAAAATAAAAAACCATTAAATAACTTAAATGAACTCTTCCATGCTTAATTAGACCTGTATCCTTCGTTCATACCATGAAAGCTACTTTAGGACAAACTGCCCTATTAGGCCTGTGTACTTCAAAATTTTGTCTTACAAAAATGAATATTAAACACCCTTAAGCTACTAAACTATGACAAATTAAACATGTATATATATATATATATATATATATATATATATATATTATCCATGACCTATATTTTATCACCAAATTATTGGAACACTTTCACTCAAGAGATAAAGGTTCAAGAACATCTCTACAACTCGCTTACTTAGAATTGTCAATTCACCTCAAGAACCAGTCATGATGAATTAGACCGCAATGCCTATGTAGACACATGTAATGAATATTGATGCAAAAAAATGGTTACATGATATCTCCATATTATCTTTAGATATAAAATTCATGTGGCCTAATTCCAAATATTGGTCTTATAGACCAATTTCTTGACATTACATCTCATAGTCTTATCTGACCAAATAGGCCATTTTGTGAACAACTTTTTCACCATATGCAATGACCTCCAAAGCTTATAAAATCATTATAATGACTAAAAAATCATAAATAATTTATTCATACAATTTTTTGCATCAATATATCATGCACAAACCTTAAAATATATATTTTCATCCCTGCTTGGGTTTTACACTATTCACACCATTAGGTCTGTCTGCAACTAGCTAACTTGGATGACAAAATTAGAACACTTGAAGGCTAGAACCTATCCATAAATCATCATGAACATGTAAAATTATTATCTAGCTTCTTATACCATCCATTTTATTTTCTTGATTGATATAACTTTTGAGAGCTACAATAATTTATTGATAAATAAGCTTGTATATGTGCATTTTTTCTCTCATCTAACTAACGACCACCACCTGGAGGTACTTGTGAGATTTGAATACATGATCCAATAGTTT
Source organism: Torreya grandis (assembly GCA_037957365.1). NCBI lineage: Eukaryota > Viridiplantae > Streptophyta > Pinopsida > Cupressales > Taxaceae > Torreya > Torreya grandis. The sequence continues at coordinate 399,890 of JARHVA010002877.1, read as the reverse complement.
ATTTATACATTGATTCTATTTTGAGATGATTTTAATAATATTTTTCATATCAGGTCCTTATTAGGGTTTTAGGGAATTTTAACACAAGTTTTGGTGTTAACAATTGTTCATAAAGGACTGCCACATGAATCAAAAATTAATTCCTAGAGCTCTTAGCTAGGACCCTTCCCTATCTATCCTTAACCACTTAGATTCCCATGTAGAGGTTACGCATGCCAAAAATTTTATGAAATTAATTTTTGGGTTTGAGACCTTATTCTATGATCTCAAGAAGGACTACAACAATGATTCATGCACTTTTATTTCAAGTCTTGACCTCATACTTTGTGAACATGCCAAAAATAATTTACCTCACCTATGTGCATACTTGACTTGAAATCTGATCTTCATACCTCATTAAGCTAGGTAGGGTCTAGAAGTGGTCTAAGTATAGAATAATACTAAAGGTCCTACCCCTATAGGCTCACCTTAAAACTATCATGAATGATTCAATGCATTTCATATATGCTCAAATAGTGCCATATAACCTTTACATGCATGTGTTCATTAATTTTCATGCACATAGATCTTCATGTCACGACTAGTATCATGACTTGGCTTCTTGGGCACTTTAACATCAATGACCTATACCTTCTTGAAAACATAAGACATTAGTTGCCTTCAAAATATCTCTTTCTCTTTCTCCCATGACATCACTCTCTCAATACACCTTGTCACATCACACACTACCAATCTATCCTTAGTCACCTTTGACATCAACCTTCATAAGATTCACCTTTGACATCAATGAAAATACTCAAAAATATCCCCCTTTGTCATCGATGGTAACCAATCTTAGAAACTTCTCTCGATAATATATTTCTCCCCCATTCTAAACTTTTCCCCCTTAGACATTAATGACAAAGAGATACCTGCAACTTTTTGCATCACACCTCTTGCAACCAAAAAACTCAACACACATGATTATGAGTCAATGAAACATCATACAAACTCCCTTATCTCCATGAATACCTTCTCATCACTACTCACCTATTCTTGGAGCTAATGAACCACCTAATTAGCTCCCATTACCCTTGACTTAATTAATGGTTAGTAAGGGAAAGAATTACTCCCAATTCTTATTTTAGATTCTCAAATGTTGCATTTGGAAGTGGCTTGGTTAAAATGTCTAAAATTTGATCCTTTGTAGAAATATATTCAAATCTAACACTTATTTTACATACCTTCTCTCTTAGAAAATGATATTAAATGGGAATGTTCTTATTTCTTGAGTGCATGATAGTATTCTTTTAGACGCTTATGGCACTTGTATTATCATAATAAATGAGGCTAGGACTATCATACTCCACCTTGTAGTATTTTAAGATATGTCTCATCCATAGGACTTGAGTGCAACATGGAGCTATTATAATGTATTCAGCCTCACAAGTAGAGAATGCCACAGATGGTTGCTTCTTTCTTATCCATGATATTAGGAATTCTCCTAATAAGAAAGATCCTCCAATAGTGTTCTTCATGGCATTTAAACTTCCTACCTAGTCTGCATCTATATAGGTTATCAAGTTAAATTTCTTGTTCCTTAAATACCACAACCTAAACTCCATAGTCCCCTTGAGATACCTAAGTTTCCTTTTGACTTCTTGCAAATGATTTTCCTTTGGATCTACTTGAAATCTTCCCACAAGACCTTCTACTTACATGATGTTAGTTTTAGAGGTAGTAGTGTATAGCAAACTTCCAATTATTGACTTATATGATATCTAATTAACCTTTGGATATTCATATTCCTTGCTTAAATTGCACCCTATGATCATAGGTGTGTTAACTACCTTGAAATATTCCATTTCAAACTTTTTCAACATCTCTTTTATGTACTTAGCTTGTGAAATAAATATACCTTTTTCTAATTGATTAATTTGTAACCCAAGAAAGAATGATAGTTTTCCTAGCATGGACATTTTAGACACCTTTTCATCACATCTATAAAGGCCTTAGTCATACTCTCATATTTACACCAACTATGATGTCATCCACATATAGAACTACTATCAACTAATTGTCATCTTCTATCTTTATGTACAAATTACTATATGTAACTCTTATTTTGAATCCTTGGTATACCTATCCAATCTGGCATACCAAGCTCTATTATCTTGATTTAGACCATAAAGAGCCTTTTTCAATATACATACATAGTTATTGTTACCTGATAATGAGAAACCCTTAGGTTACTCTATGTACACCTCCTCTTCCAAGTTCCCATTTATAAAAGCTAACTTGACATCCATTTGATATACCTTGAACCCTTTGAATCTTGCATATGCTAGAAAAAATATGATATCCTCCAATATTTCTACTTGAGAAAAGGTCTACTTAAAATATACCCCTTTAAATTATACATACCCATTACATACCATCTATCCTTGTTCCTAGTGACTTCTCCATATTCATTCAACTTGTTTCTAAACAACCATTTTGTGCCAATGGCATTTTTATCTTTAGGCCTAGGAACTATTTTCCAAGTATCCTCTTTTATATTTGGCCTAACTCCTCATTCATAACACCTATCCAAAACTTATCTTTGCTTACTTTTACAAGGTTTTTTGGTTTAATTTTAGATAATGGAGCAACATTCTCCTAATTTACGTTACTTACCAGTCTTCTCCTTGTTTGCATACCTGCATCCTTTTTTCTAATGATTTGTGATTCAAGATGGTCTCGTTGAATATGTCTTAAAAGACCTTTTGAATTTTGTCTTTCCTTAAATTCTTCTTCTTCCTCATCTATCTATATTGTTTCTTCCTCATTCTTGAAGTCCAAATTCTTTGATATGTCCTTTGACTATGATTATGAATTCTTAAAACTTGTCTCATCAATCTTCACATTGGTGATTTCCACTATATTTTGTAACCTTTTATTATAGCATCTATTGGTTGAGCTTATTGATTAGTATCCCAATAATATACCTTCATCAGACCTAGAATCAAACTTATGTAAGTCTTCCTCATATATTTTGATGAACCATTTACTTCCAAACACTCTAAAGTGCTCCACATTAGTAGTTATGCCTTTCTATAGTTTATAAGGGATCTTATTGCCACCTTTATTCAAAATGTAGACTATAGTGCTTACTAACTCACTCTAGTATCCATCATCTAACCTTGATTCATTTATAATAGTCTTTACCATTTCTTGAACTATCATATTCTTTATTTCAACTACCCCATTCTATTGAGGTGTCCTAACTGCTGAGAACTATCTCTTTATTCCATGGACCTCACAGAAGTCATCAAGTAGATTGGACCAAAACTCTCCTCCTTTATCAAATATTAAGCACGTAATCTTCTCATTCTTTTCATTCTCAAAAAGAGCCTTAAATGCCTTGAACTTATCAAGATATTTTGACTTTTCTTTCAAGAATGCTACCCAAATCATTCATGTGTAGTCATCTATGAGTAACATGAAATAGCTATCTCCTTGAATGCTTTAGATTCTTGTAGGTCCATAGAGATTAGTGTGTATTAACTCTAAAGTTTTTATATTATAATACTCCTTAGTCCTAAACCTCTTTCTAATTTTCTTACCATGTTGACATGCCTTGCAAAGTGTGTTTGTAGGTTTGGTAATTTTAGGCATATTCTTTACATATTTCTTAAAGTTTATCTTGACTAGATTGTCAAATTTAAGGTGTCCCATGTTAAAAGTATGATCACTGAGGGGGTGAATTAGTGATGCAAGATATTTTAACTTCAATTCCAATCCTTTCAAACCCTTCTTCAATTACCACAAGCATTCATAGAATATACAAGTCATTTATAACAATGAATCAAAAAATAATGAAAGATCATAGACAAAACATAAGATCTATCTAGGAAACACTCTTGAGGAATAAAACCCAATCTCAGGCCTACAAACACATGGACTACTTGTCCTATAATAAGTATGCAAACATAAGACTAGTCAAGTCATTCTGACCAAAATTTAGTGAGACACATGTTTCATAAAGAGCACCTACCCTAAGATGATCAAGTCCTTATGACCACAATTTAGTCAATTCCTTTTGATCAAATTTAGTGAAACACCTATTTCATAAGGATCACCTGCCCTTAAGATGATCAAGTCCTTCTAACCACCTTTGTCTTCAAACCTACAAGAGAACTATCCTTGACATCAAAAATATGACCTATAGGTCATACACATAGTTTTCAACTTGCTCCTCTTTTCAACCCATCTATTGAGCACACACCCACTCCTTCACTCCATAACTCACACACTTCTTCTCTTAGGTCTCACATTTACTCCACTAGCCTCTCACATCTAGAAATCACCATATTTTATTTCACCTTTTATAGAGCCTTCATGATTATTATCTTCTTAGTTGGTCATAATACTTACCAGACCTTAAGACATATATCATTTCTCAATACCACTTTCATAGGTTTTCCATAGCATCCATGGGTCACACTTAAGTACCTTTGCCTTTTAATTAGGCCTTAATAGCTCTTATAGAGACTTATTCCCCCATTTAGCACTCCATTGAGAAAATTAGAAATATAAGACTACTTAAAAATGAATAGACCCACTCCACATGACACCTAAGACATCCTCAAATAATCATAGTCACCAAATCACTCTTTTGCTAAAGCATAATCTACTTAAACAACATTATGTGTACACAATCACCGTGAATGAATAAATAGTAAACTTCTAAGCATTTGTTCATATAGTATATGGATTGGTAAAATCTCCAAAATCCATATAGATGGTCCTAATGGAGTATAAAATACTCTTCAATATCTATCTCATCTTTAAATATGAAAATACCATCATGAACAACTTACTTACCCTTCTCGAGTTACTTGCAAAGCATGAACAAACACATAGTCAACTTTAGAGCTGAATAAATTTGACCATACAAACATTCAAACCTTAAAATGAATATTTATAGATGCATCTATAAGTACTCTATAACTTTTATTTTTTATTTCATCATCATATTTTTCATAGATAAAAATATATGAGTAAAAAACTATAGATTTGTCTTACCTCACTAATTTGAATATTTGAATTCCAATGGTCACTGAGCAACTGATAAACTTTGAAAATTTTGACATCATCTTATGTCCTCACATATTAGATTAAACATGCACCATTGATATATTTTTATATTTAAATATGAATTATTTTTAAACATTTAACGTGTTGACCTCAGCTTGTGCACCCTTGCAATATTTACTAAACAAGCATCATCGATCTCTATAGATCAGCCTATTCCTTACCTTGCAGTGCTCACCATTAGATGTTGCTCAAAACTCTAAAGATTATGTCACTTAACATCCTCATGTGCCTTCTAATCACTTTAATAATATTCCCTTGTGATTGCGGCACTTGGTAGTCTCACGTGCATTGTTGACTCTTTGACTTGTCCCACACCATTGATCTTTGTCAGTACAAACCACTACTCACCATTGATCTTCTTCTAGACTAGCAAGCTTGTGACACTTGTCACCTACATGAGAAACCTTTGACATATTTAATCTTATGTTAATCATTGTATCAAGATCATGAATCAATTTTCACCTTTAGATATACTAACTAGATGAGTTTAGACTTTAATGAGGTTTATCTTGATGGTCTTCGACCCATCACAGTGTGTTAGAGCAACTTTGAAGCTTCATAACTTGAGCTAGAAATCACTTCAAATATATAAAGTTTTAGGATGGTTTCTTGGTACTATAGATAACATATCTATGTAAACATTTTATCAAAATTGAATTTCTATGTATCTAAAAGAAATGCACAAACTTGTTGGTTCATCCATATCTACATGATGTGCTATGACAGTCTAGCTAAGAATAGAAACTACTGAAATCTACCTAAAAGGCCAAATTTTATCCTTAATAACTTTTATTTCACTTAATCACATGACCTAAAATTTGGACCATAGCAACTTTTAACTAATTTTATCACACACATATGACCAACTCCCCCTAACTCATCCATACATGGTAATGGTGATGTCAGCAAACTGCCTACTCATATTTTTTTGTCATAGAACTAATTATGAAAAAATGAACATAATGATGAATCAGATGAACAACATTCACTTCCAAAATCTCTCAAATCATCCTTTACTTTTTATAGGACCCATCGTGCATACTCAAATCACCATACTCATCCCTAAACTACCTTAACCATGCCAAAACTGAAGATCAACCAAGCATACTAGGATAAATACACTACGCACTTTGTCATTGACACTTAGACTATCAATACACTTCATCCACTCACCTAGACACCTCCATGACATTACTAAAAATTCTTAAATAATCTCCCCCTTTTTCAGTCATGTCAACACCCATCATACAGCTCACCTTCCTTCTCTCTCTTCAAGCACTCTCATAATAAGAACCTTCTCCCCCTTTGACATAATGATAAATCGGACACAAAATTATCCTAATGACCTAAAAATACCACCAAATGGAAAGTAACACCTTATAAATATGATACAAACTCCCCCTTACCTTGAGCCTGCCTCTTTTTACCTTGACAACTTCCTCTTGCTACATGCCAACACTCTCTTCAACCAAGTGTTGAAACCAATGAAGAAAGAACACACAAAAATATTTAAATATGATATAATTCACCAAAAAAATTTAAGAGGGACTCCCCGTAATATCTTTGAGCCATTTCACCTCTTGAGCATCTTCAAATCTCCACACACCATGAAGACCCACCACATAGGCTTACTAACCATCTCTCTCAATCCACTTCAAAGACCACCAATATAACTTCATGTCACTTAAAAAATAGGAAAAATGACTTAAACCAACCTAAGAACTTATATTAAAACACTCATACCATGTTATTTTGGAGAAATTGATCAAAAATCACTCTTCTTCACACTAGGCCTATCTAGTCTCCTTATAGCCCTACTTGGAACTTGAAGAGCCCAAAAAATTCAATAGATATACTTTAAATAAATAAAAACTCATATATATATCACTCTCATATTCCCCCTTAATCACACCAATTTTCATCACCTAGCTCCGTCTCTGCAACATACTTATCTCAAAAACATTGCTAGCCAATTAGGCCTCCATCTTGACAAAAAACTAAATAATTTGAAAAATACAAACCTAAAAATATATGTAAATCTTGATTTGACAACCCATTTGGCCCATTCATCCTATTAAGAATATTTAGACCACAACTCATAAGGCAAATCACTTTTTTAGCATAGCACAAAACTCTAGAATCTCAAAACAAACAAGGTCAACAAACCTCCTTCTGGTCAACGCCCACCTCTAAAAATTATTACACACTTGGAGAAAACCATTACACACTTATGGAACAAATTTTTAAGCATCCAAAAATTTTAAAACCCATACATCCTATAGCCCATTTTAGGCTTGCTTACCCTTAAGCCAAAACTGAGAAAATTGAGACAATCAAAAATCTCTAATTTGACTTCAACATACTTTCAAACCACAAAACCACCTAAAACATATCACAAATAAGTTTACAAACCTTTATAAGCATAAAAATCTTATTTACATTCCATCAATCTCATTGTGCCACCTCAAAACACCCATTATGATCTTGTAGACACTACATACATAGAAAAAACACCTTATGACATCATTTTGACCTCATAAAGGCACTTATCCCATCTAGACGCACCAACTACAACTTAAAAGACTCATTTCTTGCCTTATAGTAACTTATAAATAATACCACAACAACATTTACTTCTCCACTAAAAGGAGTCTCCTAAGAATCATAGGTAAAGACCTCTTATACACCATAATGTTCTTAAAACAAAGTGAAGCCAGGAATGGCCCACATCTCCTCAGTAACCACCAAAATCCTTTTATAGCTATAATATTTCTTTCTCTTATTCTCCTTAGTCTTAATTTTGACAACTTGTTCCTTTTCTACATCACTCACTATCTATTCTATGACAGGATATACAACATTTGGAGCAACTATAGAATCTTAACATACCTTGATCATTGAAGTAACTTCTTTGCATTACAGAACAACACCTTCAAACCTTGATAATATAAGAACAAATTTTGAAACTTGATCAAACACAGCAGGTTTCTCATTAGCATCCAAACACACCTTAGAGTGAATCTCAAACAGAACCTTGGTCTCTTCATTCACAATATGAGCAGACAATGAGAGATCTTGCCACTCTCCAACTTCTATATCATTCTCCACCATAATAAATAGATTACTTGGACCGTAGACTCATCATGACTCACACTTACCACCTTTAGTTTCCATGAGTTAACTTTCCTTCTTTCTTTCACTCAAGGAGCCATATTAAACCTATTCTATTTTATAGACCTTTACTTGTAGAATCTAGCAATGTAACCTCTATGTTGACATTTGAAGCACACTATACCTTTTTCAAGAAGCTTATCTTGCCTTTCCAGATTAGAATAAAACATTGAATATTTCCATTCTTTTGACAATTGAAACAAACTACTCCTTTTGAAGAAGAATCACCTTGCCTTACCTTATTTAGATAATGCTTAGAAAAATATTCCTCATCAAGATAGTTGAAGCACTTAGCTTTGTTCACACCTTTTGACTGATGATCCCCATCATAGTTTCATGCAAACTCATTTTTATCAGGTCTCTTGCATTCTCTAGCTTTATGACCAAACTAATTACATGTGTAATAATAACCATTAAAACTTGCATACCTCATGGCATTTGGTTGTTTGATCTAATTTGTCTTCATTATACTAGCATCTTCATTCCTTGATTGATTCTTGACCTTCAAAGTTTGATTTGTATTAGTCTTCATCTTCTCTTGAGTTGCATTTTTTGGTTTTTCTTTGTATATAAGACTAATTATATCACTTACATGATTTTGACCACTCATAATATTGTCTAGATCACTTGAGATCTTTTCAAATCTCATAAATGACTACATCTTACTAGATGTCTTCTCTAACTCAGCTTTTAATGACTCATTTTCAATTACATACCTTGAACATTCATCTTCTTTATATTTCAGACTTATAGATAGGATTACCAATTGACAATTGAGATGCTTGAATATATATTCATGCTCTTTGGTGTCTTCATTCATTCTTACCTCAAACACACTGAATTACTCTTCATATTCCTTGATCTGAGACTTTATTTTCTTATTAATCTTCTTCTCAATCTTCAGATCTTCAAGATCATTCATCAATTTAGTTTCATAGTCCACCTCATCCTCATCATCATCTAAATCACTTCAAGTAGACTCCTTTTGATATGAGCAACTTCCTTCCTCAACCATGAAGAGGGCTCTATATTCAACAAGACCATCATCTTCATGATCATACTCTAAGTCATTGTCTTCACTCTCATCTGATGAGATATAATCTTCTTTGGTGTAGAGACTCTTCTTGTCCTTGAAGTACTTCTTATTGTCAAACCTTGTGAATCATTTCTTGCTTTTATCATACTTGTATGTCTTCATCTTGGCCATCATCATGCTCTTCATTATTCTTATGCTTATGAGGGAACTTATTAGAAAAATGTCCTACCTCTCCATAAATGAAGTATTTGAAAGGTAGTTTACCTTTATATTTTCTTGAACCTATTTTCAATTTCCTCATAAACAAAGCAATTATTTCATCTTCATCAATATTATATGTGTCATCCTCCTTGAGTTTATTACCTTGGAACTTCTTCTTTTGACTCATTTCTATCTTGAATGTTGCTTCCTTCTTTGGTGGTATATCATCATTTGCTCTCATCTCATAGGTAGTAAGGATGTTATCCAATTCATCCATATTCAACTTAGTAAGATCATGAATTTCTTATATATTAGACACTTTTGAATCAAACTTGAGAGAGAGAGACCTTAATACCTTTTTAACTATAGTAGCTTCTTCAAGATTCTCTCCAAGACCTTTGATGATGTTCACAATCTCATTAACTCTCTACAAAAAGGATGCCATAGAATCTTCTTCCTTTATCTTAAGACTCTCAAATTGTCTTTGATGAGTATGAAACTTTGCCAGCTTAACCTTTTAATCTCCTTCATAAATATTCTTTAATTTATCCCACATTTCCTTGGTAGATGTGTAATAGATTACCTTGGCGTATTCAATCTCTAAAAGACCATAAGTGATATCATTCATTTCATTAGAATTGTTTTTAAATAACTTCTTATCTACATCATTGGATGGAGGAATAGTAAGAGAAGAATAACCATCCATAATAGATTTCCAAGTGTCAAATGCTAGGGATATGATGTAGATCCTCATACTGACACTCCTAAAATCATAATTAGATCTATTGAACATCGGTGCTTGCTTAGTGTAAAAACCTCCTTATATTTTATGGCTACCCATTTTGTACCTTGGATATCCTTCAAGATATCAAGCCTTTGCCAAAGGACCTAATCTAATACCAATTAGTAGAATTACAATCACTGAGAGGGGGCATAAATCAGTGATGAAAGATATTTCAACTTCAATTCCAATCCTTTCAAACCCTTCTTCAATTACCAAAAGCATTCATATAATATACAATTCAATCATAATAATGAATCAAAAAATAATGCAAGATCATACACACAACACAATATCTATGTAGGAAACCCTCTTAGGGAATAAAACCCATTCTTAATCATGTAAACACATGGACTACTTGTCCTATAAGAAGTATGCAAACATGAGATTGGTCAAGTTCTTCTGACTAGAATTTAGTGAAATACCTATTTCATAAGGAGAAGTTTCCCCTAAGATGATCAAGTCCTTCTGACCATATTTAGTGAAAAACCTATTTCACAAGGATTACCTACCCTTAAGATGATTAAGTCCTTTTAACCACCTTTTTCTTCAAACCTGCAAGAGCACTAACCTTGACATAAAAAATATGACCTATAGGTCATACACACAATCATCAAATTTCTATGTTCTTTAACCCATCCACTAATAACACACCCTTTTATTCACTCCACAACTCACACACCTCTTCACTTAGGTCTCACATCTATTCCACCAACTTCTCACATCTAGAAATCACCACATTTGATTTCACTTTTTTATAGACCCTTCATGATTATTAATTTCTTAGTCAACCATAATACTTGCCTTAGCCCTTAAAACATCTAACATAGTTTAATACCACTTTCATAAGTTGGCCATAGCATCCATGGGTCATACTTAAGAAGCTACACTTTTCAATTAGGCCTTAATAGCTCTCATAGGTCTTATGCAGACCTATTCCCCCATTTATCATTCCATTGAGAAAATTAGAAATGTAGGACCACTTCCAAATGCATAGGTGCACTCCAAATTAACCCTAAGACATCCTCAAATGATCACAATCACCAAAACACTCTTATGCTAAAGCACAATCCACTCAAACAACATTATGTGCACATAGTCCCCTTGAAGGAACACATAGTCAAATTATAAGCATTTATTCATATAGTATATGGATTGTTCAAACTTCCAAAATCCATAAGTATGGTACTCATGGATTTTACAATACTCTTCAATATATATCTCATCTCTAAACATTTAAATACCATAATAAACAACTCAATTACCCTTCTCAATTTACTTGCAAAGCATGAACGAACACATAGTCAAATTTGGAGCTTAATAACTTTGAATTTACAAATAATCAAACCTTTAAATTAATATTTATAGATGTTCCTCAAAGTCCTCTACAACTTATATTTTTACTACATCATCAAAATTTGCATAGATCGAAAGATATGAGCAAAAAACTAAAGAATGGTCTTCCCTCACAAATTCAAATATTTGAATTCCAATGGTTACTGAGCAATCATTAACATTCAAACACTTTTCCATCATCTCATGTCCTCTCATCTTAGATTAAACATGCACCATCGATCTCTTCTAATCTTTAACTATGATTTATTGTTAAACATCGAACATGTTGACCTTATCTCATGCACCCTTGAAATATTGACTAGCACACCATCGATCTCTATGGATCAGCCTAGTCCTTACCTTATAGCACTTAACCATGCCGAAATTGAAGATCAACCAATCATACTAGGACAAGCACATTGTACACTTTTTCATTGACACTTAGACTATCAAGACACTTCATCCACTCACCTAGACACCTCCATGACATCATTAAAAACTCTTCAACAGCCCAACCTTCTGTTTCATTGCCAAAATTCATCCATATTTCTCATAAATCATCTCTCCTACTTCATCTCATTCAAGACATATATATTTTTCTCAATCCTATTAGCATTGATAATTAATCTTCCTAATTTGGGTCTCCTTATATCACACCCTCTATCATGAAAGGTTAGTGTATGTCCTTGGTTATACATTTAACTTACACTAAGTAAGTTATGTTTCAAGCCTTTGAAATACAACATATTCTTTATCTTAGTCTTCCTATTATCCAAATGCAAGACACCTTTACCAACAATATTTGGAGTTGTGTTATCTCCAAATCTTACTATCCTTATAAAATTCTTCTTCAATGAAATGAACTTGCTCTTATCCCCTATCATGTGACTTAAGAAACCACTATCTATATACAATTTCATGCCTTCATCTTGGATGTGAAAGGTAGTCTAATCTATCATACATTATTCTCCTTTAGTCTTTTGCTCCTCCTTCACCTTGTCCATAGGGTTTAACTTCTTGATCCACTTCTTAATGGTATGACGGTATACCCTTTTATCTTAAATGATCTTCCTCATATGCCTCATCTTCTAATCCCTTGTAATATGTCCTCTCTGATCATAGTTATAGCATAGAATTATGATTCTACTATTGATATGAGTATTCATCATATTTCTTCATGAGGAATTTATTCTATCATGATGTTTACAATCCACAACCCTATATCCATATTTATTACATGATAAATGGTAACCATTGAAAGGAATCACATACCTTGTATATTTAATGTTTAATGATGCACCTCTACCTTTATTGTTTTTTGAAGGATTCAAATTCTTCTTGACTTGTATATGATCAATTTGAGTCTCAGATTTGAGAGTTTTTGTATAGGTCTTTACTCTAATAGTACCATCACTTCTTGATAGTTCGTTTTCCTTTGAGGTTTGACTCTCCTTATTTTCCTTTTGGTCTTATTTGAACCCAAGACCTTTCTTTTCATGTGAATACCTATGACTATTCATAATATCACCAAGGACTTTAGTGCTCTTTTCAAACTTATGATGTGTCTTCAACTTAACTGTTATCTCATCCAATTCTGCCTTTAATGACTCCATTTATATTCTAAACTTGATACATTCTTCCTTCTTATTATTAAGACTTGTAGTGACAATATCAATCTAATTTTCCAACTATTTGATGATCTCCTCATGTTCATTGTTGTTTTTACTTGGTCTCTCTTCAAAGAGATCGATTTGTTCTTCATAACTCGTAACCAATGATCTCAATTTTTGATTCTTTCTTCTCTAGAACTTTAACTCCTCTAGAGCACTCACCAATTCTACCTCAAGGTTCACTTCAACCTCTTCTTCATCTAATTATTCATCTTCCATAAGAATTTTCCATTTTGAATAGCCTTCATTATCTATTTCTATAGATATGAAAAATGTTTCATTGATATCATGAGCATTACTATAATCATCACTATTAGATGTACTTGTGTCACTTATATCATAGGAGCTACTATCTTATTTTGTATAGAAACTTTTCTTATTCTTGAATGACCCTTTCTTGCTTTCATACTTCCTAAAACTCTTTTTGTTCTTGTCAAGCTTATAGAACTTCTTATCATCACCATGATGTTCATCATGTTCATTCTTATCCTTGTTAGGACATTTAGATGCAAAGTGACCAATCTTACCATAGTTAAAGTACTTGAATTGCAATGTTCCCTTATACTTACTTGATCCTTTCCTTAGTTTTTTGACAAACACGGCTTTTATCTTTCCATCATCAATGTCTATATCAACTTCATCCTTGACATTTTTACCTTGTGAATTTTTCTCATATTTTAATGTATCTTCCTTCTTGGAAGGTCTTCCATCACTTTTTTTCATTTCATAGGTAGTCAAGATGCCATGAAGCTTATCCATCTGTAGTGTGTTAAGATCTTTGCTCTCTTCTACTACAAACACTTTTGAATCAAACTTAAATGTTAGGTATCTTAGTACCTTTTGTAATAATATTGATTCTTCCATCTTCTCTCCTAGACTTATAATGACTGTTACCACTTCATCTACTCTTAACAGATAAGATGCAATGTTTTCATCCTCCTTCATTCTCAAACTTTTAAACTACCTTTGGTGGGTCTGCAACTTTTCTAAATTGACTTTGGTGTCTCTTTCATAAATGATCTACAACTTTTCCAAAATACATTTAGTTTTATCACAATACATGATCTTTACAAATTCTACCTCTGAAATACCACACAGGATGGCATTCATTTCCTTAGAGTTGTTCTTACTTGCCTTCTTGCCTATTGCATCAGTTGGTGGTTTAGAAGGTGGAGTGAATCCATAAAAAATATATCACCATATGTCATAGCCAAGGACATTAAATAGGTATTAATTCTGATACTCTAAAATTCATAGTGATTCCCACTAAAGAGAGGATCCTTATTGGTTGAGAAATATCCTTGTATCTGATGACTAGACATGATTATGCTTCTAGGATCTCCTTTAAGCTATTAGGCCTAATTTAAAGAGCCATGATCTGATACCAATTATTTGAATCACAATCATTGAGGGGTACTAAATCATTTTTCAAAAACTTTCTTTCAATTATACTTTATCATTCCTTGAACCATGAAAGCAATACAGTGATATAACAATGCATAAAGAACCATTCACATGAGCATAACATAATAAAACACATATATGAGTGAGAAATCCTCAAGGGTAATAAATCCCACTATGATATATTCAAATTTAATAGACTAATATAAAACAAATTATCAAATTATATTGAGCACCAACTCAACTTGGAGCACTAACCCTAATAAAGTCAAGAACCCACTTGACTAGGCTTTAGCAAGCACCTACTTGCAAGGAAGCACCTATTCTATAAGTGAATTAGAATCAACTCATCCACCTCATGAATTTTTATCACCACACCTATCATATTATATTATGGTCTCATTTCAAGACCTCCTTTTTCTCAACCATGCAATATTTTAATCGCTTATGTTGTATACTTTTAAATAGGCGTAAACCGCCTTGTATATATACTAGACACATGGTCACACACCATTTAATTTGGCACACACATTCAACCTCTGAGTTAGGACACATAATATGTCTTATGACATCTTATTAACATGATTAAATCATAATTTGAACCCATTTTTGTTTTTCATAACTCAATTAGACCTTATCCTCCTTTAGGTCTTATGGAGACCTAACTACATTAGGTATGTTCTCTTAATGCCAAAACTTGATATTATTGGGCCTGGATGGATTTATATAACAATAAAAAACCATTGTTCACTTATCCAAAAAAATCAACTAACCTCTTCCATGATTTATTATGTCTATCCTTAGTTCATACCATGAAAGCTCCTTTTGGACAAAGTGCCCTATTAAACATGTGTACCTCAAAAGTCTATCTTGAAAAAATGAAGCTTAAACATCCTTAATATATTGAAATATAAAAAATGAAACATTTAGATATATTATCCATGCCCTCAGGGTCATCACCAAATTCTTGGAACACTTTCACTCAAGAGATAAAGGCTCAAGAACATCTCTGCAACTTGCTTACTCAGAATTGCCAATTCACCTCAAAAACTAGTCATGATGAATTAGACCTCCAATGCGTGTGTAGACATATGTAATTAATCATAATTCATAAAAAAAATTCTATGATATCTCCAAACCTTCCTTATATATAAAATTCATATGGTATAATGCCAAATATTTGTCTTGTAGACCAATTTCTTGACCTTATATCTCATAGTCTTATTTGAACCAGATA
Organism: Torreya grandis; assembly: GCA_037957365.1. Lineage (NCBI taxonomy): Eukaryota > Viridiplantae > Streptophyta > Pinopsida > Cupressales > Taxaceae > Torreya > Torreya grandis. Next base: position 383,940 of record JARHVA010002877.1, on the reverse strand, counting down.
GGCCATTTTGTGAGAAACTTTTTCACCACATACATTGACCTCAAAATATTATAAAATCATTATCATGACTTAAAATTCATAAATAAATTATTCATTCACCTTTTTGCATCAATCTATCATGCATAGATCTTCAAATATATCTTTTCATCTTTGCCTGGGTTTTACACTGTTCACACCATTAGGTCTGTCTATGACTAGCTAAGTTGGATAAATATTATAAAAATTTTAGGCTATAAAATATCCATAAATCAGAATGGACATGCAAAATTATTCTCTAGCTTCTTCTACCATCCATTTTCTTTTCTTGACCAATATAATTTTTTAGAGCTACAATAACTTCTTGAAAAATAAGCCTATATTTATGTATTTTCTCTCTCATCTGACTAACCACCACCACCACCTAAAGGTACCTAGGATATTTTAATACATGATATAATGGTTTATCTAGACATTTTAATCCATTTTAAGCTTATTTGAAAAATATATTTCACATCAGGTCTTTATTAGGATTTTAGGGAAGTTTAACATAGGTTTTGGTGTTAACAATTGTTCATAAAGGACTACCACTTGAATCCAAAACTAATACCTAAAGATATTATCTAGGACCCTTACATATCTCTCCTTAACCACTCAAATTCCCATGTAGAGGTTAAACATGCCAATAAACATTTGAAAGTGCTTCTTGGGTTTGAGACATCATTCTATGAGCTTGAGAAGGCCTAAAATAGTGATTCATGAACTTTTATTTTAAGTCTTGACCTAAAAATTTGTGAAAATGCCTAAAAAAACTTATCTCACCTCTATCCATACTCACATTTTCATACTTTCCATTAAATCTGATCTTAATACCTCATTAGGCTAGGTAGGATTTAGAAGTGGTCTAAGTACAGACTAAGATTAGAGGTCTTACCCCTATAGGCTCACCCTAAAACTCTCATGAATGCTTCAATGCCTTTCATAAATTCAATAAACTATACCTTATTGAAAACATAAGACATTAGTTTCCTTAAAATTCTTCTTTTTCTTTCCCTCATTACATCACTCTCTCAATGCACCTTGTCACATCACACACTGTCAATCTGTTCTTAGTCACCTTTGACATCAACCTCCAAAATATTTACCTTTGACATCAATGACAATACTAAACACATGAGACATATCTAAGGTGCATATTTTATGTAATTTATCCCTAATATTAAAAAATCTAAAATTAGTTTCAGATTCCAAAACTCTTTTATGTATTAATACTCCTGTCAGACTTTTATAGACTTTATTGAGATAATCTACTATAGTAGTTGGTTATATTTTTGCTATAGTTGAGGTGATTAAATCACTCAATATTTCCAAGTTTTTAGGTTGGAATTGATTTTATCTTTCAACCTCACCAAGTTATAAGTGTCATTGGGTTGCATGATCAAGTTAATCTCAACTAATAGGTAGCAGCGCATGTTTTCTCCAAGGTTGGGGACATGTGGCTTCCAATATCTCTCTCTCTATCTATTTATCTCCTTGGATATATGCATTTTCAAGATTTATCTCTTTATTTCCTAATATAAATTTCATAATCTTACAATGATACACATTTTTAAAATCAACTTACCAATAGGAAAGATTATTATATCGACACTTGGGTGTACTCCTAAACCTTGCTCTTTCAATTTCAATATATTTCAAGTAATTTCAATCATAGATTTTATGCATTTATTATATACTATAACATGATCTTGCTTTCAAATCAATCACTAGAAAATCACTCAAGCTGGGCACATGCAAAGATAAAGTGTGTTCTACACACCCAGATACACATTCCTTTCCTTTAAATTAGAAATTTCATTACTAGATTAAAGTGGTTTAAATGTATATGATGTTTATGGATTATATAACACCTTAATCTTGTACACATGGAAAACTTAGACCTTGGATGTTCCTGTTAGTTTTGGACCTTTTCTCACTTCTAAAAGTCTCACATCTACTTTACATTGTGCCCCTTGGCCTATTTCTTAGTCTGACCAATATTATGTTGATGATCCAAGCCTTTTATCTTTCTCATAATGCTTAAAATGTAATTATATTCCACCCCTACAAATTTTGAGCCTGTACCTACTTTTCTACTCCCTAGACACTAATGTTTATGATAGACACTAGCATCAATGTTAATATCTTGACTTGATGCAAGTGTCCAATTCCTTAGAGTTATCTATTTTAAAAATTAAACATATCCTAATGGTTACCTTAAGTTCTTTAATGTGAGTTATTTATCCAAAGGGATTGATAGAAATATAAGATCAACCCTCATTCATTCCTCACCTAGAAAATACCAAAAAGAGACCAAGGAAACTTATCAAAATCACTCTGTTAGGCACTCAATTGAACAAAGCTTCCCTATTTCTATACCATTAATAATAAAATCACATCTACAGGTTTGCAATAATAAAGTAGTAAAAGATCCCAATTTTCCAAGTTATAATCTAGGTCACCGTTATACTTACTGTGTATACTGTATGATTAACACATGGGGAAAAACTACATTAGTCTAAGGCCTTCTTTAGTGTATTAGATATGTAGGTAGTGTTCACTGATATAAGTTTCTTTGGGGTCAGCTCAACATCATGTGCCCACTAACCCATTATGAAGATGAAAAACTAGGGTTTTGTAAATTCATGAGGAGTGACAGTCCATGACCTAGATTTGAATACACTAGAGAAAATATGAATTCAAACCCATAATCATTCATGTGGTTACATCATTTTCTAGTAGTTATTCCATATATGACACTTATGTAAAACCTAGATAGTAGTGTCAACATCACCATCCCTTTTGCCTATTCCAAATCCAACACTATTTTAGCATCATAACTAGCTAAATACATTACTTCTTTGTCATTTCCATTCATAGTATAGTTGTACTTTCTATATTTAACCTATTACCTGCATAATAAATTTAGTGTATGTTTATATTTGAGTTTTGCACCCAATTTGCCTATTTTATATCTTATTATCACCCTTTTATATTATCATTTTTATATTTTTAACCCTATATCCTCCAAATTAAGGATCCCCATATAATTTAGGGTTAAAAAATAAGGTGACTACCAAATTCCACCCCCTTCACCTAAAAATATGGTGCATATTAGTGGATTTATGTCATAGAGATGTGAATCTACATATACATAATTGGCATAATTTGATACAATTTATATGATTAAATATACACTTGGGTCATAATCTTATACATTTGACACCATTTTCACATATTTGGGATAGAGTTTTTCAAATTTGTGATAGATATTATACACAATTATTGAGCATAGGTTACATTTTGATAGTTACATTAGCTTGAGACACAATAGAGGTGAATAATCCATACAAGTGCACCAAAAATTACATATGCATATTCAAAAAAATTTACAAAGAAACATCATTTTTAATAAGAAACATTGTTTTGAGCCTTTCTTATTTATAGAAATTAGATCCATTGAGTAATACAGTCGAGATTATACACCCTAAACAACCTTAACACTACTTCCCTTTTATAGATGTATTTAGTTATACCACTTAGCTTGGATTTATTATACATTCACTTGAGTTGTGTGATTAATATTTAGTGATCTTAATGGCCATGTCATAACTCACCCTTTCACGAACTTGGGGGCAAAATTACCCTCCAAATTTTCTTCTTCAAATCCCCAAGGTTTAGTTTTGAACCTCTCTCAACCCAAATGCTTCATAAAGAAGCATCCTTACCAAATCAAAAGTACCAAGGGACAACATGATTGCATTAACACACATGTGTACTCCTTCCTTGCTCTCTTTACTTTTCAATCATTTCAATTATTCAATTTTAGACTATATGCATTGATTTAAACTATAACATGATCTTAGTTATAGGTCATACACCAATGAAAAATTCACCAAGGCTAAATCAAAGGCAAGATGTGTTTTACACATCCAAGTACACATTTATTTACTTTAACATAGTAATTTCATCCTTATACATTACTATATTAAATGGGTGAAATGTAGATACTAAAATCTAATTACATCTCAATCTTGTACACTTGATAAATACCAATCAAGGATCTACCCTTCAATTTTAGACCTTCATGTTGTTAAAAGGCTCACATTAACCATCTCACTGTGGCTAAATGCTTATCTTATGGACTGACTCTATAATGTTGATGACCCACATAACCTATACACTACATAAATATTAAAACATGATTTATATCCTTCACTATGAGTTATTAACCTTCATTAGTTTTCTATCTAATAGACACTTGTGTTTTATATAGGGACATTACCATCAACTCTAGTGTCCATATTTTTTATCTAGTGTCCTTACCTCAAAATTCATCTAAATTATGACTCTTTCAAAACATATGGGTTAGTTATTTATATTATCTAACCCTTATGTGAGATATTTTCAAAAAGTGTGGTATAAAATAAAAATCAAATCCTACTCATTATTCATCTCAAAAATACTAATCAAGCACCTATTCAATCCTATTCAATCAATTACACAACTAAGCTATACTACCCTATTTTTACCTACTTATATATTAGTCATTAGAGTAGTCATATTACAGATATAAGCATTTAAAGAATAACCCATGAGTAGTATTTTTCAAGTTACTGTTGAGCTGTGGAGCTAAAAGCTACACCAAATGAGCAAATACAAGGTTGTTATAATTACACAGTAGTCGTCATCGGTCAGGATCGACTGACATCGGTCAGGATTCGACCAGAAGCTGTCGACATTGGTTATGGATCAACCAATGTCGGTCATATGTAGGTAGACAAGGACTGACGTTGGTCGCCTGTGCATTCCAAAAGTTTATTTTCATGGATGAACAGATTGTTTGCATGATAAGTTTAACTGTTAGTATTGAGTCCGTGTTTCTATTTTTGGCAGGACTGATTTAAACCTTTGATTAAGAGGTGTATCTAATGGTGGAGAATGCATAGCTCATGAATCCTAGTATTATATAATAGGGTTAGATCTTCATAGCTTGTGTAACAGACATGAAAAGGGTAGACAATTCAAGTAGCTGAATTGTGTTTGTAATTGTGAGAGAGAACTCTTGAGGGAAAGAGATCTGTACATCTGAGAGGAGTGGAAGAAAGAGAGATTTTTTCAATTGTATTTTCTTCTGAAAGAGTTTAATACAAGTTTTCATTGTTTCTTGTATCTCTTATTCTTTGCTAATTATGAGTTCTAGTTACTTATTATTCTGGTTTAATTCCATGTTTAGTTGCTTGCACAAAAGTAATCAATTGTACTGTAAGATCCTAACAAGTGGTATGAGAGCTTGGGTTCACTAACAGGTTGTATTAGATCGGGTTAGTGTGTGTTGATTATAGGTCACTCACAGGGGTTTCTGATTGAGTGGGAGTAAAGCAATGGCAGAAGAAAGTAAGATAAGAATGGAGAAGTTTAACGGAAATAATTATCAATTATGGAGGATGCAGATAGAAGATTATCTATATCAAAAAGATCTGTCATTACCATTGGGTGGGGTTTCAAGCAAGCCCACAGATATGTAAGATGAAGAATGGAATGTTCTTGATAGAAAGGCTCTGGGATCTATAAGGTTGAGTCTAGCATCTTCTATGATTTCCAACTTATCACAGGCAAAGACAATGGTAGAGTTAATGGATACTTTGGCAAATTTATATGAAAAGCCCTCAGCTTTGAATAAGGTATATCTTATGAAGCAATTATTTTATTTACAAATGCAGGAAGGTGGATCTGTATCTAGTCATCTTAATTATTTCCATGCAATAGTAAATCAATTAAATTTAGTCAAAATAGTTTTTGATGATGAAATTAAGGCTCTCTTAATTTTATGCTCTTTACCTGAAAGTTGGCATAGTTTGGTAATGGTAGTTAGTAATACTACATCTGCTACAAATATCTTGAAAGTTGATGATGTTGTTAGTGTAATCTTGAATGAAGAAACTCGTAGGAAAAGCACAGGGGAATCATCAAGAAATGCTTTAAGTGTTGAAAGCAGGGGAAGGCAAAAAGAGAAGGGAAAGCAAGGGAGATCAAGTCTAAGTCAAAGATGAAAAGTAGATCCAAATCCAAAAATGGAAGAAAAATAACCTGCTGGAATTGTGGAAAGATAGGGCATGCAAAGAAAGATTGTTGGTTGAAAGTTAAAGAAGAAAATCAGCATGAAGGTAAAGAAGAAGTAAAAGTTGCAGGTATTGTTGCACAAGATGCTCTTATATTTTCTTTGGATAATAAAATAGAATCTTGGGTTTTAGATTCTGGTGCCTCTTTCCATGCAACCCCAAATAGATAATTTTTCAATGATTATGTCCATGGAGATTTTGGAATAGTCTATTTAGGGGATGATGAGCCTTGTAAAATTGTTGGCAAAGGAAAAGTGCAGCTGAAATTATAGAATGGCAACACATGGGTGTTTAAGGATGTCATGCATGTACCCATCCTGAAGAGGAATCTAATTTCTATAAGAAAGTTGGGGGATGAGGGTTGCACAGTAACTCTCATAGCCAAATCTTGTAAAGTTTCCAAGGGTGTAGTTGTATTAGCCAGAGGTAAGAGAGTAGGTACTCTCTATCTATGTAATTGTATTACTGATTATTCTCCTTCTATTTTATCTACTTCAGATGTAGATGTAAAATTGTGGCACTGTAGGCTTGGCCACATGAGTGAGAAGGGAATGACTATTCTTAAGTCAAAAGGTAAGCTTTTAGATTTGAAAAGCATAGATCTAGATTTCTGTGAGCATTGTATTTTTGGGAAACAGAAGAGAGTGAGATTTTTCAAAACTGGGTCAACAAAGAAGAAGCACAAGTTGGAGCTTGTTCACATAGACATGTGGGGACCAACTTAGGTAGCTTCTATTGGAGGATCATAGTATTATGTTTCTTTCATTGATGATGCTACAAGAAAGGTATGGGTTTATTGCATAAAAAAGAAATTTGATGTTTTTGACACATTTAAGAAATAGAAAGTTTTGGTTGAGAATGAAACAGGTTTGAGATTGAAGTGCCTTAGATCTGACAATGGTGGTGAGTACTGCAGCAATAAATTCAAAAGTTACTATTTAATGAGTGGAATACACAGGGAAAGGATGGTTCCAAGGACACCTTATCAAAATGGAGTTGCTAAAAGGATGAATAGATCAATAATAGAGCGTGCATGGAGTATGAGGTTGCATGTTGGTTTGCCCTTATAGTTTTGGGCAAAAGTTGTAGATATTGTGATTTACCTGATTAATAGAGGACCTTCTACTACACTAGATGGTGGAATTCTAGAAGAGGTGTGGATAGGTAAAAAGGTAGATCTTTCATTTCTCAGAGTTTTTGGTTCTGAAGCTTTTGTGCACGTTGATAAAGAAAATAAAAAGAAGCTGGATGTTAAATCTATGCGGTGCACTTTTATTGGTTATGGTTCTGGAGATTTCAGATTCCAGTTGTGGAATTTAGGAACTAACAAAATTATTAGAAGTTGTGATGTTGTTTTCAATGAGAAGGTGATGTACAATGATCAGCTCAAGAAGCTAAATAATTTTGAGTAGGGCAATGTTGATTTGGATGAGGTGATGATCCAAAATGAGCTCACGGAGAAGAATTTTCACACACAGTAAAACACAGACACCGATGTTAGTCAAGAAGGAACTGATGTCGATCAGATAGGAACTGACATCGATTAGATAGTAACTAATGTCGATTAGGCAGGAACCAATGTTGGTCAGGTGGAACTGACGTCAATCAGGTATAGACCAAGAGATAACTGAGATCAGTCACTGACAGAGAATTTGGGTGAATAGTAAGCAGTGAATGAGTCTCAAATGCCCATGAGGAGGTTAGAAAGGGTAAGTAAACCTCCAATTCGTTATTCTCCTTCATTATACTACTTGTTGCTCACTGATGGTGGAGAACCAGAAAGTTTTGATGAGGCAATGTAGGTAGAATCCTGAAAACAATGGGAGCTTGGTATGAATGAGGAAATTGATTCCTTGAAAGAGAACCAAATGTGGGATTTGGTTGAGTTGCCAGCTAGAAAGAAAGCACTAAAAAACAAATGGGTTTACAGGTTAAAGGAAGGTGAGAATGGACAAATGAGACATAAGGCCAGGTTGGTAGTAAAGGGATTTACACAAAAACTAGGTATTGATTTTGGTGAAATTTTTTTTCCTGTAGTAAAAATGACTTCTATTCAGACTGTATTGTCTTTAGTTGCTATTGAGGATTTGCATCTTGAGCAGCTTGATGTTAAGATAGTGTTTCTTCATGGATATTTGGATGAAGAAATATACATGGAGCAGCTGGAAGGTTTTGAGGTCAAAGGTAAGGAGAAGCTTGTGTGCAGGTTGAAGAAAAACTTATATGGTCTTAAGCAAGCTCCAAGACAATGGTATTTGAGATTTGACAGGTTTATGACAGAGCATGGCTTTAGTAGATGTCAATCTAACCATTGTGTTTATTTTAAGAGATTGGATAATGGTAGATATATTATCATGTTGATATATGTAGATAATATGCTTGTTGCAGGTTCACACATGCAGGATATTACTGAGCTTAAGGTAAAATTAGCTCACACATTTGCCATGAAGGATTTAGGAGCAACAAAGAAAATCCTAGGCATGAGTATTAAGAGAGACAGGAAAAATCACAGTTTGATTTTGTCTCAAGAGGATTATGTGAACAAGGTGTTGGAAAGGTTCAATATGCAGGATGCAAAACTGGTAAGCACACCTATGGCTGGACACTTCAATTTGAGCAAAGAACAGTGTCCTAAATCACATGATGAGGTGGAGTACATGAGTAGAGTTCCATATGCTTCCATAGTTGGGAGCTTAATGTATGCAATGGTATGTACTAGACCTAATATTACCCAAGCAGTGGGAGTTGTCAGCAAGTTCAGGGCCAATCCAGGGAAGGAACACTGGAAAGCAGTTCAGTGGATTCTCAGATAACTGAGAGGGACCAAAAGTAGGCATTTATGCTATGGAGGGTCAAACACTTCTCTACATGGGTATGTAGATGCGGATATGGCAGGTGACTTGGATGGTAGGAGAAGCACCACAGGTTATGTGTTCACTGTTGGTGGTATGGCAGTTAGTTGGATTTCAAAGTTACAGAAGGTTGTTGCCTTGTCTACTATAGAGGCAGAATACATTGCAGTCACAGAGGCTAGCAAGGAGATGATATGGATGACTCGGTTCATGGAAGAGTTGGGAAAGGAGCAAGAGAGTTTTAGATTCTACAGTGATAGTCAAAGTGCAATTCATTTGGCAAAGAATTCAACCTTTCATTCAAGAACCAAACATATACAGCTTAGGTACCACTTCATTAGACAGGGATTGGAGGATGGTGAGTTGAAGCTGGAAAAGATCCATACAGATAAGAACCCTGCTGATATGTTAACAAAGCTGGTAACAAAGGAGAAGTTGAATCTTCATTCAACTTTTGTTGGTCTTCAAGATTGAGCTTGAAGATGGAGAAACAAGCTAGAGGATGTTGTTATACAGGTATAGGTGCAGCTGTTTATCTCCAAGTGGGAGATTGTTGAGGTGTGGAGCTAAAAGCTACACCAAATGAGCAAATGCAAGGTTGCTATAATTACACAGTCACCGTCATCAGTCAGGATCGATCGACATCGGTCAGGGGTCGATTAGAAGCTATTGATGTCAGTTATGGATCGGCCGATGTCAGTCATATGCAGGTAGACAAGGACCGACATCAGTCACTTGTGCATTCCAGAAGTCTATTTTCGTGGATGAACAAATTATTTGCATGAAATTTTAACTATTAGTATTGAGTCCACATTTCTATTTTTGGCAGGACTAATTTGAACCTTTGATTAAGAGGTGTATCTAACGGTGGAGAATGCATAGCTCATGAATCCTAGTATTATATAATAGGGTTATATCTTCATAGCTTGTGTAATAGACATGAAAAGGGTAGACAATTCAAGTAGCTGAATTGTGTTTGTAATTGTCAAAGAGAACTTTTGAGGGAAAGAGATATGTACATCTGAGAGGTGTGGAAGAAAGAGAGATTTCTTTAATTGTATTTCCTTCTGGAAGAGTTTAATACAAGTTTTCATTGTTTCTTGTATCTCTTATTCTTTGTTGATTCTGATTTCTAGTTACTTATTATTCTGGTTTAATTATGTGTTTAGTTGCTTGCAAAAAAGTAATCAATTGTACTGTAAGATCCTAATAGTTACAAGCTATATCATTACATGGCATTAAATATAGCATATTACACCCTTGTTCACACACGATCCCACACCTAGGGTGGAACTACATATGTCTAAATCCCACATTTTAATATTAGATATGTAGGTATCACTCATTGATAAATGGGTCCTTCAAGTTAGCTCAACTTCTTGAACCCACTAACCCTTTTTGGCAAGGTGACACAACATAAGGTGAATAATTAGGGTTTGATCTATATATAGTCATATAGAACATGTTCATGTGATCTAGACATATCAATTGAAAACCCTAATAGATATAAGTGTTCACTTATAAATACAATGAATATTACATATAGGATAAAATCACCAAGCCATAGATAAAAACATCATTGTAAGTGTCCACAAGTTGATAGAAGTGTTGAGGCATCCATAAATAATATTTATAAAATCTAATAATGAGATCTTATGTATCAGTCTTCTTGTTTCCATACTCACACATCTCAAATACACCTACACATATGAAATTAGATAATTTTATCTCTTCTTTGTGTTATAATTAACGAATATTAATTGTCATTTTACTTTCCATATTTGGTAATTTTCTAGATTCAGTATATTGTTTATCTGAATTAAATTAATTGGCCTACTTTAGAATACTTTTATTTAACCATTTGATTAGGATATTCTACCCCTTTAACCCTCATCCAATTCTTAAAATGGTTAAACATAATGTAATATATATAATATCAATTTCAATTCAAATTAATAATTTATTGTTATATTTTACATAATCTAAAATGCATAGTTTTAAACTATTTTAAGATCCCTAAATCCAAAAAAATTAAAGCATGTTAGTGACCTAATCATTGAGTAGATCATGAAAAAACTTATGTTTTCTCCTACATTAGGGTTTTAATTTTCTTAGGGTTTCAATTTAACCTCTATTAGGGTTTTAATTTCATATATGTTTTTTAATTTCCCTTTCTCATATGCATAAAATCTTAATTTTTCTATTTTCCCCTAAGTTTTCTTAGTACTCTCATTCATATATATTATGCCATCTAAGAATTTTATGCCTCCTTTGTCTGTATGATAAATTAAAAAATTAAGTGTTATTTTTATTGATCATATTCATATTTCTTTGACCTAAACCTATGTTTTGTGAAATCTAAAATCATGTAAATTAATGATATACATGTTTCTTATTCTATTGATACAAACATTGATAAATAACAAATTGATGTAAATGAACATATTAATAATGATGTTATGTCTAATATTGATAATTATTATTAAAATAATGTTAAATATAATATTCAGTATCATGGTAGGATACATCCTGAGGAGCTTAAAGGTAAAGAACTTAAACAATTTGAAGCACTGTATAATTTTATAAATAATTAGTAAGCAAGGAATATACATATATATTATTTTTAATGTCATCCTAGAGGTTAAAATTATAAATCTCACTAAGGAAACCACATTTGAGGAATAACATGATGAGATTTTGAATGATACCAATCCACCTTATAGAGGCTTATATCCTACATTAGGTGTTCAAACTATTATTCCTATTAATTTCATTCATGTGTCGACACCTATGGCTACACAAATGATACCTACACCTAATATACCTATTATAGGGGAAACATAATTTATTCATCATTTATCTATGGATATCCCTATGCAACATAATTTTGTGCCTAGTAGTATTATAACTCATGTGACACCACTTACTTCAAATAAATCTAATATGTGTACCAATCAAGTGATTTACATCAATTGTTATATCCTCAAGCCAAGGTTTATTAAATTCAAAAGGTTATTATAGAATGGGTTATTCAAAAAAATCACAAGCATTATTACACAACCATTTGGTCCTAGTAATTTCCAGTTATCCCTTGCCTATAGGATTCATTTCACCTAAGATTACACCATTTGATGGTAAAGGTGAACATGTTTAGACTATGAATTTAATGATAAATTATTAATGACTTTTTTTCCTTGGTTTCTTAAGGGTTATGCCTTGCGATGGTTTTAAAACATTTATCTTCAATCAAGACATGATTTCAATCATTTGTTGACCAATTCTTAGTTTACTTTTATATTAACATTAGTGAGAATGTCTCCTTTGCTCAAATATAAAAACTTAGGTAAGGACATAATGAGTCCATTAGTTTATATGTGCTTCACTATAATATTATGCTTTCATAAAATAGAAATTATATGGCTAAAAAATTAAAATACATTTTATAACAAAGCCTGCTTTTGGCCATCCATGATTATATTATTTTCAAATATTTCCAAAATTTTGATGACATGTGCCACACATTTTTATATCATAAGATGAAACTAATCTCCATGAACAAGTAAAAATATTATATCAACCCTCTCACATCTTCTAGTACCAAGTTTCAAATAAAACTAATTTTCAAGGCCAAGGTTAATGATACTAAAAATGAGGCTAAGATAATAGTCAATATAGTTTCCAAACGTACTAATAGGTTTGTCCTTTCAAATCCTCAATAGAGAAAATTTAAGTGATTATCATAACTTCCTAATAAGGCATTATAAAATTTACTCGAGTGCAATCTCATATCACTCCCTCTACTAATGGAAGTTGGTATGACAAAGGCATCTACTAGTTAATATCAACTAATGTATACATTGATTTAAATAGATGCATAAGACATTCAACTAATATATGCTTTGGTTTAAAACATAAAATAAAATAATTTAGCCCACCTACTAATGATTTGGTTGCACAAACTAATGCAATGAATAATTTTGGATCTGATTCTAAAATATGTTGCACAATAAAATCCTAATGTCATATGGCATACAATGTACATATTTTTCTAATTTATTATGTTCCTAGAAATGAGGAGACTCATCTTATATATTGTATTTATAAATGATATTTATGGATTATATATCACCTCGGTATTGTACCCTTGGAAAACTCATACCTTGATTATTCCTCTTGATTTTAGACCTTTCCCACTTCTATAAGTCTTGAATTTACTCCATCTTGTGTCACTTAGCCTATATCTCTTAGTCTAACTAGTATTATGTTAATGACCTAAGCCTTCTATCTTTCACAAAATGCTTAAAATATACTTATCTTCTACCTCTAAAATTTCTAAGCCTATACCTACATTCCTAATTCATGGACACTAATATCTAGGATAGACACTAGCATCAATGTTAGTGTTCTGATCCCATGGAAGTGTCTAGTACCCTAAAGTCATCCAATTTGAAAATGAAATATATCCTAATGGTTGGCCTAAGTGTCTTAATGCAATCTATTTATTTAAAGGGATTGATATAAATATAAGATCAACCCTCATTCATTCTTCACCTTGTTGGGTGAATATTTTGTTGGCTAGCTAACTAGTGACCAAAATAGTTCCTATCATCACAGCATAGGGAGATTGGTTGTCCTAAAGTGTAGGTTTACTACATCAATAGGGGAAACATCTCTCCCCTCATCAAGGGGAGGTTCCATATTCAATATGCAGTGATAGGAACTATTTTGGTCACTAGTTAGCTAGCCGACAAAATATTCACCCAACAGTTTTTGGTGACTCCACTGGGGACACAATAATTTTGTGCAATTTGGAGCCTCAAGCTTCAGATTAAAACATCACCTATGTCTTACCCACTATCATTTAACCCTTATCCATTTTAGAGTCTAGTGACTCCCATCTGGGTCTTACCCACTTTTATTATGGCCTTACCATCCTCCATATCCATTATTTTATCTGGTCTGCAAAACCAGAGCTGCTGGAAAAGAGTGCGCAGTCTGAAGCCTCAAGCCTCAAGCTGAAGTAGGGCTAGTTCTTTTCCATTTTTGTCTTACAATTTGGCCATTCCACCCAGATGCATTATCCCCATTTTTCATAATCCCATCATGGCAGTTCAAGGCCCCTAAGGTAACTCTTTGGGTCCACTTAGTCTAACTCCACCCCTGCATGAGCTACCATTCAGTTCAAGAAAGAATCTCCCCAAATTCATTGTTGATGGGAGAGTTCATCCTAATGAACACGTTGCATCTTTCAGCATGGCTTGTGGTGTGATAGGGGTGGAATTTGAATATGTGGTAGTTAGGCTTTTTGTGGAGACACTATAAGGTGTTGATGCAGACTGGTTTTACCATTTGTAGATTGGATCAGTGACTAGCTGGGACACTATCAAAGCTAAATTTGAAGCCAAGTTTAGGCCAGCAGAGGATGCACATGCCTTGCTAGCCCAACTCACACAAATGAAGAAGGAGCCCCATGAGCCTATGAGGGACTTCATTGCCAAGTTCAACAATTTGAGGCATAGGATTCTCATGATTGCCCAGCTGACACCTCAGAATCTCATGTGTTTCTTCATCAACTCATAGCTGCCTGAAGTAAGTTTTCTATTTTGAGACGGGCTAGACACATAGACCTTGAGGCTACTCAAGACTTGGCTACTGAGCTAGAAGATTACCTTATCTTGGTAGGAAAGATAAGGAGAGATCCTAATAGAGTTAAACCCTCTTCATCTTTTGAATACTCACCAGCAGCCACCACTAACCAAATGGTGCAGAATCTAGCAAATGAAGTGTTGGCCCTCAAGAGACAAATGGCCCAAGGTATGTTTTTTGCTCCTCATCAGTATGTCCCAATGAGGACATTACCTAATCAACCATATCAAGGCAATGCTGCCAAAAGTCAAGGGCAACCAAATCATCTTCCTCCCCCATAGAGGAACCTTGCCCTTGAAGCACCTCCAACCAACTCAGTAGTTGGATATCTAGAAATAGAACATGTTTCCTATTTCCAACCTGAGTTTGAGCAAGAAAATGATGTTGATCTCTTCATGGAAGATCAAGAAGAATCAGCTAGTGACTCCCACATTAGTTTCCTAAATTACCAAGATGAACCCAGAAGTGAAGGTGATGCAGATGAGGGACCATATGCTGTGTTCACCCGGTCCCAGAACCAGTCATCTCAGCAAGCTGATAAAGGAAAAATAGAGAAGCAACCTCAACTAGCAATTTCAATTGCTGAACATGGAACCACTCTATCTTTCCAGCCAAAGGACCTAGTGGTTGCTAAACAAGTAAGTATCCCAAATAGTTCTGCAACTTCAACTTTAAATTCGTAGGCCAGTCCTCCTGCCCCTCCCAAAAACCAAAAAGATGAACTCCCATCCTCTATGCCTAGTCCAATTCAGTCATTTGACATAACTGATCATGTCAAAAAGACCAAAAGTCAAATGACTAAATTTGAAGTCCTACAGTCCAACCCCAATCAGTTGGACAAATTGGTACAAGACATCAAGACCCAAACATTGACCCCTGAAGCTCAAATTTTGTTTGAGTTTTCAGGCAGGGGTGATTACTTCTTGACCATAGAAGATGTCCATGATCTTGGAGATGAAAGTCTAGTAGGTGGTGATCTAGGAATTGATTCAAACTAGACATTAGAAGGATTGGTAGGGCACAGTACAAATGAAAAAGGCTCTTCCATCTCTAATGAAGAGAAATCTGATATAAGATCTATTTTTGGTGATGTTTGGATATGGAAAATGGATGACAACAATTCCTCTACATGTGTCAGGGCCAAGTTGGTGCTGATATCTCCTAAGGGGGATATTCTTCCTTCTTTACATTAGTTGCAGCTCAACAACACCAACAACACTATCGAGTATAAATCTCTGTTACTCAAATGGGGAGCTACTCGAGACAAAGGAGATGTCAAGCCTGTGGTTTGCCTAGAATTTGAAGGGTACAATCAAGAAATGTACTGGATTGAACTATCAGAATAGTAAATTATGGTAATAGACTAGGCTGTTGCCCATCAGAATCAGAGAAGGGGACTCTGTAGGAGAACCAAGATTCATGATTCTCAAACTAGAAAGCAAGTCTTACCAAGGGGCAGCAAGAAAAGAGAACCAAGAGGAAGACACAGGAGGTTGAATTCTTGGTGGAGAGTTCCATTCGCTCGTCACCAATTCTGGGTGTAAAATGGCTTTTTACTGGTTTATCAAGACAGAAGGCCATTTTCACTGCCTCTCAAGGGGCAACATCTGAGGTACTTCAATTATTGAAGTACCAAATAAATTCACCTATATAATTGTATATTTGTAAAGTCTTTTTTCTATTTTGTGCTTTTCATTTTCATTTTTGTCACCTTTCTTTTTGGGTAGCATGACTCTGTTGCCCAATGGCACACTTCAAGGCACTGGAGATTCTAGATTCTACTCCCTTCAATTGCTTTTTGTAACAAAAGGAAGTTCCCCAATTGGAGCCAGTTGTTGCTCCCCAAAAATGTCACTCATTTTTGGAACAACACGAGCTATTTTGGTCCTGCAAGGCCAAAATTATCTCTTCCCTTCTCGAAAATTCTTCTAAGCATTCCAGTTCTTCATTTTTCAAAGCTTTTTCAAAAATCTAAGGACTCTGCAAGCTTAAATCTATAGACTCTACAGGCTTAAATCTACAAACTCTATAGATATGTTTCTATGGACTCAACATGCTTGAGATTATTAGGTTCAAAGGTTCAAAGGCTTCTGCACTTTGGTTCAATCAAAAAGGGTATGTCGAAAAGCATCAGGACAAAGATTGAACCATTGAACCTTGAACTTTTTTGGTCCAATGGGTTCAAAGGTTTAAACGTCATCAACGAGAAGCTAAGCACTTCGGCAGCGGTTCAGAGTTTAATCATTTCAAAGTTCTGTGGCCTCGAGCACCTAGCAAAGTCTCAAAAGATTGAATTGTTGAACCATTAAACCTTGAACTACTTTTGGTTCATCAATTCAATAGGTTCAATGTTTAATTGATTCAATGCATCAGGTTTAAAGGTTTAAATATTGCCTCAGTTATGAAGAGAAATGTGCGTAATAAAAGGAGTCAAGCGGATGCTGCCAAGTGTCAACAGCGAAAGATGCCACATAAAATTTAG
This sequence comes from Torreya grandis, assembly GCA_037957365.1. Taxonomy (NCBI): domain Eukaryota; kingdom Viridiplantae; phylum Streptophyta; class Pinopsida; order Cupressales; family Taxaceae; genus Torreya; species Torreya grandis. The sequence goes on along the minus strand of JARHVA010002877.1, from coordinate 366,823 downwards.
TGGAAAATGACGTGTGTCACTTATTTAATGTGGAAAAACTTGCCACGTGTCAAAGGATGGGGCACACTCAAATACAAAGGCATGCATAGAGTTAAGGAAAGGTTTCCTTTGGACAAATTACCTGAAGGAATTCCTTCAGACATTTTGTTCGAAGGAAATAAAGGATAAAGCATGCCAAAAGAAAGAAGCCTGAAGGCCATTCGAAGACCACCCAAAGGGAAGATACCATTGTGGGGGGCTCTTCTTGACCCAAGGTGGACCACTTCTCAAGGACCTAAAGGGTAGGCCCCCTCTGAGAAAGATTAAATGATAAAGCCGAAGGAATTGCCAAGGAAAGTGACGTCCTCGCAAACGTTAAATTTGTGGCAATGAAATAGTTGTTGATCCTTGTAGGTCTAAGCATGGACCTAAATGCATTTAAAGGCCTTAAGGCCAAGGCCAAAAGGAAGAACTATTGAGAGAAGGAGCATAAAGAGCCAGTAAAGTTGGGAATGCAGCCCTGAGAGCTTAAATTCCAGGAAGAGACAAAGCTGGAAAAGACAAAAGCAGAAAGAGGGAAAAGGCTAAAATATCTACCTAGAAGTAATTTTAGTAGGTGAAATAGTCCACTAAGCAAATATTTTGTCTTGCAAACATTGAAGGCGTAGCTTGTTAGTCTCCTTTGGAATAAATACAAAATGGACAGCTATGCAGACGTCAGAGGGGACAGACCAGATGTTCCAGGCTCAGGAGAAGACATATGGGATGAAATGACACACCATAGTTAAGACAACCATCCTATTTTCAATGCAATCCTTTGACAAACCTAGAGATGCATTCAAAGCATTGAAGGCAACACGGGTCACTCAAAGGAAAAGCGTGTCAGTCTTTTCTGGGCAGCTATATATTATAATCTCTTGTATCATTCTAAAGGAGATCTTCTTCTTACCAAAAGCAAAACTCTATCCAAATTGAAAGGCATTACTGCGACTTTGAGCTCAGATTGTAATTCATATTTCTTTGACTGAATGAGAAAGCAAGTTACTTGCAGACTTTGTGTTGTTATATCTTGTGCTACCTTAGGAGATTATTCATATGTCTGTCTTCTGAAAGCATTCTTATTTATTTGATTTAACAAGCAAAACTAGTGGAGGTGATAAGGAAGGTGTCCTAAAGCTAGCTACTTTTAGACTTTGCGATGTCATAGTTGTCTTCAGTGTGTGTTTTTCTTTTTCCATTTCTGTGTAAAAGACCTTGGGATGACTTTGTGCCCTCATTGTCTTTTGTATCTCCCTCTAGGGCAGTCAAGGTGGAGACTTTGTGCTACATCTTAGATTGTTGGTTACTCTGCATCCTCCAGTCACTTGTTACCATAAAGAGTCTTGCTATTTGCAAGAACAAGCACTTCTGAAAGAAGAGAAGTGCCTTCTATCACTTCACCAAGATTTCTACTATTTGGAAAGAAATCTAGCTCTTAGCTGAAAGTTGCTTATGAAAGAAGATAAGTACCTTCCCCATCACCCATGATTTCTTCTTTGTTTATCAGCATCATCTCTGAAAGAAGAGAGATGGATGGTTTATCCCACCCCTATGTCTTACTTTTTGCATATATATAGTATATAGCTACCGCATATTTAATAGGGAACCTCCCCTTGATGAGAGGAGAGATTTGTCCCCTGTTGATGTAGTAAACCTGCATGCCAGGATGACCAATCTCCCTATGTTGTGGTGATAGGAACTATTTTGGTCACTAGTTAGCTGGCCGACAAAATATTCACCCAACACACCCAACAACACAAGAGCAATACCAAGTATTCTTACTAAAGAGAATTCAATTGAACAAAGCTTCCCTATTTCCATACCAATCATAAGAATAACACATCTATGGGTCTAAAATAATAAAAGATCATCCCAAGATCTCAATTTACCAAGTTACAAGCTAGGACATTATTGTACTTATTTTGCACATATTGCATGATTCACATACAAGCCAACACATAAGTGAGAATTACATCACTCTAAGGCTCTCTTCAAAGTATTGGATTTATAGGTAGCACTCATTGACATAGGTGTAATTAATCCATTTTTCCCTAAGTAATCAATAATATGAACTAGGGTTTTGAAAATTCATGAGTAATAGTCCATGACCCAAACTTGAATGCACTAGAGTGAAGGTTAAGTCAAACCTAGAAGCATTCAGGTGGTCACATACTTTTCTAGCAGGTATTTTATATATAACACTTCCATTGAACTGAGATAGTAGCATCAATACAACTATCCCAAGCTAAATTAGTGACTAGGGTTCCATAAGTGTCAGATCTAGAATCTGACAACTATTTTAAAATTTTCTTCCAACCTACTTTTTGCATGTTCCAGATCCAATATTGTTCTAACATCAAACATTAGGGGAATTTTTAATTAAAAATAATCATCTTAAGAAAATCCATAAAATATGAATTGTAACATATGAAAATAATTAAAACTACTAAAAATATGACATCATCCCTTTGGTTGACATCTTATTAAATAAAATATAATAATTACTATATTTTATATAAAACTTACTAGATCTTGTAAATTAACTCACTTTGGTTAAGTTGACCCTACTTGTTTTATCCTATTTCTTCCATTTTAAATAAAAATTACATTTTTTTATTTTTTTTATTTTTTAAAAATATATAAATTACAAACAAAAAAGCTACCAAATTTATTAGAAACAAAAATTGCCTTTTTTTAACATGTTGGTCTAGAACTAAATGCTAGTTTATTCTATCAATGAGAGAATTTGAAGATCTGAGTATATTTATATTATCATAAATTTTCTTTGATATTATTCCTCTCTCTCCAATGGAATGTGATCAGGATTTTACTTCTTTGTTATTCTCTTGAAGTTAGTTGATTTTGGAAAAAAAATATTTTCTATTTTTAAGGTGATAATGGCACATTTGCCCATAGAGTAGCTGTCAATATTTTACATACCATAAATATTTATTATTATAAAATATCTCTCTAAAGAATTAAATTTTAGGGAAAACAAGTTTCATGGCCCTTTTTCTATCTCTTCTTCATAAGGACTCACCACCCACTTAGTTTTATATTGATATATCTACACATCTAGCTTCATATTGTAATGCATCTAAATTATTTTAAACAATTTTATTAGATTGAATTTATTATTCCATTTAATAATGGATATTGAGTCATCTATGGGGATTTTTACAAGATCAAAAATAATAAGATTTCAGACTGGTATGTCCCTACACTATGGGTCAAATATAGATTTTGTAGTGAGATAATAGTACACTTTTTATATGTTGTGTCAAATATCCTTTTGCTCAGATTATTATACTCATTATCTTTTCAATTATGTGCCTATTTATGATCTTATTTAATTTGTTTTTAATTTTTTTGTGACAATAATAGTAGATGGAACCCTGAACTCACTAAGCAAGTTAACCAGGCTACAGATGGCATCATTAACAACACATAAAGTTGTGATTGTACCATATGATTCTAAGGAGAAAGTATTCTCTTTAGAATAAAGGCCTTCTTCTACAGGAATACATCTCTTCAAATAGAGGGCAAAGGAAATCCATTATTTTCTCAGAACCAAAGCTTGTAAAGGCAACAAAAAACTCTATGAAGATCTCAAGGTAGGCGTAGGAGGTTTTGGGTATATTTACAAGGGAAAACTGGTAGAAGGTTGATTAGTGGCCATTATAAAATGCAAATAAGTTGATGAGAAATAGATCAATGAAGTCATAATTCTATCTCAAATTGATCACAAAAATGTTATAAAACTTTTGGGCAACTTCTTGAAAACTAGAATCCCATTGCTTGTCTACGAATATGTCTCCAATGGTACACTTACTGATCATCTCCATGGAAAAATTGAGATTAATTTATTAACATGGAATAAAAAGGTTACAACTCATAATAGAAACTATAGAAGCATTGGCTTATCTACATTCTTCTACTTTGGTTCCAATTGATCATAGAGATATTAATTTTGTGAACATTTTACTTGACTCCATATGCTCTCTCAAGTTATCATACGTTGGATTGTCACATCTATTTCCAATGGAGAATACCCATCTGACTTCTAGTGTGAAGGGAACTATAGTGTATATGCTACACTTTTCCCATTATATTCAAATGTTGATGCTTAATGGATTGCTAGTACAGATGTTGCAAGTTCTTGGGTGACTTGGCACATTGAGAGGTGTTAGTAGGCCCTAAGAAAAGGTAGGTTGAATGAAAAAAAAGATCCATCAATGTTTATTATGTTAATCTTGGATCTATCAAGGGATTCAAAAATACATTGACAAAAATCGTTGACACCAGCCATGTAGATTAAGCTCACCCTTATGATTACTCAATTTTGTGCACAAACAAATAAAGTGGCATAGAACTTCCATGAATGAAATAGGAGAGGACCAAGGCAATTTTATGGACATAGATTTGTTTGTACAAGTGACCAAAATTGATTTAAAACAGTCTGATGAGAAAATTAAAAATAATATGATGAATTTATTTGTTGATGGCCAAGACAAGATGATGCGATTTGCATGGCTCAATTTTCTATGTTAGGATTTTGATCATCATAAAAAAGATAGATTTATTTTCCTTCACTTATATGTGTGGCAATAGTTGAAAGTTTATAAGAAAAGTGTATTTAGGACTCTTAGTAAATAAGATAAAAGTAAAAAGAAATTTTTTTAGTCATCAACTATTGTAATTAATTTTTATATTCATGGTATTATTATACATTTCATTTAGAACAAATATTTTTTTGTTATACTAAATTAAAAGGTTTAATTTAACATATTATAGTGACAATTTTAAAAAAATTGACAATTAATAAATAACATTTATTAAGTCATCACTATCAAACTTACTTGTCATGTCATATACTTAATGTATAATGCTCTTAGTTATCTAATTCTAATTCTTCATATTCATATCATCATGTTAAGTTAGGATTTTTATCAGTAAAATTTTAAAATATAATTTTTGTTTTTGTTCTCATTTTTATTATTATGTACTTAAGTGTATAATATTTATAAATTAAAAATAACATTATTAATAATATATCATATTATTACATATATAAACTATATAAAATATAGTTTATAACTATATTAATTATAATACTTTATAATATTATAATATCAACTAGAGTATAATTAATATTATACAATAATAAAATAGTAAAATGAGTATTTTTAAATTGAAAGAATGTAAGTTTCTAATCATATCACACTCGAAACTCATGATTGTTGACCCTATTTAATATTTTACTCACAAAGTATTAAGAAATAAAACATTGATAATTTTATGAAGGTGACATTGAAAAATGAGGTTGCATGTTTCTTCATATGGTGTGACAATGCATTATGCAGGGATGAGATGTTTTGTTTTTTGGTGAACTTGAGTAATGATGAATTGTTAGGGAAGTGAAAGACCATACAGAACATGCAAGTGGTGAAAGAGATCAAGATGAGTTGGGTAGTGATGGTGAGGGTCAATGACAAAGTATTTCAATGAAAGACTCGAAAAAGTTTGGGAAAATACACGTACAAAATTCAATGATAGTTGGGTAGTGATGGTGAAGGTAAATTATAAAGTATTTCAATGAGAGACTAAAATAACCTTGAGGAAATACATGTACAAAATTCAATGATAGATCATATATAAAAATGTAATTTGAACAAACTATCAAAAACTTTGATTCAAGAAGAAATTTTGAATAGACAATAGAAAATATATATAAAATTGTATTATATGCAAGAAAAAATTTTGAACAGACAATAAAAAATATATAAGGTTGTATTGTATGTAATATTAAATTTTGAACCTACCATCAAAAAATTCAAAGGGTTATAATAAATACATTAATTATCTTTAATATTATTTTATTCTACTATGAATTATACTAACATTCGGAAAGTAATTATCAATAAATAATTTTTATCTAAAAAATCCATGATAGGTAGGGTCAATAATCACTCACATCAAGTATGCACCATACAATCATGATGAAACTTTGTTTTGATTTTTAAAATTTTCTATCATTATTCTTTTTATATACTTCAATTAAACTAAGCATAATATGAAAAAAGTCTTTTTAAACATAAAGTGTTAGAATTTTTTTTAATTAATAAAATATAGTTAATTAATCATATTATTTTATTTTTAGATATTAATATTAAATATTTATTTTTCTCCATTATTATTATTTTTTAATTTATAAATATCTAAAATTATATATATTTAACATATATATTGATTTACAATATTAAATTTTATTTCTTACATATAATTTTATATTTTTATTTGAAAAAAAACATATTGAAAGGGTTTCCTTGTATTTTCAAATGACACATATTATATCTTGTATTTATTTTTTAAATATAAGAAATAATATTTTCAAATTTTATTGGTTTATATGAAGAATGCTATGTAAATTTATTTTATTAAATATTTGTATAAAACTTATAACAAAAATAATATATTATATAATTTTTTTATTTTTATCTTAATTATTTTTAAAATGTATTTAAAAAGTATCATGAATAATAGATGAAAAAAAAATAATGGAGGGAATAACGAACAACAAATAGTTTACGAAAATTAATTTTACACGATTTACAATAATTAATTCTACACAAATAAAAATATATATTCAAAATATTTTTATAATAATAAAGTCTTAAATTTTACCAAAAATATAATTAAACAAACATACATATGTGATAATTATTATGATGTTATTAGTTAATAATCACATTTTGGTAAAAGTGTGCATTTATTCTCCTTTAGAAAAAGACAATATCCCATTCTTGTTTTTCAAAGTATTGCATTTTTTATCAAAAGGTATGATTATGTTAGTGTTTGCTTATTTTATTAGAAAGTATTATATTTTTTAACAAACAAAAGAAACTTTTAAAAAGTATCGTGCATTTAAAAAAAGGAAAGAATTATGCTTTTTTTTTTTTAAAGAAAGAATTGTATTTTTTTTAAAGAAAGTATTTGTATTGATGTAATTAGAAAATATTGTATTTAATTTTATTTTATTTATAAATGTAAATTATATTGTTAAAATATAAATTATAAAAAGATAAAATTATTTAAGATTGAGTTTGATTTTTTAGAGATAAAATAATTTAATAATTATTAATTAAAAAAATATATATTGTGAACAAATCTTTTTATAAATTATTGTGATTCCACTTAATTCATGTAGTTAAGTAATTTATTATTATTTAAATTTAAATTATTTGTAAAAATAAAAAATAAAATAATTCTTAATTAATTTCTTCAGAGGCGTATTTTATATCCAAATTTCTTCTAATGACTAACTAAGTATATTACTTATGTGTCATTTTTATATATATCTTAGTTATACTTTCTATATTTAGCCTATTCTCAACATAAAAAAATTAGTGTATGTTTATATCTAGGTTTAGCATTCAATTGCCCTATTTTAGATCTGGTTATTACCTTGTACATTGTCATGTCTACATTATTAACCCTATTAACACTAAGTTAGAATCCCCACATCCATTTTAGGGTTAAACATTTAGTGTACCCGACATGAATTGAACATGCATTTCAACCTCCAAACAAGTTCATTTCAAAATTATTTAGAGGTATTTGCTAATCAGGTTGGAATATTCAAACATTTCTTTTTGTTCACCAAAATTAGGTCCAGCTTTTTCAATTTTTTCAATTTACTATTTTTTGTAAATATTGGTATACAAGGTGAATTGTGTACTTATATTGAAATTATTTTTTTGGTTTCATCAAAAATAACATTTTATTAAAAAACCTGTCTCATATCTCTAAAAAATATACCTAATTTATTATAATTATTCATTCTTTATTTAAAATATTATAGGGTTTTGCCTATGAAGCATTCTGAATTGTTTGGCTAATTTATGATTCCTAATAGCTCAAATTATAAATTTCTCATAGGTATTTTATAATAAAATTGGTATATTCAAAAAGCTCTTTTTCCAAAATATTGGGTGGATGTTACGTTTACTATTTTTAATAAATTTAGATCTACATGTAGTATATGTATGTTTTTTTTCATACTTTTATGGGTTCGTCTCATTTTCTATTTTTCATGAAAAACCTATATCAGATTTTTTAAAAACTTAGGCAATTGTCTAAAATTTATATATACTTGATGTAATTATTGATTGCTCCTTGAAATTTATTTATCTTACTTATATTATTCTAATATCAGTTTTTAGGACATTTCAAATGGATACAAAGACCTCCTCCTAACCCTAAAGAGGGTGATAGATCTCATCTTTCTAACTAGATATAGGCTATCAATTATCCAAGGGGTAAGTTGGCCAACCCTATAATTTCAAATGAAGGCAATCAATCTCAAATGCCTAAGGTGTGTGCTTGTGAAACCCTATAAAATGAAATTGACAATATGACCAAGTGAATAAAAGAGTTACAACATCAAAATTAGTCTCAAAATTCAAAGATCACTTTATTTCAAAACAAATTTCATATACAAAGAATCCACATTATGATATTGTGAACCATGTGTTTGCATCTTCTCATACCAATTATATGCCTAATAAAGATCAATGCTGGAAGTAAAAACTAAAGTCAATTAATGATAATAATTCTACAAGTGAAAAAAAGCCTACTAAGAGTTCAAAGGAAATTCTAAGGGAGATGCTTAAAAATAATTTGATCAAAATACCTCCTCCACATCTTATAAGAAGATCCAAATATTATTGTGTATATCACAGAATGCTTGGTTAATATGCAAATTCGTATTTTTTTTTAAATTAAAAATACAAAATATAACTTCTCCTAAATCAAAGGTGACAAATGAATAAAAATGGGTATCAAAAGATCCTCCAAAATAAAATGAAAATCCTTTACCAAATTTACCTCAAGATTAAAATGATACATAATTAAAGGTGGATGAGCCTTCACATGATTTTTAAGTTTTCAATGGTCTAAATTCTCCAAAGGACATACCAAATATTCCAAAGAATGATCCAAAGTAATAAATTTTGAAAAAACAATCCCAAGTGGTAATGTTACAGAATGACCAAAATGCATCTTTTTATAATGAGAAAGATAAGATGTGTAATGTTTTTCTATTATATATCCCACAATATTCCAATGATTAAAATAAACAAGAAATATCTATTTCTAAGAGAGAATCTCTAACCTATGTTGATGTTGGTTTTTCATATACAGATACTTAAATTGTCAAACCATTTATTCAAAACAAACCCCCGTTGGTATTGATGTTATCCTTAAATATTGGTTATATATTTGATCCTAATGATGGTAAACATTATCATGTCTCTTGTAGGCCTTGATGTGATCACATTGTTTTATGCACTTCAATGATACATCTCCTTAGATATATTCCTTCTATTTGCTACATGGTTCCATTCACAAATTATATAGTTGTCTTATTCTTTTCAGGTGATGTATCTATCGATTTGTATTCTTCCCTCACCTCAAAGGGGGTAATATTAGTGGGGAATGTCATATAAGTATGGCTTCCACACATTCACCATTTTATATTCAGTGGGGGCATGTTTTAGAATCATGCTTTTCACACTTATTCAATATTCAGTATCTCCAGGTTACAATGGGAGAATACTTTGGAAACATTTCCTCAACATTGGCACTTATTTTAGTTTTTATATTTCTTCAAATATAATTGGGGCACCATGTTATAAGTATCATTATGTTACATGGTTGAGATAATCTCAAATGCCAGATGATAGCTCAATTTTACTCCAAATATGGGGATATGTGCCCCTCTCTCTCTCTCTCTCTCTCTCTCTCTCTCTCTCTCTCTCTCTCTCTCTCTCTCTCTCTCTCTCTCTCTCTCTCTCTCTCTCTCTCTCTCTCTGGATATATGCACTTTCAAGATTTATCTATATTTATCCTAATCTCAATTTTATATCCTTACAATGATACATATTTTTCAAATCAACTTGCCAATAAGCAAGGTAGTTACATCGACACATATGTATACTCTTAAATCTTGTTATTTCAATTAATTTCAAATCCAAATTATATGAACTAATTACATCCTATAACATGTTTTTGGTTCAAATTTATTCACCATTAAATCACTCAAATTGGGCACATGCAAAGATAAGGTGTGTTATACACACCCAAGTATATATTCCTTTCCTTTAAACTAGTAATTTCATTACTATATTAAAGGGGGAGAAATGTAGATGATATTTATGGATTATATAGCACCTCAATACTTTACACTTGGAAAACTCAAACCTTGGTTGTTCCTCCCAATTTTAGACCTTTCCCACTTCTACAAGTCTTGCATCTGCTCTATCTTATGTCTATTGGCCTATATCTCTTAGTCTAACTAGTCTTATGTTGAGGATCCAGGGCTTTTATATTTTGTAGAATGCTTAAAATGTACATATTTTTCACCTCTATAAGTTTTGAGCATGTACCTACTTCCCTGCTCTTTGGACACTAACGTCTAGGATAGACACTAGTGTCGATGTTAGTGTCTTGACTTGATGCAAGTGTCTAGTGCCCTAAAGTCATTTAATTTATAAATGAAATGTATCTTAATGGTCAGCATAAGTGCTTTAATATGATTTACTTATCTAAATGGATTGATATAATTATAATATCAACCTTCATTCTTCCTCACCTAACAACATGGGAATAATACCAAGTATTTTGACCAAAGAACCTTCAATTGAACAAAGCTTCCCTATTTCCATACCAATCATAAAAACAACACATAAACATGTTTTAATTACTAAAGGAGTAGACCAAGAGCTTGATTTTCCAAGTTACAAGCTAGGTCACTATTGTACTTGCTTTGCACATATTACATTATTCACACACAAGCCAACATGTAGGAGATAACTACATTAGTCTAAGGCCATCTTCAAAGTATTGGTTATGTAGGTAGTTCTCACTGATAAAGGGGTATTTGGGGTCAACTCAACACTGTGAGCCCATTAACCCATTTTTCCTCAAGGTCATCATGAATATGAAGAACTAAGGTTTTTCAAATTTATGAGGAGTGGTAGTCCATGACCCAGATATGAATTCACTAGAGTGAAGGGGAATTCAAACTAGAAATCATCTAGGTGGTCACATCTTTTTCTAGTATGTATTCCATTTATGACACTTGCATCAAACCTAGATAGTAGTGTTAATGCAATCATCCTAGGTTGTTGTTAGTGTTTAAATCTTTAGAAGTGTCAGATCCAAAATCTAATGACTATTCTAGAATCTTCTTTCAGCCTACTTGCTGCATGTTCTAGATCTACTACTATGTTAACATCAAAACTAGTTAAGTATATTACTTCTTTATCATTTATATACATAACTTATTTTTAATATATATATTTAGTTTATTCTTAGCATAATAAATTTAGTGTATATTTATATCTGAATTAACATCAATTTATCATATTGTACATCTAATAATAACTCTTGTACATTGTCATGTCTATATTATTAACCCTATTAAAACCAAGTTAGGATCCCCACATACATTTTAGTGTTAAATAGTCTTATTGGTACACTTTCAATTATAATAAACTTTTCAATAAATATGAACTTATTCTAGTCCACATTTTATTTCAAATAGGTTGATTTTTGTTTTTTATATTGTTGATATTGGAATCTAGTTTTACTATGGATTCTAATACACCAATAATTAAATTCTAATATAAGCACTATTAGATTTCAATTTCAATAATATTAGAATCCAGTTTCACTATAATCATATTCCAATAGCACCATTATCCACTTTCTCTAATTTTCCAATTTTTTACCCTTATTATACTAAAAATATGAAATGTACCTATATATAAAGTAATATATAATTTTTTTCATGTCCACTTGGTGTCCATGCCACTTTCCAAACATAGAATATAACTCTCTTTGGAATGAAAATATGTTGTATAGTATTTATATAGTTCATTTATGGAATATGAGGAATGTGAAAATAGAATGGACTCATTAATAAAATATAATACCATGTTTGGTATTATAGGCACTCGAGGAGCCAATTCCTTATATGAAAATTTTATTTACAAACATTTAGAATTTTTAAAATTCACTATGTTTCATATGTAATATTTAAAAAAAATAACATTATAAAAAAATATTTTACTTGTATATATTATGAGAATAATAATTATATTTTTAGGTTAACGTAATAAATATAAATAGTTTAAATGAGTGAGGTAATTAATTTTAGCGTAATCTTACAATTGTATTTTTTTAAAGCACTAGTAAAATCAATAACTAACAAAAAAATACATAAAGGGGGTGTTAATAACAACAAAGATCGTGTATTAAATTTGATGAATGGAAATAGACTTAATGATGAGTGGGAAAGGAAGTAGAGGGGAGATTTAAAATTATAGGGAAGACAATGAAGATGATGATAACTAAAATGATTCAAATCTACTATTGGTGGCCATTCTACTTTGTTTTGGCACATTCAGTGAGGGGAAAAAAAGATGGTTGTGCTTAAAGTAACAATGGCCCTAGCATAGCTCTCTTGAGATAGAGTCCAGTCACTTGGATGGACTAATATATGGTGTTTTCACTTTGTTTTTAGACAAAGGACACTTGTATTTGATATCCCTAATGTTTATGGTGGTCTTGAGACCTGATTTGATCACATATTTATCCCTTATTATGGGGTATGGTGGTGAGAGTTGATCTTAGGAGCTCTTTTTGGTGGTTCCTCTAGTTTATTTATTCACAAAGTGGTTAGAATGGAAGATCCATGTATATTTCCAGAGTGATCTCAATTTTTGAAGGCTATTGAGCAAGGGTTCTATCTTTCTATAGTTTAGAAGAATTAAAATAAAGTAGTGCTAGTTTCCAAGTAAGGTCCTTATTCTTCTTGAGACCTGTATGAAACCATTGGCTTGTTTTATACCTATCATACTTCATTTAAGACTCGTGTGGTTAGGAAAGTAAGATAATCTTTTGGATTTTTACTAGGTTATGTGGAACCTAAATAAACCAAGAGAGCTTAGGATTCAATGATCTAGTTATGTTTTTCAGTTGGAAGGAATAACAAGCTAGGTGAGGGAGGTTGTAAAACTAGTTAATGATGTTAAACCTTTAATAGTCTCTTTGATGTAAATCCCCTATTGGGATGCTTTTATTAGTCCATGATTTGATCTTGGACTGCTTGTTACTCTATTTTAATGAAATTAGGTTCCTTATTTTCATACTTTAGCTCTAGTTGTAAGTATTGATTATTGGTTTTCTTATTGGTTTAATGAAATATTTAGCTTTATGTGTTGTTCCTATTTTGGGATAGAAAGATTTTGCAAGGTCTTTAATCTTTTCAAGTTGGTTCTTGTGATCTATATTGTGTTTTTTTTAATTGATTTTTGTAAGGAGGGTTTTTTTCTACTGGTGTGGGGGAACTTACTTAGGGAATCCATTCCCCTCTATGGATCCTCTTGTAATCACCATATTTTGGGAAAAAGAGGAAGATTTGAGTTTAGCAATTTTTCCTAGTCTATGGGATCTAGCTCAAAACCCATCTGTTCTAATTTATTCTCTAGTCCCTCTTGGGATCCTAGCCTCACCCTTGATTTGAAATTCCTCACTTTGGTTTTTGGATGGAAGTGGGGATCTGCTAAACCCTCATATATTATTTTTGGGGTATGGAAACCTAGGCCTCCCTCTATGCCCAAGTTGGTTATAAACCTAGGAAAAAATTGTTCTAATTTGGGGGGCATTTAAAACCTTCATGGCTATCACGGTTCTCTCCCTTTATCTATTATAATGCTTTGTTGGATTCAGGTCCCATTAGGGACTGTGTAGGGTTTCTCTCTCTTCATCTAATTCTAGAGACTTGGACTTCCATCTATGTCCAGGGTGGTTCCTAATCTATCCAAAATTGGTTTGAAGGTCCTCTAGGGACCCCAGTGGTTCTTTTGAGACCTGGGCCTCTCTCTTCATTAGTACAAGCTAGTTTTTTGTCCAACTAAAATTGGTTAGTTCACGCACCAATCAAAAGCAATTATTGTTCCTTTCACTATTATTGTTTATTTTGGTTGGGTCCTTTTTATTTTCATATTGAGCTACACCTTTTTATATTTTTTAAGCCAAGGGGAGACCCAGACATCTTGATGTGTCCAGGGTAGATTCCACACTAGTTCAAAGGTGGGCTTATCTTAATCTGAACAAAGCTCTATATTAAAACTTTATGCAATAATGATATCTTTTATATTTTAATTTTTGTCATAAAAAATAGGGATGAAAGATTTATTTTTATGTCAATTTAATTAATTTTGACAATAGTCTACACATTTTCAACATCTTTCAAATATACTAAATCTTGCCACAAATAATCTAATATGTAATTATCATTATTTTTATTATAACTAAAAAGCGATTTTACAAAGATATAATTTCCTCTATCATTTTAAAAATTCAAATGCAATTGATATTAAAAATAGTAGTTACCAATTCTAAGCTACATAATTGAGAAATGTAATTAAAAGTAAGTTATTATTGATAAACTATGGAATAATTACGTATTTAGAAACAAGTGGCTGCTAGTTCTCCTAGTATACATTATTTTGTAAAATATATTTCTTTTTATGAATAAGTTGGAATAATTATTATAATAATTTTAGGGCAATTTACACCTATCCTTTTCAACATAATAATGGATGCAAGTGGAAAAAAATAAAAAGTCCCAAAAAAAAACATAAAACTTGTAAGTAATTACTGATGAACTATGAAATTATTATGTACATACAAAAAGTGGCTATTAATTTTGTTATTATATGTTATTTTGAAAAATAAATTTATTTTTAACGTCAAGTCAGAATAATTAGTATAATAATTTTAGGGAGATTTTACACTTGCATATTTTTTCAAGTAGTAATTAATGCAAGCCAAAAAAAAAACACATAAAATGATTCAACAAGAACATAGAATTTGTAAGTAATCACTAGGAGCTTTGGAATTATTATGTAGAAACAAGTGGCCACTAGTTCTCATAGTATACTTTTTTTCGTTAAATAATTTTATTTTTATTATCAAGTTGGAATAATAATTTAGGGTAATTTTACACATTTATTTTTAACTAGTAATGAATGCAAGTCACAAAAACATATAAAAAGATTAAAGAACTTATAACTTATATTCAATATTTATATAGATTTTAAAGGTTTTCCTAGTGTCACCATAAGAAGTATAAATGAGTGAGTTAGTTAATTTTATGGTAATTTTACAATTGTGTCTTATTTTGAAAACATTGGTAGAAATAACTTGTTCATTAAAGGAAAACATTAATGGATGCAAGGAATAAAAAATGCATAAAATTTTTTCACGAGAACATAGAATATGTATTCAAACTTTCTCATTGCAATTCATTTTTAATAGTCTATACATTTTCAACATCTTTTATATGCAATAAACTTGGCCACAAATAATCGACTAAATATCATCAATTTTAATGTAATTATTTAAATATTTTTCAATGATATAATTTACACCATCATTACAATAAAAGTTCTCATTCGATTCATTAATAAGCACCATGTTTCGATGATTGTAGGCGCCCTTATTATGATTTCCAAATGATTTCAACACTTTATAAAGTATATTTAAATTACCAAAACCTTTGTAATTGTTACACTAAATAGACTAACAATCTTCTTGGGTGTATATAAACTAAAAAATATCCCTATTCAATTCCATTTTTTGAAGAAATAAACATGTGAATTCATATACACTTTGTTTAGGTGTGTGAAATCTATATTCCATGTTTTTAAGACTTGATAAACATTTTTTCAAGAATTCTTTTACACTTAAACACAAAAAAATAATATTTTGTTAAGCTCTATACCATATTTTATATTTAATCTTTTTGTATCCGCTTATTTTTTTTTGTGTGTTGAATGTATTATAACACCATTCAAATCAAATATGATAAATTTGTATCTTTTCCACTTTGTATCTATAAGTAGTAAATAATTAAATAATATTTTATGTACAAAATCCTCAAATGTTACACACAAATTTGAAACATTCCTTTATAAAATAATTTACACTTAGCCACTACAACCACTAATGAGAATTTAATTGTTTTTAATGAGTGACACATATTTAGAGGTAGTCCCACATGCTCTAATTGGTCCACGTGATGGTTTCTAGGACCAATTATGTAGGGGACCAAGCCACACTTGGAAATAAGTATGGGTCGTAGAATACACAAGTAAAGATTAATATACTAATATATACAAACACAATAAAGTTAAGCACAAGTTGATATGCAAAAATGTAACTTCTATTTATAATTTAGAATAGGGAAAGTAAAAATGTGTTTAAATTTTATAGCAAAAATAAGAGAACGGGAATTTGTATCAAAAGGGGAATACATCCTTACTAATCCCCTAGACTGATATGAAATAATAAAGAACAAAATGTGATCATATATTATATCAAAATCTAAGGCACCTAAGAGTGTGTGTGTGTGTTTATTGTAATGATTATAATATATATAATAGAATATGATAGTTAAAATAAATTATGGTTTCAAGAGAGATGGTTACTATTTATTTCATCTTCCCTAACTATGTGATACTTATTATCCTACACAGGAACTATTGTGAATATACTCTAATATTGTGTCGGGGTAGTGTATGTCATATCGCATGTCAATGGAAGTAGAGTGTTAATAGGTAAATGTAAAGGTGTGATAATTTTGTGTAGATTAGGAGAGAAAATTGACATGTAAAGATGCAATTCATATGTATGTTTATGTACTAGAGTACTATGAAGGCATGCACAACGTTGAGATAAGCTTTGATCACTATGAGGTGTTGTGCAACATCATTGAAGTTATGGATGAAATGTGGTAATGCACTATGATACAAAATTTGTGATCATTGTAGCATGAAACTTAAAATAATATATAAGTTTCATGTGTTACAAATAATGTGTATGGTAAATATGGGTCTACACAAGCTGTATGAAGTAAGGCACCAAGGTACTATTGAACTTAACTATAGAAACCAAAAAATTATGTAGAAAGGAAGAGTTTTTCAGAGTGTTGTGATGAAATATGCCACCACTATTCATCAATGCAAGGTTTTATACTTAATTTGAGATGGTACAAAGGTGAAAAGGCCAAATTTAGAAGGATAATTGAGGAGGATTTCATATCTTTGAGATATGGTGAGATGATCTACTATTTTGTGCATATATTATTTTTCCTTTCTCAAAAATTAATGGTCTTAACTACTGAAAATAAACTTGAATTTATTGCACTTGGTTTGATTAGTATAGTGCCTAACCTTGACTACTCAAAATAGTTGATGAGTGTCATGACAGGTGCATGTATCTATCACATTTATGATCTAGTCTTGTTATGCAAGATGCAAGTTCTTAGGATCCAAATCAAATGGATTTGAGGCATTATTGGCTTAAGGAGTGGGGGAAGGTAAAGCTTAAGAAGGTCCACATTAAATATTGGGTGCATTCTAAAGTAGTTGTGAGGAACAAGAATAAATTTTTTTGAAGAATTATGTAAGGACCATAATGTAGAGGCTTGATCTTTTCGTGTGGACATTTTAAGTGTTCCTTTTGAAGGTGTAGTTAGACGCTATCACCAACTCAAAATGCATGAGGGTTTTGATGTGCATCATGGTGATACCTATAATTTTGATGTGAGCTAGAAAGAATATTCTAAACATACCAATGAAAAAATAATACATGGCTCACATTTTTTTTACTTTATGTACTTTCATTTCCTATGCATAAGACTCAGTGTCAAATGGTGCACAGTTGGAAATGTATAAAGGTGTTATAGGATAAAACCATATATGTGTTTAGTATGGATTATGCCACATAACAATGAAGATATCAGTTATAGGCTTGTTGATGTATATAATATTTTCATACCAAATGACAGCATGCACATTATTGTATGTGTTGAGAAGATCAATAATTGTATGGTTGATAACTTTCATTCATCCATCTATCTATGGATGTAAATTTATAGATAGATCCATCTATGTACCCATTAGATCCCATAATGATTTCCAAAAATGACATATTAAATGAGTATCACGATCAAATATAATGGATGTTAGGAGTCCAAAGTATACCCATACATGGTTAAAGAACACTTGTGCATTGTTTATTACATCAGTGTCCTCATAAGAAACCATGATATCCATTTTTGAAAACCTATTCACTAGAATAAATATCACATCATTTTAGTTATTTTTCATAGGTAGTCGAGCCATGAAATCAATGCTGATAAATTCCCATGGTCTTGATGAAACCAACAAAGGTGTATAAATTCCTAGCTCTTATTCTTGGCCTTTGAAATGCAACAAGAATTGCAAGTCTTGATGTGGTAATCCATGTCTATGTGCATGGGTGAATAGGATAAATTTGATTAAAACGTGGATAGAGTCTTTGTAACACAAAATGCCCTAATGTTTTGGCATAGTTTGCCTCCCAAATGAGTCTCTAGTGAGGTATGTCATCAAGTACACAAATTTGATCAATCTTGTATGGAATATTTTCATGTGTATAACACTTGAAATTTTTTACCAATTATGAGTGTATTTTATATTTTATCAAAGTCCTTATTAGACAAGTATAGTGATACCTAATCTATAATGTTTTATCCATGCATATCCAACACTATTACTAGCGCATGGACTAACAGTTGAATGAGGTAAAATTTTGTCTTATTATCCTTTCCCTTCTTGTACTTAATCACAAGATGTAATTATTTAAGGTAATCCACCCATTTCATGTGGCATAAATTCTTTGACTTTATTTGCATTTGAAATAATTGAAGTGGTTGATGATCAGAATGAATGACTGTCTCCTTACATTGAATTTAGTGTGGTCATTACTCAATTACTTTCACAATAGTGTACATTTGTTTCTCATAGGTAAAGTTCCAATTAAATGTGACATTGAATTTACTAAAGTGATATGTGACAAGATGCCCATGCTACATGAATACCACACCAAGTGTAAAGTTATATGCATCAGTGTGAAGTTAAAATGAGTGTGTAATGTCAAGCACTGCAAGAACATGTGTGACATAGAGGAATTATTTGAAGACCTTAAATGCATGCTATTGTGAAAAAATTTAGATGAAGGTAGTTTTGGTTCAAGTGATATAATTAAGAGGAAATGAAACCTTAGATAACTTGAGAACAAATATGTGGTAAAAGTTGGCAAGTCTAAGAAAGTCCCTCAACTATGTGAGATTACATAGAGTAGGCTAATCCTCTATTACCTTGACCTTTAATGGGATAACATTTAAATTATTATAGTTGATGATGTATGTCAGGTATTGGATGCTTAGGATTCTAAACAAACACTTGGATAAGTTATCTTGTAACTTATGGTTGTGTAGAGTGTTGAGGATGTAAGCGACATGATACAAGTGATCCTCTTAAGTCTTTTTGAAGATGTAAATATCATCTAAGTATAAAATGGTGAAGGAGTTGAGAAATAGCCAAATTATGTCATCCATTAGGCACATTAATGTAGTTTGCGTATTGGTCAAGCTGAAAGGCATGACCAACTATTCACACAAAACTTCTCTTCTCTTGAAGGCTATCTTCCATAATTTCTTAGGGTGGACCAGAACCTGGAAGTGTCTTATCTTTATGAAGACCTTGGTGAAGTATTGAGTGCCTTAGATCTAATCCAAAAGGTTTTCAATGCATAAAAGAGAGTATTAATTATTCATCATCAGTTTTTTAAGTATGTTTTAATATATGCATAGATGTTGAGTCTCATATTTCTTAGGAGCAAAGACTATCAGACTTCAACAAGGAGAATATATTAGCTCTATATTGCCTTGATTAAGGATTTTTTGTATTTATCATTATATTTCATCATTATCCTATAATGATATGTGGTGCACATGGATATTTAGAAGAGGGGATATAGGAACCAAATTGATGTAGTGTTTTATTACACAATGTGTTGGAAGACCTTAGGCTCTTCAAATACTTCACCATACTTATTTATTAATTTTTCAAGCTACTTCTATTGTAACATTATTTAAATTGAGCACAATGTCAATGATTTATTTTTTCCTAAGTAAATGTCTTAGGATAAACCATGAGTAATGAAAAAATTTATGTGTGTGAGATGATCTTGAAACATTTTTTGTAGAAGATAATTGTGACCTTGGCAGAAGGTAATGATTCAAATAGGTTGTATAACTCCTCTTTACCATAAATAGTCTATTTATACATATTTTCTTGATATGTAACATCATGGTAAAATAAATAAGGCCTTTAAAATAGTTTTTTGTAGACCTCTAGAGGTACAATTCCATAATTTAAATTATCCTCAATTGGTTTGAGTTTTATTGGAAAGTGAATTGTCATTAGACCTGTATACATTTTCTAATCTGGAGCCATCCAAGTGACTGTGGGAAAGGATGTTTGGTTCTAGGAAGTTTAATAAGTTGAACTACATAATACAATTATGCTCTTATAAATCCCTTTGTTGATAATGACATGTATACTTTATCCTTTGACCCAAAACTTTATATGGAAGAGAAGCTCATGTTCCTTAAAAGTGTCTCATGTCATGGTGTTAGTGCTTAGACATGAACTATATGGATTAGTGTCATTTATATTTATGGTATGATGTGATGTATATTTTGCATGTAAATATTACTACACATGGAATTCAAATTTATTGTGGTGTTGGTAGGATGCTCAGAGAAACACTTATAAACTACCTTATTTTTGCCTTTATCTAAGTTAGACATAAGATCCTTTGAGTTTTGTGCAACCTTCTTAGGTTATTCCAATTTTTTATGATCATTATACTTCTAAACAAGAGGGAAAGATGAGGATTTTTGCATGGGTTGGCTCTTCAACACACCATTGGATGATTAGGTGAGATGTTGCTTCATTTTGAATCTAGGTTTATTTTTGAGGCATTGTGATAGGCTTGGCCCAAGGATTTAGAAGTCAATAACTCCATATTCACATGAATATAAGGTGAATGTCCAATTATTTACTTCAACACCTTATATTATTCAATAAATTTCCTACACAAGCATGTGACATAGTCATGGAACTCATTGGTGTAGTCCTCCATTGACATCAATTTATTTTGATGCAACTGTTGAAACTCAATAGATTTATCCTTAAATTAGTGAAGAGGATATTAATCATCCTTTATCACATCAACAAACTCTTCCAATATTTAATCAGAACATAATAATGTGGATATTGTGCACTGAAATTTTTCCCATAAATAAACCACCAAAATGGAAATATTTAGTACAACAAAGGTGAACTTTTCAGTGTCAACAAATGATTGTCAAGATTTACTTGCACTTTTAAAGGATTATATTGATGAAACCACTATTTTTACTACTATAAAAAGAGGGATGTAGAGGTCAAGTTAAGATATATAATTAATTCACTAAATTTTACAAGACTTTCAAAGTGTTTTTATTCTAGGGCATTTGTAATGATTATATGAATGTTTAAATCTATTTCAAGTTATTTTTTAGCATTAACCATTTTAATTCTACTATGATGTTATTTTGGATATGATGAATATAATTGATTATAAATATTTCCTTTTCCCACTAAGATTACATGTTTATAGGCATAGTAAATAGTTATGATTTGATAGTAATGATCTATATAATGGTAACCAAGACTGAATATGTGGTAGACCAAGCCACACTTGGAGACATTAATGGGTGGTATAATTCAAAATTATATATTAAACTAATAATATATACTAACACATTAAAATTAAACAAAGGATTATAGGCATAAATGTAAATTCTATTCAAAATGAAAAATAGGAAAATTACATATGTATACAAATATGAAAGCAAGGCTATCAGAGAAGGATATTATATTAGGAGGGAACATAACCCTGCTAACTTTTTGGACTAATGTGAAAGAATACAAAACACATTTTGATTTAAGGTTAGAGAAAATCCTAGCCACTCGTGTGGGTGTGGGTGTCTAATATATTGATCACAATATATTTACAATAGAAGATTATAGTTACAAATGATGATGATTATAAAATAAATGATTATGAATCATGTCATCTCACATGACTCCGTGATAATTATGATCCAACATGTGAACACCTACGAATATACTATGATATTATATAGGTGTGGAGTATGTCATGTGACATGTTGCATGGCACTAAACCACTAATGAGATAACACTATGGTGTAATGGTTTTGTGAAAATATGTAGTGAAAATTGGCATGTGAAGAAACAATGTGTAATTATGGTGATGCACTAGAGTATTATTAAGGTGTGCACAACACTAAGGTAAGTTGAGAGTGATGTGATTTGTTATAAAACATCATATAATCTATAGATGAAATGTGATTATGTGTGGTGATAAAGAAGCTATGAACATTACAGCATGAAACTTGAAACACTACAAAAATTATAAGTGTTACAAAAAAGGTGTACAGTAATCATGGGTTGGTGCAAACTATGTAAAGAAAGGTACCATGATACTGCTAGACTTATCAATAGACATTAAATGTCAAAAAATCTACATAAAAAATAAGAGTTATAAAAAGTAATATGAGGTGTTAATCCATCATTATGCATTAACACAATAATTTTTATGTAATGTGAGATGTTGCAAAGGTGAGGAGTCCAATTTCAACAAGAGAAGTGAGGAGGCTTGCATGATTGTGAGTTGTGGTGAGATAGTCTACAAGTCTTTGTATGAATCACTAACCATGTACATAAGTGAATATATTTTTTTCTATCATAACTCACTATTCCATAAAACATCCAGCTATAATGGATTATAAAGTAAAATACTTCATTAACATTAGGATAAAAATATTTTTCCTCGTATATGAACAATATGTTTTGTAACCCATACACACTTGTGTATTTGTGTATAACAATTTTCATATTTTTGATGTAGATTGACACAATATACCCACTCTTTGATCTCAAAAATGTCATTTTAAAATCTAGTGTTTCATAAGTAAAAATAAAATTAGTATTTTTAGGCACTCAAATTGGTTAATGAAATAATGGAAAACACTTGAATCCATATACATAAATCACAATCCAATATCGAAATGTTTCTTTCCAATCCTCAGTAAGTCAGGGCTAAATTATGTTCAAAGTATTTGTAACATGAAGAGGAAAAATATGGATTTATTTTTGTTGATTTAAATCCATAATTATTCATAACTCTGAATAGTAATCCTTCTACTTCTAATATCAATAGCTTATTTCCAACAGGATCAGGATCTAAAACAATTGTCACAAGAAATTTTATTCAATGTTTTTGTATTCTATAACTACATTCAAAAATAACTATTCAATAAAAACACATTATATATTAGTTTAGAAAGTATCCAAAATATTTTAAAACAATTATAGATATATCCAATGAAACACATACCATATATTCTTATAGAAATTGTTCAAAACATTTGACAATAATACTAAATATTTTTATAGAGATATTTAAAATGAAAGGTATGGGCATTAACTTAATTGTTGAAGAAATTGTAATATCTACAAAATTAATAAATATTAAATAAAATATTTTAGTTTATTTACAATATGTCTCACATCAATGTCATTTCTAATCAATCTTAGTTGAGCAAACAATGTCGAAAATATCCGATCATCTATATGAAAGTCTTGAGAGGTTTTATGTGTTATAACAAAAAATTATTCTAGTATCCCCTTTTTTACATGGTCTACTACAAGAATAGTTGATGCAAAAAACTATAAATTATTGTCATTCCAATCTCAACCCAAGTCTTTTATATATTTCTCATATTTTAACATACATTTGTCAAAACCCCTATAGAAAAAATTAGTTGTATCAATTTTTGCTTTATTAAACAATTTTTTCAGCAATACATTGAACATTTGCTCTTATATCAAAAGCAAACTAAAAATTAAATAATATTTTTTTGAAAACACACTTTAATAACTTGAGTGTTATGCCCCTTATAACTATGTTCCCTTTGTTCACTTGCAATGTGTACATATCAATATTTTTGATGGATTTCATTATTAGTAAACCTTTCAAATATAGAATAATCAATTATTTGTTGGAGTAGCTATAGAAAAAAATATATAAAATATTTAGACAATAGTAATAATTATCTATAAATTTGAAGTGAAATGTTTAAAAGGTTACATATTTATAGCAGTCATTGTTTTCTATAAGCTTTCTCCATCTACATTTAAATATTGAACTCTTTGAGATTCTTTTTTATTCCAATTACATGTAATCTATATTTGAATGAAATACACATAATAAGAAAAAACCAATTATATATTAGAATTAGTTTCCACTAATTATAAATATTATAATGAAACACATATAATTGATATTAAAATTAAATACATAAAATAAGAGAAAACCAATGATATATTAAAATTAACAACTGATAATTATAAATATTAAAATTAAATACATTAAATTGATATAGGAATGAAATATATTCAACAATAGAAAACCAATGATATATTGAAATTAATGGTGGTTAATTATAAATATTAGAATGAAATAAATATAATTAAAAAACATAATTATAATATTAAAATATTAAATATTATACTTTCTATGTTTTTTATAGTCTCTTTGTTGTGTGGTTGTGCTTATATATAGACCACCTCAATAATTATGATGTTTGAAAGAAATGTATAATGGAATAATAATAAAAATTGATCTTGAATATTTATATGTGATCCTTGCATACTAAATGAGGCCTCCATTTATATGAGGATTATATTGCTCCTCTTGAGGTGTATGCACCTAGTTTATATTTGTTTCCTCTATTTTTATTTTTATTTGTTTCAATGCTTCTAATAGTAAATTTCATAAAAAATCCAAGTATACCCTTAAATTATTCAACAATGAACTTTTTGGAAAATTAGCTAGCACTAGTTTAATTAATTGGAATTAAATTTTATGAAAACTTATCTATATTATCTATGAGATGTTTTTATTAATATCTCAATAAAATATCTAATTCACTATTTTATATAATGCATATTACTAAACTCCTTTATGTTTTCATTACTTTATGAATGGCTTTACTTCTTCCATATAGTAATAGGATTTGAATCTATACTATTTGGATATAAAAGATGCCAAAAAATCTAAATATATTTCATATTTATATGGATGTCTACTTCCCACAAAACCAATCTCCCTCGAGTGCTACAATGGCTCATCTGAGACCAATCCATTTGGAACTATTCCTCCACCATTTCATCACAATTTTACACACCAAATATATTGTAAAAAATTGTCAGGTGGTTAAATTCCTTATATTCATTATATATTTTTTAGCATCATATATTAGTGCTCTCATTTGAGTTTTTTACTTTTATCATATAGAGTTTTACAATGTTATCAATAATGTGAGAATTTAAAAAAAGAATAAGAAATACAAAAACAGAATTCATTATGTTGTCACCAACACAAATTAGTAGATCAACTATATCTTTTTTATTTATTATGGATACCACATTGCATAAATCACAAAGGACTTCTACATTTAGAGGTATCACATGATTTTTCAAGACATTTAAGTTATTTTAAATAAAAAAGAAATGAAAATAGACAAGTGAATCCATTTATATCCTCATCCTTTATGGGCAATTTTTTTGATATAGCCACAACATACATATCCAACAACTCCCTTTCCCTTTTCAACATAGTATCCACCTCTACACTCTAGCATTTACCAATTCCCTTAGTATTTTCACTAATACTTATTATTTTGTATTAATTCTATCATATCCAATATTAGCACATAGTTGCTCAAAATGTGTATCATGAATTTGATATTTTTCATCACATTAGCTTTATTACAATCTATTACTAAAAGTTTTCAATATATATTCCCCACAAATAATCAAATGCTTCTTCTTTTAACATTGTATTTTTCAATTATTTTACAAAAGGCATCCAATCTATCCACCATATATCAGACAGTAATAGTTGTACAAATCCAACCCTGATTATTTAAGATTATATCTACTAATTCTAGTAACTAAGTAGCAGTCATTAATTATCCCAACAAAAAATTGTTGTTAATTTACCCAATAAATGTTTATGGAAATCAATATTAGAATCTTTTTTAGGACAGAAATCAAGTGTACCTAATCTGTAAAAATCAAATGCAAGAACCCATTTTTTTCATATTATTTTTGAAAGCAAAAGAAACAATAGCTTATCTTGTAAGATTTAGACTTTAATTTTCTAAAAATTATTAAAAAATTGAGATTCAAAAAACTATAATGCAATAAATCATTCATAGTAAGAAATTATATATTAAACTTTAAAATATTAAATAATAATTATATAAATATTTAAATCTATAAGGTAAATACCTTTCATTCATTTATCATTTCATGGCCACTTATTAGTCAGTTAGGCATGTTTTGATCCATCTATATGTCTTCACTTTGTATAACTAGTTGATGAACTTTTTTTGTGACTCGTGTTTTCTTTGATGTATTTTTCTAATTGTGGATGTTTATTGCTTGCTCCACATATGCTTTAGATTAAATAATAATAAAACATATTTTATTCATTATATTTGTGCACTATAAAATTTTGGATTTTTACAAATATTTTTTGTGTTTTGATGGTGTGGTTACCATAAAAAATATAAAACTAAACATCAAAATCATTCAATTCAGTTTTTGCTACCAAAATCATAGATTGCATTTGATTTTGATCATCTATATAGAATCAAAGTCACTTCATATTGATTAGCATATAGAGCTAACCATTTTATCAACATTCACTATCAAATGGTCAATATTAATTTATTTTTGTGCTTGATCAAAAAATTTTCCTCAAACAAATAATTTGAACTTGTTGCAATGTATAATTGTCTAACTTCTTAAATGTACTAGCATCATCCTTTATCATTGTCTTCTCCTTAGAAGATTTATTTAGTTATCAAAAATTAGAATTTAAAATTTCTATTTCCTAAAAAAAAGTATTGTTGCCTATACATTTTTAATAGTCTACCATGGCAAATGGTTTTCTCAAACACTTGATGCATATTTAAATAGTGTGAAATGGAGGATGTTAATGCATTTTTGTAAAGAGTCTAGAAAAAAATACTAATACCATTATGAATGATTTCATTGTTGTTTACCTTAATCTTATTGTCATTTCTATAAAAATTAATCTCCAACTATAGTAATGGAATGAATCCTCGTGAATTTTTTTAGAATGAATCATAACACTTTCTTTATATATGTAAATCTACATTTTGATCTATAGAATGGTGCAATTGTTAACATTATTATCAATTTGTTCAACTTGTGTAGTTAATCTATCCTCCATTGTATATTTCATTCCAAAACTATGTTAAAAACATAATTTGTCTTATTCTAATATGAAATAACCATAATTCATGATGGTAATTGTCAAGAACATATATCTTAACAAATCATTTCTCATTTGTTTGAACCAACTAATATAACTTAAAAAAAATGAAATTTTAATGAAGTAAATTTGGCCCACCACATTCACAATATCTTTTTTCAAATGTGAGTGAAGTAAATAAATGACATAGCTATTTCATTTAAAAATGTATTTGTCTGTTTTAAATGAATTAATGGTCACTAGTTATATTGGATTCAGACAATATTAACAAACAAAACAATAAAAATACTAATTGATATGCTCTATGAAATATCAAAATGTTAAAAATGTAAAGTAATGAATTGTATTTCTAATACAATATTTTTTTTAAAATAACAAGCATTGTAAACAACAAAGATATATTTAATGAAGTAGTAGTTGTGACTTATTTTGTAAATAATATAATTATGTTTTCTTAAATGAACTAGATACTACTAGTTCTTTTGTACTCATACCAAAGTTAAAGAAAGCAACACATGAGAGCTAAAAACGTGAGATAGTGAATAATGAATGGTTTGTATTTTATCACTTTTTAAATGTTTATCCCTTTTATTTTATATAATAATACAAGAAAATGTATTGTAATAAAAATGATTTTTTTAATGAATAAGTAGCCGCTTATTATTTTAAAACAAAAAGCATTAATTAAAATATCAAGCGGATGGTACTTATTTTTTATGAATATATGAAGCTTTTATTGGAATAGTGAATACTAGTTACATTGTACTCAGACTCTACTAACAAACAAAGCAATATTTTTTTTAATTGAGATTATTAATGAAATAGTGGAATGATATAGATGTAAAGTAATGAATCATATTTTTGGCACTAGCTTTTTTAAATTTTAACGTATTTTCTTAAAATTATAATATTAAAAAAAGTATTGTAAATGACATGGATAACTTTAATGAACTAGTGGTTACAACTTATTTTGTAAAAAATATAATTGGCTTAATTAAACGAGCAGTTCTTACATATTTTATAAAGAACTTGATTAACTTAAATGAACTAATGTTTCACTTCGATTTTCTATCTAAAATAAAATATATGTTTATCTTAAATGAACTAAGCACTACTATGTATTTTTTACTTAGACCAAAATTAAAAAAAAGAATGCAATACAAAAGTGGTAAAGATTTGAATTGGTGGAAGATATGTTTATGATTTTAATGAACAAGTGTATTTAATATTTTTAAAATAAAATGATTTGTGTAAAATATCAAGTGGGTGGTAATTTTTTTTATCAATAGTGAAATATTTATTAAATAAGTGGTCACTAGTTATAATGTACTAAGACTATACTCACACAATATGACTATCATTAATGAACTAGCAGTCATAACTCATTTTCTAAATAATATGGGTAACTTGATTGAACTAGCAACTACTACATATTATATAAATAATATGGTTACCTTAAATGAACTAATATTTTGCTACTTTTTTTGTATTGATATTTCTTTAATATTTTGTATCATAATAATTACTTTTAAAATATGTGCATGTCCTAAACAAATAAGATGACATTATTTTTTTATTCAAATTATACTAAAAAATAAGGTAATGGTAATGTGGTTTGTTTAAAAGAAAAAATGGGTGTTATTTATATTTTATAAATAGATAATCAATCTTGAAATAGTGGTAATTATTTATCATTAAAATAATATTTTTATCTGAAATGGTTATATTTTTATATAATTCACATTACTTATAATATATGAAATGGAAAAAACTATCCACAATTTGTTGTTTTTCAGTAAGATTTATTGAAATAGCGGTCATTAATCCTTCCTAAATTAATTAATATCATTATCTTAAATGACTATATTTATATATAATATAAATTATTTGTAATATATGAATTGACAAAATCTATTTATGATTTTTGAGGAGAAGGTGATGGGAAAGAGCTCTTCTAGGGTTTGATAAAAGCTTCTCTCAAGTTTTAAAGATTCATCCTTTGCCTATTTAGATCTTATTAAAAATCAAGATTAATTTATATATCCATTAATGAATAACCAAAGGGTGGATTCATCCCCCCAAGAAACCTTCATTTAAATAAATTTTGGTTGGTACGATTAAAACAACATCAGAAAAGGAAATCAATACAATAATGACCATAGCAAGAAATAAAAAAATTAGAAGAATCCAGGTCCATAAGGTCATACATACAAGCATTTGAGGATAATGTGGTAGCCATGATTTATCTAGGAGAAATAAAAAATAATATAATAGGATTGCATGGAAGGAACTTGATATGTAAATTCTTAGTAGTGCAACTCTCTCTAGAAAGATTGTATGCATGGATAAGAAAATCTTAGAAAACAAATGGAGAGTTAAAAATGAGAACATGTGTAAGAGCGTATTTAATAAGGGTATTTTTTAATGATTTGGATCATGATAGAGTCTTTGGATAAGGTCTATATTTTTATAGAAATGTGGGGCTTTTCATAAAACATTGACACATTACATTTAAGATAATGGAGGTGCGTCCAACAATAGCATTGGTTTGGATATACATATGTGCCCTATCATAATAATTTTGGTCAAGGTATGTCTTCAAAACTATAGATAATATTTTAGGTAAATATTTAGAAACATCAAAGTCGTATTATGAAAAAAGTCTCTTTGGTTGTGCCAGAATTTATGTTAAATTATGTTTATATAAGCCTCTACCAAAAATCATAATGCTAAGAGCAAGAGTAATTTGAATGGACCTAAGATATAGATTATGAAGTAATCTCCTTTAGATTTAGATACTTCCATGAATATGGGCACCTCATTAGTGATTGTCTTATGATACATAAAGTAGGAGATCAACAGAACACATCATACATGGCTAAAAATATGTTGATGGTTTCAAGAAACCAAAAAAGAAGTATATAGCTAAAAATAAGACCATTAATAAAACTCAAGGAAGCCTTGGAAAAATACATGAAGGACCCAAATTAGATAAAAATATTTTAGGGGAAACGAAAAGTGTTCCAAAAACACAATATCAAACATAAAAGAATGTCATGGAAAAATAAGGTGTAATGGAAGATTATGGGTTCAAGAAAGACCTATAAAATGTCCTTCAAGACCATATCAATGAAATCCTAAAACATCAGGATAAATATGAAGGTAAGGAATGTCATAACAAAAATAATAAAAACATGGAGCACAATAGAACAAGATAATAATGGGCCAGTCAAAAGGAAGAAGAAGACCCAATTCTAAAATGAAAGAGAATAGGATATGAATCTCTCAAACTCTCAATTAGAATTTGAAAGGAGAAGTTGGGTCCAAACCAGTAGGGAGACCAAAAACAAATAAAAAGTAACTATGGAAGAGGTAGTATTAGGTGTCCAAAAATAAGTACATACTCTTTTGGTGAGCACCAAGTGAATCAAACCTACTCAATGAATATTATCTAATAGAATATAAGGGGCCTTAAGTGTGTTTGAGAAAAAAATGATAGGGAAGCATATTTTTACTTATAATAACCCATATATACTCATGCTTTAGGAAAAAATATTAAGATTCTCTTAGCTCATATTAAGGGTATTTTTAATAATTTAAGGGGTTATTTGAAAGTAATTCAGTAGGAACAGCAAGAGGATTAATTATTATTTATAATCCACTCATAATCAAACTAGAAGACATCATAATAAAGAGCCAATATATCTCATTAAAAGTATTTATCCTTAATTCTCTTCTCAAATTTAATCTATTCAATATTTATGGCTCACAAAACCACAGGGAGAAAGAAGAAGTTTCAAAGTAGATAAGATTGAAAATGGGTAATGATTTAAACTCTACATGGATAGTTAGAAGGCACTTTAATGCCAGGTTAAATGTTTTAGAAAAAAAAAGAAGACTAAAGAATCTTAGTAATTTAATTTTTTGTATATGCGATAAATCTCTTGGACATCAAACCCTTTAAAGGGTGGTTTACCTAGAGTAATAGGGAAAAGGAAATGATCTTAATATGGAAAGGTTAGATAGATTCCTTGTTTTGAAGAACCAGTTGACTAATAATTACCTTATATACTCATAAGTCCTAAATTTTGCTAGATCATATCACAATCCTATAACTTTATGGAAGAATATGATACTTGACCCAAGAAATCCCCTTTCAAATTTGAAAACATGTGGATGAAACACCTAGAAATTGAGGACCTAATTATGAAGAACTTGACTATTCCTAAAATAAAGTATGGTACAAAAATGTTTCAATTATATCAAAAATTGAAGAGTCTCAAAGTAATTTTAAAATCCCAGAATAAAGAATATTTTAAGAACATCTTTTAAGACAAAATTAATCTAGAAGAAAAAAGTGAAAGTATCCAACAACTATAGATGGAAGGAATAAATAATGAAAAACTCTTAGAGGAAGATATTAAAATTTCCTTTAAGCTGGAAGATATCTTCAAGAAGGATGAAATCTACTAGAATCATAAATTAAGGATAAAATGGCTCAATAAGGGAGATAGGAATACTAAATTATTCCAATAGACCTACAAAATGAAGAGGCAACACAAATTTATAAGGAAATTAGACACAAGAGAAGATTTGACAATGGAATATTCATAAGAAATCAAACATGTTCTGGTAGATTTCTAGAAAGTCATCCTTAACGAAAATCATAGTTTAATTAGAGAATAAAAAGAAACCTTCCTTAATAATATCCCTCATTTGGCCACCAACTAGGGCTATGATTTATTATGGTAGACATTTCCTTAGAAGAAGTCAAAGTAGCCCTTTTAACATGATAGAAGATATATCTCTAGGAACATATGGCTTCATAGCTCTATTTTTTTAGCATTTCTGGGAGGTCCTTGGTGAAGATCTCAAAGAGGTCATTCAAAAGTCTAAAAACTCCAAGGCTATGTTAAAATATCTAAATTCTACATTGTTGGCCCTTATCCTTAATAAATCATATTTAAAATCCCTTAAGTATTTTAGGCCTATATCTCTATGTAATATCATATGTAAAATTATCTCTAAAGTTATAACTAATAGGCTCAAGATAATCCTCTCATCACTAATCTCAAATGAGTAAGGTGGGTTTGTCAAAAGAAGACAAATTTTATATGGTATCATCTTGACCCACGAGATCATATATTCCCTAAATACTTCAAAAAGGAAAGTAAATATTATCAATTTGGATATATCTAAGGTGTATGATAGAATCAATTAAGAATGTCTAGATGGTGTACTACAGAGGTTTGGTTTTAGAGACAAATGGAGAGCTTGGATCAAAAGTTGTTATGTTATCCCTACTTCTCTATGTTTATCAATCATTCTCTAGAAGGCATCTTTTCTTCCTTCAGAGGATTATGATAAAGGGATTACCTCCCACCCTAACTTTTTATTCTTATGGTGCAAGCTCTTGGTAGAATATTAAAATATTTGAAACATTAAAATATTTGAAACATTATTCTAGAATTAAAGGTATCCAAGCTACTTCTTTAGGAATGACCCAAACTCATCAGCAATTTATGGATGATATCATGATCTTTGCCTACCCATATTTTTAGGAAATCCATGAGATTAGAGATATTTTAGCAAGATATGAGAAAGCCTATAGATAAATAATCAATAGGATTAGATTAAATGTGATCTTCCTTAATGTTAGTTCTATGTAATTTTATCTATAGAATCTTGGGTATGGAGAAAGCCACTCTCTCATATACTTATCTTGGATTTCATCTTTTTGAATAATTATAGAAACAAAACATGTGTAACAACTTAATTGATAAAATTAGAAGTAAGTTCAACAATTTTAAAGGTAAGCACTTGTCCTCAGCAATAAAACTAATTCTTATCAAAGTTGTCCTTCAATCCACACCTATATATTGTCATTCTAGATAATGGTTGTAACTAAAGGAATCGTTAAATAAATTGATGAAACTCTTAAAACATTTTTCTGGCAAGAAACAGGTGAGAATTTTAAATTTCCCATGGTGGCTTGGAAGATAGTTTGCAAGCCAACTTTTATAGGAAGTGTAGGCATAAGAAATATCAAAATGTTCAATATAGAACTTATTTCTAAAATAGTTTCGAGACTTGGCATAAGTACCTCTAAACATTAGAACCATATCCGAAGGGATAATTATATTAATAGTGGGAATCCTAAAATTATCTTCACTACAAAAGACTTGCCTCATGGATCAAAAATTTGGAATATCATCAGGGAAGCAAGAGATTTTTTACTTAAAAATATGTCCATGAAAGTGAAAAATGAGGAAACTACTGACTTTATGTAAGATTCATGGATTTACAAACACCCACTTCATATGAAGGAGGAATTTAGAAGAATTAGTATGGAAAGCAAAGATATGTGGGGACACAAGGTCAATGACTATTGGATGGAAAGTATCTCACAAGGATATTTTAATAGAATTTGGAAGATATTAAAGAATTAGGATGGCTCCCAAGGTCAGGATCATAGGGAACTAAATAATCTCCTTAAAGCTTTCAAGTTCCTTAGAATCCTAGCAGTGATATTCTACTCTTGAAATTTAAAGGTTTGGGTCTTTACATGGTCAAAGATGAATATAATCATCAAATTTCAAACTCTAATGCTAACACTAAGGAGTGTCATTGTGAAAATATATGGGCATATAATTCATGGCCAAAAGCCAAAATTTTTATATGGTTGATTATTCAAGGGAATATTTTAATAGAGGAACATCTTAAGAAGAAAGGATATTAATATCCTACAAGATGTGTTAAGTGTTTTAATATCACAGAAGAGGTGAATCACTTGATCTTAAACTATGATTATGCATCTAAGATCTAGTATGAGTTCATAAATTCTGTCAACATTAGTTGGGTGTTAATTATTCCCTTTCAACATAGCTTCAAACATGGGACTGTGGTAATAATTTGAACCTCCTTAAAGATCTATGGAATATGTCTCCTAGTATTATCATTTGAAAAGTGTTGTTAGATAGAAATGTTATTATTTTAAATGAGCATCAGGAGCAAAGATGGAGAGAAATCAAAAGGACTATAACTAATTTTGTTTCTAATTTAGAAAGACAAAAGAATAAAGAGGTTAATCCAAGTGAGTTAAATATTCTTTGTAATTGGCCCCCCCTGAGAAGATATTATGATAAGAAGAAACCATCAAACAAAAGAATTAATAATGCAAATATAATTAGTTTTGGTTGGGATCTTATACCAAATGGTTGGTATAAGTAAATTTTTTATGGAGCTTATAAATAAAACCTAGGATAATAGGGAGTAGGAGTAATCATAAGAAATGATAAAGGGGAATTAGAGGATTTCAAGAGTCTTTACACAAGTATGAACACTAATAATATAGAAAATGTGGAAGGGATAATATTTGGATTAAAAATGGCTATCAAAATTAAGGTTAATAAGCTAATTATTGAGGAAGACTCCCTTATCTTATTAGGCCCCCAATTTTGGCTAAGTAGTTTTTGGGAATAACTAGCACAGAGAGGCACAACATAGAAGACCATGGCATGAAAGACCATGGCATGGAAGACCATGGTGCGGTATTTCATGCCATGGAAGGATCAAGTCTCATGGAAAAAATATACATGTTAAATGGATAATCTGATAACAAAGGACTCAGAACTTGGTAGAAGATTGGGGAGTGCATAAAAATTAAAGACATTTATGGAATGATTTACAGGGACACAAGAGAAGACTAAGTCAAACATGAATCCAACACCGACCCACAAGAATATAGATGAGGATATACCATTGAGAAAAAAAAATATGGGTAGAAAGGCTTGAGTCCAGAGGAACTTAATGTAAATTGATACCATGACTTAAATCCATTGATGATCATTGGTTAGTTTTCTTGATTGTAATTACTTATATAATTGTTTGGTCAGGGAAAACCAAGTATAAATACCCCCATGATGTACTTTGAAATGTTTTTGTTCAGTTGGGTGTTATTTATGAGTTTATATGAATTAGTTAAATTATAAATCTAGAGCAGTGTATTCTTTGAGATCACTTATGAATATGATGAAAGAAGCTTGTGTTGACATAATACTATTGTTAAATTATCTATGGGATTGATGTTATTTACTATCATTTATGTCATCTTTTTATTTTTTATCATTAAGTGATGAATAAGTGTGCTAAATTAGATATAGACTAAATAATTGGTTTAGTACTAAGTATGTGTTCGATCACCCTTATATAAGAATTTGGACAAACACACCCTTATATGACAAAACCAATGGGAATTGGTCCCACATTGCATGCTTCGAGTGAGAACATGAGAACTTGTTCTTGCATGAAATGATAGTATGCTATCACGTTGGAGTGTTATTCACTTAAGATTTCCCTAAGTAAATTTATGCTTATTTAAAGTAAAATAATCTTAACATTTTGATTCCATTAGTAGGACTAGTAGCACTTACTTATAGGAGGGTGGAATATGATCGAAAGAATGTCTCTAGAGAAAATTGAATGATGGGTTACTATAGTAGAGGATAAATCTGCATTCCTATTTCTTGAACTAGGAATCTATGCATGCACATGAGTAAAACAAAATCTGTATGACTCACTATATGGGATATTGTTTGTATAAATGTTTGTTCACCTTCATGATTGGATTTTGACATATGTATAAGATCCATTGAGGAACTATGGATGGAAGATATCTTAGTCACTAGAGCATCATCAATCTTTAGCATGGTTGGGATCACCTTGGATTTGTGTAGTTGATGTTTGATGGCACAAAACTTTGAATAGTTACATTTTAGAATAAACAATCTTAACATATTCATGTCTAGAGGAAGCCCAATTTCACTTCCTTTGAGAACCCCATGGTAGATATCTCAAACACTTACTACTGGAGATTAATAATATATTATTATATTTTAGACTTGAAAATTTCTCCAAGGATGGATAAACTCTCTTTTGTATGAGAATCACAATTAGTGTGGAAATGGAGCGGTACCTTTTAATGTAAAAGTATTGGTTCTTAATGGTAGCCTGTTAAGGGGAATTGCATAAGTGTAAATATGATGAAGCTCAGTGAAGGGATATGAGTGGAAGAAATCCCAAGATGGGATAAGAATACTTAATAAGTGTTGTAAGGGTCCACAGGGAATTGAAAGATCATAGTGAGGGATCCCCAACCACAAGACTACACCCGATGCTAGCACAAGTATGTGTAGGATAAGCAAGTCAGGTAGTGGTGATTAAAGAACCCAATTTGGATAGGCCTAGTTCCCCACCCATAGTGCATGCTCATACTCTTGAGTTAGATGACATATTTATACACAACTAGGATATGGATAATGTAGAATCAGAAACTAAACCTATTAGAGATAATTTATAGACCAAGATTTAGATAGTAGTTTATTAGCCATTTCTTTTCTATTGCAAGATAATTATAAGGGTTAGTTTAGAATGCATGGTAGACTAAGCATAACTAGTGGGAACAGTATCATCCCATCTATAGTTAATTATCTAACCTTAGTACCCAATGTATCAAATGATTTTGTTGTTATAGGAGGCATGAAAGGTAGCACCAGTAGTGGTTCGGCTAAAAGAATTTGAGGAGGCATAGGAGACAGTGGTAGACATCCCCCATAAGTTTTAAGAGGGATAGGAAGTGCATTATAATAGAACCCATTGTAATCTCCTCAACTTCCCACTATGTATTATAAGATGACACTCCACTTGCCTGAGTATCACGGTGTGGAGAATATTGCAAAACATGTTCACAAGTGTGAATTTATTTGGTGAGTGCCTGATATTACCTATTCTAAATGAAAGGAGCCATAGTTTGTTAATACTCCTATGGACCACACTCAGAAGTGGTATCATAAGTTTGATCTGTAATAGGATGTGGTGAATTATAACCAACTGAAGGTATCATTTTTCCATAAATTTGATATTCCATAGTTTGAATAGTAGAGCATAGCTTCCTTAAAGGACATCAAGCAAGAACTAAATGAGAGAATGCGTAAGTATCATGCACATTTTAAGACACTTCTCTCTAATATTTATTTTGAGATAAAAATCATTCAATATGCCCAGTGGTTCGTAGGAGGATTATTGTTTCTATTCTGATGCACCCTATCATAAAAGACTTTCACCAACCTACATGAGGCCTTAGAAGCTGCCCTTTACACCAAGTCCATTAAAATCATCAACACAAGGATTAGAACCTTCATGGAGGATAAAATCACTACTATGGTATCTTAATTTGAAAATCTCATTGCGCATAACTTGTTATAAGTGTGGTTCCCTAGAGCACTAACAATGTGATTGCCCCATGTATCCTACATGCACTTTTTGTAAAAAAGAACACCATATAGATAAGTGACCTAACTTGTATATTTCCCTCATGAAGGATATAAATTAAAAGGATGCCAAAATGATACATATTGAAAAGCCTCAATAGAGACTGTACCCTACTACTTTTACTGGTCCCAAAGTCAACATTACTACACATAGTGGTGGTCAGTCCCAATCTGTGTCCAACCCTCCCACTAAAAAGGTTTAATGAGAGGAGCCTCATGATATTCGATATCTATATGCTTATTATTAGAAGTAATTAATACACAACACTATGAAATTAGTGAGATAACTAAAAAGAGAGATATATTTCCTCAAGGATCATGATGCTTCTACACGTGCTGACATATAGAAAGCTATATATCTTCATGGCATGATGAGTTCTATGAGTTGTGTAAATGACTCCTTGATGAGGATATTATACCCCTATTTTAAAATTATCTAAGTCATCATACACCTAGGCCTATAGAGCATCATCAATTAAACCATGCACGGTGGTAATAGACTCATATCCAACCCAGTCTAGAGGGGGATAAAGAGATATCAGTTAATGATGTTATTAATGAATGGGTTATTTAGGATATATTTGTTGATACCAGCTTCAAATTAAATTTCCTTACCAAGGATTCAAGGAGGAAGATGGTAAGCCCTATTTTTTATTCTTCTCTTCATATGTTGTTTATGGCCAATAAGATATGCTCTACCTATTGTAGTACTTAAATATGCCACTATGGCTATCCTAGGTGTCACTTTCAAAACTAAATTTTAAGTCATTGAGTTGGTCAAAGTTGATGACTTTCAAGTTCTATTAGGTTGCCCTTGGTGTTACGCTAATGATGTTGACTTAAGCTTTAAAAAGTTTTATATTAGCTTTGAGAATGATGAGAAATGTGTTGTCATCCCTCTATACCATGCTAAAGGACCTCCATATGTTAAGCTAATAAATTTTGATGAGGGCATTAACCACATCTATAATGTCACTGCTCAGGGTACTAAATTCCTTGATCCCACATCAAATGGCATCCTATGTTGGGTGGATGAATAATATATATATCACACTATTAGTATGCCTATAATTATTTGGCACATGGTGAGTATGACCTTACTGGAATGATTTGTGGCACTATAGGTAGTTGATAAGATGTATTATAGAATTACCATAAATGTCATAAATTTTTTCATCTCCTTCATGGAAAAAGTATGGTTGTACCACCCACAAGGTTAGATGAAGCTCTAAGATTTCATGGTCAGATGGAAGTTCAAAAGTTTTTGTATCAATTGTATCCCTTCTATGACTCTAAAATTGATCATGTACTTTCAATTATCCATATCTTTGATGTAAAAACTACTCAGTGGTGGAGAACTCATTGCTAAAACTTACGTACTTAGGACTGAGTTCATTATGCTCTAACCATCACTTTCACCATGATAACTACATTCATGACACCATAAGTTATAATGGCATCAATGCTCTTGAACCTCATATTTAATCCTATGAGACTATGTGGAAGGAAGATGAAATATTTTTGCCTGAGTAACTATGGGTTCATGCATTCCATGGCACTATGTGCACTTCAACTAAAGCATGGTATGTAAATGAAGAGTGACATCTAATGATAGATTATTGGCATTTCCTTAAGAGTAATATGATTTCCACACTATCTTATTCATCTCCATAGATGGATTTAAATCTCACATTACAAGCCATGCATCAGGTTATAGTAGCTGACCTGGCCCTAGTTGAAGATCACATTAGATGAATACATGACATGTGAGAGGAGAGATTGACTATTTTTCAATATTTTCATATAGAGGCATCATCTCCACCACCTGAACCTAAACTAAACCACACATTGAGATAATAGATTCAAAAAGGTCAATAAAAGTTCATGTACTAGGTTGATGAAGGTAACGGTTCTAAACTGCCTGACCCATCTATTGATCATTTAACCTTGCATACTAAATATGGAACATGTAATATCCATGAAACCATCTAGGATGAACAACACTCATACCTAGAGCCACTCTAGGTTGTCTAATGAAATATTGGCACAGAAAAAGTGCCCAAGATGATGATTATGGGAAACTATTGGTCTTATACATATATCTCTAATGTGTTTAAGCTATTAAAAGAGTATCAAGACATCTTCCCATAAAATTAGGCTAAAATTAAAGGAGTGCCTTCTTCCTTAGTAAAAATTCACATCAAGTTGGTAGAGGGTACCTAACCTATCAGGAAGAGGCCCCATCATATGAATCCCAACTTACATGCTCGAGTCAAGGAAAAAATTGATATCATGCTACATGTAGGAGTCATTACTCCTATATATGAGTCTAAATGGATGAGCCCCATGGTCATTAGTCTCAATAAATATAGATTTATTTAAGTGTGTGTGTATTATCAAGTCTCAAAGTTGCTTACATAACCAACCCCTTTCTGATTCTCTTCATTGATGAGATTCTAGATGGAGTTGCTAGATGTGAAATATATACTTTTTCTAATTGCTTCTCTGGATATCATCAAGTCCAAATTGTGGAAGAGGATAAATTAAAGACCACATTTGCAACTGAGTGGGGATCATTTTCTTATAATGTAATGCCATTTGGGTTGAAAAATGCTCTTTTGTGTTTTTACGAATCATGGCAAGGCCTTCAAGGAATTTATTCATAAATTCCTACAAGTCTACCTTGATGACTGGACTATTTATAGTTTAGTGTTAGACCACTATTCAAATCTCTTAGTAATGTTTGAGTGCTATCATAACCTTTAGATTTCCATGAATCTAAAAAAATATGTACTTGCTACCCCTTTGGAATTTTACTTGGTCATGTCATTTGCCATGATGGACTCTTGGTGGATCCAACCAAGGTTATTGGTATTCTTCACCTTTTAAAGTCAAACACCCAATGAGAGGTATGTGCCTTCCTTAGACACACGGGATATTATAGGAAGTTCACTCAAGGGTATGTTATGATTTATACACCACTAGAGGAATTGCTGAAATAGAATGGTTAGTTTGTCTAGACCAATGCTCACTAGTAATCATTTGTTGCACTCAAGGATTAGCTCATCATTGCCCCTATTCTCTAGTTTATATACTAGACGAAGCCTTTTCACATCCTTGTTGATGCTTCAAGCATGGCGATATGTGTTATCCTTGCTCAACCTAGGGACGGAAACTTTGACCACCCTATCTATTTTTCTCTTAGGAAACTTACTCTAGTTGAATGAAACTACACTGTTATAGAGCACAAAGCTTTGTCCATGGTTTACACCCTCCAAAATTTCCATCAGTATTTGTTGTCCACCACATTCTTTTTCTTTATATACCATGAAGAACTAAAGTACCTATTAAATAAATTGGTATTACATGGACATATTTGCTAGTGGATTGTGATTTTCTAGGAGTTCTAGTTCTCAATGATTGTAAAACTCGATAAGGCCAACTATGGCCCTAATCATTTATCGTGCATTGAATCTAGTGAAGCAGTATGCACCATTGAAGATGACTTTCCTAACATGAAGATTTTTCATGTCACATGTGTGCTCTAAGATTTGGAGGATATCACCACATTTTTTAATATGGGTTCAGCACCATCCCACCTCAGTACTTAAGAAAAGAAGCAGTTGGTTATTCGTGCAACTCCATTCTAGTTTATAGGAGTGACCTTTAAAATCTTGGGCAAGATGAATTGTTATGCTATTTCATCATGTAACATGAGTGCATTGAGTTTTTTTAGGTATTTCATGAAGGTGTCATTGGAGGACACCATTTTGGTGATGCTACAGTGTGAAATTTCCTTTTGGCTAGCTTATGGTGGCCTACCTTATTTAAATATGCTAACACTTATGCACGCTAGTGTGATATTTTCTAGTGCATGGGTAAGTTGAACATAAGGTATGTTATGCCCTTTCATCCTATAACAGCACATGAACCCTTTAAAAAATGGGTTATTTACTTTATTGATCCCAACAACCCAGTAGGGAGGCATATCAGCATACACTATGCTATCATTGCTACCAATTACCTTACTAAGTTGAAGCTATGACAACCACATATTGTACCGCTATCACTATTGCTTGATTTATCTAGGATAATATCATTACATGTTATGGATGTATGTTAAGTTTGAATAGTGACTAAAGAACCCATTTCTTTAATGAGATCATCCAAATCCTCTTGGTTGAATTCATGATCACGCACCATAAGACTACATCTTATCATCCTTAGGCTAATGGCACATCTAAGGTGTTTAATAAGAGCTTGGGTAATACCTTAACTAAGATATGTAATAATGGATGCACTAACTGGGATGATCATGTTTATATGAATTTATGGGCATATTGGATCACTTACAAATGATTAAATAAGAATACACCTTTTAATCGTATGTTTGGTACCAAAGTCATTCTCCCAATTGAATTCCTTGTCCCTTCTCTTTGAATTTCATGCATTAGTCAACTAGATGATGGAGAGCCCTTAAAAATGTGCCCAAATTTTTTATTGCATCTAGATGAGACCTAGTTTCTCACACATTGGAGTCAAGTGGTGGAGAAATGCAAACAGAAGGCATGGCATAATCGCCATTTGAAGAACAAGACTTTTTCTTCAAGCATACAGGTTTTGGTATTTGAATATAAGTTAATGCACTAGTTAAGAATGTCCATTGTGATGGCCTGTTCATTATTCATAGTATTTGTCTCACCATTGCATGTAGATTGAAGTAACTAGATGGCTAATTCCTTCTCAGCAATTTTAATAGTAGTCATTTATAGATGTACTATTATGAATAGTGTCTCCATATTTAATTAATAAGGCATATGCCACTAGGTTAGTATAATATTTTGCTTTTTTTTAATAAATCATGGCATTGGTTATGTACCCTTGAGTAATTTAGGGTCAAAACATTTTTAATTTGTATTTTTATTCCTTTATAATGTCACGGAGGACCATGAATAACTTTTAGTGTGGCATAGGAAGGATAGAAGTAAAACCTATGGAGCACCAAGGAAATGGTCAATAGGAATGTGCATGAGAGAAAGGGCACATAGGTATAAGTGTGTAAGGATAAAAAGGTATGTAATATGTGGCACATAAATTTTAAGCTAATTTAAGGTAAATAAATGAGGTTCCCACCTTTGGAATGGAAATTTTTGAAATTCTTTACAGTTATCATGCACTCTGGAAAAGCACGAGATGGGAGGGATTTGTTTAATACAAGAAAAGCAATGGTAATGGAAAGTGTGTCAAGTAAGATTCATGGTAATACCATTAAATCATTAATTGTGTGAAGTGATGGGTGAGGTAGTGGGCGGTAAATGCGAGTTACTCCCTCAAGGCTATAAAAGATTAAACATGGGTAATTTCACATTTTAATATTTTCACATTCATAAAATTATAGAGTTAAAGGAGCATTGTTGAGTTGATAGAAGAGCATTTCTACTCTTCTAAATGAGTTTAGAATAACTGATTGTGACTATTTAGAGAATCTTTGATTGAATCAATTGTGATAAATAGGTAGAGTGTAGGAAGGTGGTGAGGATATATAGGTTTATAGAATTATAAGATACATAGGTTAATATCTACCATTAGAGGGTGTTGAAGTAAGAGAGCCAAGAATGTTAGCAAAGCAATCACGTATTCTTTTTAGAGGATCAGATAGCCATGCCCAACCTTAGGGATCTTTGAAGGGTGGTGTGGTATAAGAAAAAGGCCCATCATAGTGATCCCTTACCTACAATACTACAGGAAAAGTAATTTGAAAGTGTGGGAGTTCAATGGGTATTGATCAGAGAAGAGGTACCTAAAAAGTTTGGTGTGCGTATAGAAGAATTTTCATATCAAGCTAAGGACAAGGAAAACACAAAATTAGGTATAACATGCTAGGTTAAGAAGATAGATGTCATACACCCTCTACCTCCACTTTTAATAGAAGAAATGCAATATCTAGAAGCAGTACTAATCATAGATAATTGGGTGTTAAATGTGCCCACTTTTAATATCTTTGACTATAACCATCACCATCATAGTAATAAAGTAGAACTATAGTATGACTACTAGGTAGAGCACTAGAGCATGAGGAATGAGCTTGTGTATGATTTGAGTGTTTTTAATAATATTAATGATGCAAGATTATTTCAAATATTTATCTTTCATATTTTGGGAAGCTGGTAGAATGAGTCAAGTTTTTAATTTATTGAGTACATTAAGACTATTTCTACTTTGTTGGGCACCAAATTTAGATTACACCAAAGAGGATAA
Organism: Torreya grandis; assembly: GCA_037957365.1. Taxonomy (NCBI): domain Eukaryota; kingdom Viridiplantae; phylum Streptophyta; class Pinopsida; order Cupressales; family Taxaceae; genus Torreya; species Torreya grandis. The sequence goes on along the minus strand of JARHVA010002877.1, from coordinate 322,820 downwards.
ACAAAGTCATAGGGTTGAAATGCTAAAGTGAGGACCTTGCTTATGACTTGGATGACTAAGAAGATATAAAATATACTGTAATGGTTCTTGAGTATCGAAAACAAGGCCATGTTATTCATATTACAAGTCTCCAAGATCCCACCCTTCAAGTGGCCACACACATAATCATGACCAAGGTTGGAGGCATCGATATATGGAAAGAGGTAGATATGTCCCATATTTATGTCACCCATAAAGTTACCTTGGGAGTGAAGTACAATAGAGCATAGTACTTTACTGATAAGATTATTACAGATGCAGAGAAATCTCACCACCCACTAAACCAAAAATTTGCATGGAGCACTTTCTTTTTTTTATTAGTTTTTTATGAGATTTATGTACCTGAGTACACCACCAAAGAGTTAAAATGGGTGTACCCTATAGATAATAAGTCCCATGTGGAGTGATTTAAAGCATTCACTTACCTTGGCATGATAATTCCCTCCTACAAGATCAAAAAGAAGGGATGGAATGATAGGATCAAGTAATCCTTTGGGAATGAATGGTGCATTCTAAAGGACTTACCTAGATCGGTTGAGGACCAAGCTAAGTTCACGATGAAGCAACACTATTCCTTAGCATGCATTTAGATTTTTCCCTCAAGAGAATTATCTAGATGGCTTAAATTACCATATGCTTTCATTGATTGTTACTTAATGAATGCCATCAATAAAATCTATGATACACACTCCATTGTTACTAAGAAGATTGATCTAGAGACTCACACTCTCTACCAATTGTATATTTACCCTAGGAAGAAGGCATACAGGGAAAGGCTAGAGTCAGATAAAACTAACATCAAGGTCTAATAGTTTTGGTTGGCAATTCAATTCATTCTTTATTTTACATATTGAAACCAAGAAAGAAATCATTAGGGAGTGTGGATCATGAGAAGGAGATAATCCCACCTCCACCATAAATAGAGAATATTAAGTAGAAGTGTCAAAGGAATGATGATAGTACCAACACCTATTCAGAGCATGAAAAATGGTAAAGGACTACCCCATCACCACCCAAGGAAACTCTATTAGTAAGTCAACCCAAAGTCTTGGACCCAAAAATGCAAAATGTTCCTTTGGAACACAAAACATCGATGCCTAAGGATGGTGACTTATAGAAGAAGATAGAAATTTCTAAGGAGACAATAGAAAAACAAAGTATTCAATCAAAATAATAAGTTACCCCAAACCCAGAGAATACACCTTCATTGATGCAATGTGAAGAAACCACCCTCAAGGAGGCATAAATGGAACTAAAGATATCACTAATGAAGAGAGGGATGGTTTAGACACAGCCTTGGAAATGAGTGAGTTTGATATCGAAGCCGGATACCACAATGAAGACATGGACATAAAGATACTTGAGTGAGATAGTTCTAAGGGAAAAGAGTTGGTTGATGACTCCATCCAAAAAAGGCTAGAGAAAATTTATTCAACCATGATTATACATGCCCAATATCAGTGGGGAGTGCCAAAAAAGTAGTTATTTATATTCTCATATTTTTTATTGAAGGATGCATCCAATTAGACTCAATATAAATTTTCATTTTCCCATGATATTTATAACAAAGAATGCCATTTTGAGTTACCATAAGATATCCTAATATTAGAATAAGAAGTGGTATAACTTCCAAATACCCTATGGGTAGATCCCTAGATGTTTACTACAACATAGGTTAGCACGATACTTTTGAAATTGAAACATGAGGTAACTAGGTAGAATGCCTAATCTGAGTCTAATGTTAGATGACTCCAAAAGAAGCATGCAAAAATTATTTCTCTTCATTAGAATAAGTACACTACAATAATAAAGTTGAAGTAAAATTGGCTAAGGTCAAGTGCCAATTAGAGATTGAAACAACGGCCTAGTTTAAAACATTGAAAATTTACAAGGTAATTTTGAGCCAAGAACCAACTCTTACAAATGGGGTACCATTTTATGGTGAGCCAGTATATAAAATAGAGACCTTGATAGAGCATTTGATGAACCAATACAAGGACTAGCTCAACCCCTAGAATGATCAAACTTAGGAAATGAAGTTCATTGAAGCTGTATAGGTGTGTAAAATATTTATGCATAGAGTTGAAGACACAATTCCCATCTTAGATGGGGTTTTTAAAAATCTAGTGTATCCCAGAAAAATTTTGGAAGTAAGGCTTTAGGTAGAGGAACTTCAGTGATAATATTTGGTAGATAATGCCTTAGTAATAAAAGACTGCATAGAGCGTACCAAAGCATTTGAGGATGTGAAGGCTATGGACAAAAATAAGTGTTTACTATTAGGAAATAAATTCCAACTTCACAACATTATGAGGATAGGTTGTAATCAATCTCAACTCACTTGAAAACATTCATAAGGATGCTTCCACATCCCTTGATTGTTTGGTTATTAAAGTAGGCGAATGTATTGAATAGCCCAAAGAGATAAAGAAGATCAAAGCGATAGAGGAAATCTCATCCCAGTTGTAGAATGTTTTAAACCATTTGAAGGGCATGAAAAATTGAATTGAGAATATGGGACCTAATATTTTAATGGATCCTAATAACAATGAATAGTCTAGGTCAGATTATTAGCTTAGTGTGGGGTGATGTTGGGCCCCCAATTTTGGCTAAGTCATTTTTGGGAATAACTAGTGTGGAAAGGCACGACATAGAAGATCATGGTGTAGAAGACCATGGTGTGGGAGTCTATGGCATGGAAGGATCAAGTCTCGTAGAATAAATATGCATGTTAAATGGAGAACCCAAGAAAGAATGACTCAAAACTTAGCGAAAGACTTAGGGAGTGCATAGAAAGTAGAGACAATTATGGAGTGGTTCATAGGGATGCAAGAGAAAATTAAGTCAAGTGAAAATCCATCATCGGCTTGTGAGAAGATAGGCACTCAGTAATGAGGATCCATCATAAAAAAATAATATAGGAGCAGAAAGGCCCGGGTCCATAGGAACTTAATGTAAATGGTGGCCATGACCCAAATTTATTGATTATCATTGGCTAGTAATCTTGATTGTAATTAATTTTGTAACTGCTTGGTCATGGAAACCAATTGTAAATACCTCCATAATATACTTTGGAATGTTGTTGTTCAGTTAGATGTTATTAATGAGTTTATGCAGTTTGGTTACATTGTGTTGTTCCCAAAATGAGCTTTGCTCATTTTTGCAAACGACCCCCTACGAAACTTGTCAGTTTCGTCTTGCCTTGTCTTTTTCTGCAAGGGCGGCGAAAATCGCCGCCCCTGCACTTTTTCTGCAAGGGCGGCGAAAATCGCCGCCCCTGCACTTTTTCATTTTTTGCGCAGGGCATTAATGGCCCTGCGCGCCGGGTGGTTGGGGTTGATTTTTCAACCTTTATGAACCGTTTTGGGCCTCATTTCTTCTCACTGCCTCCTCCTCTCACCATACCTCTTGCACCTGAGCGCTCCAAGTGATTTTGCGACATGCCAACACGCGGATCCGACTTTGTGGCGCGCGCGTCTTCCAGGTAGGGTTTGTTTTTAATTTTCATTTTTATTTTTCGTTTATTTTTTGCTTTTTCTTCCCCGCGGCCTCGAAATGACGGCATTTTCCTTGCCGCCGTTCCGCCCCTGCGTTCCTCAAGCAAGGGCGGCATTTCTTTGCCGCTCTGCTCTCTTTTTTGCAAGGGCGGCGATTTTCGCCGCCCCTGCTCTCCTTTTGCAAGGGCGGCGATTTTCGCCGCCCCTGCTCTCTTTTTGCAAGGGCGGCGATTTTCGCCGCCCCTGCTCTTTTTTCTTCCTTTTTCTTTTTAACTCCCGGATTTTTTTTTTGGGGGTTGTCCTTTTCAAGCTTTTCTTCCTCGTTTTCCGTCTCTTAGCCCATCCTGACCTATTTAAGTGACCTCCTATATCCTTTGTCACTCAAATTGCTCTCCCCATCCCTCACTCTCCTTTCGACTATGGCTGCAGCTCCTTTAGCAAGCTCCTGCACGCCTGCCCCCGTTCAAAAAAGATCGTCTCCTATGACGGAAGCATCTCCTTCAAAGGCCAAGAAGATGAAATACAGATACCAGGGCGTCTTCCCGCTCACAGCGATTACCTCGAATGTCGACGACATTCGAGACACCGAGATCGGCCACGTGGATATGGCCGAGTTCTTGGTACGAACCAAAGCGACCAATCCCAGCACTGGGATAATGAGGATTATCGAGAGCAACATCCACCTGGTGGCCGCCTTCCCAGTAGCAGCTCATCATGCAGAATTCGTCCTTCGATGCGCGCACTTCTATGACAAAGAGACCAGATCAATCTCAGACGCCAGGGGCAGCATGATCATTCGGTTGGACCCCGAATTTATCGACAAAGTCTTTTTATGTCCCCCAGCCACCGAAGTGACCCAGATTGACTTCGAGAATGCGTAGAGAGAATATGACAAAGACCCCGAGAGGGCAAAGAGGGTCATAAACCATAAGTGGTTAAAAACCCCAAGGACCAGCTTATCTAGATGGCCGAAAAGCTTCCCCAGAAGCGACTTCATTGAAGAAGTTGGTGACCTAATCACCCTTCTCAGCAGAGTACGGGGCCTCCCGTCTTCTTCGCAATTCCATGAATGGATGTATCCGTTCATAAAGATCATTCTGCAAGGCAAACAGGTCATCTTTTGGGGAGAACAGATCAGCAACGCTATTCATGAGCAGCTGACTAGGGTACAAACCTCCTTCAAATTCTACATGACCTCGTACCTGGTCTACATAGCTGCTGCCATGCGATCTTTCCCGGGCCTAACCACAGAGGGGGATAGGAAGACCACCCCGGTCTATTCATACTATCCGCAGCTGACACTTCAGGCCTCGACACGTCATTTCAGGCGAGTGAATGACGCATTATTTGCCGTATTTCTATGTCTTTTCGATCCTCAGCTGGAGCAGAAGAGGATGTCAGACGAGGCTTGGACAATAGTGAACAGTTTTGGCTGCATGTTCCTCCAGTTCCCTACATTTTCTTATCTACAGGTGGGTTTCTTCCAAGGATACCCTTATATGCTCCCCAGATTCCCTTCAGACAGGTTGGTTCTAATGGAACTTTGCCGACAACTGGCCGTCGTACACTCAAAATAGATGGAGCTTAAGAGACCCGGTTTCAAGTTTCCTATCCAGATTGGCAGATTTTCCATTGCTACATCAACTAGAGCCAAGGTTATGGAAACAGAGATGCAGATGGTTACCATCAAACCTTTCAAAAGACGGGAAAAATTTGATTACAGAGGAGTTAGGGAGACGATTCGAAGGAAGACTCAGTTTCACGAGCCTATGATTGAGGACATCTGGGTAGATATAAGGACAGCCAAAGAGATAAGAAAGATGGACTATTGCCGCCTCACGCTAGATCAAATAGAGTACCTCGGGCTTGCAGAGATCCCTTCAGGATTGATCGACGATGGAAATATAGTGAACAACAGATATCTGGCAGAGGTCGCTGGTTCTCCTCTTCTTACGATCAACTGGTCTCAAAAAGCGCTGACTTCTCTAAGGAAGAGATTCGAACCAGTATTGGCTAACACCAATAGTTGGTTGGCAGCAAATGGAATCACCCTTAAAGAATTCATTACAGGGTCCGAGGCTGAATATCAAGCAGAGATGAAGAGAAAGGCAGAAAGCCGAACCAAGAACAAAGACGACGTCCCTTCATCTTCTAGACCTCACAAGCCTAGGATCGTCTTTGTATCCAAGAAACCTAGGTCAGAACAAAAACCTGAAGCATCAGTTGAAGGAACCACAGAACGAAGTCCCAGGATATAGGCAGCTCAACCGATAGGGTCAACAGAACAACTTTTAGAATGACCAGGTGTTGGGTCTCCAACTTCAACGGAGCATGTGCGGCCGATCCAGGGTTCCTCTCCTCCTCATCAATCTCCTTCGGTGCCCACTTCCCCTATCTCTCCCATAAAAGTTCCATCTTCCGGTGCTGCTTCTCCTTTCAAGGTGGTTTTTGGTGATCCACAAGATCCTTCAGCAGGTTCCCCTCGCTCTTCTGCATCCATTCCAAGTTTATCATCTCCATCTTTCAACCTGCCATCAAGCCCGATGCCTAATCCTGAAACAACAGTTGACACAGTCTCACCGGTCACTCCAACTACCACTACTGTTACCACTAGTAGCGTGGAGGCCGCTACCGTGACACCAGCAGAAGCAACTATTGTTACAACAGGAACCTCTCTCCCGCCGTGGATGTCTGCTTTCACACCAAAGAGAAAGAAAAGGGCCATCTCCCCAGAAGAATTCGATTTCGGCAAGATTGTGCCGGCCAGAACAAAGGCTCCCAAGAAACCAAAAATCCTTTCCAAGTTGATCGAGGAAAAGGGGCAGAAATTTCTGGAAATTGCCAAACCCCCACAGGACGCAACCCTTGAAGGTTTTGAAATGAGCAGTTATTCCTTTTCTCGTGTTGAACTAGGCAAGGTTACACACGAAGGTGCAAAGAGTGATCTTCAGTCAGCAATGGACATTATGGTCCAAAAATTTGACAAAGAAAAAGAAATGAAAGATTTTTATAAAGCCAAGGCTGAGTAATTAACTGCAGTAATCAGGAGATTCACCATCCCACCTGAGGCGGCAACTCCAGAGGCCTTTTCAGTAGATGATTCAGTTATTCAGAAAGCTGAAAAGACTTATTCAAAGGGAAAAGTAATGGAGGAATATATTGACCGAATACACAATCAAGGAATCTCTCTGCTATCTGAGGTTGCAGAAAGGACAGGGAAAATGAAAAGATTGAAGGCTCAAGTAGACAGTTTTGTTTCTCTCACCTCTCAAGAGATTAATGGCTTAGAAAAAGATCTCGAGAGATGGAAGGAAATGGAAGGTTTAAAGAAGAATATCCTGATCTCTATCGGAGTTATCCCCAACAAGGATTCATATGTTGAGGTCAAAGAGACAATGACTTTCAGGATCCAGGTACTCAAAGATCTAATTGATGATCTCAAAGCTTTTAAAGAAGCTAGTGATAAAAGTGACATGAGCCTGTTGAACAAATTAGAAGAGCTACCCTGCGACTTGACCTCTAAGGATCATCAGTTCCTTCCAGCAGATGAAATGATTCAGAATTTTGAAGGGATGATCCATAAGGATTTCAAAGGAGCGTCTTTTTCAATAACTTCGATTGATAGCATTCTAGATGCTCAGTTAACTCTGGAAAATTTAAGATCCAGGTTAACTGGCCACTATAAAGCCATCACAGCATTAAAAGACGCATTGATCAGAGCAAGGGTCGTCTCCAACCACGCAGTTGCACCCAATAGCATCGGGATCCAGGCATCAATCACCATGTACGAGGCTTATCTGAAGAAGTCTAGTGGCAAGAATTGACACTTTCTCTCTTTCTTCTTCTATCCTTATGCATTTCTGTTTTCTACAGAATGCATGTAATTTTGTAAAATGTAATTACGAATAAAATATTTCGGAAAATATCTAAAAGTCAAAGATGAGTCATCTTTGACCAAGATATTTTGTATATTTTATTATTTTGTTTTTGAGGATTTTCTCCCTATAAAAAGCGGAGACCTCATTTGTAAAAGGATCTTGGAAAATAGAGAGCAAACACTCTGCTGAAATTGAAGCAACTTTTGAGACTTTGTGCTCAGATTTGTAAATCAGATTTTGTCAAATGAATGAGAAGCAAGTGATTTCAGACTTTGTGTTGAAGTTATTTGTGTCATCTAGGAAATAGTTTCTTATGTACTCTTTCCTGATAACCTCTTGTTTATCTGTCTTAATAAGCAAAGTGAATGTGTTGATATTATCTAAGGGCACTTTTTGAGAGTAGGAGATAGACTTTGTGCTACTTTTACTTTTGAGATTCTTTTATCTTTTGTAGTTTCAGGTGAAGACTTTGTGCTTCACTTCATTCTACGGTTATACTTGTTCCAGCTCTGTGGAAAGGCTACGGAAGACTTTGCACTTGTGTGAGCGTTCTTGTGACTTTGTTACTTCAGGTAATCTCTTGCTCTTCGTTTGATATCATTCCTGAAAGAAGAGGAATGCTGTTAGCTTAAAGACCAAGATTTTCCCTCTTTTGTTCCTTGTACATTACCTCTGAAAGAAGAGAGGTAGATGCTGTTATATCACCCTCGTGTGTTATTTTCTGCTTAACTATATATTCAGCACGTAAATATTGATAGGGAACCTCCCCTTGATGAGAGGAGAGATTTACCTCGTCTTGATCTGGTAAAGCCACACTCCTGGTGGTGTAAATCTCCCTTATGCTGTGGCTGATATCCTCATTTTTGTCATCAGTTAGTTGACGACAAAATATTCACCCAACAGTTTTTTGGCAACTCCGCTGGGGAATCAAATGTGCAGTCTAAAACCTCAAGTTTCAGATTGAAGCAGTCCCTACCCTTCTCCATTACGTAATCTGGCGACTCTGTTTCATGTCTTACCCATTATCATTTTAGCTTTACCAGTTGCCTTCATTATATTATCTGGTTTGCAAAACCAGAGTTGCTGGGAAGAACGCACATCTTGGAGCCTCAAGCTTCAACTTGAAGTAGTTTCGGTCCCGTTTTTGTTTTTAAAATCTGGCAACCCCACGCTATACCAGAAGTCAGAGATCTAAGGGTGTGGTTGACCCTGTGTTTGAATTAGCGCAACAAAGTAATTTCGATCTGTTTCCTCCACCTGCTTCTCTTCGACGGTCTAAAAGCTCTCCTTCTAACGTTGTCAAGTCACCAACACAAGGTAGAACCCTTTTTCCAGCTGTCAATCGCCGCCTACCTATAAACACTCCACCAAGGCTCGTTATCCCACCTTTTCACCCTATTATCACTATGGCTCAAGGCCCGTGGGGTAATTCCTTCGGCCCTCTTAATTTAACCCCACCTCTGCATGAACTACCTCGTAGCTCTAGAAAAAATTTTCCTAAGTTCTTTGGAGATGGAAAGGTTCATCCCAACGAGCATATCGCTACTTTCTCCATAGCATGTGGCGTAATTGGTGTTGATTTTGAAGATGTAGCGGTGAGACTTTTTGTAGAGACCTTGCAAGGTGCGACTGCAGATTGGTTCTATCACTTGCAGGTTGGGTCAGTGACTGACTGGAATACACTAAAGTCCATATTTGAAGCTAGATTTAAACCCGCTGAAGATGCACATGCTTTGTTAGCTCAGCTAACACAGATGAAAAAAGAATCCCAGGAACCCATGAGGGATTTCATAGCCAAATTCAACAAGTTGAGGAACCGGATTCCGACTGTGGCTCAGCCCACGCCGGAAAATCTCAAGTGTTTTTTCATCAACTCGCAGCTTCCTGAAGTAAGCTTCCTGTTAAGGCGAGCTGGCCCTATGGACCTAGCATTGACTCAAAATTTGGCTACTGAGATTGAGGATGATCTTATCCTAGCAGGCAAAATCAGGAAAGACTCTGGTAAAAACAAATGCCCCTCACCTGCTGAAAGTTCCTCCACAGGCACTACTGATCCTATGGTGCAAAAGTTAACAAATGACCTGATTGCTTTAAAGAGACAAATGGCTCAAGGCCCGTCTGCCCCTACTTATCGAGATGCACCCAGGAGGACATTTCAGAATCAGCCATATCAAAATAATATTGCCCGAACTCAAGGACAATCGAATCGCCTACCTCCCCCTTCAGGGAGATTAGCCATTGAAGCAGCACCTACAAATTCAGCGGTTGGATACTTAGAAACTGAGCACGACCTTTCCTTTCAGCCGCAGCTGGATCAGTCGGGAAGTGCTAACCTCTTCGATGAACCGGATGAGGAATTAGCTGGTGACTCCAGTATCGGTTTCTTAGATTACCAAGATGAAACCAGACAACAAGGGGAAGATTCAAAGGAGGCTTATGCTGTCTTTACTAGGTCTCAAAATCAATCGGCTTCACGCATTGACAAAGGGAAAGCAGTTGACGAGCTTCGGCCAGCAATTTCCATTGCCCAACGTGGAACTCCATTACCTCCGCAATCAAAAGATCAGGTGACTCATAAAAAAGTAACTGCTCCCTGTCACTTAACATCTTCCCCTCCTACTGCTCAGGCCGGTGAAGGACCTGTCAAGGTCCTTAATGAGGGGATTGCTCCTTTTTCTATTGCAACCACCCTTCAATCATTTGATATTATTGATCATGCTAAAAAAACTAAAATTCAAATGACGGAGATTGAGTATTTGAGAGCTAACCCAGAACAGCTTGATAGGTTAGCAGAATATGTTAAAAATAAAGCTGTCCCCATAGGACAAAATCCTTTAAAGGTTGTTCCAGATCTCCCCAAAGACAAACCAGCCCAAAATAATCTGGTTGTGACACCCCCAATCGCTCCCAAAAAAATAGAACCTTTTTATGTCTCTCTGCTTATAAATGGTTTCAAACTGAGTAACTGCATTATAGACTCCGGGGCTTCAGATAACGTCATGCCTGCAAAAGTGGCGGACTCCCTCGGCCTGACTTTAACCAAAACTTTTGGGAGGCATTTTTCCATGGAAAACAAGCAGGTTCCCCTCCTTGGCCAAATAAAAGATGCTCAATACGCTTTTGCGGCTTTTCCCGAAAAGCGAATCAAAATGACAGTTCTAGTGGTCGATGTCCCAGCATCTTACGGCATCTTGCTTGGACGAAATTTTTGTAAGGATGTTGGAGGTGAATTGAGCAGGGACCTATCAGAGGCCAGGATTCCAGTTCAGGGTGTCATGAAGAAGTTGCTTCCTGAAAAAGAAGCCAGGTACGTAGTTACCCGTTCCACAGCACCCGAAGCGCAAATTTTATTCGAGTCATCAGGTATGGGCACTTATTTCTTATCCACCGACGAAATCCACGGTGCCCCAGAGGAAACTCCTATGGATAATGATTTAGGTTCGGTTTCACCTAGCGCTAGAGGTGGAATGTCAAGACCAAATGAACACACAAATCAACCCTTTCCCCAGAATGGGGAAGTTTGTGGAGAAAAAACCATGTCTGATGAGTTATGGACCTTAGAGTTTGATGGCAGTTGCTCTTCTACTGGATCAGGAGCCGGAGTTGTGTTGGTATCCCCTCAAGAAGAGGTTATCCCTTTTGCTTATAAATTACAATTCAACAATACCAACAACACAGCTGAGTACGAATCCCTTTTGCTTGGACTACAGGCTGCCAAAGACAAGGGCATAAAGAAAATCCATGCCAAAGGGGACGCTGAGTTGATAGTGTATCAGGTAAGGAACCTCTATCAGACCAAAAATGAGAGGTTGCGCCATTATCGCAATCAAGTATGGGATCAGATTGAGTATTTTGACGCCTTCAATATCTCTGCCGTTCCGAGGGAATTCAATGATCGAGCAGACGCATTGGCTGTCTCTGCAACTCTCCTGATTCCCCATCCTGATTTCAAAGGAGATAAGTATACTATTGAGTTGGTTTTCCGACCAAGTGTACCAGACAATGTTGACCACTGGCAAATATTTAATGACGATGATCAAATCATCACTTTCTTGGAGCAAAAAGACGCTTTCAAACAATTGTGTTTTGAAGGCTACGAACCTCGGGAGTATGGATCAACCCCTGAAACTCAGACCCATACAGGTGAAGATTTGCTGCAGCTGAAGGGAAATAAAATTCCCAAAGGTTTAGTTTCCCTAGAGAAGCTGTTTGATGACCATGACCGGTTTGTCAAAAAACAACAAACGGATTCAAGTTCTTCTTCAGATTTTGATCAAATCAACTTGGGGACCAAGTATGACCCTAAGATGGTAAACATTGGGAAATGCTGCACTTCCAAGGAAAGATCTGAGCTTGCTAGTTTACTCTGTCAATATAGGGATGTGTTGGCCTATTCTTATGACGACCTGAAATCTCTCAGGCCACATGACGTCCGTCATGATATCCCCCTGAAAGCCAATTCTGTGCCTTATAAACAGAAATCCCGGCAATATAATCCAAAAATCTCAGATACTATTTTAACTGAGATACAAAAGATGCTGGATGCTCGGATAATTTTTCCAATCCATCACTCAACATGGGTCGCTAACATAGTACCTGTCAGAAAGAAAAATGGTGAGATCCGAATCTGTGTGGATTTCAGGAATTTGAATCAGCTGTCCTTAAAAGATAACTACCCCCTTCCCATTATGGATCAAGTCCTACAGATGGTAACAGGTTCGGAAATGTTATCAATGCTTGACGGTTTTTCAGGTTATAATCAAGTGGAGGTCGGAAAAGCAGATCAACATAAGACAGCATTCACCACACCCTGGGGTACTTTCGCTTATCGCAGGATGCCTTTTGGTCTGATAAATGCAGGGGCTACTTTTCAAAGAGCTATGGATCTTGCTTTCAAAGACATAATGGGAAAATTCATTGTAGTATACTTAGATGATCTGACGGTATTTTCAAAACAGCGTTCTGAGCATGTTCACCATTTGCAAAGAGTACTAGAGCGCTGCCGTCAAAATGGCATCTCATTAAACCCAAAGAAATCCGTTTTCGGAGTAATTGAAGGGAAGCTTCTCAGACACGTAGTGTCCCGAGAAGGTATTAGGATTGATTCAAAAAGAGTTAGATCCATTCAGGAACTGACTCTACCTACCAGCAAGACTGCAGTTCATTCTTTCTTTGGAAAGGTCAATTTCCTTAGGAGATTTGTTCCTGAATTCGCCGAGAAAACCCGTCACATTGTTAACATGATGAAGAGCAATGCCACATTTAGATGGACCGTCGAAGGCAAAGCAGCGTTCAAAGAAATTAAAGAAGCAATTGCAGGGGCACCAATCTTGGTCTGTCCAGACTATACCAAAGGTTTCAAAATATATAGTTATGCCTCCGAGCATACACTATCAGCTATTTTGGTTCAGCCCAATTCAGAAAATGTAGAATCTCCTATTTCGTTCATGAGCTGCCCACTCAAAAATCACGAGTTGAAATATTCCCTTATGGAGAAACACGCATACGCCGTGGTCAAGGCTGTCAAGCATTTCAGGTTTTATATCCTGAATTCTCACACTGAGGTCCTCGTACCAGATACAACAATAAAATCTATTTTGACTCAGCAGGAGTTCGGCACAAAGAGGGGTAACTGGATTGCCAAAATCCAAGAATTTGATCTGGACATCAAACCAACCAAGCTCATACGGGGACGGGGCCTTTGCCAATTAATCGCCAACAACATTCCAGAGGAATCAAGAAATGAAGATCAAGATATTGAAAACATGCCCACAATTCTCTTTGTTGCTACTACTGATGAGTGGTTTTCTGACATTGCTTATTTTCTAACATATGGTGATTGCCCTCCACATCTTTCTTTTAAAGAAAAGCAAAATATCAAATTAAAAGCAGTTGGTTATGTTCTATGGGACCATGGTCTTTACAAAAGAAACCTGGATGGGGCATTTCTTCGTTGTGTCGATAAAGCTCAACAAGAAAGACTTTTAAAATCTTTTCACAATTTGGCCTGTGGAGGACATTTCTCTGCACCGGTGACGGCACACAAGATTCTACGAGCAAGGTACTTTTGGCCTACGCTTTTTCAGGATGCCTATAAATGGGTACGAAAGTGTGAGCCATGTCAGCAATTTGTCGGAAAACCCAAGCTACCTGCTTTTCCCCTCCGGTCGGTTGTGATCGATGAACCGTTCCAGCAGTGGGGTGTTGATTTCATCGGTGCAATTAACCCATCTTCAAGCGTCGGACATGATTATGTCCTCACCGCGACAGACTATTTTACTAAGTGGGTGGAGGCCAAACCAACTAAACATGCTACATCTGAAGTAGTATGCACCTTCCTCAAAGAAGATATCATCACCAGGTTTGGAGTTCCACTAAAGATTGTGACAGATAATGCGGCCTGCTTTTCATCACATGAAATCACTCAATTTTGTTTCCATTATGGGATCACTTTGTCTCACACTTCAGACTATTTCCCCCAGGGGAACGGACAAGCGAAATCAAGTAACAAGAACCTGGTCACCATCATCAAAAAGTTGGTGGACGACAATCAGAGAACATGGCACAAGGCTTTGTATGATGCTTTATGGGCCGACAAGATAACGCCTAAAAGAGCTATAGGTATGTCACCTTTTCAACTCTTATATGGACGAAATGCTGAAATCCCCATCACCCTTGAACTACCAGCACTCAGGTTAACCAGAGCAATCGAAGATTCGACCTTTGAAGGTTCAGTGGACAAGCGTATCATGTATCTGATGGAGCTGAATGAACAATGAGTTACGGTGGTAGATCGGATCAGAGAGCACCAAAACCGGGTAAAGGCGCTTTTCGATAAAAGAGCTAAGGCGCGTGAGTTCCAAGTCGGAGATCAAGTCTTGTTGTGGGACAAACGGCGTGAACCAAAAGGGATGCACGGCAAATTTGACTCTCTGTGGAGGGGTCCGTTCACCATTCGACAGCTCTGTGGCGAAGCTAGCTTTTTGCTGGAGTATAAAGATGGAACGCCGTTTACACTACCTCATAATGGGTAGCATCTAAAGCTTTTCAACCCTTGAAGTTAGATGAGTCCATTTGTAAATATGTGCAGTTCTTTTTCTTTTTTCTTTTTTTTTTCTTTCTTTCGCTCGACTCCGTAGCCCAGTGGCTTGGATGAAGGCACTTAGAGACTGGTTTCTGCTTCTGCTAATCCTTTCGATGGAGTAGAAGTTCCCCAACAGGAGCCAGCTGTTGTTCTCAAAATGAGCTTTGCTCATTTTTGCAAATGACCCCCTACGAAACTTGTCAGTTTCGTCTTGCCTTGTCTTTTTCTGCAAGGGCGGCGAAAATCGCCGCCCCTGCACTTTTTCTGCAAGGGCGGCAAAAATCGCCGCCCCTGCACTTTTCTGCAAGGGCGGCGAAAATCGCCGCCCTTGCACTTTTTCATTTTTTGCGCAGGGCATTAATGGCCCTGCGCGCCGGGTGGTTGGGGTTGATTTTTCAACCTTTATGAACCGTTTTGGGCCTCATTTCTTCTCACTGCCTCCTCCTCTCACCATACCTCTTGCACCTGAGCACTCCAAGTAATTTTGCGACGTGCCAACTCGCGAATCCGACTTCGTGGCGCGCGCGTCTTCCAGGTAGGGTTTGTTTTTAATTTTCATTTTTATTTTTCGTTTGTTTTTTGCTTTTTCTTCCCCGCGGCCTCGAAATGACGGCATTTTCCTTGCCGCCGTTCCGCCCCTGCATTCCTCAAGCAAGGGCGGCATTTCTTTGCCGCTCTGCTCTCTTTTTTGCAAGGGCAGCGATTTTCGCCGCCCCTGCTCTCCTTTTGCAAGGGCGGTGATTTTCGCCGCCCCTGCTCTCCTTTTGCAAGGGCAGCGATTTTCGCCGCCCCTGCTCTCCTTTTGCAAGGGCGGCGATTTTCGCCGCCCCTGCTCTTTTTTCTTCCTTTTTCTTTTTAACTCCCAGATTTTTTTTTTCGGAGTTATCCTTTTCAAGCTTTTCTTCCTCGTTTTCCGTCTCTTAGCCCATCCTGACCTATTTAAGTGACCTCCTATATCCTTTGTCACTCAAATTGCTCTCCCCATCCCTCACTCTCCTTTCGACTATGGCTGCAGCTCCTTCAGCAAGCTCCTGCACGCCTGCCCCCGTTCAAAAAAGATCATCTCCTATGACGAAAGCATCTCTTTCAAAGGCCAAGAAGATGAAATACAGATACCAGGGCGTCTTCCCGCTCACAGCGATTACCTCGAATGTCGATGACATTCGAGACACCGAGATCGGCCACGTGGATATGGCCGAGTTCCTGGTACGAACTAAAGCGACCAATCCCAGCACTGGGATAATGAGGATTATCGAGAGCAACATCCACCTGGTGGCCGCCTTCCCAGTAGCAGCTCATCATGCAAAATTCATCCTTCGATGCGCGCACTTCTATGACAAAGAGACCAGATCAGTCTCAGACGCCAGGGGCAGCATGATCATTCGATTGGACCCCGAATTTATCGACAAAGTCTTTTTATGTCCGCCAGCCACCGAAGTGACCCAGATTGACTTCGAGAATGCGCAGAGGGAATATGACAAAGACCCCGAGAGGGCAAAGAGGGTCATAAACCATAAGTGGTTAAAAACCCCAAGGACCAACTTATCTAGATGGCCGAAAAGCTTCCCCAGAAGCGACTTCATTGAAGAAGTTGGTGACCTAATCACCCTTCTCAGCAGAGTACGGGGCCTCCCGTCTTCTTCGCAATTCCATGAATGGATGTATCCGTTCATAAAGATCATTCTGCAAGGCAAATAGGTCATCTTCTGGGGAGAACATATCAGCAACGCTATTCATGAGCAGCTGACTAGGGTACAAACCTCCTTCAAATTCTACATGACCTCGTACCTGGTCTACATAGCTGCTGCCATGCGATCTTTCCCAGGCCTAACCACAGAGGGGGATAGGAAGACCACCCTGGTCTATTCATACTATCTGTAGCTGACACTTCAGGCCTCGACACGTCATTTCAGGCGAGTGAATGATGCATTCTTTGCCGTATTTCTATGTCTTTTCGATCCTCAGCTGGAGCAGAAGAGGATGTCAGACGAGGCTTGGACAATAGTGAACAGTTTTGGCTGAATGTTCCTCCAGTTCCCTACATTTTCTTATTTACGGGTGGGTTTCTTCCAAGGATACCCTTATATGCTCCCCAGATTCCCTTCAGACAGGTTGGTTCTAATGGAACTTTGCCGACAACTGGCCGTCGTACACTCAAAATAGATGGAGCTTAAGAGACCCGATTTCAAGTTTCCTATCCAGATTGGCAGATTTTCCATTACTACATCAACTAGAGCCAAGGTTATGGAAATAGAGATGCAGATGGTTACCATCAAACCTTTCAAAAGACGGGAAAAATTTGATTACAGAGGAGTTAGGGAGACGATTCGAAGGAAGACTCAGTTTCACGAGCCTATGATTGAGGACATCTGGGTAGATATAAGGACAGCCGAAGAGATAAGAAAGATGGACTATTGCCGCCTCATGCTAGATCAAATAGAGTACCTCGGGCTTGCAGAGATCCCTTCAGGATTGATCGACGATGGAAATATAGTGAACAGCAGATATCTGGCAGAGGTCGCTGGTTCTCCTCTTCCTACGATCAACTGGTCTCAAAAAGAGCTGACTTCTCTAAGGAAGAGATTCGAACCAGTATTGGCTAACACCAATAGTTGGTTGGCAGCAAATGGAATCACCCTTAAAGAATTCATTACAGGGTCTGAGGCCGAATATCAAGCAGAGATGAAGAGAAAGGCAGAAAGCCGAACCAAGAACAAAGACGACGTCCCTTCATCTTCTAGACCTCACAAGCCTAGGATCGTCTTTGTATCCAAGAAACCTAGGTCAGAACAAAAACCTGAAGCATCAGTTGAAGGAACCACAGAATGAAGTCCCGGGATACAGGCAGCTCAACCGATAGGGTCAACAGAACAACTTTCAGAACGACCAGGTGTTGGGTCTCCAACTTCAACGGAGCATGTGCGGCCGATCCAGGGTTCCTCTCCTCCTCATCAATCTCCTTCGGTGCCCACTTCCCCTATCTCTCCCATAAACGTTCCATCTTCTGGTGCTGCTTCTCCTTCCAAGGTGGTTTTTGGTGATCCACAAGATCCTTCAGCAGGTTCCCCTCGCTCTTCTGCATCCATTCCAAGTTTATCATCTCCATCTTTCAACCTGCCATCAAGCCCGGTGCCTAATCCTGAAACAACAGTTGACACAGTCTCACCGGTCACTCCAACTACCACTACTGTTACCACTAGTAGCGTGGAGGCCGCTACCGTGACACCAGTAGAAACAACTATTGTTACAACGGGAACCTCTCTCCCACCGTGGATGTCTGCTTTCACACCAAAGAGAAAGAAAAGGGCCATCTCCCCAGAAGTATTCGATTTCGGCAAGATTGTGCCGGCCAGAACAAAGGCTCCCAAGAAACCAAAAATCCTTTCCAAGTTGATCGAGGAAAAGGGGCAGAAATTTCTGGAAATTGCCAAACCCCCACAGGACGCAACCCTTGAAGGTTTTGAAATGAGCAGTTATTCCTTTTCTCGTGTTGAACTAGGCAAGGTTACACACGAAGGTGCAAAGAGTGATCTTCAGTCAGCAATGGACATTATGGTCCAAAAATTTGACAAAGAAAAAGAAATGAAAGATTTTTATAAAGCCAAGGCTGAGCAATTAACTGCAGTAATCAGGAGATTCACCATCCCACCTGAGGCAGCAACTCCAGAGGCCTTTTCAGTAGATGATTCAGTTATTCAGAAAGCTGAAAAGACTTATTCAAAGGGAAAAGTAATGGAGGAATATATTGACCGAATACACAATCAAGGAATCTCTCTGCTGTCTGAGGTTGCAGAAAGGACAGGGAAAATGAAAAGATTGAAGGCTCAAGTAGACAGTTTTGTTTCTCTCACCTCTCAAGAGATTAATGGCTTAGAAAAAGATCTCGGGAGATGGACGGAAATGGAAGGTTTAAAGAAGAATATCCTGATCTCTATCGGAGTTATCCCCAACAAGGATTCATATGTTGAGGTCAAAGAGACGATGACTTTCAGGATCCAGGTACTCAAAGATCTAATTGATGATCTCAAAGCTTTTAAAGAAGCTAGTGATAAAAGTGACCTGAGCCTGTTGAACAAATTAGAAGAGCTACCCTGCGACTTGACCTCTAAGGATCATCAGTTCCTTCCAGCAGATGAAATGATTCAGAATTTTGAAGGGATGATCCATAAGGATTTCAAAGGAGCGTCTTTTTCAATAACTTCGATTGATAGCATTCTAGATGCTCAGTTAACTCTGGAAAATTTAAGATCCAGGTTAACTGGCCACTATAAAGCCATCACAGCATTAAAAGACGCATTGATCAGAGCAAGGGTCGTCTCCAACCACGCAGTTGCACCCGATAGCATCGGGATCCAGGCATCAATCACCATGTACGAGGCTTATCTGAAGAAGTCTAGTGGCAAGAATTGACACTTTCTCTCTTTCTTCTTCTATCCTTATGCATTTCTGTTTTCTATAGAATGCATGTAATTTTGTAAAATGTAATTACAAATAAAATATTTCGGAAAATATCTAAAAGTCAAAGATGAGTCATCTTTGACCAAGATATTTTGTATATTTTATTATTTTGTTTTTGAGGATTTTCTCCCTATAAAAAGCGGAGACCTCATTTGTAAAAGGATCTTGGAAAATAGAGAGCAAACACTCTGCTGAAATTGAAGCAACTTTTGAGACTTTGTGCTCAGATTTGTAAATCAGATTTTGTCAAATGAATGAGAAGCAAGTGATTTCAGACTTTGTGTTGAAGTTATTTGTGTCATCTAGGAAATAGTTTCTTATGTACTCTTTCCTGATAACCTCTTGTTTATCTGTCTTAATAAGCAAAGTGAATGTGTTGATATTATCTAAGGGCACTTTTTGAGAGTAGGAGATAGACTTTGTGCTACTTTTACTTTTGAGATTCTTTTATCTTTTGTAGTTTCAGGTGAAGACTTTGTGCTTCACTTCATTCTACGGTTATACTTGTTCCAGCTCTGTGGAAAGGCTACGGAAGACTTTGCACTTGCGTGAGCGTTCTTGTGACTTTGTTACTTCAGGTAATCTCTTGCTCTTCGTTTGATATCATTCCTGAAAGAAGAGGAATGCTGTTAGCTTAAAGACCAAGATTTTCCCTCTTTTGTTCCTTGTACATTACCTCTGAAAGAAGAGAGGTAGATGCTGTTATATCACCCTCGTGTGTTATTTTCTGCTTAACTATATATTCAGCACGTAAATATTGATAGGGAACTTCCCCTTGATGAGAGGAGAGATTTACCTCGTGGTGTAAATCTCCCTTATGCTGTGGCTGATATCCTCATTTTTGTCATCAGTTAGTTGACGACAAAATATTCACCCAACACATTGTAACTTTAGATTAGTGTATTCTTTGAGATCATTTATGAATATGATGAAAGAACCCTGTGTTGACATAATAATGTTGTTCATTTATCTATGGGATTGATGTTATCTATTATCATTTAATTTTTTTTTCTATTTGATCATTGAGTAATGAACAAGTGAGATAAGATAGATATATACTGAAGAATGAATTTAATACTAATTATGTGTTCAAGTGCCCTTATCTAAGAAGTTGTAAAAACACACCCTCACATGATAAAACTAGTAGGAACTAGTCCCACACTATGTGCTTCAAGTGAACACACAATAACTTTTTATTACATTAAATGTCAGCACGCTAGCACATTAGATTCTTATTCACTTAGGCGATCACATAGGGAAAGCCATGCCCATTTAAAGGAAAATAATCCCAACATATCTTGATTGGAGTGATTTAAGAGAAGAAAATGTGGTACTAGTAGATTCAAAGTCTCATTCAATAAGGTAACAAACTCATAAATTGGATGAAGAAACAAAAATTAAGCATGTATACAAATAAGGTAATAGGGCTAAAATTTGTGCGTAAACTCAAATGCAAGAGCCATGATTGGAAGAATGGATGATATAATGTAAGAACTAATTTTATGCAGTTTAAAAAGTATTATTATTAAAAAGTTCCAGAATAAATAATCAAATTATCAAGTGTGTTAATTGGAGAGAAGATGTTATTTTTTATAAATTTCCAACAATTAGCAAGTGCATGCATAATACATGCAAGTTCATTTTTATAAAGTTTCTGAAGTTGATAATCTTGCATGCAAATTCCATGAACATGTTAAAATAATGCATGTTCTTTCTAGAAATGATGCATAGGTTAGTTTTCCATGGTGTGAGATTAGAAAGCCAGCTCTTTAAAAAAAAACTAGCTTCTTGGTGTATTTGTAAGTTGTTATTATGATAATTTTTAATATCAAAAAAAAATTATTTATGATTTTTTCTTTTTTAAAATAAGTTTTATTGAAATAGAGGCCATTGCTTCTCTTAAAAATAATATCATTATATAAAATATTTATAATTTTATATACTGCAAATTATTTGTAATATATTAACTAGTGAAAGTTATTAACAATATCATTATCTATAATGCAAATTATTTGTTCTTTTTCAGTAAGCTATATTGAAATAGTGGTCACTACTTCTCCTAAAAACAATATTGTTATCTTAAATGGTTATAATTTTAGATGATGCACATTAATTGTAATATGTGAACTAGCAAAAGCTATTTTTTATGTATTTTATTATTTTTGTATGGTGTGAATTATTAAATGCAAGTTCATTCATAAAATATGAAAAGAGAGAAAGAATTTGTTCAAGTTTCTTCCTAATGATTTAGCAACCACGAGTTTTTTCTTATATGTGATAATTTTAAATTAATTAATAACATATAATGTTATACATGAGTGAATTCAAATATAATACATATAATGTTATACATGAGTGAATTCAAATATAATACATATATTTTTATTTTTATAATTATTAAAATTTTGATAAGTTGAAAAAAAATTAGTGTAATTTTATTTTCTTGACAAAATTATTCTCTATCATATTCATAGATATACATTTATATTTAATTATTTTTTATTTAAATGGATAAGTATTTTTTATAACACATAAAATATCTCAAAATATAAATAAAAATTATATCCATTTACAAATTAATTTAAAACATCCAAAAACATCTCAAAAACTGAATTAAAAACTATATACATTTTATTAATTTTTATTCATAACTACAATTTTTTTAATAATAAACTATAACCTTTTATAGTAATTTCAAAATAATTTTTTACACTAACAAATGTTTAATAAATAAGACTTTACTAAAAAAATTAATTTTTTTTTAAAATTATATATATATATATATATATATATATATATATATATATATATATATATATATATATATATAATTAACAAATGTTTATAAAGTAATGCTTCATTAATTGAACATTGAAAAGTTTCATTTTTTTTATTTTTATTTTATTTTGAAATATATCTACATACTCATTATAAATTTATTAAAATATTAAACAAAATAATTAAAAAACCTATACAACCTACGATTGCATAATCAAATTAACCTACACATACAAGTACTACAAATATAGTTTTTAAACGATTTACAAATTGAAGTATCCGAGGCACCAATGGTAAAATTTGAAAATCAATATCTATTTATTAATTTATTTTAAGCATTAAAAATCTGAAAAAACTGATTAAAATTTCATATAAATTTATTAATTTTTTATCATAGGTAGAGATGTTTTTTTAAGTATACTATAAGCATTTATTATTTATAATATACATCTATTAACTTTTAGTCGTAGTTAAAAATATTTTTTTTTATACTAACCTAAAATCTTTAATTATAATTTTAAAATATATAATTTTTATTAAAAAATAATAAATAATACTTCATTAATTTAACATGAAAAAATTTAAGAAACCATATATATTTATATAGTGAAATTATTTTTACAGTTTAAAATTTGATTTACCTCTTCATTTTAAATTTATTAAAAGATGATAAAAATTAAATAAGATTTATTATTTATATATATATATATATATAAAAGGTGTCTACAGTTAAATTTGAATAGTAATATGTTCATAAAATTTAAAATTTGAATATATTTTTCGATTGTATTCAGGTCATTAATTCATTATAAAGTTTTTAGCTTTCATTATTTTAGTTTTCGATAGTTTTTATCTACAATTTTTATTTTAATGACAGCCAAAAAATCTTCATCTACACACTATAACAGATTTATAAGACATTTTAATAGTATTAAATATATTTCTATGACATTTTACATCTAAAGAAAGGAATACAAAATGAGGAAGCTAGTGGATTCAATGGTGTCTTACCCAAGTTTTTAATCTTTTTAACTCTTAAATGTAAATTTTAGAGTGCAATAAAAATATCACTAGAGCACTTTTCCTTCTGCTTCTTGAAAATTTTAATTGTCTATCTTCAATTAATTCTCTTTCTTGATTTGTTTTTTTTTTTTAAATTAAAATTTCTTCTCTCTAATACAATCATTTGACTTTTTTGAAATCTATTTTTAAGCTTCTATCACCAAATGATTATCTTTCATGAATTGATTAATTACAATTTTATGTCCATTTTTTCTCTATGATATATCATTTTGTCATTCTTTGAAATCTATTTTTCTCGATGTTGTGTATCTTAAAACTACTAAATCCTCTTGCTTTTATGGTTCTTCTACTCCCTTTAATACTTTTATTTCTTGACATTGTGTATCTTTATGCTGATGAAATCATCTCATTAATGTTTTCATTTCTCCAAGTAACTTTGGGGAGATCATCTAGCTATAATTTTTTTTCCCCTTCTTTCAATGAATTTGATATTTTTAGACTTGAAGAATAGTTTTCATTCTTTGCTTTTTCCATGAATTTTTTTCTCCATTGCTTCTCTAATTACATATCACAAAATAAAATATTTAAAATCTTTTTGACTAATTTTTTGAAGTGAATTCTTATTAAAAATATTTTTATACAATTGCGTGAAAAAAAAAACTTGAACAATTTACAAGAATATAATATTATTTATAAATCATTCTATTAGAAATATCCTTAAACAATAAATAAAGAATATATATTATTTATAGTTCACTATAAATTAAAAAAATTAAAATACTTATGTCGTTTTTAAATTTTGTTTTATTGTTAATATAAAAATTATGTGTATCTAATCCACACTTATTTTGAAGAACATTATAAAATATATTTTATACAAAAGTATTTATGTAATATTTTAAATTCCTTACAAACAATAAATCAAAACTATAAAATTATTTATAGTTCAATATAGATAAAATAAAAATATGTATCTATAATTCATTATGTTTCACAGTCAGAGTCAGAGTAATTATATGGTCTTCGATTTTATAATATTGTTTAGTGGTTTTATTTTATTAGATAGAATCTTTTTAAAACATTTTCATTTTTAAACAAATGTTCTCGATGTGAATCATTTGAAAATTATGAAATCACATTCACTAATTCTACATCAAAAACACATTTTTATTATTTCTATTCAAAACCTATATGTAAAACAAGCATTCACTTATGTGTATGAAGTACCATTTATTTTTTAATTTATTTCTTTATATTTTTAAGCATTTGAAAGTATTAATATCAAATTTACACTCACAAATTATATTTTATTTATATTTCCCGTCGCATCCGAAGTATCATGCAATCTTTTGTTCGCGAACCATTGAAAAATAAGTCTCCCTCCATTATTTATATCCCTTTATGGGGAACAAGTGCTATCTTATTTGTTTCTAGTCTTTGCCTTATGTGATAAATCTTTTGTCTAGATTTTATGTTTGTTGTTCAACTTGTTTGCTTTTGTTTTATCTTTTAAGTATATGGAAGACGTTTATAGTTAATGCCTATGAATTCTATTGTTTTTCATTACTTAGATCCTTTGAAACATCATGAGAATGTTAGTGAGTTAAACTATTCGAAAATGGTTCTTGTCTAGTCTATACCTATGTATATAGAGAACTAAAAAATATGTGTAATTTACTCACACATATTTTAGGGTTGCACACATATCTACAATATGTTTCAATGTATATTGAGAACTAAGGTATATGCAATTTATCTTATCTTAAAAATTAACAGACATTGATTATAAATAAAAATAAAGACTTCTTTTTAATAAAAAATTATTTTTATTATTTAAAAAAAAATACAAGTATTTATATAAAATCAATATTCACCTATTCAATTTTATTTTTCATTAGTTATCCTCTACAAAGTTTTGCATGAGCTTTCATACATTAGATATATATAACAAATTGAATCCATTTTTATATATCTCATTTGGGAATCAAATAATGTGTATTTTCACCCCCACTTATTTTGGGTTGCCTACATATCTACAATGCATTTCATGTTACATTAAAAATCAAGATAAATATTATTTTATTATCTTTCAATTTTTTTTAGAATTAATGATTACGGATTTCTAAATGTGTTCCTAGTATGCACATTATGTTTATGTTGCGGTGATTCTAATATACCTTAAGGTAAAATGGACTCTAAAAGCCTTATTTGTAAACCAGTTAATATGTTTATCATAAATTAATCATAAACTCTACTTTCTACACAACTTCATATTAGACATTGTCATATTATGATGTCAACTATGATGATGTTTGGTATGAAGTCAGTGTGAAAATTTAAATGGTCCAGTGAAATTTTGATTAGGTTTAATTTCATTATTTATAATTGCATAATGAATAAAATTGTTTTGGGAGAGTTCTAATTTTTTAGAATTATTAAAAAATTAGTTTTTGAATTTTAGAGTTTGCTTTATAATGTCTACATTGTGTTTTTATCACTTTTTTAAAGATATCCCCTTTTAAAATATATATATTTGTAAAGAACATAAAAAAATTAAATTGTAATTGTTAATTCTAAATCATAGCAAATTTATTTATTTTTCCTTACAATTCTTTGATTATTAGCATCATTTAATTTAATATTATTGTAAAGTGGCTTCCTATTGTTTAAGAATTTTTTTTCAAGATATCCACTATTTTATAAAAAATGCTTTCTATTGAAGCCACATTATATGTTTGAAATACTATTTGTGATTGAATTTGGCATAAAATTATTTTAGAAGAGTTGCAAGAAAACTAGCATTGTTTGTTGTTCAACTTATTTAATTTTGTTCTATATTTTAAGTGTATAAAAGGATTAATTTAGAATTAGCACCCACAAATTTTAGATTTTAACATTATTTAGCTCCTCTCAAGCATTACAGTAATTATGGTGAGGTAAACTATCCGAAAAAATTATCATTCATCATTTATTTATGAATATGGGGATTAAATAAATATCTGTCACTCACCCATGTCCATTTTAAGGTTGTCTACAAATCTACAATGTGTTTCAGTTCACATTCAGAATTAGATCATATGCAGTTCTCTTATCTTAAAATTGATTGAGAATTAGTGGACATTAATTCTAGATTAAGATACTATTTTATTTTTAATTAGATAATTCTTTTGTTATTTTAAAAAAATGCAAGTATTCGTGTAGAATGAATGTCTATCTATTTATTTATTTTCTCCATTATTTATTCCCTCCAAAAGTTTACATAATTTTCTTCTCTAGTTATAAAAAATATAGATATCATTTGGGACCCAAAAAATGTGTGTATTTCATCCACCCCTATTTTGAGTTGTTTACATATCTATAGTGAATTTCATGTTGCATTGAGAATCAGGAGAAAGTAGTTATATTATCTTTTGGTTTTTATAGAATTAGTAGCTATCAATTTTTAAATTTTTCTATAGTGTGTACATTATGCTTATGTTGGGGTGATTATAATGGAATTTTTAAAAAAATGGATTCGAAGAACCTTGTTTACAACCCAATTAGTATTTCCATCCTAAACTCATCATAATATATGTTACATCCTAATTCCTCGCTAAGCAAAAATACTTGATTATCCATGGATATTTATAGTTGGTAATTTGATTTGATTATTATTAACTAAGTTATAAGTCATATATTATTATGAGATAATTTAATATTGCTTTGATTGCTATGAATTTAGTTGTATGGTATATTATTACACTATGATCATGTTGATTTGTTATTACAGTAGTATTTTATGATATATGTTATGATGTTGTAAACTAACTACCTGCTTGTCATGAGTTAGACACAGTAGAGATTTATCCCTCAGAACATGATGAAGGGAGAGGATGACATAGATGAAGGTGTTGGGGGATGATAGAGGAATGGCTAGAACCCCTACAGACACCACATTAACTAATATATGTTATATGCATTATTTGAATTGTTAGCATTAGTACATTCTTTATGTTATTTGTATTTCGATAATTGCATATGTGTGTGTTAGTTTAGATTTATGCTTAAATGAAGTAATCTCGTGTGATTGTGTTGTGAATATTAATGTGCATTTATGACGTGTCATTGTATTCATGATTGTTAATGTTTTTAAAAATATAAATTTGCATGAATTGTGTTGGTACTACCATAAATAGACTAACCAACTTGTCTTAGTAATGGTTGAGAACATTAGCTGGTTATCTTTATGATATCAGGAATATCATTATGTGACTTAACAGATGACAAAAGGACATAGATAACCTAGATAGCATAGTGATATCAATAAATACGTTGTTATAATTTGGATTAAAATAATAAAATATTATTTACCATATCGATTTAAAAGAATATTATTGAATTTATAGTGGTCAAGTCATTATGAATATTTAATTATATTAAAATATATTATTACTAAGATATTTGAAAAATATAAATTTAAAGCGATTGTTTTATAATTAAGAATTTTTTTTAAAAATAATATTAAGCTTTAAAAAAAAGAGAAAAGACAAGCTTTAAAAGAAAGGAAAAACATATTCATACAAATAAATTTGGTGTCTTGGGAGTTTTTAGAAAGTATATATTTAGGAAAAAGAAAAAATCAAAAAGAAAGAAAACCATAAAAAGGGCACAACTGGAGAAGAGGGGGCAGAGCATAGAAGATAGAGGGGAAGTGGAAGAAGCAGTGTAGAAGGAAAGAGAGCTTTCTATCAAGGAAGAAGTAGCATAAAATTTAATTATTATTCTATCCTATGATTTCAGTCAGGAAGCTTTCTACAAGGTAATTGATATGTATCTATTTGATTTCCATGTTTGTATGCAATAATCTGTATGTTTATATTCAACATCTAAAAACTAGATATATATAAAACATTTAAACTAGCAATGTATATATACAGTAATTAATATATGGAACATTGTTATATATATTTACTATTCAAAATATTAAGATATTACCATTATTTAGATATATGTCAATTATTTTATCATTAGATTACATTTTTATTTAGATATCTATTATCTATACATATCTAAGTCATTATACTATTTGGAATTTACAGTGATCAATATGTGTTGTTATCTAAATAATTATAATGAACATTGTTACATATGGCAAGCCTATTAAATATGTACATCATTGTATATTTATAAAAATAAAAACATCTTAAAATAGCAAATTTATTATATAGTTATACTCTTATTTCATTGTATTTTAGTTATATGTTATCAATAGTGATTTATTTAGCTATGAAACTATATAATTATGTATATAACAATTTAGAAATATAATTACGGTATAAAGCAATTTGTGTATATCGAACTAATTATGACATACCATATAATATTAGAGTGATTACACACACACAGTGTGTGTGTATATTCTTTACATTATTCACTATAAATTTTACCATAATGACATTTAACCATAATTCACTATACAAGATTCTCATATATATTGAATTATGGTAAAATGTATAGTGAATAATGTAAAGAATAAGAATGTGTGTGTGTGTGTGTGTGTGTGTGTGTGTGTGTGTGTGGTGATATTAAAATGTATATAATGAATTATACCTAACTAACCATACTCTTTACAGTGAATAATTAAAGAGTATACAAATGCATATCACAGATACACAACATCATCTCTCTTTCAATTCCTCCCCAGATTTCTCTCTACACCCATCTCCACAACTCTTAACTCTAAATTCACTGCGTATTGGATTTGGATCCATCTACACATGTTTTTGATTATGCAACATTTATAGATGGGATTGTCACTTTATTAAAGTAAAAATGAACTCAAAGATGAAATCCTTATTAATCCTTCAAATGCTAGTAGAAAAGATCATGAATTTAATCCATCTATTAATGGGTGATTGGGAGATGCAATACAAATATGGGTAATTAGAAGATTGAAAAATTGAATATTAAAGAGCATTTGTATTGTGATAATATGAAACAAAATTAATTTCCTTTTGGTTTTGTTATAGCTATATTGGCTCAATCATGGAAAGATAAATGCGGATGGATTTTATTTTTTAGTTTGTTGGGCATAACACCTTTAGTTGAGCGATTAGGTTTCATAACTAAGTAGTTAGCATTCTTTATTGGTCCCACAGTTAGAGGCATTTTACATGCTACATTTTGAAATGCCACAGAGATTATCATTTCAATCTATGTTCTAAAAAAATGGAATGTTTCATGTAGTACAATAATCATTACTTGGTTATATCTTGTCAAATATGTTACTTGTGCTTAGATGTTCCTTTTTCATGAGTGGCATTTTTCATTATAAGAAAGAGCAGCCCTATAACAAGGCTACTGCCATTGTCAACTCAGGATTGCTATTAATGGCCATTATGGTCCTACTTGTCCTAGTCATACTACACTTTACACACATAGAACTACATTTTGGATGATTTGGATTAGCCCTTTCAAGGTTTACTAGTTGTGGAATATAAATTTTACCTTGTGTTCTATCTGAAGAGTCACAAAAATATTTATGATCCTATAGATGAGATTGAGAAACAGAGTGAAGGAGTTTCAGATGGAAAGAAAATTGTAACTAGATGAAAGTAGTCTACTAAAAATATAATAAGTTATCATTATAACTTTCTTTATTATGATTGATTGTTTGAACTTTAGTAGTGTGTACATAAATGATAGACTATGATATTAGTTCTTATCATAGAACGTACTATATTTATATCTACTTACAAAAATTAGAAGTATGCAGTTGAAATATAGATTATACTCGGTTGGTATAAATTGTACTTATTTGCTTATTATTTATGTGATAAATAATATTGTGGAGATTCATTCATACATTTGATGGACTAAATGTATGTATTTTGATTATTCATGTGCTTAGCATGTTATATGATTGCTAGTAAGAAGTAATCTGTATGAATATGTTGGTTATATTTATATTAACTAAATCTTGTATTGTTAGTACTAAGTAAGTAGTGAGACAAATTTCACTAGCTTACTAGCATCACCAATGTCAGATGAAGGTAATCTGATAAAGTGGTGCGTATGAATTTGACTGATCCTAAAAATTAATAACTATTGGAAACTTTAGTCAAAGTCATATTAGTTAGACATTATCATTTCATATGTATGATTTAAATGTTTATATGATATCATGTTAGAATGGATTTCTTTATAATACAATACATGTTCTTAGAAATCATACAACACATGAGTACTAGCATGTCTCTCTATAGTCCTGCACTGTCACTATCTACTCATCTATGAATAGAGGTCCATTACCTGATGGGGGATTATACAGAGGATCGATGGTCCATGGTTGGTGTAGAAAATCATACGGATAATGCTCTCCCTCCCCATAACAGTACTTATCTAGAGATGAAACTTGAGATTACCATAGATATTGGAGTTCAGGGAACTCGGGATCTATGGAGCCATGTATCTTGTATCTTATATCTTGTATCATATATTGTATTTATTATTACTAAAATATTGTCTCTAATGAAATGAAATTATTTACTTGGTATACATTAACAACAGTGGTTATATGTTTGGACCAGCCATGGTTGGACATCTGTAATTACTGTCTCTAGTCATTTATATTATGTTTCATCTGATGATAGAGATCATTGATGTGTAGTTCTCACATGATTAATTTATAGTTGGCATACTTCAAATATTTTATCTAGATCACTAATTAGATTCTCATGGTGAAGTCTACTAAAATAATACGTTATTTAAATTTGAAAAATCATGTATTTCTAAGTAGATTTTAGTGGGGATGTTACATATGGTATCAGAGCTACGGCTTGAACTCTAGGACCTATTGAGTCCACTAAAAATTTTATATCCTTTTATTTAATAGAAAAAACAATGGTGAAAGCTAGAGTATCCAGAGAGGGCCCTTTAAATGTCAATGACAACAGCCCTCCATTTGATCCTAACTAATTTGCCATTGAGCAAGAAATAAAGTTGGATCAGATTTTCACAACCAAAAATAGGATTAGGGATCAAATTTTAGCCCTAGAGTAGGAATTACATGGCCATAAAGAGAATGAACAATAGGATGAACTTGAACATCATCCTGTTGAGTAAGAAAACCCTCAAGACACAAGAGCTCAGATATTTATGGAATTGACTAGAGATATGAAAAAGGTGAATCCATCTAAGTTTGATGGAATTTTTTTGGGTGATAGAGTTGAAGCATGGTTTACTAATATGGAGAATTATTTTGAGACTCAAAAATACCATCAGGTTACTAAAGTAGTTTGTGGATCTTACCAATTGGATAGTGAAGCAACTATGTAGTAGGCCAAAAAAAGATGTAAATGAATCTTAACTTGACCACCACTACATAGGAGTAGTTTGTGACTTTGTTTAGGTCATAATGGCTTACATAGTTATACTTTGACCAAAATTTCTCAAATTTACAAAACTAAATCAAGGAAACCTATCAATGAATGAGTACTAGGAATAGTTCACCAAACTCTTGAAGTATGTACCTTAGTAATAAGCAGATGAGATATTTAGGATTAGGAGGTTCATCATGTGATTAAAACCCTAAATTCGTGAAGAGGTGGACGTTCATAGACCATCCACCATGGATTAGGCCTTTGATAAGATAGTCAAGTAGAAGAAAAATTTGAAGTCTCTACTACAGGCCAGTGACAAGTTTAATAAAAAAATTGAAAGTTCTAAACCAACTTTAAAAAATAATATCTAAAAGCAAAGGAGTGAAGACTCTAGGAGTCATTTAAAAAATTAGAATTCTAGATTCAAAAATGGTTCTGACACTAAGAAATTGGGTAATGGTTTAAAGGGAAACCAATATGCTGATAGGAAAGGACCATTTAAAGATTTATTTATTTGTGGAGGTGACCATTATGCTTATGAGTGTACCCAAGATAAGTCAAAGAACAAAGGTCCTACTCCTTACCAAGTAAATTTTCACCAGTGTATTCATGTGGTAGTTGATAATCGGTAAGCCAAATTCCAAGCCTCACCCATAAAATTATCAAGTATTTTGTTTAAACATCTAGTTTCTAGTTTGATAGATACAAGGGCTACATAAGTTTT
Organism: Torreya grandis; assembly: GCA_037957365.1. Lineage (NCBI taxonomy): Eukaryota > Viridiplantae > Streptophyta > Pinopsida > Cupressales > Taxaceae > Torreya > Torreya grandis. The sequence goes on along the minus strand of JARHVA010002877.1, from coordinate 290,979 downwards.
TATATCTCCTAAAATGCTTAGTAATTTATCTATAAGATCTAGTGTAATGAAAAATGCATGGTTGGTAAAATATGTGAATGATTCAAAAACCAAAGCTGTTAAGTGTTTAGTTAAAGTAGATATTAGGTTGCCTGAATTCACAATAGTAGTAGATCTTTATGTAGCACCACTAGGGTCATATGATGTGATCTTGGGGGTTAAATGGCTTGCAAATCATAAATCCAAGGTTGAATACTACCTAAATAAGGTTGAGTGTCTAGATGATTTTGGAAATCAAACACAAATTCAGGGCTAGAAGAGAGAGTTGAAGATTAGGTTAATTTATGAAATGAAACTTAAGAAAGATCAAGAAAAAGGATGCCAAGCATTTATCATCAAGATAAATTAGATAGAGGAATCTAAGGAACCATATCTCAAATATTATTCATTCCTTAGTAATTTTCATGATGTGTTTCTAGAGGAATTACCAAGATTGCCTCTTAGATGAGAGTTTAATTTCTCTATCGATATCATACCTGGATCAAAACCATAGTCTACGGAACTGTACAGGATGAAAACCACTAAATTGGTTTAATTAAAGGCTCAATTCTAATAATTATTGTGAAAGGGGTTGATCAGGTCAAGTGTGCCACCATGAGGTGCACCAGTTGTCTTTGTCAAGAAGAAGGATGATACTCTTCATCTTTACATAGACTATAAAATGTTGAATAAGGCAACTATCAAAAATAGGTATATGTTACCTCGTATAAATAATCATTTTGATTAGATGTGAGGGGAAATGGTATTTTCTAATATTGATCCTAGATAAGGATACCAATAACTATGGATAATGGATGAGGATATTCATAAGATAGCATTTAAAACTTGTTATGGGCATTATGAGTTCATAATATTACCATTTAGGTTGACAAATGCTTTGATAGCATTTATGAACCTCATGAACAGTGTGTTTAGAGATTATTTAGATCATTTTATTTTGGTCTTTCTTGATGACATTATTATATACTCTAAGAATGAAGAGGAGCATCTTTAACATCTAGAATTAGTTCTGCAATGGTTGTGGAAGCACAAGTTATATGGCAAGTTATCTAAGTGTGCATTTTTCCAAGAGAGAGTTTAGTATCTGAGACATATTATCTCTATGAATGGTATTTTAGTAGACTTAGAAAATATAAGAGCCATTATGGAATGACCAGTGACAAAAAGTGTGCATGAGGTAAGGAGTTTCATGGGATTAATGGGCTATTATAGGAAGTTCATTCTGAATTTTGCTAAGATAGCTAATCTGACTACCTTATTGAAACATAAGAACCAAAGTTTTAGCTAGTCATATAAGTGTGAATTAGTTTTCTAGGAATTGAAAAAAAGGCTTACTTCAGCACCAGTGCTAATATATTATAACCCCAATGGTCAATTTTTGGTGATCATAGATGCATCTAGAGATGGACTAAGAAGAGTCCTTATGTAGGATGATGCAATAGTAGTTTATAAATCAAGGAATTTGAAGCCTTATGAGGTGAATCATGCCCCTCATGATCTAGAACTTGTAGTAATTATGCATGCTTTGAAATTTTGGTAGCATTATTTATTTGGAAAACCATTTGAGCTCAAGACTGATAACTTGGGACACAAGTACATCTTCACCCAACCAAATTTGAATGCTCATCAAAGATGTTGGATAGAGTTCTTATCTGACTATGATTTTGATATCAACTAAATCAAAGGCAAGAAAAATAGAGTAGTTGATGCCCTTAGTCATAGAAGGTACATAACAGTCATAGATATTATCAAGAATTCTTTCAAGTATTAAGTGATTAAATTTTCACCAGAAGATGAATTCTATCATCAGGTTAGGAAAGAATTATCTAAGAATGCTCATAATCCTAGGTATAAAGGATTTAGATTAGATAAAGATGGTCATTTGTGATACAATGGAAGGATGTATGTGTCAAATCAAGAGAATCTATAGAGCACAGTGCTAATATAACTACCCAATAGCCCATATTAAGGACATCCAAGAGTAACCAAGCTCATGGAAAAACTTATACCATTTTATTTCTAGAAGGGAATCAAGAAAGATATAGTGGACTTTGTGTCACATTGTCTGGAATGTTAGTGAGTAAAAACTAAGCATGTGCATTCAATTAGACTATTTTATCCACATGATATACAAGAATAGAAGTGGTAGGTGATTAGTATGAACTTTATCCAAGGTTTACCATTGTCATGAAATAGGCATGACATGATCTTGGTAGTAGTTGACAAATTTTATTCATACAAAATGTGAAATTATACAAATTTAGAATGGCTAAGACACCTAATCCATAGGTCCTCCTATTGGCTCACACAACCCTTCTAGGCTACTTCTTTCACTGAGTCCCAGTCATCCAAAGCTTTTCAGACTTAGATTTTTTAGAATGAGGTAGCCCTTTTTAGCCCAAATCCATCCCCCTAGGTTCTTTTCCCTCTAGACAAAAATGCTTAAATAGGATAGGAGCATTGGAACCCAAGGTGTCCTATTTTTGACATTGTTGTCTAAGTTCACTTTTTATCCTAATGATCAAATTCTTCTAGTTCCTTATCTTTTCCCTTGTCAGCCTAACATAAATTCATTTAACCCACGATCATCTATTTCCCAATAAAATGCCATTCTAAGTCCATTTAGAGTGGTTGGCACTCATTCACAGGAAAGAAGCAATAATACAAGCAAGTACACTCAAGCACTCTTCCCTATTCTCTACATACAACCTTCTAAAACCAATTCAAGCCTATTCAAGAACTCATATCAGTCCCTAGTCATCCAAAGTACATTCTAATTTTGTATTATAGTTGCATACATCATATAATTGCACCAAGCAATTCAAATGGGAAAACTACATTAGCTTGATCCCTCTTCACAGTATTAGTATGCAATCAATGTGCCCACACATGGGGTGTGAAGTGAGTCCACAATATCCTTTACACACTAACCCCTCCATCTCTTTCCCAAGTTTGCTACTCAATTTTAAGAACCAGGAGCTCCTAAGTGTTTTGAATATTGAATTAGACACACAGTGAGCTACACACAGACCTAGGCTTCAATATTTCATTTTTAGGGTGTCACATACCTACCAAGCAAAACTCAAAAAATCTAGACCACCATGACAACAATGTCAGAAGTGGATGATAGTGCTAGAAGTGGACAATAGTGTTAGAAGTAGACTACAATGCCAATTAGTAGGCTATCCTGAGTTTGGCACTCCTATCCAATCCAAAAATAGAGTTCTAGGTTATGTTGACAATAGTCTTCCATCCCTATACAACAATTTCTAGACCCTACATCATCCGTTTCAGCCCATAATAAGCTAAGTTTGATTTCTTTACACCTCTTACTATTCTTAGAAAAGGTAAAATACATATCTATTCACACAAATTAGTAGGCTAATTGAGACACATTAATTATTGATTTAAATTTACTCAGACCTTTATTTTCTTACAAATTAAACACATAATTCTTATAAATAATAAAACATTTGGTGAACCCGACTTACTTCAAATTTGTACACAAAAATCCTAGAAACCCTAGGTTTAATTATTTCTAATTTTTTTAATATTTTCCTAAATTTAAAAATGAAAAAACTACAAATTAATTGAAATATATTTAATAAATTCACCCAAACCCTAGTTTGCATATACTAGGTCCTATTTGCATACAAACACTTTCAAACCACTAGGAAAAATATATTGCTAATTTTAAAAATATTTACAGATTTTTCCTAAATTTTTCAAGTTAAATTCTACAAATTCATAGAAAATTTTTCAAATTATTATATTAATTTTGAAAAAAAAAAATTTAAAACCCCTAGTTACATCAAATTCATTCTCAGTTATTTTTAGTACCTTTTGCATTATTTTCTAAAAAAATAGTTACATATCAAACTCAAAAAAAAAAATCAAATTTAAAACTTCGTAGTATTTTGCAAATATTATTTATGAAAAATCCCTAGTGATATATAATATCTCATTTTTTGTTGTTCGAGGTATCACCTTACTTCATACAAAAGTTACAAAAATGATGTTCTTTAATTTACATATTCTTCTTACATTTCTTACAAATAACAAAGAAACCACAATGGGCCTTATCATGTAAATGAATGATGAAGTCTACATATGTTAGTACAAAGTTTCATTCTCTGCATTTCATGTTTATTTATCATTCTATGGGATGATGTTAGGTAATTTATTCTTAAAAATATTAATCCATCTCTTACATCACTACCCTTGGAGCCTCTCCCCCATACCAAGTCATGTTGCATGGTCCATCTTACTCTTCCCTAGGTCACTACCTATCACCAGAGATCCCAATTGACACATTTTGTTCCTCCACCTCCTTGACGTATCGATTATCTTTGCTCTCTTATCGTAACAACTAAAACTCCTATATGGATAGTAGATAATGTGATTATAGCTATTAATTAATGTATAGTTATGCCTCCTCCACCTACCTAAGAGCCCCGTCACCCTGTTATTTCAACCCATCCCAGGCTCAACCAACCAGTGTAGGTAGATTTGCATGAGGCATATGACATTGTTGATCAGTTGAGAAACACTCTAGCTAAAATTTTCATGTTAGAACTACTTTTAAAAAATAATGTATTCAAGGACATTATTTATCAGGTACTCACTTATACTTTTATGCCTCTTGATTCGAAACCTTCTTATTTTTGCTTTAGTGGTCAATACTCTAATAACTATAGAAGATGCAATTTCTTTTGATAATGAGGACATGCCTTCTCAGATGGTTATTGATCAAAATTTACCACTATTCATATAAGTACAAGTCAAAACCAATGCAATCAAGAGAGCTCTTGTCAATAGTGGTTTCAAAATAAATTTATGTAATATCACATTCTTATAGGCAATGGGTGTAGATTTGGAATCAATATAAAAAATATATAAGAACATTTGAGGGTTTGATGATATAAATTGATGGACATTGGGTACTATTACTTTAGATATCATGGTGGACCCAAAAACCCTCCCAACACAGTTCTAGGTCATGCCAAGTCCACTTCACTATAATCTTTTACTCGAATGACCTTGGATACATACTATGGGTTCTATCCCTTCCACTCTCATTCAATGTATTAAGTTTATCCATGATGGATATCTATATACATGTCCAGAAGACAACCAACCATTCAGATATTATTAACTTATAGAGTCATCTTCGACTATTTCATCCAATGAGACACCATATCTCACAGTACAACCACCACTTCATAACATTTCTCTAGATTAGATACATACATATGAGGTTTTCAATATTAGAACTTCCCACATTAATCTACTCATAGTTTCAATATCATCACCAATTATTTCACCAATCATAGCAACTCCAACCACTCCATCTACTTCATCGCTCACAATTCTGACACCTATTACATATCCACCATCACCAATAGCCACACCAACAACTCTAGTTGATCCCATAGTTACTCCATAAATTATAGATATTTTAGTATTATTACCTTCTACTACTACAGATGATGATACTTCTATAGCACAGTTACCCCTTATGGTAAATTCAGAGTTACCATATGTACATGATGTTGATACAAATTCACAGGGTTCTTCAGATGATGATACAACACCCACACTCATAGATGACTATTTGTGTGGACTGAGATTTACACCATTCATCCCAGGAGAGTATCAAGATAACTTTAGATCTCTCATCCCACATCCTACATCATTTTTATCATCTCATACTACACTCTTAGGGTATACTCCACACTCATGACTATAGGAAGCTCACTTGGTACATACAGTCCACATGATTACTTCTATGGATAAGAAGTTATTTATTCAAATTTAGGTAGGTAGCACATATAATTAGCCTCAATTCATGTTATAAACACTACTTAATCATGGACCGATCACACTACCTACAGTATGACAAAGATCTATTAGCAGATTGACACAATAGGATGGTCTCCCATTTTATACTTTTCATAGGATTACAAGCCATGATACAAAATCATAAAAAGACTTATATTAGAGATTGAATAAACTAAAATATTGAGGTATTATTTATATTATAGAACCACTAGTAGCCCTAGCTCCACCACTTCCACTAAAGTCACTTTCTAGCAGGGCTAAACATCCAAGAGTAGAATCAACATCTCCACCACCAGAACAACCCTCAGTTCACCTTTGACATGATGACATCATTAACATAACATCTGTAGCATATGGTGATACTTATGATGATGATCTTAATGCACTTGATGATGGTCAAGATCATTTCCTCCATTTTCATCTCCAACAGGCTCCATCTTTGGATCCCTTCCCACCACCAACATAGTCTTTTATATTATGATGTATATACTTGTACATAATATCTTTCTAGCATTGATTGTACATATTTTATTTCTAGCATTAATTATACATATTATCTCCTACCTTGATTGTACATAGTTCAAATATTGTCAAAAATACAAAAACATTCAAAGAATTCTAAAAATACCAAAAACATTTTGATTGTATACATCATCCATGATTTACTTCACTATTATCATACTAGGACTTACATTTTCTATTTCATGCTATTGTTTATTGATTTTATACATTACCATGCTTCACTTTATCTTCTTTGAGTATGTGTAGTGGCATCCAATTACTTGATTAGCTCATTATACCCATAGAGGGGGCATTTCTACTTCTACATTTGAGACATACATTTTTATACACACCCATTGGGGGCATCTTCTACATGACTACACCATTCAGATTATGTCTTTTTTATACCACACACTCTGAGTTATCATGTTAATGTACATTACTTTATAGCTTACATAGAATACTATATCAACCTCTCACTATTATTTATCACTTGTGTATTTCTTAGAATCTACCTAGTCTTGTACTACACATGTTTTGCATACTCTCACATTTGCTTTGAACAATTAGATGTGCTTGTCTCTTTCCAGTTATTACATGCTTTATCTTCTTGCTTAGTGTAGCTTGTGTGATTGCATTTTAAATAATAGCTTATCTCTTTCTTATGCCTTAGGACATTTGCCAATGTCCTTTGCTTCTTTTTCATATGTGTGCCTTAGGACAATTACCAATGTCCTTTGTTTATACTCCTCTCTATTCCTGTGGCCTGTGTGCCAACTTTACTTATTTCACTTGTATGTGTATGTGGCATTTGAATATTCCTTCCATGCTCGTTCCCAATTTAAGTGACATGTGCCCATGTCCTTTGTTTGCATTACCCTTGGCACATCTGGTATGCTTCTTGCTTCTTTCTTGTCACATGTGTGCAATGTCATGATCCATATCATGCAAATTTTTTTGCTTTCTTGGATGCCATGATGGACATCATGCTCCATCCCTCCAACTAAAAACTAACAACTAACATTTCCAATTCTAGTTTAGTACATTATACATGCTTTCACATTGTTATATCTATCTAGGCATACCCCTGTTCATGTAACAATATCTTGATACAAACATTTGCTATATTTCAAAACATATTGTAAAATATCAAATGCTATATAATATAAATATTTAGATTAGCACAATTGTAGGCTCTTTTCTTTTGAGAGTAGTCATTACAGGTTTATCATTCCTACCCTCAGAACAAGGGTCATCAAATAGGGCTTTGTCATAGAGATAAAACCTTGTATTAATCAAAATATCAGCATTCAAAATAGTCAACGTAGAATCTAGTGGTCAAACCGATCAAATCAGAGCAGAAAAATAGGAACAGTCTTAGATCAACAGCTATTTTTCACACTAGACAACATCACCAAAAATTGATAGTAGTACCAAAAATAGGGGTGTCTATATTTTATCACTCTTATCAAGGTATAAAAACACTTAGGGTTTCCATAAACATGCAAAAAAATTAGTTTAGGGATAGTTTTTGCACTTCTAGATCCTTCAAATTTAGCAATTTTAGCACAATTTTCTTAGATACAGGGGGTTATCATGTGCAGCATGATGGTTCTCACTTTCAATTTAGATTGGGTAGTTGGCATAACTTCTATATCATAATTCATGTTCTATACATTAGTGATTGGGGGTAATGTGTGTGACACATTGATCTTCTTTTGTTTCTAATTTTAGTTTATTGCAGGCATTCGTAATAGTTGCATGCCTTCCTCCATCTATAGGTGGTTGGCATCACATTCAAGTTAAATGTTCATACAAGTTTAGCTTTTTGAGTACCTAAGTTCCTAAGTTGGATTTCATATAAGCCTATTACATCAATTTTGGAGTGGCTTTCATACAAGCCTAATCTCCATCTTTTGAAATGGCCAAGAGTGGCTTAGTTTCTAGCACACATTTGGCTATCCATGCCATAGTGTTAGATTTATATCACATTAATGGAATCCATGAGCCATCTCATATGATATCTATTCTATATTAATATCACTTCATAGTTCCACTTCAAGGGGCAATGATGGAGCCAAAGGGCTAGCCTTTGTATTCTTTAGTCACCTATTTAGAGGGATTGGACACATAGCCCAGACATCGATTAACACATGTATGATTCATTAAATTCACATAGTTGGTGATGATGGAGATAAAGGGCCAACCTTGGCATTTTTGAGCCACTTTTTAGGGAATTGAGCACTCATCTCCATTCATGATATTACTCTTGATTCAACACACACTCAGCATCATCCAGCTCATTCTAGCATCACAATAAGTTTTGTATTGGTTCACGTACCTGGTGAGATGTATGTGTTTCTTTCTCTTCCTCTTACTCAACTCTTGTACATTCTTATTTTAGATATAGCATATCTAGTAAGAACTAATCTACTTTATGTTTTCATTACAAATTCACAATTCATAGTGTGCTTTATTTATGCACATCCAACATCACACAGCTTCATGAGCTTCACCCTTACAGGTTAGTTTAGTTATGCTTCTTATTTTCCTTTATCTTAGTATTTCACTTTGTTATATCACTAGAATAAAGGGAGGGAGAATGTAGTCATGTAAAATGTGAAATTGTACAACTTCAATATGGCTAAGACACCTAATCCATAGGTCCTCATGTTGGCTCACACAACCCTTCTAAGCTACTTCTTCACTGATTCCTAGTCATCCAAAGCTTTTTAGACTTAGATTTTTTAGACCCAAGTAGCCCTTTTGAGCCCAGATCCATCCCCCTAGGTATTTTTACCTCTAGATAACAGCACTCAAAATAGTATAAGAGTGTTGGAACCTAAGGTGTCCTATTTGATGTTGTTGCCAAGTTTACTTTTTGTCCTAATGATCAAATTTTTTTAGTTCCTTATCTTTTCCTTTGTCATCTTAACACAAATTCATTTAACCCATGATCATTTGTTTCCCTATAAAAGGCCATTTTAATTCCATTTAGAGTGGTTGGAACTCATTCATAGGAAATAATGAAGAATACAATCAAGTACACTCAAACACTCTTCCTTATTCTCTACATAAAACCTTCCAAAACCAATTCAAGTACTCATACCAGTCCCTAGTCATTCAAAGTACATTCCAGTTTCACATTATAGTTGTATACATTACAAAATTTTACCAAGTACTTTAAATAGGGGAACTACATTAGTTTGATCCCTCTTTAGAGTATTGATATGAAGGTGCATGCCCACATACAGGGTGTGAAGTGCATCCAGCATATCCTTTACACACTAAACCCTCAATCTCTTTCCCAAGTTTGCTACTCAAGCTCAAACACCAAGAGCTCCTAAGGGTTTTAAAGATTGAATCAAATACACAATGAGCTCCACACATACCCAAGCTTTAAAATTTCACTACCAAGGTTTCACAAGCCTGCCAAACAGAACATAGAAAATCCAAGCCACTAGGAAAAGAGACTCAAAAATGGATGATAGCATTGGAAGTGGATAATAGTGCTAAAAGTATACTACAGCACCAAGTAGTAGGGTGTCCTAATTTTGGTGCTCCTATCCAATCCAAAAATAGAGTTATGAGTCATATTTATGATAGTTTACCATCCCTACATAGTAATTTATAGACCATACATCATCTGTTTTAGCTCAGAATAAGCTAAGTTTGATTTTTTTACATTTCTTACTATTTTTAGAAGAGGTAAAATACATATCTATTTACACAAATTAGTAGGATAATTGAGACACATTAATTACTAATTTACATTTAATCAGACCTTTATTTACTTAAAAATTAAACACATATTTCTTAAAAAGAATAAAACACAAACTAACCAAGGTGGCTTATTTTATACTAGGCAATTTGACAGATGATGCACCTAATCCTGTAGAGAGGTTTTGACATGATCCACACTTATAACAATTGGAAAATATTTATAATATAATCTAAATCAACACAAAATAATAGATAATGGTGGACCAATATGTCTAAATATTCAATATATGTAGAAATAGAATACCCTTAAGGTAAGGCAACACCATACAATAATCCTTTAGAAAGGAATAACTCCATAATGTCTCTTCTAGGGGACAACCTCCAATGTCCTCTTACAATATAAGACTCAATGCTTACTTACCTCCTCTATAATGATAATCATCTCTTTTATATAGACCTTTATCTAACTAACAATGGATGGGTAACCTCATAATCCTAATGTAGGTCGACCATTACCTAATGCTCTAATTCCACAAGTTACTCCATTATCCTAATAAATTGGACCCATATAACTAAGGGGGATGTGTGACACAATTCAACATCTCCATCAACCTATATACATTAATATGTCATATCCCTAGGTACATAGAATTTATTCCCTCCTTGACATGTTTCATCCTCAAAACATAGGAAGAAACCAAATAATGAGTGTGATTTAAATCATTACACACTTGTCTCCAAGCTCGACCATCCAACCACCCATATGTGATCCTAGTAGGTGATAGCTTTCCAGCCTTATTTCTAAATGCTAAAGTGCTACTATGATTCTATTCATGATCATAACTATATCACCTTGGTATCCATGAATAATTATTCTTCCTTGGATTCCATGTATCATATTCTGATGTGTTACTCTGATTTTATTCATGACCAAAGTATTTATTAGTCCATGCATAGTCATAGTGATTTACACATTCATTCCATGTTCCATAAGCCACTGTGTTGCTTTGATTCCATAACTGACCATAGTAATTCTTATTTGGATTCTATGCATAGCCATAGTGATTGGATATCTAATTTCCTATATAGCCAAAATGATTGTTGTTATGACACTCTCTCACCTAGATCCATGATTGTTTCCTCTCATGATGATGTGGGTGTCTATATACCTCAAATTTTTCTAAAATTTTGACATTATCCACCTTTCCTTCTACCTCTTCGACATTTTCCTTCTTTGTCTCTTGAGTAGATGAAGTGTTCATTTCTTATTGTAGCGTGTCTTTATCTATGTCATCTGAATCTTCCTCATGCTCTTCATCACCTATTTAAATCTCATCCTCATGATCTACCTTAACTATTATCAGTGCCTTTCCCACTACGATATCATGTAAAGTGACCTTATTTTTCCTATACCAAAACTTCATGAACTTCTGAACATTAATATTGATTGTTCCCAAAGTATCTAACCATGGATATCTAAGAACCATATCCATATCAACCATATCCAAAGCATAAAAATATAAATGAAAAACATATTTTTCCTTAATGAGCTTCAAATATTCAAACACCATAATATTCTTACCATCTACTTGAACCTCTTTGATATTATTTTCTTGAACATGTAGATACTTGGCCACATTCATATTGATGAAGTTATACTTATTGGTAGGGTTTATGGACACAAAAACCTTCTTCTTTTGAATTCATCCATGAAATTGAAAAATTGACTTATATTTCTTTGGAGACAAATCATTTTAACCCTTATCATTCAATTCTTTTTTGAGATTATTATGCTCGATTTCTTCTTCTTTATCATCACTTGCATGTTCTTCCTCATTATCATTATTTTCTTTCAGTAATTTTTATTCTTCATCATTTCCATTCTCCTCTTCATTACCATTATTATTTTCTTCCTCTTCTTCATCTTTTTTTTCTTTTATATCCCATCAATATAGGAAGACCCATTTCATTTCTTCCCATGAAGAAATCCTTTGTGCAAAGCTCAACTATTTAAACCAATGTTATGCAAGCCTAGAAAAATAAAGAGAAAAACATGTTTTCCATAAAATTGTTTGAGTATTATTATCCTTAAAAAGGATCCACCATTCTCTAAAATCAATATCATCCTCTCCTAAAAATACTTGCAACTTTAGGATCCAAAAAAATTAGGGTTAATTAAATACCCTAAAATGTCAATAAATCATTCAAAATTGATCAAAATAGTCTCAAATTTTGACTTTAGCTTCCCCTTATGATAGTGGAATTTCTTTATGAAAAAATTCAACAAATTTTGGCCTACAGAGCGAATATATTTAAAAATATAAAATCGTAATAACTCACTCCAAACGTTTCAAAAAAATCTAAAATTTTGTATGTAGATTTATTGTATTATTATAAATAAATAAATAATAAAACTTCATTATTATTCAGAAGATATGATGAAATGAGTACAAACCTTAAAATGTCAATAAATCCCTCAAAACTGATCATAAAGGCTCATTTTTTTAAACTGAGACTTCCTTCAAATATTATTCATATACAATAAAAACATTTTTCAAAAATTCACAACTGATTGAAAGATATTAATGATTCCAAAAATCTAGGGCTTCACTCCACACAAATTACCCAAATCGAAGCTCTGATACCACTTGATATGATTCACACTTATAATGATTGAAAAATATGTATAATATAATGAATATCAACACAAAATAATAGATATATGTGGACCAAGATGTCCAAATATTCAATATATGCATAAATAGAATACCCTTAAGGTAGGGCAACACCATATAATACTCCTTTAGGAAGGAATAACTCCACAATATCTCTTTAAAGGGACAACCTCCAATATCTTCTTATAATAGAAGACTCAATGCTTACTTTCCTCCTCTACAATGATAATCATCTCCTTTATATAGATCTCTATCTAACTAACAATGGATGGATAACCTCCTAATCCCAATATAGGCCAACCATTACCCAATGAATTAATTCAATAAGTTACTCTATTATCCTAATATATTGGACCCATATAACTAAGGGGGATGTGTGTTACAAGTCAGCATCACCATCAACCTATATACATTAATATATAATATCCCTAGGTACATAACAAGTTTGTAAAGGAATTATATTGGTTGCATGGATTTTTAGAGAATATCATTTTGAGTTGTGATCCAAATATGACTTCTAGACTTTGGTTAACTCTAAAATTAGATTTAGGTATGTAATTAAACTTCAGCATTGTATATCACCTAGATACTGATGGTTAGACTAAACAAGTAAATTAGGTGTTAAAATATATTCTTCATATGTATTGCATGGATCAGCAGTACAAATGGGAAGATTATCTTCCATTGGTTGAGTTTGCGTATAGTAACTCATACCAATCATATTTGAAGATGGCAATGTTTGAATCATTATATGGAAGAAGGTGTAGAACACCAATCAATTGGGATAGGTTGGAAGATAGGACCTGAGATGCTTTCAAAAATAGAATATCAAGTCAGATCATTAGGTAGAGATTAGTCGAGGCCAATAATAGGCAAAAGAGTTATGTTGATCTGAAAAGAATAGATAGGAAATTTTTAGCCAATGATAAAGTGTTCTTATAGGTTAAGTTGTAGAAGATCTCAATTAAATTTGGGAATTCAACGATACTTTCACCAAGATATGTGGGACTGACACAGAGGTATACCTACCAAAATTTCAACACTACAACTTGTCACTTATCACAACCTAACCCACTTCCTAGTAGCCTTTTTCCACCTTTTCTTATGGTATATAAAATATAAGATTGATATTCAAAATATATGGTACTTTTTGAGTACCCTCTATTTATTTCCTTCCTTACCATAAGTTGACTCAAATCCACTCAAAAACTAACTTTATAGCCTCTATCAAGCTCTAATCAGGTCTTCCAAGGCTTAATTCACTCTTTGTCCTATTTTTCTATATATAAAATGATTTTACAAGTTTGAAACCACCAAAATATCTTATAAAACCTTAATTTAAAACAAATCACAAAGTTTTGTGATTTTTGGCCAATTGGAACTCCTACAAATCAAGTTTTAGTTTGTAAACCCTAACTTAGGGTTATAACTACATGTGCAGACTCGAGAAGGAAACATTTAAGGTTTAAAAATTCAAAATGAGTTTAAAATAATTTTTATGATTTAATGATCTCTATATCAACCTTACACGCCTTCTTTAATCATCATTTACCTTCTTGACACCTCTATTTACTACTTTTATAATAGTTTGAGTTTGATTGTGTGTGTGTTCACTGTGACCTATAAGTCTGGATTTATTTTCTACACAAAGATTGATAAATCCACTAAAATAAACATATGAAAACCTTAAATAATATATAAAAACTTACCAAAACACCTTGAATCATCATAAATGTATTCCTTATAAGCTCTTGCCTCAGCATTCAACATATACAGTCACGTTTACTATCAACACACTGGAAAAAAAGGTCTACAATAGTTTTTCACAAAAATGAAGAACAATTTTTTTTTTTTTTTGGAGATTTATCTCTTAAAAATCTAATTAATTATCCTCCCATGAATCCAAAAAAAAATTATGAGTCCTAAAATTGCTCTAACTATATTTAGACCCTCGAACGGTCATTAGAGGGTTATTTAGAACATTGAAACATATATTAAGTTTGCATTGTTTACATTTATGACTCGATACCCATGGTATAGAAACATGGTTCCTTAAATAAGGTCATACCAATAATTTTACACCTTGATAGTTCCTTCAAAACACTCTTACAACACCTAAATTGGCCCAAATAATTCACAAATTCAAAAAGTCACTTTTGGCAGGAAAAGCCAAATTTGATTTTTTGAAGAAATAGAACTAAAACCAATAACTTGATATGAAAAATAAAAATTATATAAGAACCATAATACCTCTTATACCACAAAAAAATGAAAATTTGACAATAAAATTAGGCCTAGGAGTGATGTTCTTGCATCATACTCTCAGGGGAATGAGAAAAAGACTTAGGGACTGTTGTCCATGAGTTATTCTAGAGTAATCCCATGATTTTTTATTTCATGATCTATCATCCATGTAGCATAATCAATATTTTGTTGCATCCATTTGATCAAATACTTTAAATATTACTTATCCCTAGTTTGATTAAATACTTGCTTGTCTAGGATGCATTCCAATTCATTTGGTTAGACTTGAGGTAAACTATTTTTCCCAATATGAACCTGATGTATCTGATATTTATTTTATGTCTTCATCTTTTAATCCTTATTTTTAAGGGTACAAATATAAATCATTAAAATTAGTGATATGCCTACACCACTAGGCAATTCCAACTCATATGCATTGTTAGCAAACTTTCTAAGCACCTTTAAAGACTAATTTTTTTCATCTTGAGCTTGTTGCACTCACCTATTGAAAATATCTCATTCCTAAGATTAGCCAAAACCCAATATTCAATTTTAAATCTTACCTCTATTCTACTTACATCTACTTATTTTTTATATTTATCCACACTAGCTTCTAGATGCTACTTTACCTGTTGATGTACTTATTTCATAGCCACTACAAAATATTCCCCTTAAACACTCTTCTTGTCCATATTATTGATATTTTTGAGTTCAAACACTCCTCTAGGTTTCATACCATATATCACTTGGAAAGGACTCATGCCAATTCTCCTATTGGAGGAATCATTATAAGTAAATTATTCTTGGTGTAATATAACATCCCACTGCTTGGGATTATCTTTAGATAGACACCTCAATAGGTTCCCTATACTCCTATTAACCATATCAGTTTAACCATCTGTCTGAGGGTGGTAAGCTAAACTAAAACTTAGATTTTTTCCTAGCTTTCTCCATAGTGTTTTCCAAAAGTGGCCTAGGAATTTAGTATCTCTATCAAATACAATGTTTAGTGGCAATTCATGAATTCTTATTACATCCTTAAAGAACATATTTTCCACATTGATGACATCATTATTTTTCCTACAAGGAATAAAATGTGCCATTTTGAAAAATCTAGCACAACTACATATATGGACTCAAAATGTCTTTATGTTCTAGGCAGTCCCATCACAAAGTCTATGCTTACGAATTCCCAAGGTCTATTTTGGACTGGTAGAGATTGATATAAGCCTTCATTAGTGCTCTTCCCTATGGCCATTTGACAATTTTTATACCTCTCAACATATCTTCTCACTTCTAATTGCATCTTAGGCCAAAAATAGTGTCTATTAAACTCCTCTAAAGTTTTACGAAGCCCAAAGTGGCCTTCCATACTTCTATTATGCTTATCTTGGATCAAGTTCTCTCTTATTAAGATTCTTAGAACACATAAATACACACCTTTGAATAGTAACCCATATTGTATGTCATAGTCCAACCATGGCTCTTTGTTTAGTGTAGTTGGATGCTTACAAGCATTGTATACTTCTTTAAAGTCTTCATCATCTTCATAAATCTCCTTGAATGACTCAATACTAATAATTTCAAGCTGTATCTCATGTACTAACAAGACTTTTCTACTTAATGTATATGTTACCTTGTTGCTTTATCCTTACTTATGCTTGATGGTGAAAGTAAAATTCTGCCTATACTCCACCCATTTTATGTGCCTCTAATTTAGCTTAGGCTAATTAGTAATGAATTGAAGTGCATGATTATTTGTGTAGATGATAATTTCTTTATAATTATGTAATTCCTCCACTTATTCAAGGCCTACACTATTGCATATAATTCAAAGTCATAGGATTAATACTTTCTCATAGCATCATTGAGATTTTTACTAAAATAGGCTATTGGCCTACTCTCTTAGCTTAAAACAGCGTCTATTTCCACTCCACTTACATCACATTCTATTTGAAAATCTTTATTAAAATCTGGTAGTGCTAGTATAGGTTGCTCTATTATTCTTTGCTTAAAATATTGAAAACTACTTTTAGCTTTTTTAGTCCACAAAAACTTCTTCTTATCTCCTCTAATGGTATCTATTATTGGAGCACATATTCTGCTAAAGTTTTTAATAAATTACCTATAAATATTTGTATGTCCATGCAAACTTTTTACCTCTCCAGTTGTTGTAGGGTTTGGCCACTCTATGATTACCTTCACTTTGTCCTTGTCCATCTTTATCATGCCTTGAGAGATTACAAATCCTAAGTATAAAAGTTATGATTTCATAACCTCATATTTCTTGAGGTTGATTAGCAAATTTTCCTCTTGTAGCCTTCTCATCACTAGATGTAAATGGTGAAGATGTTCCTCCTTACTAGGGATGTAGATAAGTATGTCATCCAAGTAGACCACTACAAACTTACCTATAAAAGTTTTGATGACATCATTCATAAGCCTCATGAAAGTCTTTGTGTTAGGTTGTGGAGCTAAAAGCTTCAACTATGCAGAAATGGAGGAGGTTGTTGAAATTCCAGAGACACCGGTGTCGGTAGTATAACCGATGTCGGTCATGATGAATGCAGAAGGCAACTGGCATCAGCAGGAGTCAGCTGACGTTGGTTAGCACCAGTCAAACAGGGGCTGACGTCGGTCGCCGGTGTGTTTTAGAACTGTTCGTTGCACGAACAGTTAGTTTGTTGAACTGATTATTTGCATGTAAAGGCTATTTCGAGTCTTGAGTTGTGTGTCTATTATTAGTAAACTAAGAGTCTAAGTTATTGTTTAAGTCTGGGATCTATTTATAGACCCAATGGCATGTATTGTAATTATGAGCTAAAAAGGAAGGCAAGGAAGATCCTTCCATTGTAAGATCATTGAGTTGCAGGTTGTCGCAAGCTCATAGGAGATCTACATGTGTAAGTATGGTCTGTTAAATTGCAGGTTGCATGTTCATGGGAGATCTACTTGAATTACTTTAAGTACTTGGTGTACTGGCAGGGTTGTTACTGACTAGTTGGAGGTGAACACCATTTTTGTGTGTGAGTTGTGTGTTGGGATGATTTTTGGTAGGAGAGTGAACTCTTGAAGAAAATTACTGAACACTTGAGGTGTGGGAAGCTTCTGAGAGGTGTGGAGAAGAAGTGGCATCTTCTTTATTGTATTTTCTTTTTGGATGAGTATTGAATACAAGATAGTGTGTTGTCTCTCATATTCTATGTTATTTCTAAATTCTAGTTACTTGTACTTCTGGTTAATTTCGCATGTTTAATTACTTGTATTTGGTAATCATATTGTGCTCTTTCTGAGGAGCAAGATCCTAACAAGTGGGATCAAAACAGGTGTGTTGTTTTTGTATTCCCCAACAACTGGTATCAGAGCTTTTGGTTGGGATACTAACAGGTTGTATCAGATCTGGTTAGTGTGTGTTGATTACAGGTTACTCATAGGGGTTTTTATTTGAGTGGGAGTAGAGCAATGGCAGAAGAAAGTAAGCTATGAATGGATAAGTTTAATGGCAAGAACTATCAATTATGGAGGATGCAGATTGAAGATTATATGTATCAGAAAGATTTGTACTTACCGTTGGGTGGGGTTGATTACAAGCCCTAGGATATGAAGGATGAAGAATGGGAGGTTCTTGATCAAAAGGCTCTGGGATCTATAAGGTTGAGTCTTCCATCGTCTGTGATTTCCAACTTATCACACTCTAAGACAACGGTAGAGTTGATGGAATCTTTGGCAAATTTATATGAAAAAACCTTAGCTTCGAATAAGGTATTTCTTATGAAACAATTATTTAATTTGCAAATGTTGGAAGGTGGATCTATACATAGTCATCTTAGTGATTTCCATGGTTTGGTAAACTAGTTAAATTCAGTCAATGTTGTTTTTGATGATGAAATTAAGGATCTCTTAATCTTATGTTCATTACCTAAAAGTTGGGAGAGTTTGGTAATGGCAGTTAGCAATACTGTGTCTGCTTCAAAAATCTTAAAAGTGGATGATGTTGTGAGTGTAATCTTGAATGAAGAAATTCGCAAGAAAAGCACAGGTGAATCATCAAGAAATGCTTTGAGTGTGGAAAGCAAGGGAAGGCAAATAGAGAAGATTGAGCGTGGGAGATCAAGGTCAAAGATAGGCAGGAGATCCACGTCCAGGTATGGCAGAATAACCTGCTGAAAATGTGGAAAGCAAGGGCACTTAAAGAGAGATTGTTGGTTAGGTGAAGATCAGCATGAAGGACATGAAAAAGAAGCAGATGTTACAGATTTCATTGCATAAGATGCTCTGGTATTTTCCTTAGATAAAGTAAAATCTTGGGTTTTAGATTACGGTGCCTCTTTTCATGCATCCCCAAATAGGGAATTTTTTCATGAGTATGTCCTAGGAGACTTTGGAGAAATTTTTTTAGGGGATGGTAAGCCTTGTCAAATGGTTGGCAAAGGGAAAGTGAAGCTGAAATTACAGACAGGTAACACATGGGTTTGAAGGAGGTCATGCATGTCCCAGTTCTAGAGCGGAATTTGATTTTTGTAAGAAGTTTGGGTGATGAGGGTTGCATAGTAACTCTCATAGTGGACTCTTACAAGGTTACCAAGGGTGCACTTGTTGTAGCAAGAGGTAAGAAAGTAGGTATGCTTTATCTATCTACTTGTATTACTAATTCTCTTTTTGGGTTATCTACTTTAGCTGTAGATTCAAAGATGTGGCTTAATAGGCTTGGTCACATGAATAAGAAGGAGATGCATGTTCTTGAGTCAAAGGGTATGCTTTCAGATTTGAAAAGCATGAATCAAGATTTTTGTATGCAGAAGAAGAAGGTAACGTTTCTTGAGGAATTTGTTGTTTGTGACAAGAGCAAGAAAGCCTTGGTTTTCAAGCAGAAGGTGATGAATAGAGATCAGCAGGAAGGGCTGAAGAAATTTGAGCAGAGCAAGGGTGATTTGGACAAGGGTTTGATCCAAAAGGAGCTCGCGGGTAAAAGTCATTTCTCACAAGAAAAACACAGAGACTGACGTCGGTTAGAAAATTGGCATCAGCGTCCAGATAGGGACCGATGTCAGCTATGTGCAGCCTGACGTCGGTGACTCAAGGATAGATAAACACCAGCGTCAGTCAGGGAGAACCGACGTCGGTGATGAGGCAATCGCATGAAATCGACGTCGGTTGGGTGCAAACTAAGATGTGACCGGCATCGGTCACTGAGACAAATTTTGGGTGGATAGCAAGCTGTCAAGGAGTCTCAAGTGCCCATATGGAGGACTTAAAGGGTAAGTAAGCCTCAAATTCATCATTTCCCTTCTTTACACTACTTGTTGCTCACTGATGGTAAAGAACTAGGAAGTTATTAAAGAATCATAGCATGTAGATCCAGGAAATAGTGGGATCTTGGCATGGATGAAGAATGTGATTCCTTAGAGAAGAACCAAACAAGAGTTTTGGATGGAGTTGCCAGCTGGAAGGAAGCATTGAGAGACGAATGGATGTTCAGGATGAAGAAGAGCGGGAAAGGACATGTGAGATGAAAGGCCAGGGTATATGGTCTTGAGTAAGCTACAGGGCAATGGAGGTTTGATCATTGTGTTTCTCTTTACTAGGTTGGATAATATTAGCTACATTATCCTATTATTGTATTGTGTGCTTGTTGTAGGGTTACACTTACAGGGAGTTGTTGAACTAAAGGTAAAGCTAGTTCAGAGGTGTGTCATGAGGAATTTGGGAGCAGCAAGATTCTTTGGCATGAGTGTGTTCTAGGGACATAGAAGGTCATAGGTTGACTTTGTTTCAGGATGATTGTGTGAGACCGGTTAGCACGCCGATGGTTGGAAAGTTCACAAAACAGTGTCTTGATTCACATAATGAGGTTAAGTGCATGGTATGTACTAGACCTGAGTTTTCCCAAGTAGTGGGAGTTGTCACAAGTTTGGAGCCAATCCAAGAAAGAAGCACTGGAGGGTAGTTCAGTGGATTCTTAGAGGGACCAGCAGCAGGTGCACATGCTATGCAGGGTCAAGTTATTTTCTACATGGGTTTGTAGATGCAATGTGGCAGGTGATGTGGATGACAGGTGTTGCACCACAGTATTTGTGGTGGTTGGTCTTCAAGAGTGATTTTGAAGAGGGATACAAAGCCAAGGGAACAAACTAGACGATGTATAGGTACAGGTATAGTTGTAGCTATTTATCTCCATGTGGGAGATTGTTAGGTTGTGGAGCTAAAAGCTTCAACTATGCAGACATGGAGGAGGTTGTTGAAGTTCCAAAGACACTAGGATCGATAGTATAACCGACGCCGATCATGATGAATGCAGAAGGTAACCGGCATCGGCAGGGAGTCTGTGGATGTCGGTCAGCACTAGTCAGACAGGGACCAACGTCGGTCGCCTATGTGTTCCAAAACTGTTCGTTGCACTAATAGTTAGTTTGTTGAACTGATTGTTTGCATGTAAAGGCTATTTCGAGTCTTGAGCTGCATGTTTATTATTAGTAAACTAAGAGTCTAAGTTATTGTTTAAGTATGGGATCTATTTATAGACCCATTAGCATGTATTGTAATTAAGAGCTAAAAAAGAAGGCAAGGAAGATCCTTCCATTGTAAGATCATTGAGTTGCAAGTTGTTGCAAGCTCATAGGAGATCTACATGTGTAAGTATGGTCTGTTGAATTGCAGGTTGCAGGTTCATGGGAGATCTACTTGAAGTACTTTGAGTACTTGGTGTACTGGCAGGGTTATTACTGACTAGTTGGAGGTGAACACCAATTTTATGTGTGACTTGTGTGTTGGGACCGTTTTTGGTAGGAGAGTGAACTCTTGAAGAAAATTACTGAACACTTGAGGTGTGGGAAGCTTCTGAGAGGTGTGGAGAAGAAGTGGCATCTTCTTTATTATATTTTCTTTCTGGATGAGTATTGAATACAAGATAGTGTGTTGTCTCTCATATTCTGTGTTATTTCTAAATTCTAGTTACTTGTACTTCTGGTTAATTCCGCATGTTTAATTTATTGTATTTGGTAATCATATTGTGCTCTTTCTGAGGAGCAAGATCCTAACAAGTGGGATCAGAACAGGTGTGTTGTTCTTGGATTCCCCAATAGTTTGGTGTATTTATCAATCCAAATGGCATAAATATCTATTCATACAACCTCTCATTGGTTTTGAAAGTGGTTTTCTATTCACCCCCTTATTTGATCATGATATTATAGTACCCACTTTTGAGATCAATTTTTGAAAAGTATCTTTCTCCACTCAAGAAATCCATCAAATCATCCATCCTAAGAAGAGGAATTTTGTATCTAATTATGATCTTGTTGATAGCCCTGGAGTATGTACACATTCTCCACTCACCTTTCTTCTCAGGCACCAACATTATAAGGACTGCACAAAGACTAAGACTTTCTTTGATCAATCCTTTATCTAAGATTTCTTGCACTTGTCTCTTGATTTTTGCATTCTCCTTAGGAGTCATTTTATAGGTTACCTTTTTAGGTAAACTTGCTCCTAAAACAAAGTATATATGATGAGTAATATTCCTATTAGGTGTAAATTTACTTGGCATCTCATCAACTATAATTTTTACATACTCTTCCAACATGTCTTAGATCTCTTGAGGCAACTCATTCACTTTGGTGGTTGTCATAATAGTCCTAGGCTTGACTACCAATGAAATCCCAATTCCTCTTCAATCATAGCATTTAAGAATTTTTTACCACTAACCAACATCATATTTGATCCAACTTATTGGTCATTATCTTCATCTTTCATAGAAAGCAAGGTATGACTAACTCCATCCTTAACCAAGGTGTAAACATTTCTCCTACCATCATGAGTGGTTTTCCTATCACATTTCCAAGGCCTCCCAAGAAGCACATGATAAACATCCATGGGGATCACGTCACAAAGGGCCTTGTCTTTGTACCTTTCAACTTGAAACCCCACCTAACTATTTTCACTAATCAAACCCTGTTATCCTTTATTCAACCATGAGACTTTGTATGATGTGGGATGAGGTAACTTTTGCAATCTAAGTTTGTTGACCATTTTGGTAAAGACTAAATTATCTATACTTCCTAAATCTATAATCATTTTACAACACTTATCTTGGGACTTACATGAAATTCTGAAAAGTATTTTTTTTTATCGTGGCTCCTTCTCCTTGGATGTTTTGATCATCACTTTCCTCATTTTCAAAGATTCTCCTACCTTAGGTTCCTCCATAAGTGATGGAGAACAAACACTTTCTTCCTCAACTACCTGAACAATCTGATTTCTATCTTATGTTTTTGAAATTCCTACTGGTTGATCCTCTATACATTCCCAAGACCTATGTCCAACAAACTTGTTGCACTTGAAACACCTACCTATAAAACCACATGATCCTCTACCTCTTGATGCATAAATACCCCTGAAATATGGCCTTTTACCTCTAAATCTTCCTCTTGAACTAGATAGTTGTTCAAGTAATAGACTTCCCTTGGCTTCTTTGCGAATAACCTTTGCCTCCTTGTTGACTTTTGCCCTTAAAACTTATGTCTCTACCTCTATTTCATTGGTTTTGTTTCCTATTAAAATTGTACTCTATTTTTAATGCCAATTAGTAACACTCTTCCAATTTCTTTGGACTAGCAAGGCTCAATTCATCCTACAAGTTGTATCACAAACCATTGAGACACCTAGACACCTAATCATTATCATCCTCCATGTGACCTAATCTGAAACTCATCTTTTAAAACTCTTCAATATATTATTTTACTCCCATCTCTTTCTATTTCAAGTTTTGAGGCTTTCTATACAAGTTTTTGATGTATTCACTAGGCAAGAACTTGATCTTCAACTTGGCAACTATTCTATCCCAAGACTTAATCTTCAATTTTTTTTTCCTTCTCTCATCCTATATGTAATCCCAACATAGGGATGCATGACCATTTAGCTTGGTTCTGGGAAACTTTACTTGTTGTTCTTTAGATACATCCTCAAAATCAAAATATTTATGCAACTCTCCTATCCAATCAAGGAGTTCTTCTTCAATAAGGTTTCTTGCATACACTAGAAGATCTAGTTTGGGCATGGATCCTTTCCCTTTCACTACCTTCATCAATCTCTCAAACTTTTGTTCTTTAGTTTCTCTCTCTCTTTCATATTCCAACTCTGGTGTTTGTGGCTTTTCTTCCTCTTGGTCACTCAAATCACCTGTGATTACTCCTCTCCTTTGATTGACCTCAAATATTATGAGTCTTTCATTAAAGTTGACTCTGATCTTCAACTTTTACAATATTGCATCTCCCATTTGTATAGTTGTTGCTCTCTCACCTATTGTATTTCTCCTAAGTAGCATCTTGTCTCTTCTTAGATAATTTACCAAACAATTTCAAATTTTATCTCTCAAATAATATCACCTTTTCCAAACACTTTTAGGTGTCTTTGTCTAGCTATAACACCAAATTGATGCAGAGGTACAACTATCAAAAGTTCAACCCTGCAACTTGTTTTCACTTGTCATAACCTAACCCACTTCTTAGTAGCTTTATTCCATCTTTTCAAATGGTACAGACAATCTTAATATTGATATTCAAAATATATAGTACTTTTTGAGTACCCTCTATTGATTTCCTTCCTTACCATAAGTTTATTGACTCAAATCCACTCAAAACCCAATTTTCTAGCCTCTGTCAATCTCCAATTAGGTCTTCCAAGGCCTAATTCACTCTTTGTCCTATTTTTACATACACAAAAGATCTGCATGGGTCTAAAACCTCCAAAATATCTTATAACACCTTAATCCAAAACAAATTTTTGAAAAATGTGGTTTTTGCCTAGTTGGAACTCTTGCAAATCAAGCTTTAGTTTGAAAACCTTAACTCAAGGTTATAATTACCTGTGCAAACCTGAGAAGGAAACATTTAAGGTTTTAAGATTAAAAATGAGTTTCAAATAACTATAATGATTTAATGATATTTTTACTAACCTTACACACCTTCTTGAACCATCAGTTACCTTCTTTAAACCTTTGTTTACTACTTTTACAATAGTTTGAGTTTGATTGTGTGTGTGTTCACTATGACTTACAAGTCTAGGTTGATTTTCTACACAAATATTGATAAAGCAACTAAAATAAATGAATGAAAACCTTTAAGAATAGATAAAAACTTATAAAAACACCTTGAACCATCATAAATGTATTTTTTATAAGTTTTCACTTCAACATTCAATATCTACAATCACCTTCACAGTCAAAACACAAGAAAATAGATTTGCAATAGTTTTTCACCAAAATGAGGAACTCTTTTTTTTTTTCTTATATCTTCATATATTATAATATCTAATGAATGATCCTCCCATGAATTCAAAAAAAATTATGAATCCTAACACTTCTCTAACTATTTTTAGACCCTCTAACAGTTACTAGAGAGTTATTTAGAACATTGAAACATACATCAAATTTGCATTGTTTACATTCATGATTTAAGTCCCATGGTATAGACACATGGTGAATTCAATAAGGTTATACCAATAATTTTAAACCTTGATATTTTCTTCAAAACACATTTTCAACACCTAAACTGGCCCAAATAATTTAAAATTTCAAAAAGTCACTTTTGGCAAGAAAAGCCAAATTTGAATTTTTAAAGAATTAGAACTAAAACCAATAGCTTGAAATGAAACCTAAGAACAATATAAGCACCCTAAGACATATTATACCACAAAAAAAGTAAAATTTGACAATAAAACTAAAATTTATAATAAAATTAGGCCTAGGAGTGATGTTCTTACATCAGGGACCCTTCGAGGTGTTATAAATAGTTAATCTTGTAACATATAGGCTTGCATTACCACCAGAACTAACTCTATTACATAATGTTTTCCATGTTTATAATCTTAAAAATTATGTATTTTATTCTTTACATGTGTTGGATTGGAATGTTTTATAGGTTCTAGACTTCAGGGTGGTCATGGTAGAACTAATCAGAGTAATTGACACTCGTAAACTTTGTTATGTAATAGAGAGATGCCATAGTGCAAGGTCTTGTGGGACCAATACTCTGAAGATAGTGTTATTTGGGAGGAGTGTGATGATTTTTAGCATTTATTTACTTGATTTTTTTCTTCATACTATGTTATTTTTTTTATTAATAATGTTGTTAATTCAGAACTTATATTTGAATAAGTGTCATTGGGATGATGACCAATTTTAGGGGGAAAAGATGTTAGATCTTGATCCATCGCTAAACAAAGTTACTTGATTATCCATAAATATTTATAGTCAGTAAATTGATTTGATTATTATTAACTAAGTTTTAAGTTATATATTGTTATGGGATAGTTGAATATTACTTTGATTACATAATTTCATTACTATGAGTTTAGTTGTGTGGTATATTCTTACATTATGATCATGTTAATTTTTTATTATAGTATTATTTTATGATATATATCATGACGTTATGGATTAACTGCTTGCTTGTCATGAGTTAAATGCAAGACAAATTCATCCCTCAAAGCATGATAAATGGAGAGCATCATCAAATAGGATGACGTAGATGGATGTGTTAGGGGATAATAGAGGAACGACTAAAACCCCTACACACACCATGTTAGCTAATACATAGTATATGCATTATTTAAATTTTTAGTATTAGTACATTATTTATATTATCTATATTTCGATAATTGCATATGTGTGTGTTAGTTCAAATTAATTTTTAGATGAATTAATCTCATGTGATTGCATTGTGAATGTTACTATGCATTTATGATGTGTCATTGTATTTATGATTGTTAATGTTTTCAAAAATATAAATTTACATGAATTGTGTTGATACTACTGTATGTAGACTAACTAGCTTGTCTTAGTAATGGTTGAGAACATTAACTGGTTATATTTATGATATCATCATTATCATAATATTACTTAGTAGATGAAAAAAAGACACATATAACATATATAGCATAGTGATATCAACGAATACATTACTATAATTCAGATTTGAATAATAAAGTGTTATTTACCATTTCAATTTAAAAGATTATTATTGACTTCATAGTGATCAAGTCATTATGAATATTTATTTATATTAAGATATATTATTACTAAGTTATTTGAAAAATATAAATAAAGTAATTTTTTTATAATTAAGAAATAAATAAATAAATAAAATGAATAGTAAGCTTTTAAAAAAAAGGAAATACAAGCTTTAAAAGAAAAGAAAGAACATATTCATAAAATGAAAGTTGGCAACTTGGGAGCTTTTAGAAAGTATATATTTAGAAAAAATAAAAAAAGAAAAAGAAATAAAATCATAAAAAGGGCCTAATAGGAGAAGAGGGGGAAAAACATAGAAGATAGAGGGGAATGGAAGAAGTAGTGTAGGAAGAAAGAGAGGGCTTTCTATCATGGAAAAAGTAGCGTAGGAGTTAATTATTATTCTATCTTGCCATTTCAGCTAGAAAACTTTCTACAAGGTAGGTGATCTATATCTATTTGATTTTTGTTTTTGTATGAAATAATTTGCATGTTTTTATTTAATACATCTAAAAACTAGATATATATACAATACATTTAGAAATATATATATATATATATATATATATATTGATTAATATATGGAACATTGTTACATATATTTACTATCTAAAATATTTAGATATTAATGTTATTTAGATATACATTGATTATTATATCATTATATTACTTTGTTATTTAGATATCTAGTATATATACATATTTAATTCGCTATATTATCTAGAATTTATAGCAATCTGATATGTACTAATATCTAAATACTTATAATGGATATTATTACATATGGTGAGCCTATTAAATATGTATAGCATTGTATATTTATAAAAACAAAAACATCTTAAAATGAACAATTTATTATCTGGTTCTATTCTTATTTCATTGTATTATGGTTATATGTTATCAATAGTGATTCATTTAGCTATGAAACTATATAATTATGTATATAACAATTTAGAAATATAAATGTGGTGTACAATGATTTATGTATATCCCCCAAACTATGACATACCAAATAATAGTAGAGTGATTAATACTCTGTGTGTGTGTGTGTGTGTGTGTAAAGGATTCTCATATATAGTGAATTATGGTTAAATGTCATTATGGTAAAATGTATAGCAAATTATGTAAAGAGAGTGTGTGTGTGTGTGTGTGTGTGTGTGTGTGTGTGTGTGTGTGTGTGTGTGTGTGTGTGTGTGTGTGTGTGTGTCTATTTATATGTATATAGTGAATTATACCTAACTAACCATACTCTTTACAGTAAATAAATAGAGGATATATAGACACATATCACAAATACACAGCATCATCTCTCTTTCAATTCCTCCCTAGATTTATCTCTACACCCATCTCCACAACTCTTAACTCTAAATTTAATGTGTATTAGATTTGGATCCATTTGCACATGCTTTTTATTCTACAACATTTAAAGATGGGATTGTCACTTTATTAAATTGAACACAAACTCGAGGATGAAATAATTATTAATCCTGCAAATGTTGGTAGCAAGGATCATGAATTTAAGCCATCTATTAATGGGAAATTGGGAGATGCAATACAAATATGGATAATTTGAAGATTGAAGAATTGAATATTAAGGAGAATTTGTATTGTGATAATATGAAACAAAATTAATTTGCTACTTTTTGGTTCTACTATGGCTATATTGGCTCAATCATGGGAAGACAAACATGAATGGATTTTCTTTTTTAGTCTATTGGGCATAACATCATTGGCTGAGCAATTAGGTTTTGTTACCGAGCAACTGGCATTCTTTACTGGTCACATAGTTGGAGGCTTTTTGAATGATACATTTGGAAATGCCATAGAGATGATCATTTCAATCTATGCTCTAAAAAAATGGAATGATTTGTGTATTAAAACAATCATTACTTGGTTTTATCTTGCCAAATATGTTGCTTGTGCTTGGATGTGCCTTTCTCATGGGTGGCATTATTCATTATAAAAAAGATCAGACCTATAACAAGGTTGTTGTTTTCAACTAAGTATTTCTATTAGTGGCCATTATGGGCCTACTTTTCCCAGTCATGCTACACTTTACACACATATAACTACATTTTGTATGATCTAAAATATCCCTTTCAACGTTTAGTAGCTGTGGCATTCTCACTGAAGAATCATAGAAATATTTATGATATTGTAGATGATATTGAGAGATAGAGTGAAAAAATTTTAGATGGAAAGAAAACTGTAACTATATGAAACTAGTCTACCAAAAATATAATAAGTTGTCATTATGACTTTCTTTATTATGATTGATCGTTTGAAATTGAGTAGTGTGTACATAAATGATGGACTGTGATATTAGTGTTTATCATAGAATTTCTATATTTATTTCTACTTACAAAAATTATAAATATATAGTATAAATATAGATTATACCCAGTTAGTATATTGTATTTGTTTTCTTATTATTTATGTGATAATTAAAATTATGAAGATTTATTCATATATTTGATAGACTAAATGTATGCATTTTGATTATTTATGTGCTTAGTATATTATATGATTACTAGTAAAAAGTAATCTATATAAATTCATTAGTTATATTTACATTAACCAAATGTTGTATTGTTAGTACTAAGTAGTGAGACAGACTTCACTAACTTACTAGTATCACCAATACTAGCTAAAGGTAATCCAATCAAATGGTGTGACTGATTGTAGAGATCAATAATTATTAAAAATTTTGACTAAAGTAGTGTTAATTAGACATTTTAATTTCATATGTATGAATTATATGTTTGGGCAATATCATTTTAAAATACATTTTTTATGGTACACTACATGTTCTTAGAAATCATACAGCATATGGGTACTAGCTTATCTCTCTAGATTCTTGCATCATCGTTATCTACTCATTCATGAAGAGAGGGTCACTCCCTGATGGAGGATTATGTGGGGTATCGATGGTATATGTTTGATGTATAAAATCATATGGATGATGCTCTCCATCCCTACAATAGTACTTATCTAGAGATGATACTAGAGATTGCCATAGATACTTGAGTTCAAGGAACTCAAGTTTCATGGAGCCATGTATCTTCTATCTTATATATTATGTCATGTATTTTATTTATTATTAATTAAATATTATCTTTGATGAAATGTAATTATTTACTTATTTTACATTGATAGCAATGGTTGTGTGTTTGTACTAGTCATAGTTGGACATCTGTAATTACTTTTTATATTTAGTTATGTTATGTCTTATCTGATGATATAAATCAATGATGTATAATTGTTACATGTTTATTTTATAGTTGGAATATTTGAATATTGTAACTGGATCACTAATTAGATTCTCAAGGTGAAGTCTAAGGATTGATGCTTACATATTTATAATAAATTTTGTGTTGCATTGAGAATTAGGGGAAAATAGTTCTATTATATTTTGGTTTTTATAGAATTAGTAGCTATCAATTTTTAAATTTTGTATAGATTGTACATTATGCTTATGTTGGGGTGATTCTAATGGAATTTTAAAAAAATTGACTCTAAGAACTTGGTTTGTAACCCAATTAGTATTCTCATCCTAAACTCATCATAATATCTTAATAGATTATTACCAAGAATTGAATGCTGAAATCAAGTAAATGAAAAATATTACCTTGTAAAGTAGAACAAACCACAAATATGAGATAAAAAATTTGATAAGTGAAAAAAATCATTGAACAGTGAAAAAACATCACAATCTATAAAAACTTTTACAATAAGAATCATTCCAAGTACAATAGCATAAAAAAGATATCTGAATAATGAACTTAGGCCAAGAAAGTAATGAAAATGAGTTTAGACCAAAGAACATCACAAGGATGTAATATCAAGATCAATATTGTAGAACATGAAGAATAAGGAAGAGAAGAGCTCAATAAATGCAGATAGAGAGAATAAAGAGTTATATGTGCAAGCTCTAGCATGTGGGTCATGTGTCCTTAATCTTCTTACAAATAGGGAGGATGTGTGTGCCATGTGGGGGAGATGTGTTACATGCAAATAAATTCAAATCTAACAAGTGAAAAAGAGAAGTGACTGCCACCTCATAAATCTAGATTAAATATATTTATAAATTTAATAAATGCACACACATAATTAGACTTAGAATAAGCCTAGAAGACTATAAGAATGACCTAAATTAAGGTTAATTCTCTTACACCTCCCCTTGAACTTAAATTAGGGTTAAAAAATGACAAAACCTTTGCAAAGAAGAGGAAAGTTGAAATTAATTTCATCTCCCCCTTAATAGAAACTTCCTTCAAGAGGAATTACAAAAGTTTAAAGAAGAAAGAAGAGAAGGTGTTACGAAAATTAATTAGGAAGAAACTGTGATCACCAAGAAGTTCCAAGAATCCTCTTTGGACAATTTGGTCTATCTACAATGGAACAAATACCATCAAGAAAGAGTAATGACCCACAAATCTACAAGACAAACAAGTTAACACCAATCTTTTAAACTAAGTACCAATATATCAAAAATGCGATCTACATATATAGTATAATAAAAGTAGATGTACAAAAAAAATGCATTTGGAACAAAGACAACTTATATCATAAAGTGTGATATCTTGTACAAGAATAAGTTAGTCAATATAATCAATGCATATATCCTATATAATAAAAAATAATGAATGAAAAAAGAGATTTAGATAATCAAAATATAGACAAAGAAGACATGTCACTTACAAAAGATATACTGCATGAATTATTAAAAGAATGATCGAAAGAAGGCATATCAAAGTCTCTATAAGATTTATTTTTTTAAGAATCTAAACAATTTTACCCTCAAACGTAGGATATTTTATTATTTTCCAATAATGCAAAGTATCATGAATGGATTTACTACAGATTTGTATGAGTGCAATTTTCAACATTTCAATATATGATTCCCCTATTTTCCACAATATACATAAAGTTTAATAATTTTAACCAAAGTGTGAGTATTAGAAGTAGTATAATCAAAATAAGTCATATTATAAGTCCTTTTATGAAGAGGACAATAAGATTTTAAATTTTTATTAGAAGCATTTGAAGCATTATATCTAATACCTTTATAATTTATATTAGAAGTAGGTAAAATAGGTTCAATAATCCTTTTGTGCACTTACCAAGACTGCCGCCAATGTACCCCATGGACTGTATTATTTTTAAACTGAGGTTAGAACCATCATGTGACAGAGTAATATTCTCTTTAGTAGATCAAAAAGCAACATTTCAAATTTGTATATTTTTAAAAGTTATAATTTGAATGGTTAAAGAGTCAACTAAAAATTACATTTTGGTGAGTTTTTCATTGTGAAATTTTTGCAATAAATAAATAGTTTCAATTTGACATTCAAATTGACAATTTAAAGCAAGAATTTCTTTATCTTTTTCTACAAGATTTCCCTTGATATTATTAATTAAAACCTCATTTCATATTCATGTTATTTCAAAAAAGATTGATATGATGAATAAAAAGATTAAATTAACCAAAAAATACTTATATTACCTTGCATGCCTTTATTTTTAAAAAAACATAAAAATATTGCCAAATATATATATATATATATATATATATATATATATATATATATATAAATAATTGTTATAAAAGAACTTTAAATCGAGATTAAAGATTTTTTGAAATTAAAACAATATTGCTTTTTTTTTTTTTTTTAAAAGACAAAAACAAACAAGTCAAATTTCTTATGTTATGTGAGAAGTATTTGGTTTAAAGAGATTTTAAATGAATTTTGTTTTTTTATGGTTTTAATTTTATAAAAAAAACATTATTCATAATGCTATTTTCCACATTTTAAAAAATAATTGGAAATTGATTTAAATGATACACAAAGCCTTCACATGGGATGAATCAACAAACAACAGCAAAAAGGTTAAAGAAAAAAACTTTTTATTTTATTTGTTTGGTTTATTGTTTACCCATATACATAAATCTTTTGATATCTTAGAATTTAACATAGGGATAGGTGAGAATGCATGGATAAAGTGAACAAGATATGCACATCATAAGTAAATAATACTTGAAACACTAATGTAAAATCAATTAATTTGATATGCGACAAGACTCAAAAGAAAACCATACTTTTGTTAAGATAAGAACTAGCCCCAAATGGTACTAAGATAACTAAAACAAAGAGGAGAAAATGAAATTAGCAAGAAAAAATAGAGCTTAAAATGATTACTTTGGTTTGGAGATTAATATAAATGAACTTATATTTGAATAACCATTAATAGAGGGCAGTCAAATGCTTGGCAAAGTAAAAAAAATTGACAACCTTATTTTAATTGATAGTTGACTCTTCAAGTGGTATTGCTCTCCACGGGTCTTCAAAGGTTCCCCCTATAAAAAATAGTCAAAAAAGAACCACTTACCAATATCAAGATGACCTTCTTTTAAAAAAATGCAAAAAGAAGTTAGAAAGCCAAAAAAGGAGATGGAAAAACACTGATATTCTCCAAGAGAGAAATGACAAAGCACACTCACTAAATTTTACAAGGGTGGATAGTCTTGAAAAAAAAATGTTCAAAAATGTATTTTTTCATCGACAGAAATCTTTGTACACTCAAATTTCAACATTAAAAGACAACTTCTTCGATACCATAATAGAATATTTCCAATAATCGAATGTTGAAATCAAATAAATGAACAATGTTATCTTGTAAAGTAGAACAAGCCACAAATCTAAGATAATAGTTTTGATATGTGAGAAAAATATTTGAATGGTGAAAAAACCCTACAATCTATTAAGAAGCTTTGCAACAAGAATCACTGCAAGTACAATAGCATAAAGAAGTTATATGAAGAATGGCCTTAGGCCAAGAGAAAAATGAAAATAGTTTTAGACTAAAGAGCATCACAAAGATGCAAGAGAAAGATCAAGATTGTAGAACATGAAGAATGAAAAATAGAAGAGCTTAATAAATAGAGCGAGAGAGAATAAGAAGTTACATGTGCAAGCTCCGGTATTTGTGTCATGTGTCCCTAATTCTCTTATAAATGGAGAGGATGTGTGTGCCATGTGGGAGGAGAGGAGTTACATCCAAGTAACTCTAAATCCAACAAGTGGATAAGAGATGTGAGTGCCACCTCATAAATCTAAGTTAAATACATTTATAAATATAATAAATTCACAAACATAACTAGGCTTAGGATAATCCTATAATACTATAAGAAGGACCTAAATTAAATTTAATTCTCCAACATATCTTTTTTCTACACAAATTCATACTATAAAGTATCATAGTATGATGTCAACTATGACGATGTTTGATATGAGGTCAGTCTGAAAATTTGAAGGGCAATGAACTCTAAAATAGGTTGAATTTAATTATTTGCAATCGCAAGAGGAATAAAAATACTTTGGGAGAGTTTTATTTTCTTACAAGTTTTAAAATTAGTTTCCAATGTTGAATTGGTTACTTTCTCGTGTCTGCATTGTGTTTTTTAGCAGCCTTTAAAGAGATCCAAATTTTTAACAAATGTTTTCCTTGTGGAAAACATAAAAAAATTTAAATCATGGCTGCTAATTTTGATTCTCATCAAATTTAATTCTCTCATCTTATAATTCTTTGAGTATTAGCCTCTATGAATTTTAGGTTATATTACATTGTCTTCTTATTGTTTATGAAATCCTTTTTAGGATATCCCTTATTTTCAAACAAATGATTTCTATTAGGGATACACTATCTTTGGAAAATTATTTATGGTCAAATTTGGCATAAATGTTTGACTCTTATAATTTTATTGTCTTTTAAATGTATGGAAGGATTAGTTTAGAATTAGTGTTCATGAATTCCATTATTTTTTATTTATGAATATGGGAATCAAAAAATGTGTATAATTCACCTGCACCCATTTCAAGGTTATCTACGTATATACAATTCATTTTTGTTCACACTTATAATTAAGATATGTGTAGTTCTCTCATCTTATAATTGATTGAAAATTAATGGATGTTGATCCTATATTATTTTCTATTGTCTCCATTGTGTTTATGAAACCATTTTAAATAACTTTTATTTTTTGAACAAATGTTTTCTACATCATTAACATAATAATTTGAAATTTTTCTTACTAATTCTAAATCAGAAAGAAAATCATTATGAGTGTAGTTCACATGTCTTATAATTTTTGGATAATTAGTGGTTGTCGATTCTATTTTATTACCCAATGTCTTTCTTGTCTTTTTGAAAATATTTTCAATAAATCTATTATATTAAAACTTATGATTTCCATTCAAATCATTTAAAACTTGGAATGTCATAAACATATATGTGTGTGTGTACTTATATTTATATTGAAGTGGATAAATTAGCACGTAGATGCATTTATGTATAACTTATTATACATATAAGTGCATATGAAATCCATCCTTAAATCCATTTCCAACTCAGAATCAAATTTCATTCACTTAAAAGACTTAGAATATTCATTTTTGGTAAACACTATGTGTTTATCAAAAATACATATAGAATTAGAATTGTGATTCAACCCCACAACCTACCTTTTATTAGTGTAGGCCTTTACCAACTCAAGTACATGGTAACAAGTAAAACTCATTGATGCACATTATATATATTTGAAAAAATAAAAAATTGCATTTTGATCGCCATGTATGTATATTCATGGGGCTTCACACATACATAGGTGCATCAAGGCTCCACTTTAACTACTTCCATATATATACTATCATTTTTTTGATATTGAAACCCTAATTAACATGGTTTTTTCAATAATAGTATTTCAAATATGAGAAATTTATTTTTTAGCCATAATTAACTATTTCAATCCTTAAAATTATTAACTTGGTTAATGGGCTTTTAGTCACAAAATGAAAAACTGGTAACTTATTTTTACTCAAAAAGAGAGGGAGAGGAAAATATTATTGAAATCATCATAGTGGACTACTGAATTTTTTTCCACTATATCAGAACAATTACCTGTGTCACTTTCAATCATTTTTACCTCTCCTTTCCTTCATGCGTTATTGCCTACATAAGTGCTCTTCTTCTATGTTTCTACCTATATTCATTCAGTTGATTCATTAAATTCATATCATACCTTGACCTTGATTATCATTTAAAAAGTGTATTAAAAATATCTATTTTCTATAATGATAGAAGATAATTAGATCACTTAGATAAGCACTTTCCACAAATGGAGAGAACAATAAATTGCTAAACCAAAACGTAGGGTAGATATTTTTTTCCTAGCATGCATAGTGATCACATAAAAAACATATGAGAACACCTTAAGTACAAATTCATCTATCACCTATTTAGTATTTGGTATTCAAACTTGATTCCAATCAATATTCAAACTTGAATCAATAATTAACAAATTGATAAAATATTATAACACTCAACTTAAGTAGTATTCTAAACCAAATTAAATTGATAAGTTATTTTACCAATAAATAAAAATGTCAAAAAATCATAAGGGTTTATTCAAAAATAAAAAATGAAATGAAATGCATCATTAATAAGGGAGTTATGATAACTATTTTTCTTAAGTTGGTGTTGATAGTACAATAAAAATGTAAAATTATAATGTAAAGGCATGACAAGTGTGCAATGGATATCAGTTGGTATAACATATTTTATTTTGTATGTATTCAACTTATGTATGTATTCCAAAAGTCTTTGAGATGTGAAAAAACTCATTTGAGATTGAACTAAAAAGATGGAATATGAAGTGGCAATGCATTATGAAATTTTATAAATAGTGATATGTTGTAATAAAAAGAGGATCAAAAAAGATAGATATTAATATAGAGATCTGATAGTAATTTTATTGAATGTATTTTTGTACATGTTTTATGCACATTTTATGATTTGTTTTGTTTGATTTTATTTAATCATGCAATAATGAATGTTCTATAAAACTTAGTTTGTATTTCTCTATATAACTACATAATTTTGAACCAAATAAATATTGTACATACTCTATAACTATGTATGTATTTTGAGTATGTAACCTACTTCTTACATAACTACAAATTAGAATGTTTTGATGGGTTTTCTAGGAACCTATGCTAACAATAGTGTGATGAGTGTGAAAATTTAAAACATGTTGAGATGGTTACCTAGATAGAGAGACCTAGAATGATAGCTCGATGAAAGAATTCATAATTTCAAAAAATAAGAAGTAGAATATGAAGCTCTATAAAATAAGTTATTTAGGAACATATATATGGTAAACTATATAATATTTTGGTGTGAGTTGCTTGGACTACTAGTTGTGTGGTTATCAATAATTTAGTATTATTGTTTTCAACTAAGAGAAACAAAAAAATTAGTTTGGATGGAAGAAAGACTAAAATATCTATGAAATTTAGATACTGATTGGATTTGTGCAATAGATCATTAGATAAAAACTACAATTGATAGATACATCACTAAATAATTTGTACATGGCTACATTGCATTCAAGGTTACACATGATATCTTTTTGAGATGCATTAGAGTTAAGTTTCTACAGTTACTACCTCCTCTTATTAGAATGTTGGTTATAGAAAAAGCCATGGTGCCTATTCCTACCAACATGGATAGTCACTTTGGGTGTTAGGAGGATGTGTGGTATAATGATGTAATTGATGAGGAACTAAGAAGGGGATATTGAACCTATACCCAAAATATGAAGGGTGTAGAGAAGTAGAGCAAAAATTAAATTCAAGGACTAGAGTGAGACCTACGACATCAGATAAAATGGAATAAATAGAATAATCCTAATTAACTATGAGTAAGAGTAGAGTATAAATTTTAGAGTATAGAGAAGGAATGGGATCTCATGCGAGAGATAGAGAATTTATATAGGATGAAGATGAGTAAATGAGAGGGCCTAATAGAAAAGGGGTAGATGAGAGTGTAGAGATAGATAGAGATTAGTAAAGGAATGTTGAAGAGATGGAAGAAAGTGGAAAGAGAGAAGAGGATAAATTATATTGGTTAGAAGGTAGTTTTACATCATAGCTACTAGAAAAGATAAGAAATAGTCATTTGAAGAATTTATGTTAAGTCACAAGATGAAAATAGGTTCAAGTTCAAATGAATCACAAGTTGAAGACATGCATCATTCATTTCAAGGGTACACATCCCCTGTGCTTATTTTGTCAACAGGAAATAATAAAAAGCATAAAAGTTAGCAAAGATTTTATTTGGAATTATCTTTTACATTGCGTAGATTTGAGGTATTTACAAAGGGAGGTAAATAGTAAATAGTAACTGGTTAATTTACTAAGAGGTAAATATTAGTTACAGGTTGGTTATAACTATATGGTTAATATGATAAATTTGTATTATGATAGAATATTATAATGTTGATATATTATTAATAATTATAACAATATATCATATTTAGTGGTTTGCTTATTAGTAGGTTTCAGGTGAGATAAAATAGGGAAGAAGTTATAGGAATCATATTCCTATAAATATGTATTATTCCCAAATGAGAAATGTGTAATGAAATTCAGAATATTGAGAAATAGAAGGAAGAATATTTTGTGTATTGAAATTAAAATTCTTTGTGCATGAATTGAATCATTGTTTGGCTCTTTGAATCCATAATAGTGGTATCTAAGCATCATAATGAGAGTCTAAGCATTCTGACGGGCAGCTATTATTTTTATAATTACCCCGAGTAATGGTGTTTGATATTTCTATGATGGAGAATTAAAAGAAAAAGAGTAGTTGTTTAATACTTCACTCATGTAGATGAGAACAAAATTGTTGTAAAGAGATATAGAATTCTAAGGATTGAGAGACCACCATAGGAATTACCAGACCTTGAGTCACCTTATATATTTGTGAAAATTCATTTGAGTTCAACACAACATTCTAGATCAGGTGTTATTTACCATTTATGAATTTTAAGGTCATCCCTCCACCACATGTGGATCTAGTTGTGCTTATTCACATCATAGATCATAAGCAATCAAAATTACATGAAACACATGAAAATCATATCTGACGTCAATCCTTACATAGATTTTTACTTCCACATAAAAAAAAATTGTATCAAGCTCCAACCTATGTCCACTCCAACTTGACCTTTCTACCTAGTCATGTTTCTTCCACCTAGCAACGCACAATCAAACCAACCTCTAGCTTTTAGTAACATGTAGTTGAATGGTATTCATTTGTTATTATCAAATCCAACTATCTAGATGTTCTCAATTTTCCAATTAATGATCAATTATAGTATCCATGATGGAACTCATTGAAACCTATTTTTATTTGATCCATCTTCAACACTTGACATGACCAAGTCCTATCAATCCCATCTCTATCAAAATTTCCATGTATTCTATTTTGCAGACTATAATCTTCCCATTTGCATTGAATTTTTCACTTGGTGACTTGACATCCAAGAGAGATTCAAATTTGGCATAATTCATTTGTCTATTTGGGAAAGCATTCATTTCATGCAATCTCATCATCATACCATCAACTGTTGTCTATAGGGATTCAATCTTGGATATGTTTTAGGTATTTAGGTCAATTTGTTTTTAACGTATTTGATTTAGTATTTTGTTGTTATTCTAGATTGATTCTTAAATATTATGGTCTTATATATTCAATTTGCATGTTTGACATTTCTAAATGGTATGAGTGTGGTTAATACCATTTTTTAAAAAGTTTTTTAAAGTTTTGTTAGTTTAGATCTAAAGTTGAGTCACCAATATTAAAAGTCAAAAAATCTTGTATAGGTTATGACTTTAGTTATCAAAGAATTGATATTTTCAATATCAATATCATAGTTTTATTGAGTTATATGTTACCAAAGAGTCAAAATCAACAATGGGTCAAATGTTAAAAATATATGTAATAGTCATGTTAATAATGTTTTATAGGTTATGTCAATTTTTTTAAGTGTTAAAAATACATCAAAAATCGAGTCATGATTATCAAAAAATTTAGAGTAAATTTTTAAATATGTCAAGAGTGTTTTTTTTTATGTCAATCATTTTTTTTAAATTCAAATCTTTTGTTGTACAAATGCATTTTTGCTTATACATGACATCCTATGTAAACATATTGTTTTGCATTATGGGGGGGATTTCCCTCAAAAAAATCATGTACTTGAGCTACAACAACACATATGTTGAGTAAGTAGTGAACCATACTGGAGGAAGGAGGATACATGAAGGATGGAGGTCTTTCGGCAACCTCTTGTCAATCGTCAATGATGGGTCTGCATCAATTATGTGGTGATATTTTGTGTGGTGTGTTATTTTTAGTGTGGTGTATTTTTCATTTTTGTTGTGTAATAAGAATAGAAGAATAATGCATGTTCATGTAATGTAATTTGTGTACAAATTCTAAAACATGATTCCCTGATGTGAAAATGTTGTGAAAGGACAGAAAACACCAATGTAAGTCAGTTCATGGGTATTGAAAAGGTTTGTGGTAGAGATCCAAAAAATCATCAGGAGGTGAACAATAGATAGAGGACTTCATGTTCATGTCAAGGTTTGTGGTAAACCTATAAAACCATGGGAGGAGTTAGGCTCTCTTTTTATCAAGGTC
The DNA here is from genome assembly GCA_037957365.1 of Torreya grandis. NCBI lineage: Eukaryota > Viridiplantae > Streptophyta > Pinopsida > Cupressales > Taxaceae > Torreya > Torreya grandis. The sequence continues at coordinate 250,407 of JARHVA010002877.1, read as the reverse complement.
ATGAGCCACATAGTTTGGCATACTACAATGGGTGAGCATACTACAAATAAGAGTGAATATTTTTGCATAATGTAAATATTATGGGGGAGAATTTTAGGAATTAGATCTTACATTGTGTAGGTTTGAGGTATTTATGGAGAGAGGTAAATATAAAATAGTAACTCGTTAATTTACTGAGAGATAAATATTAGTTATAGGTTAGTTATAACCGTATGGTTAATACAGTAAGTTTGTATTATGATAGAATATTATAGTTTTGATATATTGTTAATATTTATAAAAATATATCATATTTAGTGGTTTTATTATTAGTAGGTTTTGGGTGAGAAAAAATAGGGGAGAAGTTATAGGAATCATATTCCTATAGATATGTATTATTCCTAAATGAGAATTGTGTAATGAAATTCAGAATATTGAGAAATAGAAGGCAGAATATTTTGTGTATTGAAATTAAAATTCTCTATGCATGAATTAAATCATTGTTTGGCTCTTTGAATCCATAACAGATATCACACAATTTCACTCTTTTAGAGATAAATTTTTGAATTATAATGTAGACACCAAGAAAGTGTTAGATAGGAAGAAATTGATTGAGGTTGAACTTTAGGTCACAATAAATCTGAAGGCATTGGAAAATTATAGTCCATAATTGGTACTAGATTCAAGTGTGAACATAGGAGGCATGGATCTCAATTCAAAAAAAATTATCACTCTAACACCATATGATGGATCTAGGAACCCTTAGTAGTATTTACTAACCTGTGAAATGAAATGGAAGGTTAAAAATGTAATTGATGTGAAGAAGTGTGAACTCATAAGAGATTTAATAGTAATAGTCATAGAGTTCATATACAAAAGAGATGTTTCCAAATTGATCTTCTTGGATGTCAAATATGAATTGATAGGAAAATTTAATGTTAAAAAAAGTGTGAGTTAGACAATCCAAGAGCCGAAAGAGATTCATCAAAAAATAGGTGAGTTAGTATGGGATTATGATCATATATTTTTTGATGTAATGAACATAAATACTTTTTTATTTATGATGTAGATAAGGTCACATGGTTCATAGAAGGCCTATGACCTCATCTTAGGTTTAAAATTTTTTAAATATAGTCTAAAAATAAGGCAAATGCTTAGGCAGTTATGCTTCATGTGGATCAAATATAGGATTATGGAGATAGCCTATAGCCTACTATAAAAATTGATGCAAACATAGATGATGTATTGTGCAATAGGGAAGAGTTACATGAAATTAATATACCTAGGCTAGGCATCTAGTTTAGGGAGTGTGGAAAACAAGGTCACCATATAAGGGACTACCCAAATGTTAAGATATAATTCTATAAATATGTCATTTAGTAGGGCATGTGAATACAAAATGTCATTTATTACAATAGTACACTCAACATCTTTAGACTCTATATTGTAACTTTTACAAGTTTCATAATCATGATGACAAAAATTATCAAGCACTATAAGAATTGAAGGAAGATATCTCTAAGAATGTCTTTGCAGTATCAACATAACAAATTCCCTCTAAAAATCCATAGATCCCAAGCCTAGATATAGACATGACATTTGTGGCATAAGATGTTTCTAGATGGCTCCTCACCTCAATATCAACCACAGGCTCTAAAAGGTTGGACACCACAGTCTCCCTAGTACTAGACAGGATGGACTTCTACATATCCTTAGTATCAATATCCATGGAACCTTGCATCATCTCAACAATGATAATTAATATGGGATCCATCTTTTTCCCCAGAAATGTATGGGGGATATGATGGCCAGAAATAATAGGGTTGGGGTTCCCCTCAAAGGTAAGGATGATATTAGGGTCAACATCAGTTAGGTTGGAGTTTTTTTGTAAAAACAAGGGGGATATAGAGGAGGCTACCAAGGTAGATACCATGGAGGTAATTTTAGATAAGATGAATGAAAAATGAATCAATTGATTATCTATTAATTACATATATTAATACAACCACTTCACATATAATTTCCCAACTAATCCTCAAAGGTAGATGTAATGCATTTATTGTAAAGTTTTAGGATAATAGCACATTGAAGATTATCCAACATTAGAGAAATAGAGGAAAAATAATCTTGTGTGAAATGTGAACCTAATAAATTCACACCTGAAGGATACTACATTCATACAAGTATTTACATGACATCAACATGCATATCAAGGATTTCCTCTCTTAGAAATGTTATAGGATCAAAGAATCACAAACGTTCAATAGGATAAATATCCTAACCCCATGACAAAAAGGGGTTTGATAGATCAAAAGACTTAGGTTCTAAAAAATGTTTAGTAATAGTCTGCATCAGAGGGTGATGTCATGGCCATTAATGCATAGATGTATGGACAAAGTATGCACATCATGAGACCAGAGGGAGTATTTACTACCTTTAACAACCTTCTAAAACTTCTAAGTACTCTAAGAAATAAAGACATCATAGAATATTACAAATATTCTATATAACTTGTTGGAGTGCACACATAGAGGCTAAAAATACACTGACAAGGTAGTATAGTATGTAAAGACTAAGAATCCTTAGGATGTTGAGTTCCACTTGTATACTTAATTGGAATAATATGAAGTACCAAATGTTGTGTTTGATTTTGGAATCATAGTAAATATTATCCCTCGATCCACATGGGAATCTATTAGATGACCGGATCTTAGTTATAATCTAGTAATGCTAAGCCTCAAAGACTATAGGAGGTTAGAACCTCTTACTCAACTAGAGGATGTGGAAATCAAAATTATTGACTTGATCTTGCAAGGAGATTTTTAAGTAATTGACATCAAGATTGATGAAATGTACTACCCTACATTTATTAGTAATAAATGGGCTTATAATGGTTGGATGACCAATAATATAGTGTAAAATTAGATGGAGGCACACCAAGGGGATAAAATTATCATTATACCCCTGAATAAAACTAACAGAAATCTCTACATTATACCTAAAGATCTAGATTTACCCTTTGATTATGGATATAATAGTTGGTTTAAGGTGGGCATATAATCTAAGCATAATGTAGTATGAGCTACAGATTATCACTCTTTCCATCCAAAAATAGAACCTCTATAATAACTAAAACAAACTGAGTATTTTTATGCTAGACCTAAGATAATAAAGGCACAAGTCACATATTTCTAGATAGAAGAATGTAAGTCATCATTTGTGCGATCACCAATAAGGTCTGAAGTGAATTTATTGTATAAAGTAATTTTGATAGACGTGGAATTTATAAAGATAGATAAATAATGTATGTTACCTTTGGAAATTATGTCTTAAATTAATGGTGATTTAGATACACACATGTTTAATTGGGTGAGAAGAGATCATGAGGTGCATCAGATGTGAATGGTTTTTACCATAGAATGCCAACTATCTCAATATTTTTAAAATTATAACTTGGATCAATTTATATTTAGACTAAAACATCATGTACCTAGTATATATCAGATGGTGAGTGCACTAAACTATGCACTAAGTGGAACTATTGAAACATGGTGAAGAGTCCACTAGATAAACTAGTTATAATGGGATGAGAGCTGCAAACTATTATGATCTTGATTCCAAGTACCACCTAATGCTAGGGAATAATAGTCATTTTTTAAATAAGTGAAGTGTCTAGAAATTTGCATCCATAGGTGTGTATATTTATGGTCTGCACAGGGTATAAAACCCAAATATTGGGTACATGTATTTAGGTATATACCCATAGCACTTTCAATAGCATGGTACATGCATCAAAAGCAAAAAAGGGAGACTAATAATTGGTTGCAAGTCCAACAAGACTTTATTCAAATGTTTGTTTTCAAATATTGGAATCTCTCACTACACTAACACCTATATAATCTGAATATTTTCTCATGCCATGGTCAAGCATAAGATATCATTAGAAATCAAGACTTTACTTCACAAGAAGTGACTAGGGACTTGAACGTAGCTCTAAAAAACTATAAGGAGAGTAAACAGAGAGTAATTTTTTATAAAACCTTGCAATTAAATCATTGATAAGCAAGAATAGGATGAGTCCAATGATAATGGTGAAGACTTAGATTTGATGGGATTTTTTAAACTAGAGAGAGAAGTTGAAGATCCTAGGGCCAAGATCATAGATGAAGCCAAAGATCAAAAGCTATGAAATATTAATATTCATGAACAATAAGGACAACAAACATTGAAAGACTCCATTCCAAGGGATTATAAAAATATATAATAAGATCCATAAATAAATTAGTTAGGAATATTAGGATAGATTTTATGATAAAATTGACTACTTTACATGGCTATTAGATGTAGAATGAGATTTTGAGACTAAAACTACTCTGATATTATCAAGATGTATTTACAATAAAGATTATATAAGTAAAATGCATATACCCTTCACTAGGGAAGATGCACATAGAGTTAAATAAGTGCACATGACACATGAAAAAACACCCATACAGGGTAAATACCAACATGAAGTTGAAGTTAAAATCCAAACTGGATCGAATGCAAGAAGCATGAATTATCTATTTGATGGAAAAAGTAGACTAGGTCAGCCTAATGGTGGTGCAACCTAAAAAGTTTATAGAAGTCATATTATGTGGAGATTATCATGTGTTGAATGATGTTTATATTAATGATCCATTTGTTGTGGTGTGGAGCTAAAAGCTTCAACTGTTTGCAAAAACTGGAAGGAAGGATGCTGAAGAACCAGAGCCACCGGCGTCAGCAGTATGACCGACGTCGGTCAAGTGCAGTGGAGAAAGAGACTAGCGACGGCAGGAAGTCGGCCGACGTCGGCAGCACCAGACCAGCAGGGACCGGCGTCGGTCACCTGTGTATTTTTGGAACTGCTGTTGACGAACAGTCAGTTAGTTAAACCGAGTGTTTGCATGCTAAGGGGCTAATTTAAGTCACGAGCTGTGTGTCTAATTTTAGTAGTTAGACTTCTATTTTTGTAAGCATGGGATCTTATTTATTGACCCATAAGGCATGTATTGTAATAAATTCTAAGGCAAGTAAAAGCATTGAAGCAAGCAAGGTCAAGGAGATCTACAGGTGTAAGGTCAAGGAGATCAGCTGAAGCATTCAAGGAGGGATAGCAACTCAGGCTTTAGAGTTGTTGTGTTGAGCAAGAGAGAGAGGGAAGAAGGTCTTGAGGTGTGGCAAGCCTTTGAGGTGGAGGAAGAAGTGACATCTTTCTTATTGTATTTTCTTCTAGTAGTATTTAATACAAAAGTGTGTATTGTCTCTCAAATTCTTTGCTGTCTCAAGTTTCTAGCTACTTTATCATTCTGGTATAATTTCGTGTTTAATTGCATATAAGAAAGTAATCAATTGTGCTCTAATTGGTAGAGCTATAGATCCCCTAACAAGTGGTATCAGAGCTACGGTTTGCAGGAAGCAGGGTATTGTTTTTGATTATAGGTCATTCACAGGGTTTTCTGATTGAGTGGGAGCTCAGCAATGGCAGGAGACAGTAAGCTACGAATGGAGAAGTTTAACGGCAAGAATTATCAACACTGGAGGATGCAGATTGAGGACTATCTGTATCAAAAGGATTTGTACTTACCATTGGGTGGGGTTGCATGCAAGCCCACAGATATGAAGGATGAAGAATGGAACGTTCTTGATCGAAAGGCTCTCGGTTCCATAAGGTTGAGCCTTGCATCATCTGTGATTTCTAGCTTATCACAGTGTAAGACAACGGAAGAGTTGATAAAGTCCTTGGAAAATTTATACGAAAAGCCCTCAGCTTCTAATAAGGTATATCTTATGAAGCAGCTATTTACTTTGCAAATGCAGGAAGGTGGATCGGTACATACTCATCTCAGTGATTTCCATGGTTTGGTAAACCAACTAGCTTCAGTCAATATTGTTTTTGATGATGAGGTAAAGGCTCTCTTGATTTTATGTTCTTTGCCTGAAAGTTGGGACGGTATGGTTATGGCAGTAAGTAATTCTGCATCTGCTTCTAAAATCTTAAAATTTGATGATGTTGTGAGTGTGATCTTGAATGAGGAAATACGCAGGAGAAGCACAGGTGAATCATCAGGGAATGCTCTAAGTGCAGAAAGCAGGGAAAGGTAAAGGGAGAAGGTTGAGCAAGGGAAATCAAGGTCAGGAAGGAGATCTGAGTCCAAAGGTATTACCTGTTGGTTTTGTGGAAAGAAAGGACATACAAAGAAGGAGTGTTGGTTGAGAGATAAAGAGAATCAACATGCAGGTATGGGAGAAGCAAAGGATGCAAATATTGTGATGCAGGATGCTCTCATACTTTCTTCAGATAGTCAGGTAGGATCATGGATTTTAGATTTTGGTTCATCTTTTCATGCATCCCCAAACAGAGATTTGTTCTACGAGTATGAACAAGGAGACTTTGGAGTTCTTTATTTAGGGGATGGTACGCCTTATCAGATAGTTGGCAAAGGGAAAGTGCAGTTGAGATTGCAGATTGACAACATGTGGGTGTTGAAAGAGGTCATGCATGTTTCGATTCTGAAGCAGAGTCTGATTTCTGTAGGAAGGTTGGGAGATGAGGGATGCACAATAACCCTCACAGCGGATTCTTGGAAGGTTACCAACGGAGCACTTGTTCTAGTAAGAGGTAAGAAAGTAGATACTCTTTATCTGTCTACTTGTATTACTGATTTTACTTCTGGTGTAGATTCGAAGATGTGGCCTAATAGGCTTGGTCACAAGAATAGGAAGGGAATGGAAGTTCTTGATTCAAAAGGTATGTGCACAGATACAGTTCATTGCAGAAAGAGGAAATTTGATGCCTTTGACAGGAACAAAGAAGCCTTGGTGTTTATGGAGGAGATGAAGGACAGAGATCAGTCACAGGTGCTGAATAAGTCTGAGTAGGGCAGCATGGACAGAGGTTTGATCCAAGAAGATCTCGCGGATGAAAATTTCATCACTTACAGGAACACACAGACATCAATGTCGGTAGCTTGGCACCGACGTCAGTCATCCAGATACCGACATCGGTTATGTGCAGACCAGCAGGGTCGATAGGTCGAATAGGAAAAGTCTGACGTTGGTCATAAGGATCGACGTCGGCAGGAGGGACACTGGCGTCGGCCAGGGAAACGACGTCGGTAGTCAGGGTCAGTGCAGGGAACCGACATCGGTCGGGAGCAGACTGGGAGATGGCATAGATCGGTCACTAGAATGGATGTTGGGTGAATTAATAGGTCTCAAACACCCATGTGGAGGTCAGGAAAGGTATGTGAACCTCATATTTGTTGTTCACCTTCTTTATATTGCTTACTGATAGTCATGAACTAGGAAGATGGAAGAAGCAATGCAGGTAGAATCTAGAAACAGTGGGAGCTTGGCATGGATGAGGAGTGTGAGTCCTTGGAGAACCAAACAGGTATTTGTTGGTAGTGTTGTCATCTAGAAGAAAGCACTGGATAGAGGGATGGATTCCTGTTTTAGAGAAGAGAGTGGATGGACACATGAGACAGAAGGCTATGGTATATGGTCTTGATTATGCTGCAGAACAATGGAGGTTTGACCATTGTATTTTATCTTTACCAGGTTGGATAATATTAGCTACATTATCCTATTACTGTATTGTGTTACTTGTTGCAGGGTTTCATATACAGGGAGTTTTTTGAGCTAAGGGTAGAGTTGGTTCAGAAGTATGTCATGGAGAATTTGGGAGAAGCAAAAATTCTTGTGGCATAAGATACAGGTATTGCATCACAGGTTTACGTGGTGGTTGGTCTTCAAGAGTGACATTGAAGAGGGATACAGAGCCTAAGGAACAAAATAGATGGTGTACAGGTACAGGTACAAGTTGCAGCTATTTATCTCCAAGTGGGAGATTGTTGTGGTGTGGAGCTAAAAGCTTCAACTGTTTGCAGACACTAGAAGGAAGGATGCTGAAGAACCAGAGCCACCGGCGTCGGTAGTATGACTGACGTCGGTCAAGTGCAGTGGAGAAGGAGAACAGCGACGACAGGAAGTCGGCCGACGTTGGCAGCACTAGACCAGCAAGGACCGGCGTCGGTCACCTGTGTATTTTCGGAACTGCTGTTGATGAACAGTCAGTTAGTTGAACCGAGTGTTTGCATGCTAAGGGGCTAATTTAAGTCACGAGCTCTGTGTCTAATTTTAGTAGTTAGACTTCTATTTTTGTAAGCATGGGATATTATTTATAGACCCATAAGGCATGTATTGTAATAAATTCTAAGGCAAGTAAAAGCATTGAAGCAAGCAAGGTCAAGGAGATCTACAGGTGTAAGGTCAAGGAGATCAGCTGAAGCCTTCAAGGAGGGATAGCAACTCAGGGTTTAGAGTTGTTGTGTTGAGCAAGAGAGAGAGGGAAGAAGGTCTTGAGGTGTGGCAAGCCTTTGAGGTGGAGGAAGAAGTGGCATCTTCCTTATTGTATTTTCTTCTAGTAGTATTTAATACAAAAGTGTGTATTGTCTCTCAAATTCTTTGTTGTCTCAAGTTTCTAGCTACTTTATCATTCTGGTATAATTCCGTGTTTAATTGCATATAAGAAAGTAATCAATTGTGCTCTAATTGGTAGAGCTATAGATCCCCTGACACCATTCCTATTTAATTTTATAGATGAAGTCTTAGAGTCAATCATAGGACATGAATTTTATTCTTTTATATATGGGTTTAGTGGAAACCATCATATACTAATCACATCATACGATCAAGCTAAAACCATATTTGCAACAAAATAGGGATCTTTTGCATTCAAGGTAATTCATTTTGGCTTGAAAAATTATCTTGTGTTCTCTAGGGTTGTGGTTACTGCCTTTAAAGACTTCATCCATGATTTATTAGAAGTCTACTTAGATGATTGGGAACTTTTTATTTATTCAAAGAGCATCTATCCAAACTAAGATTGATGTTAGAATGCTATTGAGCTCTTTTATTGAATTAAACCTAAATAAGTGCTTATTATTTACACATTTTGGTGTCTTGTTGGGTCATATAGTATGTAGTAATGGGATTTTGGTTGACCAAACCAAAATCACAGTTATTATGGACATGCCACCTCTTATAATCTCTTCTAAGGTACGATCATTTTTTAGGCATATAGGATACTACAATAAATTTATAAAAGGCTACACAACTATATCTACCCCTATGGAAAATCTATTGCACAAAGATACCAAGTTTAAATGGACTAATGAGTGTCAAATAATGTTTTTAGATCTAAATTAGATACTAGTAACACCTCCCATTTTAGTCTTTCCCAACTAGAGAAAACTATTTCATGTTCATGTAGATGTCTTAGGAACTATATTATATATATTATATCACAACCATGAGATGGAATATTGGAACATATCATTCATTTCACAAGTCACAAACTCTCAATTGTAGATAAAAATTACACAATGACAAAATGGGAAGATCTAGTAATTGTGTTCACACTCTAGAAGTTCAAACACTACCTCTTGGTAAAGCCATTTGAATTTTTTACTAATCACCTAGCTCTATGATATTTGGTAAATAAGCCCATGTTAGGAGGGAGGATATCTCATTGGTTAATGTTGTTTCAATAATTTCAACTTAGAATCAATGTGAAGCCTATGAGAGAAAATGTGGAAGCATACCAGTTGAACTGAATATAGAATGGAGAAGAACATGAATAACTTCAAGATGAATCATCAAATGCCCATTTTTTTTGAGTATTTATTATCTCTAGAATAATGGAAGACATAGATAATTTCATGGAACAAATAATATATCCTACACACTGTGGAAAAGGATAAAAATCAGTTGATCATAAGATCCATTCCATTTGGTATCATAATGGCTTTCTATATAAATTGGGTAAAGATGATGTATTGTGCAGAGTAGTTTTATAGCATGAGTGACCATACCTTCTTCAAGAGGCACATTGGAGAATCAAAAGTGGGTATTTTTTAGTAAAATCCATTGCAAGGAAGATATTTCAAAGTGTCATGTGGTGGTCTACTATGTTTCAAGATGCACACTGTGTAGCAAAACACTATGATAATTATCAAAGGATGTGAAGGCATAATCGTAGAGATAAAATGTCATTAAACTTTTTGTTAATTGAGTATCCATTTGAATATTATGGAATATACTTTCTATGACCTATTAATCCACTTAGTAAATGTAATAATATAAGATGCATGATTATTGCAATAGACTACTTTGTTAAATGGGTCAAAGTTGATACAACACTAAGCTATAGTGCTAACGATGTAGCCAAAAAAATTATGAGAATATTATAGCTAGATTTGTATGTCCTATAAATTTGGTTAGTGATAAAGGAACACATTTCTTAAATAACACCAGCAAGACTCTAATGGAGGAGGTTATCATATTGCACCATAAAAGCACAACATATCATCTATTAGAGTTTAGTATTTACATTAGGTAAAATATTATTTATATTTGGTAGGTTATTTACTGAGAGGTAAATATTACTAACAGGTTTGTTAGTAATCATATGGTTAACATGGTAAGATCATATTAGACAGTTGATATTATATTGTTAAGAATAAAAATATAATGTTCATATAGTTTGGAGATTATTTAGGAGAGATATTGTAGGTATATCAGAATCCCTAGCTATAGGAAATATCCTCCTAAATATTTGTAATGGTTTTAGAAGGAGAAATATAGCATAATATTATTATTGTGTTTTTAAATTATTTATCTGTATTTCAGTTTGGCTCTTTTGCATGCATTAAATATATGTTTAGGGTCTTAAAATTACTATCATTGGTATCAAATCAGGTGATATGGTGGAATATTAAGTTTTTTGGAGGGGTATTTGTATTTTTCTTCTCCCTATTGATGTCCTTAGAAGAGTGTTTATGGTAGTCTTTGCATTAGGATTCTAGGAGGAATACCTAACAAGGACGTGTTTAGATTAATTGAAAAGGAAATAAAGATTGATAATTGTTTTATGTGCAAGCATTGAATCCATGTTAATACACCAATCAACTATGACCCTATCATAACAATTGTATCTTCTATTGTAAGGACCATTTATTCTATCAAAATGTTTTATCTCAGGATTCAAGGCTATAGATAATAAATATAAGCATGAGCATCTCATCACATAATATTGTTGTTTATATGCAATGGAACAAGAATATCATTGCATCTTCTGATAGCACCTATCATTCATCCATCATTTAGTTCAGATAGTGTGCTACGCTTAGGGTCTATTCATCCAACTATAAAAAATTTACCATGAATGCTTCCAAGTATGTAAATATCTCAAGATTCTATTATACGGGTGGTTTATTGATTAGATGAATGATTGTGAAATATATCTATCAGTATATTTTTCTATTTATTTTGCATTATTATAGATCTCTTTATGCATCTTTTTTACTATGCAAATCTATGCTTAGAGTTTCTACTTCAAATTCACTTCATATAAACAGAATTAGTCCTATGCATCTTCGTTAAAGATTAATCTATCATGCGATCTTCTATCCAAATGACACAAACATTCCACATTCATATATGCTTGCATCAAATGCTTCCCTTGTTTCAAGGTGCTTAAAATTTATGACATTTATTATTAATTCCTTTCGATCATTGTTTGGATCTATCAAACATGTATGTATATATGTATTAAAGTCTAGTTTGTATAGTATTTTTAAATTTTTTATTATAGTCTTATAAATCCTTTAGTTTTTTAACTCTTTATAATTTATTTGTTATTTCTTAGTTTTTTTATTTTTTAAGGTAAAAATGCTTTTGAAACTAGAGCTATGAACTAGGTTGTGAGGGTTTTGACAACTGCACCCACATCCAGGTACAGTAAAAGGGGAAAAGGATCCCCCTAATGACCAAATATAGCAAAGAGGGTTTGAAGGCTCCCCCAACCTTTAAGATTGGTACGGTACCCATGACCTTAGCAATATTAGAGATCATGAGGGTTTTAAAGATTCCCAAAACTAGGGGTTTTGAAGATACCATAACCTGTAAGTATAGAAAAGGGGGTTTGAAGGCTCCCCAAAACTTAACAAATTGAAGTAAAGGTCCCATGACCATGAAAGTATTAGAGAACATAAGGGTTTTAAATATTCCCACAACCAGGGGTTTTGAGGCTTCTGTAACATATGAGTATAACAAAGAGGGTTTAGTTAATGTCTTTTAAGTTTATAGTTTTAATCTTTAGGTTTTATAAATCTTTAAAGTTTATCTTATTAAATATGGTTATTAAAACTATGAATGTTAAAAGAGTCACTATTTATATTTCTCAATACATTTTCAAAGTAATCTTCAAGTCAATTTTAAAATGTTTCATCTTTTGTCAAGAGTCAAAGTCTTTTTGAGTCATTAGTCATATTGTCAAAATAAAAAATGAGTAAAGAGTCATTTTTTATGTTAAGTTATTTTTTTTAAAGTCCTATGTCATACCAAGTAAAAATTAAAAAAAAAATCCTCACAAACACATTATCACTTGTACATGATGTCCAAATTGTGAGGGGTTCCAATTTCTATGAAAATAACCAATAAAGAACTTGCCAAAACCATCAGAGTATGGAGGCTATTCAAACTTCTCATTATCCACTAGTGATGGGGCCACTTCTACTTTAGTGGCATACATTTTTAGTTGTGTGGATTTTTAATTTTTTTAGTGTCGTGTGAAATAAAAACAAATGAATATTCCTATTCACTTGTGTGTATTTCTATGCCACCCCTTTTGTAAGAAACATTCTAGAATGTTGAACAAAATATGTATTGTAGCAATCATGATGTGAAGGTTTTTGGTAAACTAGGAAAACCACTTCTGAAGGTTTTTGGTAAACCAAGAAAACTAATTACATGAGTTTTTTGGTAAACCTGTGAAAACCAATTATGTAAGGTTGTTGATAGTAGCTAAAGAAAACCATCAATAGATAAGTCTAGAGGATGAGCATATGTGTAGGTCTTTGTTTATGCTTGGATGGTGGTTGTATCCATCCATGAAATCCCCTTGTAAGAATATAGTTGATCATGAGTAAATAGAGGTGGCACACTACAATCGGAGAATAAGATATATTTTACCATGTAAAAACTAAGGAGAATGTTAGAGTTTAGAATTTAAATTAGGTAAATTAGTATTTACATTTGGTAAGATATTTACTAAGAGGTAAATGTTAATTATAGGTTTTTTAGTAACCGTATGGTTAATACGATAAGATTGTATTTGACAGATGATATTATATTGTTATGAATAACAATATAATGTCGCATATAGTTTAGAGATTATTTAAGAGAGATATTGTAAGGATATCAAAATCCCTAATTATAGGAAATATCCTCCTATATATTTGTAATGGTGTTCAAAGGAGAAATATAGTAGAATATTATTATTATGTGTTTAAAATATTTATCTATATTCTATTTTATATCTTCTACATGTATTAAAACTATGTTTGGGCTCTTCAAATTACTAGCATCACCCATAAGCCAATAGGCAGGCAAAGGCATTAAATAATGTCATTAGCAAGATGCTCACAAAAATATGAAATGTGCAAAGGGATGATTAGGAGGATTGAATTCATGTGATCCTATGAGTGTATAGAATAAACTACAAGCATGTAATAGGTTTCACTCTATTTCAGTTGGTTTACAGACTATAAGTAGTCATTTTAATGGAGTACATAGTTCCTAGTCTGTGAATTATAATTATCATGAGACTAGGATATTGGGACTCTCCTTAGGCATGACTGATGGATTTAACAAGGATAGAAACTAATAGGAAAATATCACAATGGACACAATAAGTTAGCAATAAATTTAGAAAGCATGGCATGATTATAATCTATGATCCAAAGAATGTTTTCCAGAAGAAATAGTATTACTATATGATACCAAATGTTGGTCATTTCTAGGTAAGTTGTGTTTCTAATGGAAAGGAAATTACCTCATTCATGATGTTTCAAAGTGAGAGAAAATTGTGTTAAATTACATTTAGGGAACTATTCTCCTAAGACGTGTCAATGGTTGCATATTTAAGCCTTACCGCCAATAATCTCTATCAAATCTCATAAAAAAATTAGATAGGCTGTTGAGTAGCACCATGTAGCTTAGGATTTTTATTTAATATATTTTTTCTTTGTTTTGGTTTTAGGTTGTAGTGTAACTATATAGTTTTATTGCTATATTACAAGACATTGAAACTAAGTTGGAAAATTCAAAGTCATAGAGTGTGACATGGAAAGCAACCTAATACAAAAGGAATAGCAACATGAAAATTCAACATGGGAGTCATAAATTAATTTTGGGAATTAGTTGTTGACAATTAAATTACATAGGAAGTACAATCAATGGTCATTTAAAAATATGTTAATGGTGACACACTTGAAATACATTATCTTTCCCTAAGTAAATCAAGTGTCAAAATTAGTGGATGTACAATAAAATAAAGTAGATCAGGTGAAAGATGGTTTATCACATCAACAAATCCCATTGACCAAACCAATTCTTCTAGATAGAGAATTTATAATGTCAAATCATCATTAACTAATTATAATAATTTAGTAAGCATAATGGTGTGTATATATCTTAGCACACTTAAAGTGATGTGCCAGATGGAATCAAGTGGGAAAATTTATATAAATAAGGCCATGAAGAACACAATGACATTATTTTAATAAAATACTTCATAGATTTGTGCCTAATCCATTCATTTATGTGTGGATTATTTTCTACCACTAGTCAGCTAAATCTATCATTCAAACTTTACCCAAATAGCAACCATGGACCACTCACAACTTTTGATTCCCCTCATAGATGCACAAAAGAAAGAAATGGGGATTGTTCTAAAACTTAGAAAAATAAGATACCATGACCTAGACCCATTTGACTTCATTAACATAACATAATCCATTTTTTATTTCAGATTAGCGATAAGCAACACAAATATGAGCCTTAGCTCTCTAACACTCCTTATAAGAATCTAATGTGGAGTGAATCATAAATATTCCTAAATTTGGTTAATTGGATGAAGTGATGATGACACTTTTTAGTATCTAAAATTTAGGTGTGATCCATATATCCAAGTATATCATGATATTAATTAATATAGTGACCATGGTACAGGTAAGAGGACTTCTAACTTAAGTTAAATCTTTTATGCAATATAAATCCAAGACTCTTCTCATCCACTTAGATACTAAGGATGAATATAATAGGGAATTTAGGTGGATCCCTATCAAATATATGGATGATATTTTAGTATGCATTATCTCTAAATTCATCACAAATCACTTTTGTTAGACCACCAAAAGTGTGAGGTAAGCTACCAAAGGGGTCATCAATATTTCATATCGAATGATTCAGTTAAGTGAATATTTTAATTGGCCATAAATTTTGGTCTCTAAATTCATCACAAATATTGATAATGTAGTTAAAAATACATATCAATCCTTTTAGTATCAATTCATGGTCTTACTTATATGCTTCACATAGTGGAAGTCCCTAGATGGCCCATCAATTCATACATAGATTTCTATCCTATCACCGCATTCATAAACATTGTTTGGACCAAAACATTCCAATATTATGAACATATAGGTAGAATCAATGTATCAACTTATCATTTCTTATCTTTGGGTACCCATTGATGTCATGCAGTATTTGGGGCAACATGTTATAATAACAAAGTTGTATAATAGCATCCAAATCAGTGTTCATGCACTCCCAAAGGCACCAATCACTTCCTTGTCATTATTCATCATTATATTGGAAGTAAAAGTAGAATTTTTGTTGAAAAATTCTTTAGTTTCTCACTAGTTCCACCAATATGAACCATACCTCTATGGGTGTAATAGCCATTGACTCAAAAATTAGCAACATGACCATAAGTAGAGGCACATGCACCACCTGAATTAGAAGCAACCCCATTACAAACTAGTGTATAGAGTATCACCACCTCCACCAAAGAATAATATGTGTAGTACAAAAGCATGGACTTCTAATAGGAATGTTACAAAAATAGATACATAACATGATCTTACTCAGCTAGGCATCATAGGTGAGGACATGTATAATTCAAGAATTTTTTATTTTGGAAACTAGTGTGCACTTGTAAAGTGCCAAATAATGTTTAAATATCCTTCTGATAGACATTCCCACACCTCTTATGCCAATAATTATCGATACATTAGTAGAAGAGCAAGAACACACACATAGGATGGCTATAGTTTTTTAGTGAACACTAGGTGTAAGGTATTTAGGGGTACAAACAAGCCCATATTATCCATTGATATGCAATCTAATGACCCATAATGTGCCCCAACTATCACCAAATATTATAAAGCTTATGGGTTCATTTTTTGAACCATATCTAGTTGAGGAAGTTGATCCATAGGAAGCTCAAGTGCCAAAAAAATAGCCATAAGAGATGATCTAGGATTATAATTAGTTGAAGAAGACTTTAGTCCCTCCATACAAACAAAAGGCACTAGGACATATGAACATTGTGGTCAAATCAACCTCTTCTTCATCTACTTCATAATCACTACTCCTATATAAGAGTTATAAGAGACTGCATAACCATAACTAGAGTAACCAACCATACAAGAAAATATTGTAATGCAGGAGCAAGATACCAAGGATGAAATCAAGTAAGAGAAGGCTCAAAAGGTGACTATGAAGAAGGATAGAAAATAAGAGGAGGAAAATAAGAAGAGGAATGAATAAGTAGCATGTAAGGGTGATGATGAGGAGGATCAAAGGAAGAGGCAAGAGGAAGAAAAGAAGTATGATGAATAAGTTATGAGGAAACATAAATAATGAGCAAATCAAGAAGTGAAAGCAATGAAAAAATAGAACATTGAGGTTAAATTAGTAGTAAATTTAGAATAAGATGACAAACTAAAATAAATGTGAAAGCAAGAGGAATAAATGCAAAAGTAGGCTCAATATCAAGCAACCAAAGACTGGGTATAGATAGTTGCCAAACCAAAGGTAGAATTAGAGCAATAAAATATAAGTAGAAGTTGTAGTGTATTATACAATAGAACCCACCAAGAAGGTGGTGATACCTGAGATTTAATATCCATATTCAACATCATAAGGCTCAAGGTCCACCCAAGGAGGTGCATAAGAGGATATGTCCCATCACAAGTTATAATTATCTATCCAATGGCCATGGGATGTCCCTACACCCTCAACATGATGAATAACTTTCTCACTTCCAATGGTGTAAATAAAGAAGGAACCTAAGATGTTAGCACCTTGTACTTTATCTCTTACTATAATGGTGAAAGAATCATCACTTGATTTTTCCTAGTTACCCTTGTCAAATCAAATTAAAGGAGTGGTTTCCTTCCAAGAGTCTATCACACAAAAGTATTTTTTGCTAGAGAAAGAGGCATCACAGCTAAGGAAGGAAATGTATACATACACCTTTGCCTCACCAAAGCTTAGAAACTAATCAATGTCTGAGGAAAATCAATTATTAGGTCACTCAAGTCTTAGGTGACCAAACCATGTTTGAGGAAAATCAATTCACATCTCTTATATCCTAGTTAGCAAAAGACTAGCTCATTATGCAAAATCTATAGTAGCTTCACACAAATGGTAAAAATATGAAGGCACAAATAGAGGCTATTTTAAAACTCTTTGAAGAGTATGAATAAGCTTTGGAAATTATTATGCTGTAATATCAACATATATCTCTAATCATGCTTGACTAGAAACAACAGTTGAACAACACATGGAGTGAATCTAACCCAAAGTTCACTAAGACTGATAAAACCATAGTAGTAATCGGGGACCAATCATCTACATCTAATGAGTTAGATGCCACACTAAATTAGTCTCTTGATTCAAGATATATGTGATGCACAAGATGAAAACATGTAAAAATGAGATGTTATCTAATACACTTTCTATCAGTCAAAGATAGAGGCACACAAACAAACTAGAGGAACTAGGACAAGAAATATATCAAAACATGTTGCACATTAGGGTCATCCTCATGATCATAGAAGATGATGACATTCAGAATATTATGGGGTGTCAAGTCTTTTTTTGCACTATGATCAATATGGTGTAAGAATTTATCATGGATTAGATGGTGTTAAATAAGGACGTATCCCATTTGGAGAGATCCAAGGTGAATATCATCCAAGATCCCCAATTCATCCCACCAAACCAACTCTAATAGGAGATTTGGTAGAAGAAATGTTAGCATAAATACTCAACCAACCATTCAAACACAAAAAATTCCTCTATCACTAGATTCTACATCTATGACTTCTGCAAAAATAACTCTAGTAGCATCATCTTCACAGTTTCCCTCCATTCTAGCAATGTAGTCTATGCCTCCACCATTTTTATAGGTATTATGCAAATTATAGTTTTGAAGTTTTGAATTATTTTTCCATTAGGAAGGCCTTAAGCATTATGAGTAGGGCCAGGTTGGTTGAAAACCCATAAAAGGAAACCATCGATTAGGTCAATCTATTGAAAACCTAAAAGGGCAGTAAATTGGTATGCTACTTAATTGAAAACCTGAAAGGGTAGCTAAGTAGTACACAAGAGATAATAACTGGTAAACAATGCCTTAAGTGATTATTAGAGTTTTTCGGACCAACTCCTTAGTGTAGTCATTTTTCTTATCTTTAGCACAAGGCATGCTTTGTTCTACTTTGTCTCAGGATGCTACAAGTGTTTAGCCTAGGAAAGTGTTCATAGTAAAATAGAATTTTCAAATACTAGAGAGTAGATGCATGACAAGTGTGTGATTTATATCAGTCAATATAATGTATCTCATTTTGTATGTGTTTGACCTATGTATGTATTCTAAAATTCTATGGGATGCAAAAAGACTCATCAGGCTTGAACTAAAAGGATTGAATATGAAGGGATAATGCACTGTAAATTTCTATAAATAGTGATCTAATGATCAGTTGTAATGGAAATAAGTTCTAAAAATATAAATATTAATATAGAGATCTGATAATAGTTTTCCCAAATATCTTTTTGTACTTATTTTATGCATAGACTATGCTTTGTTTTATTTGAATCTATTTAATCATGTAATCATAATGAATGTTTTATACAATTTAGTCTATATTTCTCTGGATAACTGCATGAATCTAAATTGAATAAATATTGGACCTGTTATGTAATTATGTCTATGTTTTGAGTCTATAACCTAATTCTCACATAACCACATATTAGCATGTTCTTATGGGTTTTTTAGGAACCTCTGCTAACAGTTGGTCACCCCATGCAATGTAAATGTCACAAACAAGAAGTTTTATAAATTGACACCCAAAAAAAAATGTATAAATTTCAAAGACAAAATAACATTAATAGTCTCAAATGGTATTGAATAATTTCAAAAAATAGGAACTACTATTATGAGAAGAAACCAAGCTATAATACTAAACAAAAATACATAGAGAATATTTAAAACCCCTAGCATGCATCATCATAAAAATAAAACATAGGAGAACACCTAAAAACCATAAAAAAACCTTACCATACCAATAAGTAGCTTTGACAACAACCATAAATCTTGTAGAGCTTCACTAGTACACCAAAAAACATAAAAATTATTGATTGAATATATTACTTAATGCATTTATGTAGGATTTAATCACATTTATCAATATTATTGATTAGGGAGCTCACATGTATTGTTAGTAATGATTTTTTTAATTAATAGTTTGGCATATTAAAAATCTTATGATCACTACCTTTGGCCTTTCATAACTCGATATTACTAATTTCAAGAAATTTTTAGCAATAATATTACACTACTATGAACACAACAACTATTGGAGAGCATAACAGATTTAATCATAGGTGACTATTAAAACACATCATCATCAACATAATTTCCAATTACCACTAAACTCCATAAATTTATTAAAGAGGCTTGTCAAACATGATTTTTAGCATGCCTTTGCCAATTATAAGTGGTTGATTTAATATTTTAATGCACTATGTGGGAATTATATTAAAATTAAAATTGATGAGTTTTAATTTTTACAAATCATCCTCAAAAAAATATTGATAGGTGACATAAGCACCATTAATGGCTCCATTAACCTACTTATCAAAAGATAGATACTTAGATATGGTAATTTTACATAGAAATGTTATGATTCATTTGAAAACTATCACTCTTCCAAATAATTAATGAATATTGAGTGAAGCAAAATCCAGATATCAAAATAACACTTTCACACTTCAAAAACTAAACTACAATATGAATGAAAATATATTTCAATGAAAGAATAAATAAAATAAAGTATTTATATTTCAGCCACTTAGAATTAAACTGAAATCTAATTCTCAAACCACTAATAAACCTTAAATAGTTTCCAATTTCAAGCTTGTATATGAAAATTACATTCCCAACAAGATGAGAAGAAAATATCTAATTCATAGCAACTAAAATATCTATGTAATTTCATGTAAGGAATTTGATAAGATTTCACTTTTAAAAAGGAGTTTCAAAATAAACAAAAGAAACCATTACCTTTTTTATAAACACAAGCTCTAAAATCAAGGAGTAATAAATGCATTAATTCCATATATATCCTTTTGCAACTAAGCTTCCACTATTCATGCATGAAATCTTAGGTAATATGGCATAAAAATTAATGTCAATACACCTTGGGATTAGAAAGGGTGGCATCTAAGATAACTAGAGCCAACTTTGTAAATTAGATTTGGCCTAGGTATCAGGTTGCCAAATACATATACACCAATACTCACATTTCAAGCACTTTTTTCCCATGATAAATCAAGTGATAATATTTAGTGTTGTTTGCATGGACCCAAGGGAGATAAAGAAAGAGGGAAAAATAAACTTCTTAAGAATGGATGAAAAGTCATAAATAGATAAGAATGAAATACAAATCATGACCCTCCTCTCAATTGCCTAGGTGCAAGAGCTAACATTTTCATAGATCAAGCTCATAAGGTCAAATAAACCATACATGGTTCGAAAAGGTAAGTTAATGGCACCTATGCCACCTATCACTAATTTTTTATTAGGTTCCAAGCTGTTTTCAAAAATTAATGAAGTAAAACTATAGATAAAATTTGAGATAGAAACCCAAATAAAATAAATAAATTAAAATGTATAAAAAACTAAAAAAACATGAATTGAACAATTATTTTAAGAAAGAAACATTTTCTTAACATTTTTTAGGATGATGAATGTTCTACAGTGATATCATTGATGTGTGGTGATTGCATGTTTTTAGACGAATAATGTCATTGATGAAAATGAAGATGGTGAGAATTTTATGACTAAAATTGTGATACTTATGCTTTTAAAACATTGAAAACCAAAAAAATAATTTTCACTTTGTCAAAAAATAAAAATATAAAAAATTACAAAATCACCATACAAGTAAACATATTTGATGGCAAGCCACAAATCTTGTAGAGCTTCATTATAAAAAAAAATGGTAGCTCTCAAAAATTATCCCAATACCAAGGAGAAAAAGTGTAAAGCCCATCATTAACTAATACCCTTATAATTAATAATGCAAATCATATGATCACATCCTTTTGTCTTTTGCAATGAAGAACTAATAATATTCATTATAAAGACAACTTTATAACCAACACATGTTAATTAGATAATTCACATTGAACAATATTTATTAAATTTTATTTTATAAGTTTATTATATATTAAATAATCACTACTTTTATTTAATCATGTCTCCTTAATAAATTTGCTTTAAAAATATATTGAAAACATAGTATTTTAACTTACAATGAAAACACTATTTCAATTATAAGTTTTTTCCAACTAAAATTTTGGCGTAGTATAAATAACATGAGCTTAACAAGCACTAGAAAACATTAGTTTATCACAACTATTTATTTATTTATGTAGTATAATTAAATAATCAGTTAGCAATTACATCTAGCCCAAATGAATTACTACGGATGGTCTACTTATGAATTATCTATATCTCTTATATAATAACATAATTTATTAAATCTCATGATTATTATTTATACAAAAATTTCAATGTATCTTTCATTTGGACAAGGTGAGCATGTTGATTTATTTACAAAAGGACCCAAATTCGTAGAGGCATAATGTATCCAAGAAGATTGATGTTGAATTACAGACACATGGGAAGAGACCTAGATGTTGTCAGTGTCAACATAGTATTGGATGGAAATGTGTGCTTGACTTATCCAGTTGATGTCTTAGAAACTATGGCAAATATTGAGAAAAATGGATACCTTATTACCTATGAAGATCAGGAAGTGTCAAAACATTTAGATTCCTCTATTTGAAGTGAATTGGAGGATTCTAGTGATATGGAAGAGGGATGTTGTAATGATGGAAATGAAAGCACCTTCAATAATGATCCTAAATATGGAATTGACTTTGTTGCAAACAAATTTTTTCTATAACATAAATGTTTTATCAAATTTGGTGACATTTACCATGGTTATATATATCATGTACTTTAAGATCATCAAATTTATGGATAAATATTAGGACTACATAAGTTTGGTTTAATGGTAAAAATGGTGATAACTTTATTTTCTAATTGCTTGATATTACAACAACCAAATATATTATTAGCCTGGCTAATAATTTATTTTATTATCCAAAAATTAGGAAGTTCCCTATGGCTACTATGAGTGAGTGATCAAAATATTCGCCCTTACTACATAGAGGTGATTACAATTTTAAGTTTATAGGTGTTTTTGCAAATTTGATCCGTTTGTGTCCATCTCTAAGCAAGTACGTTGTAGAGGGAATTAAAAATGTTCTTAAAAGTGTCATGGTGTGATTTAAAGGCTTAGATAGAAATAACTTTGATGTTCATAATGAAAAAGTATATAACCCTCATTACAAAGGTTGCTCCCTATCTGAAGGATTTCCCTATAATGGCCTCCTATCCAATTAGCCCATCTTAGTGGTCCTTTTATGGATGTGAAGATAAAAGAAATCCCAAAAGATGTGGAGGTCAATATTTGGAATGAATTATAATAAGGACAACCCAAATTGGCCTATCCAATATCTATTGATTACTCTAAGTGCAATAATTATCTAACATTGATAACAAGCCTTTACGACTTTCACAAATGCTATAAATTGAATGTAAGTCTAACTAATGCATCTAATACAAAATCTGATGTGAGAGAAATAAATATGACTCTATTTTTTTGAGGGCCTGTCCAAGAAACCTTGATGTAAATATGATTTTATATCCATAATTATGTTAGTATCACTCAAAAAATTGGTGGTAAAAATCAAGAGGCATGAATGAAAATTCAAAAAGGGAAATCATATAAAATGAATTTAAAGCAAATGCTATGATTAGAATAAGAGACCAATCAAGCAAGAAAAAAATTGGTAAAATTAAATTTGATGTAGTCCATTTTTTTCAAAATACATGATTTATATCTTATGGCATTCCAAGAAGCACTTTATTCAAGAATAATTTTACTTTCTATAAGGTGGGTTACAGTCAATTGATGGTAATATAGGATTGCAAAAACCCAAAATAAATATTGTCGCAATAATTGCAAGTATTTGAAAAAATATATAGAAAAATTTAGATGTAGCTCCACATTTGACACACTATTAGTGTATAATTCAACTATAGTTCCTATTATAATCCTTCCTAAAAACTATATATATTCTTTAATCCTAAAAAAGTATAACCAAAAAATTGCATTATTACATCTTCCCCTAGTGTTGCAACCTGCCATCAATAAAATATGGAAAAAACATTATTGAGATGTTTCAATCACAAAGGATAACTTATTTTTAGAGTGTGATGATATTATAGAGATTTTGAACTAGCATAGAGCCACCATAAGCCTAAATATAATAAATCAATTAACAAAGTATTGGAACTTCCATAATTACTTCATTACAAGTCTTCATGTAGAATATTAATCCCATGGGATACAGTCATAAGAGCACACATCAAATTTATTAAGCATTGTCATGATAAAATGGACAAGATGAAAAATTTCATAACAAGGACAGCCAAAAAAGCAAAGCTAATAATCAAAATTATGATCCTTCCAATCATTTTGATCGTTATACTAACACATGGACATAAGACTGGTGGTTTTGGCCACTTCAACATTTCATTTTTTGAATTTGGGGATAATTTTATAGTAAAATCATTATATTTATGTCTCTTGAATATTTAAGAACTAATGACTGATGTGTATGGTGATTTTTTGTATAATAGTGGATCTTCCAAATCATTATTTCATGATACCCTACTACAAAATGAATTGTCTGAAAAGTAAAAAGGGTATAAAAAAGGTATTGTATTTGTAATAAAATGATATTGATAACACATGTACTTATTTTTTTTTTAAATCCATAGTTCTTCCACTTACAATTTGATAATGCTTCAAATGATAATAAAATTTGTATTGTGTTTGGATTTGCATCCATGCTACCAACACGACAAGTTTTCAACATTGTGTATGTAAGATTCATTCTAGTGGGACACATTGAAGAGGATATAGATGGAACATTTAGGAGATTATAAAATTTTCTATATAAAATTGAAACATTTTCTTTGCCTCAAATCATGGAAACTTATAAACATGTCAGGAGGGGTCAATTACATTCACTCCATACCTTGTTGAGGAGGTCCATGAATTTAAGCCATTTGTGGAGCCACATTTATTAGATGGGTATCACAACCAAATGGGTATAAAAAGAACTAGACACTTTAAGTTCCATGTTGTGTAAAACATACCTATGATGGAATATAAAGTAACAATTAAAGATCTCTAGTGGTCTAGTCTAATCAAAATATGGTGCAGATTGTCTGATGGTAATCTAGACTTTCCTAGAGGAAAACTTTGACTAGCCCCATTAAAGGAAATAAAATAAATGGAATGTTTTAAAACGGGATTAAAATCATATATTATACATTGGGAAAAAAATGTTGATGATAAAGGTGAAGAATTCTAGCTTCCAAAGATAAGTTATTCAAAAAAATGTCTTGGATGCTTTGAATAAACCCTTTGTTAATTGTAATGATAATTTAGCACCTTGTTTTTTTCCAAAAACAAAGAAGGATTTTAACATCAACAATCATATAGTGGTATCCACTCCTTCTCTCAGGGGTGATTACTTCAATCAAAATATCCTAATTTATAATAATATTTTCATGGGGCTTTGTTGTCAAATACCTAAAAAGGAATTCAATCCAATGGTGGATTAATTTCCTTATAATATGTTTAGGTTCAAAACATGTTACAATATGGGTGGGTAGATCTAAAATGGATGTTTACTTTGAAACTAATTATGAGAATGAGGCTCAAATGGTGGTATTTTGATGGTGGAGACCTATTGGGAAAGCAAGAGTAGAAAATGATTTGCATCAAAATTATTTGTTTCAAACGTAATCATGGAAAGAATAAAAAAAAAGAGCAGAAAAATTGTTGTCAATAACATCATTTGGGCATAGGAACCAAAAATAAAATGGATTGGAAATAAACTTAAAACACTTGAAAAGGGACATGCATTGCACAATATGGAGAGGTCAATGAAATCTAAAGTGAATTAGAAAATTATTAATATCTAATAGGTTTTTTAATGGTAATTATATTGAACATCGTATATCATATCATCTTGGCCAAAGATGTAGGTTTTTCAAAATTTCTATTCCAAAACATACTTCAAATAGAGCTTAATATTGCAGTAGTTTGTTAAGCAATAAATAGTAATGATGATTTTCATCAACTTGTCATATTGGTTGGATAGGATATGAATATATTATATATGCTCAATTCTATAAATGAATCATTACCATTAATAGTGAGTGGTAGAAATATGAAATAGTGAATGGTGAGTCTATTATCACTTTTTAAATGATAATCCATTTTATTTTATATAGTAATACAAGGAAACATATTGTAAATAATATGGTTATTTTAATGAACAAGTGGTTGCATTTTATTTTTAAACAAAATATTTTGTTTATAATAGCAAGGGGGTGATACTTATTTTTATCAATATGGTAATATTTTATTAAACTAGTGATCACTAGTTATACTATATTCTGACTCTACAAACAAACAAAGCAATAAACTTTTTAATTGAGATTTTATATGAAATATTGGAATGATACAGATGTAAAGTAATGAACTATATTTTTGTCATGATTTTTTTAAATATTAACTTATTTTCTTAAAAACTAAATAATATGACTATCTTTAATGAACTAGCAACCGTGATTTTTTGTAAACAATATAGTTTACTTAACTGAACTAGTGGCCACTACATATTCTATAAACAACAAGATCAACTTTAATTAATATAATCGTAACTTCTTTTCAACATACCATTATAGTTATAATATAACCCTATCAATCACCAAAAATTCCCACATTCCCAAACACCAATATCTTATGGCATAAATGGTTAACAAAAATTAACAACCCTTGTAAAAAATAAAATACATTAACTACCATCTAAGAATCCATATGTAAGCATATTTACACATCCCACGAAGTTTGATACATGAATCAGTGTCACGTTCAAGGTAATGGGATAGTGCATCCCTGTATCCCATGTGGTCACTCTAGTCATCTCCACTAAATTAACATTTTTTAGTTATAATTAAAACCACATATTACTATATATAACAATTCAGACCATCGTAAGTCAATGTGGCTCCTTATGCATAAATAAATTCACTTGTATGCATGGTCCCACCAAAAATACTTATTGGATTCTAAATTATAGTGAGCCTCAACATATATACTTTCATGGGTCTACACAATCACAGATTTGTAACTACACTCAAAAGTAGATGAGGAAGTTTATAGGTCATGGAACCACATCAAAGACCACCTACAATCACTTCTCTTAATAAGCATTAAGTACACAACCTAAAAGTGATCTCACTTAATACATGGCCCCTGTAAATAAATTATCAATACCACAACTGTGATCTGACTATATGTATAATTTTATGCCACATTCAATATAAACATTTTTATCTTTAGTTTAGCCATCGTGGACTAGCTTATATAATATGCATGTGTGTGTGTGTGTGTGTGTGTGTGTGTGTGTGTGTGTGTGTGTGTGTGTGTGTGTGTGTGTGTGTGTGTGTTTGGGCATGCATGCGTGCATGTGCATGGAGTGATCACCTTACTTAAAAGATTTAATGATATGGTCGTGATCACATTGTATAATAATGTGTCTCATGGCCTATCTAATATTACCACTTCCTTGTACAATATGGAATCACCTTAGCAATTCCCAAGAGTCTAAAAGGTGTCTACCCCAACATCCATGTGGCCTTAATTTGATAACCCATCAGTATTATCTATGAACATGATCAACCTCTATACTAGATTCCATGTGTTCATGCATCTATGGCCTAAGAATTTTCACATATTCCTTATGTGAAAATGACACCACATTCAAGTCAAAGGAGTTCATGGTTTCAAAAACCTACAAGGTCATCAAACTATCCTCACTCCTTGTATTCTATGTGGCCTCTAAAAATTGTGTATATCACACTCATAGGTCACTTCAATTAATTAAAATGGTATTTAATCTTCTCATCCCATTCATACTAAATGATTAATGCATATACAAGTAGCCACAATGTCATTTCTCATAGATTCTAAATATAATAAGTCACAATCTAAGGTTAATGGTTATGTGCTTAAACAGAGGAGAATCACTTAAAATTTACTTAATACAATTCCATGATGCTAAGATGAGTGCCATGTTTCCCCATCACAGGTTACATGTGGCCATAACCAATAAATTAAGCACTAAGTCATAAAGTGATAAGATGTGACCTTGAATAACAGGATCTCTACCTCTTGAAAAATCATGAAGTCTCCAAGGTGACCTAATAAAAATTTATGAATCATGTGCTTGCATGTAACATTAATAATATTATGTTAAGCTTCTATTTAATTAGTAGTCACTAATTTTATTGTACTCAAAATCAATTAGCAAACAAAGCAATGAATATTTTAACTAAGATTTTATATGAAATATTAGAATGATATAGATGTAAAGTAGTGAATTGTATTTATGACATGAAAGTTTTCAAATTTTAACTTATTTTCTTAAAAAATATAATAACAATAAAAGTATTGTAAATATTATGGTTATCTTTAATGAACTAGCAGTTGCGACTTTTTTCTTAAATAATATAGTTGGCTTAATTGAACTAGTGGGTATTTCATATTATATAGATAATGTGATTAGCTTAAATGAACTAATATTTTACTCATATTTTTCTATCTAAAATGAAATTTATGTCTATATTAAATGAAATAGGCACCACTAGTTTTTATGTACTCATACCAAGGTAAAAAAGAAAGCAATACAAGAGTGGTAAATATTTGAATTAGTGAAGGTATGTCTATTATTAAAAAAAATTATGTTAATTTGATTTATTTTATATACTAATAAAATGAAACATATTTGTAAACAATATAGTTATTTTAATGAACAAGCATTTAGTTACTCTCTTATTTTAAAATGGATTTTTAAAAGATAAAACTAGTGGTGCATGAGTGGTAAATATAAATAGTAATGATGATTTTTAGCAAATTTTCATACTGGTTGGATAGGTTATGAATGTAATATCTATGTTTAATTATTTAAATGAATCATTACCATTATATGCATGTAAATTTTTAAAACTAATAATGAGAAGATTAGATTTGGATATCACACTAGTTGTTAGACTAGGTTATTTACTTTAGCTCATGTTCACCTACATGATTTATTTTTCCTAGGTATTTAGTTATTCCCACCCACTTATGTGTCAATATTTCATTTATATTATTTTAGATATTATTAGATATTACATATTTATCTCTTAGATATTATGAGGATATTTTTTAGTTGTGTGTATCCTTTAAGGATATTTATATCTTAGTCCTAGGTTTGATTACTTATATTAATCTCGTAGTTATGATTGATCACTTAGTTTGATCTCTTAGTTATGATTGATATTAATTTCCTATATATGTAAGTCACAATCATTGTATTGGACAAGCTCTTGAGATATAGAGGATTTATCATTGTATGATCTATTTATGTATAATAGATTGAGATATTGTTTGAGCAATACATCAATGATTTTTATTGTGGTAATGGTTTGTAGATTTGACCCTGTGTGAGAGTTTTCTAAACTCTTTCACTAGTTAAAAACCAATTATAACAATAATGGAATTTAGTATCACATCAATTATAACCCAATAATAACAATATTGGAATTTGATATCACACTAATTAAAAACTAATATTACCAATAATGGAATCCAATTTGATTCCATTTTGACACTTAGATTACTAGAAATGATGATCCTAGAAGTCTAGATTATGTGGAATAAGTCCAGGTTTATTGAACTGTTGGTTCTACACAAGTACAATGACCCATAATCACATTCAATGACCATGAGATTATTGATGATAATTCTATAAATGCACCTTTTTCATATGTGCTTCAATGGAGTCACATCATATACATAGTGATATGGTGGATAATAGGTCAAGTGAAAACATATGTGCTATGGCATTGCTTAGTAGTCTTGGGTACACACATATAAACTTGATTGGTTTGAAAAATATAGTAAAAAGTTTTGATAGAAAGTGATAAAAATATCTTGGGGGAATTGTGTTACCACTTATGGTATGGCCTATAATTATTGATACTTGTTTCTTAGTTTTTCCCAACACTAGTGCATTTGACATGCTATTAGGATGACCATAGATACATAAGATACATGTAATCCTATATTCGATACATCGATACTTGAAACATAACCATAGCAATTGAGTAATTACAATTCCATGTGTTCCTTATAAATATCTCATCCAAACTAAGATATTTTCTCTTACACACCCACAATAATCTATTGTACAACCTACATAGATTCAACCTCTAGAAAAAAATAAGAATCGAGTGGTTGACTTTCCTTGACAACTGATTCTCTAATGGCATTTACATCAGATATATATTTGAGTTCATTAGAGATTACCTAGTCTACCACATCCCATGATAATTTCACAAAAGATTTTTGAGCATGTTCTATAATGAACACCAATGCATTCTCCTGACATACAATGGAGTCCATAAAAAACTATGGCTATTAGAGGTACACAATGTATACATCATCATATTTACTATGATATCAATACTGGATATTTTACAATTAGTGAACGTTGATTCATACAATGATATATATGTTACTCCTTGCCCATGGTGTGTGAAATTTGATTGATTGATCCAAGACCTACACTTGAGTATCCCATTAAAAAAAATCAAATATTAAAAAATATGAAAACATTCAAAAATATTAAAAATAAAAAATCAATACATATGACATTTTGTGTTGGTACACATAGATTAATTGATTTTATTCATCATATATATGGTGAATTACATATCCATTTTCTATGCATGTTATTTTCACGGTATACATGAGTGGGATGCAAGACATGAAAGTTACATATGATACATGGTCATACGTATGGGTGAAATTTCTTACACACATGGGCAACCTTATACATTGGATGCATGCCTATATTGGGGGCATTTTCATACATTCTTAGTTTATATCTCTTTATATTATTCTGTTAGTCATAGCAGACTATTATTTATTAAATTCTCTTGCTCATACTTTCTACAGTGATATTTCCTATGAATATCATGCTTTGCTAGACTAGGTGATGACATTAATTGATAATGTGGACTAACATTGCTTACTATGTGTATTTTATATTGATGATTATGATATTTATTGATCATTGGTGTGTGTTATATTGATTTTTCTATGGGTACATTTATTATGTCTTTTGACATCATGTGTCAGTTGTGTTAGAGGGTACTCTAGTTCGATTCATGACCATGTCATCTTTATGCCAGGTCAGATTCATGTCATGTTTTATATGCTTATGTGCTTCTTGATCATGACATTGTGTGTGTGTGTGTGTGTGTGTGTGTGTGTGTGTGTGTGTGTGTGTGTGTGTGTGTGTGGGGTAACATATATGATTGTTACTATGATCTTGGTGTCGTGATTTCTATCATGCATACTTTTATTTTCTAACATTTCCATGATTTCTATCATGCATTTACTACATTGTTATTTCATATATCTACTAGACATTGACATTTATATGTTAATTTATTTTTATTACAAGTTTCATATGTGCTTGAATGATCAAAATATTTTGATGAGGACATATATTAACATGCTTGTATACATACCTTACATTATTATAATTTTATATATAAAACTGATTTACATAAATTTTTATTTTGAGATGAGTGACTTGTAGGCTTCATCCCTCATAACAAAATGGGAATATAGTGAATTTTTTCAGATAATCAAGGCATGACATACATATATTTCATATTTGAGACAAATTATGTAATTCAAATGGGTCAAATTGAGAATATTGAGACATATGTAGGGCATTTTTTAGGATTTTGAGGCATAGTTGAGGCATTCTAGGATATTGTGATGAACAGATTATGGAATTATATATCATTTTGAGGTATAGATGGATCATATTGGAGCATGGAATTTATTTATTTTTAAACATTGTTATGTCCTATATTGAGGATTGGTAGGGAAAAATGGTACAACATAAGCATGTTGGGTCTATATTCTATATGTAGAAGTTGATCCTCTTACATATGGGCATGTTTTGGGGTTCCACTTTGACATACAAACCTATTTCAAGGTTTCAGTTTTACATATGAACTTGTTCTAGGGTTCCACAAAATATTTATTGTGATATTCATAGAAATATGATTGAGGTTACTACATCATTAAACTTCTATCACTACTTCTCCAATTATAGATGGTCCATTTACATTCCTTAACTTGTGGTTCCAACAGTTGCATCCCCCTATGGTATGATCACCACATGATATCCTCCAAATAAGTTCAACAAGTGGCAGCTTGATTCACATACCATCAAGTGTATTCATTCCATGGATTTTCAAGTTCAAGTGATTCATTAACCTAGATTATTTTATATTTATTTTCATGAGAATATTTTGAATTACACATGTTTTTTTGTAGGTTTCATTTCAATAAAATGGGAAGTTTTGGGTATACCTATCAACACCAATCACATTTATCAAAGGTACTAAATTTATTCTTTTATCATTTTAATTTGGCATTTTCAATATTATAATGAAAGTGAGGAATATATAGACACCTAAATTTTGTGTTTAACACTTTGGAAACTTCAACTTTGATATTCTTGGATACTATACATACATTTTACTATTGTGCACACTTTCCCTCTATCTATCTACCCATCTATTATGTTGGCTAAATATATTCTCCAAGTAAACCTATTCATGAATAATCTTAGTCTATACAAGAATGTCCCAAAATCAAAGAGATACCTTCTCCATATATTAAATCATTTATTTACACTCTTAGTGAAATATTGGTAATAATTGGACAATTATTGTTACTATAGGTGTCCACGTCTACACATAGTGTCCAACTGCACTTAATTATTTTTAAAACTTGGAAGTTTACATTATGTTTCAATAGACATGTTTCAGGGGTTGATCATATTAGGAAATAATGAAGAGTCAACTATGTTGTCCCCAAAAAATGAGTGACATTTTTGGAACAAACTATGACCTATTTTGGTTCATCAGACCAAAATCATCTCTCCCCTTTTCAAGAATTTGTTCTGAGCATTTGGGTTCTTCATTTTTCAAAGCTTTTCTAGAAATCTATGGACTCTGCAGGCTTGAATCTACGGAATCTGCAAGAAGAAAATCTACGAGCTTCGCATGTTGATTTCTACAAACTCTATAGGTAGGCTCAAATCTACGGACTCTCAAGGTTGGTTTCGACAAACTCTGCAGGAAAGAAATGGGTTCAACACTTAGCCATTTTTTCAATCGGGAAGTTCAAAGGGGTCTTCCAAGAGCCTGAAGGACAAGTGCCCTTGTGGAGGGCAGTGAGTAAAAGCGGACAAAAGTCATAAATCCCTCAGGAAACTGGCTAAGTAAAAGAGACCAAAAGAATTCTTTTGGGAAGATTTTTCTCAAAAAAATGTTTAAGGCAAAATTCCTTCGGACTTTTTGTCCGAAACAATTCACTTGAAGAGAAAGTCTGATGAAATGGAAACGAACAAATGGCTAAGTAATAGAAACTTTCCTTCAAACATTTTGTCTGAAGGAATTCTTTCAGGCTTTTTGCCCAATGGAAAAAGCCTGAAAGCCAAAAGCCTGCCAAAGAAGTGAGAGCCTGTCGGGGAAGTCGAAGCATGAAGTCTCCCGAACATCTTGAAGGATAAGTACACTTGCGGGGGGCACTTGATGATAGAGAAAGGACCATTTCAAAAGCCCGAAGGGACATCTTCCCTTTGGGATGTCCCAAAGGTAGAATAAAGACGTAGAAAGGAACATTCACAGACTTAAACAAAAGGGGCTTCAAAGGATGAAAAGAATGAACTAATTAAACCGTTGAACCTTCAACCAAAGGGTTCAATGAGTTCACAAGTTTAAAGGTTCAACCAGAGTTTAGAAAGATAAAGGAAGTAATGATTGAGTGAGACATAGAATGAACCAATGAACCGATTGAACCTTGAACTGAAAGAGTTCAAAGTTCAATGGTTCATAGGTTTAAAAGGTTCAAAGGTAGCCTCAATCAAGGAAAAAGTAGCAAACAAGTGGTTCAACAGATGGTTCAACAAAGGAGCAAAGAAGCGATTAAACCAAGAAGTGATAGAATAAAAGAGACAGAATGAACCAATGAACTGATAAACTTCCAATGGTTCAACAAGTTCAAGGTTCAACATGGTTCAAGCAGCTAGCGACCAATGATGTCCCCGTGAACGTCAAATTTAAGGTAATGAAATATCCACTAAGTTTCAAATGTCATGTGGAACCTAAAAACAAACTCAACGACCAGCTGAAGAAGAAGCTGAAAGAGCTGGCAAAGCTAAGAATATAGGCCCGAGGGCTCAGATTCTAGGAAAAAACAAAATTGGAAAGGGGAAAAGATAGACTGAGAGCTTAAATTTCAAGAAGAGACAAAGCTGGAAAAGATAAAATCAAAAAGAGGGAAAATCTTGAAATGTCTACATAGAAGTAATTTTAGTAGTTGGAACAGTCCACTAAGCAAATATTTTAGCTTGCAAACATTGAAGGCATGGCATGTTGGTCTCCCTTGGAGTAAAGACAAATTGGACAGTTGCGTAGACATTAGGAAAAGGACCAAATGGTCCATAACAAGGAAGAGACATCTTAGATGAAGGGACACGCCATAGTTATGGCAGCGCATTGTTCTCAGCATGGTCTCTCTAGACAGGACTGAAGGCACATTGAAGACGTTGACTGTAGCATGGGTCGTCCCATGGGAGAGAGTGCCAAGCCTTGTTTGGTGCCTATATATTGTAATCTCTTTTATTGTTTTAAGGAGATCTTCCCCTTACCAGAAAGCAAAACTCTACCCAAATTGAAAGGCATTACTGAGACTTTGAGCTCAGATTGTATTTCATATTTCTTTGATTGAATGAGAAAGCAAGTTACTTGCAGACTTTATGCTCTTATAGCTTGTGCTACATTAAGAGATTGTTCTTATGTCTATCTTCTAAAAGCATTCTTGTTTATTTTATTTAACAAGTAGAACTAGTGGAGGTGATAAGAAAGGTGCCCTGAAGCCAACTACTTTCAAACTTTAGGCTGTCATAGTTGTCTTCAGTGTGTGTTTTTCTTTTTTGTTTTTGTGTAAAAGACCTTAGGACAACTTTGTGCCCTCATTGTATTTTGTATATCCCTCTAGGGAAATCAAGGTGGAGACTTTGTGCTACATCTTAGATTGCTAGTTACTTTGGACCCTGTTACCCCATTACTTGTTACCAGAAAGAGTCCTGTTATTTGCAAGAACAAGCACTTTTGAAAGAAGACAAGTGCCTTTTGTTGCTTCACCAGGATTTCTACTATCCAGGAAGGGATCTGGCTCTTGGTTGAATGTTACTTCTGAAAGAAGAGAAGTGCCATCACCAATCAACCAGGATTCCTCCTCTGTCAGCATCATCTCTAAAAAAAGAGAGATGGATGGTTTATCCCACCCCTATGTCTTGCTTTCCGCTTATTTATATAGTATATAGCTCCTACATATTTAATAGGGAACTTCCCCTTGATGAGAGGAGAGATTTGTCCCCTTTGGATGTGGTAAACTTGCAACATTGGATGACCAATCTCCCTATGTTGTGGTGATAGGAACTATTTTGGTCACCAGTTAGTTGGCTGACAAAATATTCACCCAACAATTTTTGGCGACTCTACTGGGGACACAATAATTTTGTGCAATTTGGAACCTCAAGTTTTAGATTGAAACATCTCCTGTGTCTTACCCATTATCATTATAACCTTATCCATGCATTCCAATGTGGAAGAATGAACTACTCCAGTGCTTTCCCATTGTTAATTTTTCCTCCCCAGCCTCGCGCAATGGTTTTTGGCGACTCCACTAGGGATGAACGTGTAATCTAAAGCCTCAAGTTTCAAATTGAACCAGTTCCTTCCCTTATCCATTATATAGACTCTGGTGACTTTGTTCTATGTCCTACCCATTATTCATTATAGCATTACCATCTTCCTCCACCTCCGTTATTTAATTTGGTCTGCAAAACTAGAGCTTCTAGGAAAGAGTGCACAGTTTGAAGCCTCAAGCCTCAAGCTGAAGCAGGGCCAGTTCTTTTCCATTTTTGTTTTACAATCTAGCCACTCAACCCAAATTTGTTATCCCTATTTTTCATAATTAAATCATGGCAGTTCGAGGCCCCTGGGGTAACTCTTTTGGCCCACTCAACTTGACTCCACCTTTGCATGAACTTCCATGCAACTCAAGAAAGAATTTCCCCAAGTTCTTTGGGGATGGGAAAGTTCACCCTGATGAACACATTGCAGCCTTCAGCATAGCCTATGGTGTTATAGGGGTGGAATTTGAAGACGTGGTAGTCAGGCTTTTTGTGGAGACCCTACAAGGTGCTACTACAGAGTGGTTCTACCATCTGCAGGCTTGATCAGTGACAGACTGGAATACCCTAAAATCCAAGTTTGAAGTAAGGTTCAATATTGTAGAAGACACACATGCCTTGCTAGCCCATCTCACACAGATGAATAAGGAGCCCCATGAACCTATGAGGGTCTTTATTTTTAGGTCGACAAGTTGAGGCACAGGGTTCCTATGATCACCCAATTGACACCTCAAAATCTCAAGTGTTTCTTCATCAACTCACAGCTCCCTGAAGTGAGTTTCTTGTTGAGATGGGCTAGACACATAGACCTTGTTACTACTCAAGACTTGGCTATCGAGCTAGAAGATGACCTCATCTTGGCAAGAAAGATAAGGAGAGATCCTAACAGACGTAAATCCTCTTCATCTTTTGAGTATCCATCTACAGGCACCACAAATCAGATGGTGCAAAAGCTGGAAAATGAATGGCTAGCCTTGAAAAGGCAAATGGCCCAAAGTATGTCTACTCCTAATCAATATATGCCAAGGAAGGCATTTTATAATCAACCATATCAAGGCAATGCCACCAAGAATCAAGGGTAGCCAAATCGTCTTCCTCCCCCACAGAGAAACCTTGTCCTTGAAGCACCTCCAACCAACTCAGCAGTTGGATATCTGGAAATAAAACATGCTTTCTCTTTCCAACCTGAGTTTGATCAAGAAAATGACATTGATCTATTCACAGAGGATCAAGAAGAATCAACTGGCGATTCCCACATTAGTTTCCTGAATTACCAGGATGAACCTAAAAGTGAAGGTGAAGCAGTCGAAGGATCATACTTAGTATTCACCCAGTCTGAGAATTAGCCAACCCAATAATCTGATAAAGAAAGAATAAAGGAGCAACCCCAACTAGCAAATTCAATTACTAAGCAGAGAAGCCCTCTTCCTTTCCAGTCAAAGGACCCAATGATTTCCAAAAAAGTAAGTACATCAAACATTTCTACACCTTCTACTTCAAATTTGCAAACCAGTCCTCCCCCTCCCAAAAACCAAAAGGATGAACTCCCATCCCCTCTTCCAAGTCCATTTTAGTCATCTGCTATAATTGATCATGTCAAAAAATCTAAAATTCAAATGACTAAATTTGAATTCCTGCAAGCCAATCCTGAGCAGTTAAACATTGGTGGAGAACCAAGTGTGGACCTGTCTGAGATAAAAATTGTGGTCACCCAAATGTTATCCCTTGAAACTCAAATTTTGTTTGAGCCTTCAGGCAGGGGTAATTACTTCTTGACCACAGAGGATGCTCATGTCTTAGCTGAAGAAAGTACCATAGCTGGCAATCTAGGATTTGATCCAAAAAAGGCATTAGAAGAATTAGTAGGGTGCAGTACAAATGAAGAAGGATCTTCCATCTCCCATGAAGAGAAATCTGATAGAAGATCAGCTTCTAATGATGTTTGGATCCTGGAATCTGATGGCATTGATTTTTCCACTAATGCTGGAGCTGAGATTATGTTGATATCTCCTCAAGGAGATATTTTTCATTCATGCAAGTTGTAGTTCAGCAACACCAACAACATAGCTAGATGTGAATCTCTATTGCTCAGATTGAAGACTGCTTGGGATGAAGATATCAAACTCCTTCACACCAAAGGAGATGTTGAGCTGATGGTTTGTCAGGAGTTTGATGCTGACAATCAAAAAATGTGTTGGACTGAACCAGCAGAATAACAAGCTATGGTGGTGGACCATAATGTTGTATTCCAAAGTTATCAAAAGGAACTCTTCACAGAGAGAACAAGGAGTTATGGTTTCCAAAGAGAAGACCACATCCCACCATGGGGCAAGAAGAAGAAAGAGCTAACAAGAAGACGCAAAAAATTGGTTTCCTGGTGGAGAGTTCCATTTGCCTGTCACCATTTCTAGGGATAAAATGGTTTCTTGTTGGTTTATCAAGATGGCACACCATTTTCACTATCTCATAGTGGGCAGCATCTAAAGTGCTTCAAACCTTGAGGCATCAGATAAAATCATCTGTACATATGTATATCTGTATAGTATTTAGTTCTATTTTGTGTTTTTCATTTTCATTTTTTGGAGACTTTCTTTTTGGGTAGCATGACTCCATAGCCCAATGGCATACTTCAAGGCATTGGAGATTCTGGTTTCTACTCCCCTCAGATATTCCAATTTTTCAACTAAAAGAAGTTCCCCAACTGGAGCTAGCTATTGTCCCCAAAAAATGAGTGACATTTTTGGGACAACCTATGAACTATTTTGGTTCATCAAAAAAATCATCTCTCCCCTTTTCAAGAATTTGTTTTGAGCATTCAGGTTCTTCATTTTTCAAAGCTTTTCCAAAAATATACGGACTCTGTAGGCTTGAATCTATGGACTCTATAGGCTTGAATCTATGGACTCTGTAGGAAAAAAATCTATGAGCTTCGCATGTTGATTTCTATAGACTCTGCAGGCAAGCTCAAATCTACAGACTCTCAAGGTTGGTTTCTACAGACTCTGCAGGAAAGAAATGGGTTCAACACATAGCCATTTTTTCAATTAAGAAGTTCAAAGGGGTCTTCCAAGTGCCCTTATGGAGGGCAGCGAGCAAAAGTGGACAAAAGATGGAAATCCTTCAGAAAAATAGCTAAGTAAAAGAGACCGAAATAATTCTTTTGGGAAGATTTTTCTCAAAAAAATGTTTAAGGCAAAATTCCTTTAGACTTTTTATCTGAAGGAATTCACTCGGAGAGAAAGTCTGAAGAAATGGAAAATAAAAAATGGCTAAGTAACAAAAACTTCCTTCAGACATTTTGTCTGAAGGAATTCTTTCAGGCTTTTTGCCCGACAAAAGAAGCCCGAAAGCCAAAAGCCTGCCAAAGAAGTGAGAGCCCACCGGGGAAGTCAAAGCCTGAAGTCCACGTGAACATCCTGAAGGATAAGTACACTTGCAGGGGGCACTTGATGATAGAGAAAGGACCATTTCAAAAGCCCGAAGGGACACCTTCCCTTCGGGATGTCCCAAAGGCAGAACAAAGATGCAGAAAGGAACCTTCATAGACTTAGACAAAAGGGGCTTTAATGGATGAAAAGAATGAACCGATTGAACCGTTTAACCTCGAACCAAAGGGTTCAATGATTTCACAAGTTCAAAGGTTTAACCAGAGCTTAGAAAGATAAAGGAAGCAGTGATTGAGCGAGACACAGAATGAACCAATGAACCAATTGAACCTTGAACTGAAAGAGTTCAATGGTTCATAGGGTCAAAAGGTTCAAAGGTAGCCTCAGTCAAGGAAAAAGTAGAAAATAAGTGGTTCAATAGATGGTTCAACCAAGGAGTGAAGAAGTGATTGAACCAAGAAGTGATAGAATAAAAGAGACAGAATGAACCAATGAATCGATGAACTTTCAATGGTTTAACAGGTTCAAGGTTCAACATTGTTCAAGAAGTTGGCAACCAATGACATCCTTGTGAATGTCAAATTTAAGGTAATAAAATATTTGCTAAGTTTCAAATGTGGCATGGAACCTAAAAACAAACTTAGCGACCAGCTAAAGAAGGAGTCGAAAGAGCTGGCAAAGCTAAGAATATAGCCCCGAGGGCTTAGATTTCAGGAAAAGACAAAACTGGAAAGGGGAAAAGATAGCCTTAGAGCTTAAATTTTAGGAAGAGACAAAGCTAGAAAAGACAAAAGCAGAAAGAGGTAAAAGCCCAAAATGTCTGTGCAAAAGTAATTTCAGCAGTTGGAACAGTCCACTAAGCAGATATTTTAGCTTGCAAACATTGAAGGCACGACATGTTGGTCTCCTTTGGAGTAAAGACAAATTGGATAGTTGTGCAGACATCAGGAAAAGGACCAGACGATCCATACCAAGGAAGAGACATATTAGATAAAGGTACATGCCATAGTTATGGTAGCACACTATCTTTAGCATGGTCTCTCTAGACAGGACTGGAGGCACATTGAAGATGTTGACTGCAGCATGGGCCGTCCCATGGGAGAGAGTGCCAAGCCTTTCTTGGTGCCTATATATTATAATCTCTTTTATTGTTTTAAGGAGATACCCCCCTTACCAGAAGTGAAACTCTCCCCAAATTGAAAGGCATTACTGAGACTTTGAGCTCATATTGTAGTTCATATTTCTTTGATTGAATGAAAAAGCAAGTTACTTGCAGACTTTGTGTTGTTATAGCTTGTGCTACATTAGGAGATTGTTTTTATGTCTGTCTTCTAAAATCATTCTTGTTTATTTGATTTAACAAGCAGAACTAGTGGAGGTGATAAGGAAGGTGTCCTGAAGCCAACTACTTTCAGACTTTACGCTGTCATAGTTGTCTTCAGTGTGTGTTTTTCTTTTCTGTTTCTGTGTAAAATACCTTGGGACGACTTTGTGCCCTCATTGTCTTTCATATCTCCCTCTAGGGAAGTCAAGGTGGAGACTTTGTGCTACATCTTAGATTGCTGGTTACTTTGGACCCTGTTACCTCGTTACTCGTTACCAAAAAGAGTCCTGCTATTTGTAAGAACAAGCACTTTTGAAAGAAGAGAAGTGCCTTATGTTGCTTCACCAGGATTTCTGCTATCCAAGAATGGATTTGGCTCTTGGTTGAATGTTACTTCTAAAAGAAGAGAAGTGTCATCACCAATCACCCAAGATTCCTCCTTTGTCAACATCATCTCTAAAAAAGAGAGATGGATGGTTTATCCCACCCCTGTGTCTTACTTTCTACTTATTTATATAGTATATAGCTCCTGCATATTTAATAGGGAAGCTCCCCTTGATGAGAGGAGATATTTTTCCCCTTTGGATGTGGTAAACTTGCAACATTGGACGACCAATCTCCCTATGTTGTGGTGATAGGAACTATTTTGGTCACCAGTTAGCTGGCCGACAAAATATTCACCCAACAAACTATAAATAAAAATCATCGTAATTTTATATTCACATGGAAACTATTGAGTACAACTTGGTCACATCCTAAGAATCACTTAGAAAATTGAGGAATAAATTAACACTCTCTTGAGACATTATCAAAAAGGGTTACACATTATAAAACTCCTTAAATGAGTATCCCTAAATCTAATTATAAATACATGAAAGTCAAATTAGCATGGTGCCAAGTGTCAAAGATCAAAAAATTGCATTACATTTTAAATTGTTTAAGATGTTGCACACACACATAGGTGGGATGACTACATACACTTTGAGCCCTCTCTAGAGTATTGGAACATAGGAAATGTTCATCCATTCATATAAGAGTGATTGGGGTTGTATTACCTAAAATATAAACCTCTTTTTCAAGGACAATCTCATGGTCAAAAGAACAATTAGGGTTTGGATGAAAGAAAAGAAAAATAAAAATCAACACACAAGTCTAAAGGCTTTTGAACACATAAGAAGTATTTATAGGCACAAGTACAAGGGTACTAGGAGTTACAGACCTACACAATACTTAGGGACACTTTCAGTAACCACTGAACAATATTGGCTACCATAAGTTTTAGTCTCTAGTAACCATAGTGTTCAAAGAATTTTTTAGCCTCTTTTAGATTCAATTAGCTGACAACACAAATAGTGAGCATTTATAAGTATAGGGGCACCCTTTTTGAGAAAAAAAAAATCATCATAATAAACCAAGTACACTTCTACCTTCTTGTTTTGTTAATTCTAAATAAAAATAGTGCAATATCTAGAATATCAATTTCAATTTAGATTATTACTTTATTACTATATTTTACATAATCTAATAGTGCATAGTTTTACTTTATTATAGAATTCCTAAATACAAAAAAAAAAAAAAAAAATTACATTTATAAACATGATTATATGCGTCATTATAGATTAATTTTGATCATTGCAAGCACATATGCAACATGTAATCCAAGGCTAGCACAATTGTTTATTAGTAGCACATAACATAGGACACAATTAATTTATTTGTAAAACATAGAACAAGCTGTATATAAAATATCAATGATCAAGCAATGTCACAATAACAAACAACAAGTAAGCATGGAAAAAGCAAAATATAATATGCATAATCAGTCAATGGCATCATCTAGTATAGGAAATTATAATATCCATATGAAATTATAGCGTGAAAGGTATGAACAAGAGTAAGCCATGTTTAAACAATATAAGTATTTCAATACAAAAATGATGGACTAGCATAGAAAGATATAACTTAGAAGATGTGTTAGTATTTCCTCAACATGGGCATGGCCTCAATGCAGAAAAGTTATCTATGGGTGTGATCAATGTCACACATTTGCATGTCCATGTCTTTTATATAACATGTATGCCTTACATCCAAATCATAAATACCGTGTAAAGCATGTGTGTAGTAACTAGATATGTAACTCACCATGTATATGAAAAATGGCATCAAGTAACTATGTGTATGATCAAAAAAAATGTGCATAGGTTTTGGTTTTATATTTTTAAATATTTGAATGGTTTTTTATTTTTTTTAATATTTACCTTTTTTAACACTTTTTTGAAAAATCACCACAAGCAAGCACATGGTTAAATAAGCAAGGCCAAGGGGAAAGGTTGCAAGATAGAATAATATGAGGGATGCACACAATCAATAACATATGTCAATGCATTGTGTGTAACAAACATAATAGCAAATTAATCTCCAAAATTTGAAATCAATTGGTATGCCCCCGTTATATGTTAAATTCATGTCTCAAAGGAGTATGTGAAATAACTCATAATAAATGCATGCCCGTAGTGGGGCAGATTCAATGTGTAAATTTCATAAGATGTGTAGGCATAAAATATATGTGATCATGTAAGATCAATGTGTGAATGACAAAATCAAACATATAGCCAATATGGAGAGGTGGGAAAGTGGAATGGTGCATCAAGGTGTAACATGCCTTAAAGAATATGTACAAAGATCAAACTATTGTAAATTTTGTATATGCATGTGTCATTGTAGGATAGATGGATTAAATGTCTAGAACATGATAAGCAATCAAAATGTAAGGGCTAATCAAATGAAATAATAAAATCAAATCCAAGGGCTAGAATAATGGTTAATGTGAAATCATATGTACATGTTGAAGTCGAGATAGAAAAATGGAGAAATCAATTAGTAAAATAAAGAAAGGATGATCAAATCAAGAAACCAAAAATAAGTTATGTACAACAAATTATGTCCAAGATAACCTATTATCACATTAATGGG
Organism: Torreya grandis; assembly: GCA_037957365.1. Taxonomy (NCBI): domain Eukaryota; kingdom Viridiplantae; phylum Streptophyta; class Pinopsida; order Cupressales; family Taxaceae; genus Torreya; species Torreya grandis. The sequence goes on along the minus strand of JARHVA010002877.1, from coordinate 207,255 downwards.
ATGCTCAAGTGTAGGTCTTATATTGATTGATACAAATACCACATGTCATGGGTAACAAGTAGTACATATATTACTATATGAATCAAAAAATGGCCATGAGCTATAGAATATTTAGAATCATAAATACAAAAAATATGTTTGTGTATGCATTTCATAGATTTAGTAGCCATAATAACCTGTATACTCCATTGTATATCAATATAATGGATTAGTGTTATTTATAGAACACACTCAAAAAAAATTGTAAGACTATTGTAGGATGTGATGGACTAAATAATGTATATTAAACTCAAATAGGTCATTAATGTAGAGTATGTTGGAGAATTGATCATAGAGGAAGATCAATCACTTATCCTGTAATGGAATCCAAATCTCTCATGAAATCAAAACCTACACATGTTGCCTAGTAGGATGTTTTAGAATCATAGGAGGAAATGTCTTAGGTTATATGGGGTTATTATATGCAATACCTAGAACTATAACAACTCTATTATTAGGGATATACTTCATAAATTAATGTAAATATGATGATATTTCACATATATGATGTATCCATGGTCAGCATGTTAGCATTCCAAATGCACCAGTATTGGGAAAAACTAAAAACCAAGTAGTAATAGTTGAAGGTCCTTCCATAAGTAGTAACACAATACCTCCAAGAGGGTTTTAAGGTTTTCCATCAAAGCCTTTTACTATGTTCATTATACTAATCAAGTTTATATATGTGTACCCAAGGCAAGTAAGTAATGTCATAGTGTATATATTTTCACTTGACATGTATTCTACCATAATGTCTGGGGTGTGATTCAATGAAAGCACATATAAATAAAGGCACATTGATAGAATCATAATCAATAATTTCATGGTCACCAAATGTAATCACAGGTCATTGTATTTGTGCATTTGTAATTTTACCAATTTCATCAATAGGATGAGCCTATACAAATTTAGGAGCATAGGAAGTCAAAGGAGGATGCACATTATAAGCCATATGTACCTCAGGATTGGTCTTGGTTTCTTGTGTTGCATGATTTGGAAATGGATTAGTAAATATATTAATATTTGCATTCAGTTGTGTATCTAAATCATTAGCATGTGTAAGAAAAATTTTAAGCTCAATAGTTTTATTTTCAATGACATCCCGGATCATATGTCTTAAAACAAATCATCTATTATTGAATGTCCTATGCATCTATGTCAATCACAATATGCATTGATATCAAAATTCTTATGTTGCATCTTTTTCATGTTAACTTATTAAGGTGTAGGAAGGGATATAAGGTTTCACTCAAGTAAAATTTAAATACCTTATGAGAATGTTTTAATAGTCATGTAAATTATCTTCCTTGAGCAATAGGAAAGACAACCCTATTAGTAGGTTCTAAAACTAAATTGATTTTTGTTTAAGCCTCATTCTTATTTTTTAAAGCCTTAGCTTTGAAAGGTTAGTTTCTTTGAAATTTAGCATTGGAATATGTGTGAGGTTTTCTCCCATACTTTAATTTGTTCATGGTGATATTCTTGGCCCAACAGTCTTTAACTGTATGGCACATGTCACCAAAATATTGAAAATGTTTGAACGTAATAGACTTATGAGTGGATAAAAGTAAGATTTGCTTGAAAATATCTTATAATTCCTTTTCATCCATAGTATTTTAAAAATTTTAAAGTATATATTTTTGTGGTGAAGCACATAGTCCCTAATGGGCTCATTAGGTCCGTGTTTTAGTTGTTCAATATGAGCATACGAGATTTTCTCAATAATGTTAATAGAGAAATGAGCTAAGAATTGGTCAGCTAAATGATTGAAAGGATGTATTAATCTAAGAGGAAAGTAATTAAACCATCTCAAATCATAGTCATTAGTAATCCTAATAAAAATATTTGTTAATAAACCATCAATAGTCGCATAATCTAAACATGTTGCATAAAGGGATCTATGATGTTGTTCCTAATCAAACCAAATATTTGCATAATAATTCTTGAGAGTTTATTGTATGACCCACTCTATTAAAATCTTATTCAATTTGAGTAACCTTGGATTAAAGATCTATAAATTATTGCATAATTATTTGGTTGGTAATATTGGTAGCCACATTAGATAGATTAGAAATATATATGGTTTTATGTGAATTTTAGGCTTAAAGGGCACAAAATAAATAGGATGTTGTATAGGGATACTCATAGATATCTGAGGAGTAAATTGTGGTGCCCCCTTGTTAAGTATACTAGGTGTATTCATCACTTGTGTGGCCGTAGGTGTAGACGTATGAATTAAATCACTAAGAATAATAGTTTGAACCAATGTAGGACGTGAGTCTCTAGAATACATAGTAGAATCATTCAAATCTTCATCATGTGTTTCCTCACATATGGTTTCCTTAGCTAGATTTTTCTTTTCATCTCTAGTTATTGTTTTATCAAAAATTGGGAAATAGGAGATGCTATATCCTAATTAGATAAAATGAATTGACTTAAATCAAGATGTAAAATATATGTATAGATTAAGCATTCACTGATTTTGAATTTACTTTATTTATAAAAATGCTAAAATTATAAATAACAAAAACAAATTACGTAGTTGGAAATCAAACAGTGCAAGACTGAGACAAAAACTGTAAAATTGAATGAGAGGCTTTGTGAAGTTATGTTGAATTGAGAACAAGGCTTCACTTACTCTCTGGACAAGGCCACTAGAATCAAATAGGGGCATATTGTGTTAGTGTCCTTAGGGTGCATTAGCATCATGTGAGGGTTTCTTCTTTGTGACTAATATGGCATGTTCTCTTACACATATATGTCTTGTTTGATTGTGTGGGAGCTCTTGATATGTTATGGAAGCCACTATGTACCTTATTTTTCACCAAAACCCTAGCTCAGTGACACAAGAGGAAAAATCAAAACACTTCATAAAAATGGGTTAGTGGTTGAATTTGTGCTTGATCTAAACATCACCTGTGTTGAGTGTTTCCCACATACCAATACTTTGATGAGGGATCAAACTCCATGTAGTTTTCCCATGTTATGTTGGCGTGTGTGAAATATTAATGCAAAATTTTAAATGATGGTGTAATATTGGTGTATTTATGTGATTCAACTATGATTGTGACCTTTAATATGTATGAAAACTTATCTCAAGGCTACTATGGTAGTGTGGACTCTTAATTAGGAGGAATATGTGTTTTATCCTCACTGTGTAATTAGGTGTTCTAGTATTTTTAATAGGTGAACCTCCTATGGAAAATGGATTAAAAATGTGGCTTTATAGTGATCAATTAGGAATTAATTTGGATGGGGATTTATAAAGGTGTGATATGGACCATTACATGAATTTTAATTTGAGTAACTAGCCATTATTTGGTAGGAAGATGCAGCTAGCAAAACAGGATAGTGCCAGGGAACGGGATAGTCCAAAAGGAGTGGTCTTGTTTGAAGAGCAAAGATAGCTAAATTATAAGTGTAGATCAATCTAAAAGTGAGATTAGGTTTTTTAAGATGATGAATAGGAATATTTCATATCATTAGTTTCTTAGAGAAAAGGGTCATCAGAATAAAAGTGAAGGAATGGTGGTCAAAAAATCATGAAATGAGGCATGAACTAATTGTGTATAAGGAGTGGTCACAAGTACAATGTTTCAGCTTAAATATTAATTTGTGTCTATAATTACATGAAACAATGCCTCAATCATATGGTTATTTATCTTAAGATATTATTTAAGTTTAGCCTGATTTGTGGCATCAAAGCAATCATTTTATGCATCAAGATCCTAGTTATTATTTTCAATGTTGTCATCTTTATGTATATCAAAAGAATAAGTATGCACATCATTAGTATTTTCTAGTATATCCATTTTAGGGTTTTAAAGGGTTGTAAAATCCAAATAAATTGAAACCCTATTGAAAGAAATAATTTTAGAATAAGCCCTAAGAGGGAATAAATCTGAAACCCTAAGACAAAACTTTTAAACTCAAGTATAAAAGGAAACCTGGGGTTTTTGGGCTCAAATCAATATGTTGGATTCACCAAAATGGTTTGGTTATTTTACATCTAAGAGACATTAAATAATTAAAACTATGCATTGATTCATATTATATAAATAATGGTAATAAACATAATAATTTGAATTGAATAATGCAACCACTTGATTTAGCATTGACAAGACAAGAGAAGGATGATGTTTTTAGCTAATTCTAACCATATGTCGCTCATAGAAGATGACACAAGATCTTTAAATGTTTAATATATGTGTCATCAAGTGCAAAGGTCTAAAATAGGGGCTGACAAATTATTTAGCCATTGTTGGCAGATTCAAATGCCTTTGTACACATTGGGGTTCTACAACTTATGGGATCCTTGCATGTGTGCCTTTAATCTATTCTTATATGTGTAAAATCTCTAATCATGTGTGATAATGCATGGTTTCTTCCTCTTTTATCCAAAACCATAATTGTGTTTGATTGGCCATAAAATAACTTAAAAAGTAGTTAGTATTTTGGGTTAGACAGCTCCAACCACTCCCACTGAATGACTACATGTTTTTTGCATTCTAATACTTTGAAGAGGGATCAAACTACATTTAATTCTCCTACTTAGGTGAGTGTGTGCAAAATTACCCATCTTTGATCTTTGATATTTGGTACCATGCAAATCTGACTTATTTATATTTAGACTTGGATTTATTAACTACTATGTGTCTAATCCTTGAATATTTGAGATGTGTATATGCCTTTTGAATAATGTTCCAAGCAAGTGAGAGATGATCCAAGGTCTTGTTAAGTGATTCCAATATGATAATATCCTTAGTGATAATTTGTATATAAATGTGACTCTTCACGAATTTCTTGCCCACTGACCCATGAAATGTATCTAGGCAAACCTAATAGAGATTCCCAATTATAAAATTATCTATTGAGGGCCCTTGGACACTTATAGCATAGGGAGACTCTAACAATATCTAGATTTAATAGCAATGTCATGGGAGTGCAACTGGGAATCTAAAATATAGAGAATGTTTGTCTAGGATTTTGATGGTGTTCCTGTGTAGACCAAGTTGATCATAGATAAATATTTCTAGTAGATAAAGATGGCTAAGATAGATGGGTACACTAATAGAGGTAAATTTTTCTCAAGGGTTTGATATATGTACTTTATTTAAGTATGTGAAAGTATGACAATTTGATGTTTCCAAAGTGTCAAATACCAAATTTAGGTGTTTGCACTATGCTAGATCACACACTTAATGTTCATATAGTGTGCCTGTATATATAAACCTTATTTCATTACTTTTTATAATGTTATTGATGATATTGTTGAGATAGATGTAGATCTTTTTTCCCATCAAGTTATAAATTTATGATTGTGTCTTGACAATAGGTAGGGGGCGAGTCTGATGTTCACTTATGGGAAACTATGGGGGTATTATGGGGTATTTCCTTGCTCCAATTTAGGTTATTCTTGCATTGATTATTTATATGTTTCTTTGATTTCACTTGATATAGTGCTTTTTGTCTTTAATATATGTTTTCTATAGTTTAGTATACCTTATGTGCCAAGTGTGTTTTCATGTTTTTAAAATGTCTTCAACTACCTAATGTGTTTTACATTTTTCACATGATTCCTACATTCCTACTACTTGATATGTTTTTTGAGTCTTTAATATACATTATATATTATTTTATGATTCTTATATGTCTTATTTTTCCTCCATAATGTCTATCATGCTCCCACTTAAAGCATCTACTCTATGTTTTATCATATATTTGACATGCCTATTTTATGTGTTTGTCATGACTTCATTGTATTATGTGCCTTCTTCATGATTGGTGTAACTCTAGTATATGAACTATTTGCATTATGTCTTATCATATAGTTGGCATATCTTATATTATTTTTATCTTAATCAAGTGTTATGGTGTGTTTTATAGTGCCACAATCTATATCATGTATAATATTTTTATCATTTGCCTAGGTTTCCATGATCCATATCATGCATCCATTGGGGAGGAATTTGTATACTCATGATTTACATTTTATTAATCTTATGATGATATTGATATAATATTTATAACTTGATCTCACATGTGGTATACTACTCTTATGATTACATTGCCTATACCATAGGCCCATATGGGGCAACTTATTCATAACATACATGCTACTAATGTTATATATGTTTATGTTATACACCAATTATTTCATCTTTTATATTACATGTGGTGCATTTAACTCATTTCTATTTATATGTGATCTTCACAGGCTCATCTTGTATCTCAAAAGGGGGGCATATATGTCACTCAAACTCTAACTACTCCTATAAAGGGAGACACTCATAACAACATTCATTTTATCAAATGAGGCATTCAAATTTCACTCTCCTATAAGGGGGTGTGCTTAGGACACATATATGTTAAATAATGTAAAGACTTAACTAAATATTAGTTAAAGTCTAACCGATAACTTCTATAACTTCTATAACCATAACTATTGTAACCATTTTTGGATTGCATAAATAATGATCAATACACTGATCAACTCATCAAGTGCTTTTTCACAAACATCTCTTCAATCATTTCCTAATAGTGGTATCAGATCCACCACTCAAGGAGCCAACAACATGGTATGAGTGTATATCATTTGAGGAAATCCTAGTTTTAAGGTATAAATAGGAGGAAGAGGAGATCGAAGGTGTGGGGAAGGTCAACACAGTCCCATGAAGAAACATGCAGGGTTCATGGTCATGGAGACACATAGGGGGCATAGTTTTGGAGTCATGTAGGGGATCAACAAAGCTCATGTAATAGGTGGAAGGGAATGAAACAAAAATGGCAATGCCATCAATCAACACACAATTTTGCAGTCGTAAAGGGTTTATAGTTGCAAAGGGCATGCAAGGGTTCATAGGATGAGTTGCAATCTAGCACAAAAGGGAAAATGATGAGTTGCAGTCATGTTAGAGGTTTCAGGTATGGGGAGGAAGGACATAGCATCCATAGAGAATTATAGGCAAGGTTACTAAGGCACAGAGCACGTAGAGGAGAACAAATTTGTAGAACAAATATCTACAAAATCAAATCATGGAAGGACAGTGAGTTCCCAATTTATTTTAAATTTTTCTAATATTTTCAAAGGCATGGAAGGGCAAAACGCCAATCATGGAAGGGCACAGATATCAATAAAATTCTAGTGAGTTCATTCAATTAATATTTTTTGGATTTTTTAAAATATTTTTTCCAAGTGGTTGAAAATTGAATGAAATCAGGAAAATTAAAAAAATATATAGTTCAATTTTGTGGAATTTTATTTTATTGGTTAAAAATTATTTTTTGGAGTGAAATATGGCCAATATTTAGAATCTTGTCCTTCCTGAGGCCCAAAAATTAATTAGGCATAATTATAATGTATGGAGTCATAAAATCATGATAATTATGGAATTTCATGATTGTGACAAGATTATACTTGACACATAATAATGGTTAGAAATAAATTTTGTCAATTATGAAAAACATCATAAAGAATCCCTTCTGTTATTAAAAATTTTTGTGTCAGATGATACGATTCTAGAGGTCTAGAATGTTGCACAAGTAAGTGCACTATGGACCAGTCTCAATAATAATTACCAGACTTTAGAAAAGAGTCAAGTACTTTATTTGAAAAATCTATTATTTTCCACAAAGATGATAGAAGGTGGGTCTCTTCAAAACATTTATTACAAATGAAAGATCTCCATGAGCAATTGTCAGCCATAAACAAAAAGGTGGATGATGATGATATGGTCGCTTTCATTTTGAATAGCTTGACACCTTTATATGAATCATTTGTGGAAGCTTTGCACTTGATGATAGAGATTAACACTCTCACTTTTGATTAGCTGAGTTCATATTTGCTACAAAAATAACACAGGCAGACACACTTTAGTGAGCCCAATTATGTATAATCAAAAAGTGCATTTGCTACCCAATCCAAAGGAAAATGAATAATACATTCAAATACATCTTCATCTTCCCCAAAATTCAAGGTAAAATGTTATTATTGTCAAAAATTTGATCATATTAAGAAAGAATGCAAAAAAAGACAATATGATCTAACACATAACAAGAAGGCAAAAGGGCATGCAAATGTGGTAGCAATTGAAGCTGAATCGGAGGAAGATTATGCTTTCATCGCATCATGTTCCAATGAGAGGACTATCAATGATCGATTTTTTTATTCCGGTTCATCATGGCATTTTACATGTCAAAAAGAATGGTATGTTAGTTTCACTACAAAAGAAAGTTTTTCAAATTTAGTTGCCTTGGGTGATGGCAGATCACATGTTGTAGAAGGGATAAGAGATATACATATTGTATTGAATAATGCTACAAAGTTCATAGTCAAGAAAGTTAGGTATGTACCTAAGATGAACAAAAATCTTCTATCAATCAATCAATTAATTGAAAACCCTCATATTACAATAAATTTATCAGGAAAGAAATGCATTATGTCTGATATCAAAAATGATGAAGTCATAGCCCAAGGCATTAGGCAAAATGGCTTGTATAGACTTGTTGATCCTACCACTATTAGTTTGAATGCATTAATTGTGGAAGATAATACCAGTGTTGTATGGCATGAAATATTTGGACATCTCAATCTTCAATATTTAACCAAACTCTAATAATCAAATATAGTTCTTGGATTGCCTACTATCCAAGTCAAGCAAGATATATGTGAAGGTTATTTGGCTGGTAAATAGAAGTGGAAACCTTTTACCATAGAAGGTTCTTGGAGAGAAAAGGGGCTCCTTGATCTTTTTCATGCAGATCTATGTGAGCCATTTTGGAAGTCATCTACTATTCTTGTGCAATGTATTTTTCATTGTTCGTAGATGATTTTTATAGAAAAATGTGGGTCTAATTCTTGAATAAGAAGTCTAACTATTTTGTTGATTTTATAAAATTCAAAGCACTAGTAGAAAATCAAACAAATCGATGGATTAAAACCTTAAGATTTGATAATGGGGGAGAATTCACTTCAAATCAATTTTATAACTATTGCAGCAAGGAAGGAATTCATTAATAGCTAACAACCCCATACATTGATAGGTGAAATCGCACAATCATGGAGATGACTCAATCCATGATACACAATAGACGTATGTCATATAAATATTGTGGAGAAGAAGTGAACATTGTAGTCTACATACTGAATAGAAGTCCCTATGAGGCTTTGGAGAACATCACTCTAGAAGAAGCTTGGTCTAGCATCAAACCAAAGGTAACACATTTTCATGTTTTTGGTTCTGTTGCATATGTTCTCATTCCTAAGAAATATATAAGTAAAATAGATTATAAATGTGCATAATATATCTTTGTTGGTTATAGTACTCAATCCAAGGCATATAGACTAATAGATGTGTCTACTAACAAGATCATCATTAGTCAAGATGTTGATGTAAAAGAAACATAATCATTTTTTGTTTGTAATCAGTAAGTTATCTCTGATAATCTAGAGATTTTTAGTATTGTACTTCCTCTTAAAGATGAGGAACCACATGTTTTGGAGACACCCTCATAGTCTTCAATATAGAAAAATATCTCTAATACTCCATTAGTGTATCAACGTCATCAACTTGAGTCAAGTACTTCTCCATCTATTGTTCAGTAGGAACATGAATCCTTAGTACAAAAGGGACCCAAGTGGTATTACACCACTCTACAGGATGTATGAGAGGGTGATCTTCCTCAATCTCATACACGGTCTCAACAACTAGGAATGTCAGTTGTGGATTCAACTGATGATGAAGAGCTTATGTATTTTGCTCTTGTTTTTTATCTTTTCACTATTTCATAGCCCTAGTGATATTATGATCCACAGGGCAAACCTTAGTGGGAGAAAGCAATGCAATTAGAATATGATGCCTTGATAAGAAACAATACCTGGACATTGGTGGATTTACCTCCAGGTAAGCAACCCATTGGCTGAAAATGGGTGTACAAAGTCAAATGCAAGGTTGATTGTACTTTGGACAAGTACAAATCCCATCTTGTTGTGAAAGGATTTTCACAATAAGAGGGAATAGACTATGAGGAAACTTTTGCTCTTACTACAAAAATGATCACATTTTGGTTACTTCTTTCTATTGCATCATAGTTTGGTTCGAAAGTATTTCAAATGGATGTCAGAAGTGCTTTCCTTAATGGTGATTTGGAAGAAGAAGTATAAATGGTACAACCTGAAGGTTTTCAGGAACCTGGTAGTGATTATTTGGTTTGAAAATTGGTGAAGTCTTTGTATGGGCTTAAGCAGGCTCCTCAAGCCTAGTACATCAAAATTGATCAACATCTACGAGATTCTGGATTCAGACAAAGTCTGTCTGATCTGAATATCTATATCAAAAGCATTGATAATGGCATTGTGATCTCATTGTCTATGTTAATGACCTTGTCATCATAGGTAGTAGAGACACAGTGATTCAAAAATTCAAATCAAATTTGTGTATTGCTTTTGATATGACTGATTTAGGCCTCCTACACTATTGTTTGGGTATATAATTCTAGCAACATGAACACTCCATTTTCATTGCTCAAGTCAAGTATGCCCTCATTTGAATAAGTTTGGAATGATGGATTGTAATTCTACTTCTACACCTATGGAGGTAGGGCTGAAATTACCAGCTCATGATGATTCATCACTAGTCAATGAATCATTATATAGACAGTTAGTGGGTTGTTTGATATATCTTACCACTACTTGACTAGATTTATGTTTTGTTGTTAGCTACCTTTTTTTATTTTTGTCTCAACCAAAGCTAGTACACTAGATAGCATCAAAACATGTTTTACGATATATCAAAGGAACTCTTGACTTTGGCATTCTCTATCAGAGAATAGCAAATTTCAAATTGATTGGTTATACAAACTTTGATTGGGGAGGATCAGTTGATACTCATAAATCTACTACTAAATATATGTTTTCTTTTGGTTCAAGAGTTATTTCATGGCAGATCAAGATTCAACATACCATTGCTCTCTCTTCCACTAAAGCAAAATACAAAGCAATAGTCAATGCCAGTTGTGAAGCAATTTGGCTATGTCGAATTCTTGTTGATTCGCAACTTCCTTCATATACACCTACTCCACTATTTTTTGATAATCAAAGTGTATTGAAGTTAATAAAGAATCTTTTTTTTCATGCTCACACCAAACACATCGAGATACATTATCATTACATTCAATAGTTGGTTGATTCTAGTGACATTTCTCTTCACTTTTGTGCTTCTATAGAGTAGCCGACAGATCTAATGACTAAACCTCTTGGTTCTATTTTTTTTGTAAAGTTTTGAGACAAACTTGAGTTGTCTCTAGTTTAATCATTAAGAGGGGGTGTTAAATAATGTCAAGACTTAACTATATATTAGTTAAAGTCTAACTGATAACTTCTATAACTACTATAACCATAACTATTGTAACCATTTTTGGATTGCATAAATAAAGATCAATGCATTGATCAAATCAAGTACTTTTTCACAAACATCTCTTCAATCATTTGCTAACAATGTCCTATTATAAAAAAGAGCTATAGTTAGTATTTTATTTAGTATTGTCTATAAGATAGTACTCATAATTTTGTTTAACTTTATTTGTATTGCTAAAGATTGTACTCATAATTGTCTTTGGAATTTCAAATGAATCTTGAGGCACCTAGCTCCACCCAATATTCTACCTTTCTCTCACAAGAATCAAGCATATCATTTTTAGTTTTTTCTTGTGCATATTTTAGTAGATTATCACTATTTGGATCTCATCCATGAATGTGTATAAAAATAAATATTTTTTTGCATTTTCACAATTACATTGGATTTTTCTTCAAAGTTCTGGGAACACAAAATTTTGTATCCACTTGTCTTCCTTTAATTTCATATGTATGCATACACACACATTAAAGTGAAATTTTTGTAGACAAGAAAAAATGGATCCTATGCATTTATTATTCATTAAATTACATGATTTTAGGATGTTTGTGTAAATGATATCAATTATTAGTCCAAATTAGGTGTTATTGGCTTGTTTTGTCAACTTCTAATAGTTTGTCTCTTTTCCCTACCCCCTTCGACTGTCATATTCTCTCACCCCCAATTTCATGCCATTTTTAGTACATGGACAAAACATGCACTAATGGTCCATAAATGTCTGAAAAGTTACTGTATTCTCCTGCAAAAAAAAAATGGACACTTGTGGCTAAAGTGCACTCACTTTATTTATCCCTCTGTTTTCACCTTATGACCATTTGATGTTGATTTGCACACCAATGTGGTGTTAATTTGAATTCAATTTGTTTATAAATACACAAGCATTGTATTTCATTTTATAAAAGATAATTTAGAGAATAAATTTTATTATTCACAAGAATCTATTGAGCACTTACAAACATTCTAGAGGAAAATCAAGCAATCATTTGAGTAGTCATTGGCACACATAAGTTCATGCTAGACATAATGGGTTGCATGTTGATGATCATTGAGATTTTTTTATTTATTTTTTGATATTGTTATTGTATATGGGATTGATAAGTACACACTACTTAAAACCCTGACTAACCCTCAACAAAGGCCCTGAAACACATTATTTTTGTTGCACTTTTAGATATTGCCCACCACTTACGGAAATCAAAATAACTATTTTTGTAGGTGATTAGAGATAAAGATCAAGAAGTTCATAGAGGCTTTTGGAGATCAAAATCAAGCGAACATAATCATCAAATTGTTTTGGGCATGTATGTATGTTTTTCCAAAATGGCAATGTACAATCCAGACTATCTAGAACATAATTTTTGGGCATATCTTATTTTATTGTGCAAAACAATTCTATTTTAGGTTTTTTTTCATTTATAATAAGAGAAATGTGTATAACTTGTTAAGTGGTGTGTGAGCAGGAGATTATTTGAGTGGCTTAATGAAGTCATTAATAAATATCACAAAGACAACCACCATGAGCTATAGAAAACCCACTTAAAATTTTTAGATGATGTTGGTGCTTAATAAATGGAGGATGCTAACATATGAACTCACATTCAAGGTTATGTATAAACTCTTGAGTTCAAACTTGCTAGCATTCACAAAATCACAACTTCTTGCTTTAATTTGTATCTAATTCAAAATAACATTGCAATATATACCAATGACTTATAATTTAATACAATGTGTTCTTGGAAGAGTAAATACATAACTTTAACAGCTAAAACATGGAAACTTGAATGTAAGAACATGAAATAGAACTTAGAACATGGAGACAACAACAATATAGATTTTTTGTCTATAAAACCCCACAATATGTAGGGAAAAACCAATCGAAGAGGAAATTTCTCTACCTTATATCTTATTTTAGCTAAAGACATTACAATTAGGTAATAGAATAAGCACAACACTAAATAATCTTTCTCACTCAAGTCTCTCACTATTCCTTTCTCCTATTGTTCATATAAACAACTAGAACACTCCCTTTATTCACCATTATCTTCTCTCGATTTATGCCACCTTCTTATATTGCTTGATAATGTCCATACATGCTCTAAAGGATCTCCAATTGTCCTAAAATGTGAATATACACTTGCTTTGTTTGTACTGTACATGTACTCTCATCGTAGGGAAAACTGTCAATTTATGCAAACCAATGGTTATGAAACTACCACCCTGTAGGAACCAATGGTTATGTAGCTGCTCCAAATGTTACATAAAAAATGTGATCATCAAGCGAGAATTTCCTTGTTGATTCTAGACTCCTTTATTGAAGCTCTATGAATGCTTAAAACCGGGTCTTGTTCTTTTTGTCTGATGTATTGGATTATTTTTTGGATAGATATGGATCATACCTCCCTTATTGAGAGGATATTGGTCCCATGAAACAATTGGTTTGGGAGGATATGTGGAAACAAATCTTTTACCTTCTCTTTAGAGTATCATCTTGATTGCTTTGACATCTTCCCTTTGAGTCCAACCTACCAATAATCTTGTGGTCCCCTTCATGTTTCTCTAACTTTCCATTGTAACACTACATCCTTGTCCCCCTCTCCTTGTGCATCCACAACCAAGACTTATATATTAGGTAGTATTTGTTAATATTCTTCCCCATCTAACATGGATGGTTTATACAAGTGTAAATTCTCATAATTGACAACTAAATACATCCTCATGAATGAGGGTAAATCAAGCTTAAAAGTATTATCGCCAATCTTCTCCAAGATGGAAAATGGATCATACCATAGTGGCTCGAGCTCCCTAGCTTGTCCTTGAATCTTTTCCTTGCTTAAGTACAACCATACCTTGTCACCCACCTTGAGTGTGTGCTCTTTGTGATGTTGGTCATGTCTAAAATTGTACCTAGATTGAGACTTATTTAACTGATCCTTCACTTTGAGATAGATTTTCCTAATCCTCACAATGATTTTCTCTACCCTTGTTGTTAGTGTTTGGAGCTTTGATACCACTTTTTAGTGTATACACAAAGCTCTGATACCACTTGTCAGGATCTTAGAGTACAATTGATTACTTTTGTATAAGCAACTAAACACGAAATTGAAACCAGAAGTAATGAGTAACTAGAAATCAGAAATAACAAATAATAGGAGATACGAGAAACAACCAATATGTATTAAACTCTTCCAGAAGGAAATACAATGAAGAAATCTCTTTCTCCTCACACCTCGAAGATGTACAGTAATTCTCCCTCAAGAGTTCTCTCTCTCTCTCAATCAATTACAACCAACTCAATTACTGAGTTGTCCCCCTCTTCCTGACAACCAACCCAATTGTTGTTGTTGTTGTACATGCTATGAGGATCTAACCCTATTATATAGTAAAATACAACACTAGGGTTCCATGAGCCATGCATTCTCCACCGTTAGATTCACCTCTTAATCAAAGGTTCAAATCTGTTTTGCCAAAACTAGAAAAACAGACTCAAGACTAAATTTAGTCTTTACATGCGAACTAACTGTTCTCCTAAAAATAGAATTCTGGAAATGCACAGATGATTGATGCCAATCATTGTCTGCCTGGAGATGACTGATGTCAGCCGATGCCTAACCATGTCGGTTACTGTGTAGCTAGAGATAACCGATGTCAGTCGACCCCTAACTGATGTCGGTTGGCTCTGACCAATGTCGGTTACTGTGTAACCCAGCAACCTCTGCATTTGCTCATCAGTGAAGCTTTTAGCTCCAGAACTCAACACTTGTCACCTCTAAATCTTGTCTCTTTACCACTGCCCACTATTTTAATGCACCATCAATAGGATTAGTTGTAAAATAGCCCAAACATGCTTCAAATAAAAACTTATTAGTGGGATGTGTGTACTGCCCTATTGTATGAGTGTTGAATGTATGCCAAAAAAGATCCCAAATCCTTAAATACTTGTTTTTATAACCTCTTTTTAGTTGTACTAAATTCCTATAAATAACCTCTATTTGTCCATTAGGTTTTTTATGGAAAATGATACTTTGTTGAAGCTTAGCATCCATTTTTCACAAAAGGTATTCCAAAACTTGCCCAGTTGTCTTGAGTCTTTATCTCAAAAAAATTACTTAGGTAATCCAAAATGCACCCAATCATTAGACAAGAAAGTTTCAGCTACCTAATGCTCTTTCAGTATTTTGTTGCATGCAATCAAAACACACATTTTGTTGACCCTGTCTACAAAAACATATAGAGATATGCATGGCCATGCTTGGACATAGGTAATCCTCCTACGAAATCCATGTAAAAGTTTTCCCATCATCTAGTAGGTACAAGTAATGGCATGTACAATCCTTCTCTTCTAACCTTAGGCTTGCTCACATAACATAATTTACATCCTCTATTGAACTTTGAAACTTCTTCTTACATATTCGACAAATACACATGCCTTTGCATATGAGCCATGGTATTACCAACACCAAAGTATCTTGAGACCTTTAAAGTATGCATCTCTCATCACAATTAGTATTTCCTCCTTTGGCACACATATCTTGTCCCACTTGTAGAGTAGTCCATCTTTGACATAACATCCGTCTTTGCCTTAATTTTTCTCATCATAATTAGTCTTTCCTCCTTTGGCACACATAGCTTGTTCCACTTGTAGAAGTATTCCATCTTTGACTTAATTTTCAACCTTCTTGGTTTGTGAAAATTGGAGTGTTTTCCCAATGTCTACATTTTGGGCATATGCTTCCTCATAAGCCTCTTTTGTGAGAGGCTCAATTTTTGATATTGTTGCCAAAGCTAAAACTTTTCTTATTGGTGGCCTAGATAACTTACCTACCACTACATTTGCACTAACATTATTGTACTTGATCATCAAATGGGATTGTTTAAGAAATCTCATCCATTTGTAATGTCTTATTATAGTTTACCTTGTGCTTGTTCATATAGAAGAGGTTTGTAATTAATTTTCACAATATTTTGTTTACCCAAAAAGTAATTGTTGACCAATTTTTGCCCCAGGCCAAAAAATCGTTCACCTTCTTTATTCACTTTTCGAAGACAGTGTTTCCAGGTTGAACAACTTCAATGCCAGTGTTTTCTCATTTTGGTTCAAACAGCTCAGTTCAACGAAGAAGGCCATCGGATCCGGTTCAGCAGTCATTGGTGCGCAATGATTGAACCATTGAACCATTTTGGTTCGACGGGTTCAGTTCAATAAAGAGTTCAACGGCTTGGTTTAATGGCCTGGTTCAAAGCTTGGTTCAAGGGCATGCCCTTGAATCGAAGGGTAAGTTCAAAGGCTCATTGCCCTTCTGAAGGGCTAGCACTTCAAAGGAGAGGACCCGGGTAAGTTCAAAGCTCAGGTTCAAAGTTCAATTTGTTCGAAGTCGACTAAGGAATTTAGGCCGCTAACACATTAAGCTTCAAGCAAAGGCAAAGGTGGACAGAATTTTTGCAGACTTTTATCCGCAGACAAAATTCCATGAAAACATTCAAAGACCCGATAGCAATCCGAAGAGCCAAGCGACCCGCCGAAGTGTACAAGGAAAGAGTGCACGCGAAGAAATTAAGAGGGCCCAAAGCCAACAAGCCACAGAAGAAGTCATAAGGCCTGAGGACATCCTAGAGGACGTCAAAATTAATGAAGCAAAGTAGCTATTTGATTTCAAACGAAAGAGCGCTAAACATGGAAAGGAGCTCAAAACGTAGTGACCCGCTTGAATGTTCGCCACAGGGGCCGAATGAACCAGATAAGAAAAAATAGAGGAAAATCAAAGCCACAAGCAAGGAATGAGTAAGCAGTCAGTCCAACTGGCACTAATCTGAGAAGTGACTCCAGTAGGTGAAATAGTGCCAGTGAATTGATCATTTGGGACGCAAGTGGCTGGTAAAGCAACCGGTTTTCTCTATTTTTCATTAATTGAGAAGGCAAATTGTGTATTAACCTTGACAAAGGCAGTTTTCAAGGGGACAAAGTGCACAGTTCATTAATGATTTTGAGCAACTTGTTTCCTTTCATGAATAGATGTGATAGGCCACTTGTAACCAATGAACGCCAAATGAGCATCTTGGACTTTCCATATATATTGTGAACTTGGTCATTTTGTAATCATCTTTTTCACGATTTTACAAGGCGCATCCCTGCTAAAATTTCTACCTGAATCTATAAACATAGATTTTTACCTCTTCTTGGATAGATATTTTGTGTATGTTCTGAGTGTTGATTTGTGTTTAGTCATTATCTTTTGATGCTCTCACAAGTTCAACACCAACACACCAATCATCTAAAGGTGCCATTTGCAGCAGACAGGAAGAGAGTTTCTATTTTGGGGTGCAGAAAATAGAAGGGATTATCTACAGAGTGCCTCGTACAGCACCTTTGGTGAACCTCTTTTTTTTGTATTTTTCCATTTAAACCTCTCTGTCAAGTTTTGCAGATTGTTTCTTCTGCCAAGGGTGAAGCGTATAAATGTGTTTGTCTGATTTTGAGAGTGGGTGTGAGAAGGTCATCTTGTTTTGGTGTATCACCTCCTTAGAGTAGTTTATTTTCCTGCATCTCTTTTCCCTTTTCATCCCCCCATTATATAGTTGTATATATATATGCATGTATTTGCACTTGCTGGAATAAACATGATACATCAAAGAGAGCTAGCCCTTATCTAGAGACTCTCCCCTCCAGCTTCGCCAGTCCCACAGGGGAGAGGGGAGTTTCCATGTTGCGAGGAGAAGGCAAGAGTTCAACCTCCTTGCCCCAAGTGCAATTTCCTGCGTCAACAATTCTGGCACGCCCGGTGGGACACACAATTTGATAACTCAAAAAGGTTTCAAGATTGATGCTGGTCCTGTCACAGCAATTTCAAGTTTTCCAGCATCTGGTGACTCCACTGGTAAGAGCTTCAGTTCTCTAATTAAGACCAGTTGCTTAATTTTTCTATGCCTAAAGTCACCACCAGGTCTGCTTCAAGAGGGGTTCCTTTCGAATTCATTGAATTACCTTTAAATTATGCTAAAAGACTACGATTTGAGAGGACCCGTCCTTATCCAGCAATCAATCCTCCTAGACCTGTTATAAGAGACATAGTCATAGCAGAACCTCAGTTACATCCAATCCCAGCCATGGCATTGCCTTTTGTGGCTTTTCATGGTGAAAGCCCCTTGAATCTCCCACTCTACGACCCAATTCTGGGAACAGCTCTAAAAATTGTGCCTTCTTTCGATGGAGCGGGATCCATTACAATCATTGAGCATATTAAGAATATTGCTAATCTCTGCAATATTCACAATGTAATAGAAGAAAATATCACCATCAGACTGCTAGCATTGTCTCTGAAAGGCAAAGCTCTTGACTGGTACGGCACTTTGCCTGTGAATTCAATATATTCTTGGAATGAATTAGGGACTCAATTGACAAATCATTTTGGGGAAAAAAGTGATGACCTCTCACTTGTTGAGCAGCTGACAACCATAAAGAGAGCTCCACACGAGTATATGCAGGACTTCAACACGCATTTTCAAAAGACTTGGGATAGAATTCTCATCCTGGTAAGATCGACCCCCAGCTATGCTTTCTTATACTATTTAAAGGCATTAAACAGCGATATTGATGTGATGATCCAATCTATGGGAGGGCATATACTCCCTGATGCTTATGATATAGCCATAGCAGCTGAAAATTGCTTAGTTCAGGCTGGAAAAATAGCCCCTAGGCCTCACATGCCACTTTTTCCAAAAATGTTGCCCCCAGCTTAGACCGTTGCTCCCACATTGGCTCCTCTGCCTACCATAGAGAAACCAACTGCCGCTCCGTCTAATGAGCTTCACGAGGTTAAAATCCTGTTGCAAAGCATGTCAAATGAACTTGTAGCTCTTAAAAGGCAGCAAGCTCAAAGCAACAGGCTGAATCAGGGATATTAGCACTATGGTCAAGCCCCTAGACCCCCTTTTCAAGGCTATAATCAAGGACAGGATCAGCTCACTCAAACCAGGCCTTCTCAAAATTACAAATCAGGCCCCCTTTCATCATCTAAAGTCATGGTGCCAGTTCAGAACAATCTAGTACAAGAGCAGACGGGTTGTTCGACCATGGGATATGGTCAAGAACAGGCTGTTTGCACGAATGAGATGATGAACTATTTTCAGAATGCAGACAACCAAACAGCTGCTCAATCTCTGGGCCTCGAGCCTTTAATGCATCCCAGCACGAGTAGCAATCAGGCCCAGCCTGATTCCACTCTCATGAATCATATGGAGGGGGAATTTTATTCAGTGAATTCTGTGGGCATTGCAGACAACCAGGCTGATTGTGTTGCAGCTAACACAAGGTTTAAGAGAAGGGCAGTGACAGAGGCCCAAGCTACTACTCAAGCGGCAGCAACACCTTCTCTGTCACACTCTAATTCAAAGGTCCCAAACTTCAGGCAGCCGTCTATACCTTCAGCCCCTCAACGTGCAGTTTAGCTTGGAATCAACCCCAAAGAAAACTTGAAGGGAGGCAGCGCTCAAATCAATTTAGTGGACCAGATGAAGAAGCTGCATATGAACATCTCGTTATGGGATTCATTGTCTCTTCCAAGCCAGAAGGACATATTGAAAAAGGAATTGCATGAGCTGGATCGTCAGGCTATCCCAGCAAGCATTGATAATGTCTTGATGACAAATGGACAACCTTCCACTTCAGGTCAGGTAAAGAAGGAAGAGAAAACTCCCCCTTTCTATGTATCCTTGGTTATAGGGGATTTCTTGGTACACAACTGCATAATTGACAGTGGGGCTAGTACTTTAGTGATGCCCAAGTGTATAGCTGACAAGATGGGACTGAAGTATGAAGAGATGAACAAAGGAGTCCTACAGCTAGATGGGACACCTGCAAAAATAGTCGAGATTGTGAAAGGTTTAGGCTTGACATTGGATGCTTGCTCGACCTTCTCAATTCCCCATGATATACTGGTAGCGGATGTTCCTCCTTATTTTGCAATTTGCTTGTCCAGGGACTTCACGTCAAAGATAGGTGGCTATCTAGCATTGAATTGGTCATATCTGGTTTTTAGAACCAAGTACGGGACCAAGGTAAAAATTGAATCTGAGCCACTCTACAAGGACCATCTATAACTATACATGCCCAAGGCAGTGAATGTCAGTTACACCATCATTGACCCAGAAGAGTCCCAAACAGACCAATCTGTCTTCCGCTCTTGAAGGAGTCGTAGACTTACTCTTGGATGAGTGGGGAAATGATAATTTCGAACATGATCCATACAAGTTCATTGAGGAGGCAGACCTTGGAGTCTACTGCATGCACGAAGAAGACGCCTTCATGCTTAATATAATGAAGGCAAGTAAAGAAGATTTTGGCTTATGGCAGTTGTATTTTGATGGTTCCAGAAGTAAGCTGGGAGCTGGTGGTGGGGCAATGTTGGTCTCCCCCTCAAAGGAAAGGTACTTTTTAGCATTCCATTTCCAATTCTCTTGCACCAGTAATGTTGCAGAATATGAGTCTCTGATCCAAGGGCTGGAATGGGCAAGAAAAAGAGGGATCAAAGAGTTGCAAGAGTTGGGAGATAATTAGCTGGTTGTAAATCAGGTGAAAGGCCTGAATCTAACCAAGAATTCCTTGCTGAAGTCTTACAAGCATAGAGTCTGGGATTTGCTAGAAGATTTTCTCACTTTCAATATTGTTTCCATTCCCAAAGAACAAAACAAACAGGCAGATAGGCTGGCGGTAATTGGCGCTCAATTCAATGTTTCCAAAGAAATAAGTCGAGATTGTGGTTCACGTCACTTGAAGGTGGTGGTTCGGCCTTCAGTTCCTGACAACATTGTGAATTGGCAAGTTTTTGAAAGTGACCAGCAAATAGCTTTTTTCTTACAGGAAGCTGAATTTGCAACACATAATGAAGTGAAATTGTAGCAACAATACGGCAATCAGATTGTTCAATTGAAGAACAATAAACTCCCTAAAGGGCTAGTCACCCTTGAAAGCATATTCAATAGGGATGACCAATTAAGAAATGACAATGCATGCATCACAACCAAAGAGAAGAATTACGAAAGGGTTGAAATCTTCAAGGACAAGTTGCTTGCGCTTGGAAAAGTCTACACATTTCAAGAAAGGTGGGCTTTTGTTTTGTTGTGTCAGGAGTTCTCCGATGTCTTTGCTTGGGATTACGACTTAAAGGGCTTCGACCCAAGGCTTGCCCAGCACACTATTGAATTGGAAGAAGGCGCCAAACCAGTCACACAAAAGCAAAGACCTGTAAATCTGACAATTGAGCCCCTCATACAGAGGGAATTGGCCAAATTGATTGAGTCCAAAATTATATTTCCAATCAAGCATTCCAGCTTGCTGGCCAACCTTGTTCATGTTAGAAAAAAGAATGGGGAGATCAGGCTGTGCATCGACTTTAGAGACCTTAATAAAGTCTCTTTAAAGGATCATTATCCCCTTTCAAGCATGGAGCAGATTCTTCAGAAGGTAACAGGTAGCGAGCGTTTCTCCCTCCTGGATGGTTATTCAGGGTATAATCAGATTCTAGTGCGAGGTTGTGATCAGCACAAAACAGCCTTCACTACTAAATGGGGGACGTTTGCCTACAAGAAGATGCCTTTTGGGCTATCTAATGTTGGTGCTACCTTTCAGCAAGCCATGGATATGGCTTTTGGAGGCTTAATGAATAACAAAGTGTTGGTCTACCTCGACGATGTGACGGTATTCTCCAAGAAAGTGAGCCAACACATAGAGCACCTCAGGCAAATTTTTGAAAGGTGTAAGGAGTTTGGCATCTCTCTTAATCCAAAGAAGTGTGTGTTCGTTGTTCATGAGGGAAAACTCCTTAGCCACATTGTGTCCAAGGAGGGCTTATCTATTGACCCCGAGAGAGTTTGATCTATCTTGGAGATGTCCCTACCGAAGCACAAGAAAAGCCTGCAAAGTTTCTTTGGCAGAATTAATTTTATTCGGAGATTCATTCCGAATGTTGCAGAGATAGTTAAGCCACTCACCCCTATGCTGAAGAAGGGTGAGGAATTCAAATGGATAACTCAAAGGAAAGATAGCTTTGAGGCCATCAAGCAGGCCATAACCTAGGCTCCCACTTTGATCAGCCCTGACTTCAACGGAGACTTCAACCTCTATACTTTCAACAATGAAGAGGTGATATCTACCATGCTTACCCAAGCAAGCAGTGATGACCTCAAACAACCACTTGCCTTTTTCAGCCAAGGATTAGAGGATTTTGAAGTCAGGTACACATATGTAGAGAAGCAAGTCCTAGCAGTAGTGTGGAGCCTGAAGAAATTCAGGCATATGTTGTCTAACAACAGGATCCACCTCATGGTCCCACATCCTGGGGTCAAGGATTTCTTGACCAATCAAGACCTGAATGAGAAGAAGGCAGGGTGGATTACCAAAGTGCTGGAGTATGACGTAGACATCAAGATCACCAAGCTAGTGAGGGGAAGAGGCCTATGTGAACAGCTCGTTGTAGACTTAAAGCAAGAGAGGGAACGCAGCGTGTTAATTCACGATGCGGCCACTGCAGAGGAACCAGCTGTCATAAAGGATTGGACATTGGACCTAAGGCATTTCCTTACTACTGGTGAGTGCCCACAGGGTCTTGGTAAGATCGAAAGAAGGTATTTTAAACTCTAGTCTCTCCCTTATGTTTTGGTTGATAGAAGTACTTTTTAGGAGGGATTTCTTTGGGGTCCTCCTGAGGTGTATTGACCCAAACCAGGCTGATAAGGTATTGGCTGAGTTCCATGATGGGCCAGCAAGCGGTCATTTCGCTCCTAGAACTACTGCAGCAAAGATAATGAGAGATGGCTATTTCTGGCCTACTCTTTACAAGGACACCCATGTCTGGGTAAGAAAGTGCCAAAAGTGCGCACTTTTTGACAAAAAATAGTGATTCGCTGTCATGCCTCTCCAGCCCATTCAAGTTGAACAGCCATTCATGCAGTGGGGCCTAGATTTCATAGGGATGATCAATCCTCCCTCCAGTGCTGGGCACAAATGGGTCCTGACTATTACAGATTATCTCACCAGGTGGGTGGAGGCTGTCACTCTGAAAGAAGCAAATGAAAGCGCAGTCTTGGAATTCTATGAGGACCTAGTAACAAGATTTGGGGTCCCAGCCACCATAATCTCAGATAACGCCTTGGCTTTTCTGGGAACCAAAACTAGTGAATGGGCACTAAGGTATAGCATATACCTCAGCACTTCATCAAATTATTATCTGCAGGGGAATGGGCTGGCTGAGTCCACCAACAAAAATCTGATCAAAATTATAAAGAGGACTATGGAAGAAAATTAGAGGACTTGGCATGCCAAGCTAAAGACAGCTCTATGGGCCGATCGAATTACTCCAAAGAGAGCAATCGGAAATTCTCCATATATGCTCGTGTATGGAAGGGAAGCTAGGCTTCCCATCTCGCTTGAATTGCCAGCGTTGGATCTCTCCCACCAACTGCAACTAGAAGAAGGAACCAGCATGGAGGTCAGGCTGTGTGAGCTAATGGAGCTCCAAGAGGTAAGGGATCGGGCTATGGCTTCTATGACCAGTCACCAACAGCAAGTAAAAAGGCACTTCGACAAGAAATCTTTGTCAAGAGATTTCTCTGAAGGAGACATTGTCCTAAAATGGGACGAAGATCAAGCTAAGCCTGGGAAACATGCAAAATTCGACGCCCTATGGAGCGGTCCTTACATGATTACTCAGTGCAAGCAGCATAATGTGTTCCAACATTCTAGGTTGGATGGCGAAGAACTGCGTATCCCAATTAATGAGATATATATGAAGCGTTGTCACTGATTTTTGGGTTCGCTTATACATATTTTCCCTTGTTATCTTTCCTATTTTTTCCCTAAGTGTTGTTGCACAAGTAGTAGTTTTCTTGGTCTTGTGTGTGTTTTCATTTCGTGGAGGTAGATCTGCGTGACTGGTTCTAAGTTTTGACAGAGCTGTTGTTGGTTTCCAATGTTACTATTTGACTCCATGCCCAATGGATTTTTCAAGGCAGCTGGTCTTTACGCGTAGCAAGCACGCTTCCCCTGTGAGTCACCAACTGTTGACCAATTTTTGCCCCAGGCCAAAAAATCGTTCACCTTCTTTATTCGCTTTTCGAAGACAGTGTTTCTAGGTTGAACAACTTCAATGCCAGTGTTTTCTCATTTTGGTTCAAACGGCTCAGTTCAATGAAGAAGGCCATCGAATCCGGTTTAGTAGTCATTGGCACGCAACAATTGAACTGTTGAACCATTTTGGTTCAACAGGTTCAGTTCAATAAAGAGTTCAATGGCTTAGTTCAACGCCCTAGTTCAAAGCTTGGTTCAAGGGCATGCCCTTGAACCGAAGGGTAAGTTCAAAGGCTCAGTGCCCTTCCGAAGGGCCGGCACTTCAAAGGAGAGGACCCGGGTAAGTTCAAAGCTCAGGTTCAAAGTTTAATTTATTCGAAGTTGACTAAGGAATTCGGGCCGCTAACACATTAAGCTTCAAGCAAAGGCAAAGGCGGACCGAATTTTTGTGGACTTTTGTCTGCGAGAAAATGTCCGTGAACAAAAGTCCGCGAAAACATTCAAATACCCGGCAGCAGTCCGAAGAGCCAAGCGACCCTCCGAAGTATACAAGGAAAGAGTGCCCGCAAAGAAATTAAGAGGGCCCAAAGCCAGCAAGCCACAGAATAAGTCATAAGGCTCGCGAACGTCCTAGAGGACGTCAAAATTAATGAAGCAAAGTAGCTATTTGCTTTCAAACGAAAGAGCGCTAAACATGGAAAGGAGCTCAAAACGCAGCGACCCGCCTGAATGTTCGCCCCAGGGGCCGAATGAACCAAATAAGACAAAATGGAGGAAAACCAAAGCGACAAGCAAGGAATGAGTAAGCAATCAGTCCAACTGGCGCTAATTTGAGAAGCGACTCCAGTAGGTGAAATAGTGCCAGCGAATTGATCATTTGGGACGCAAGCGGCTGGTAGAGCAATCGGTTTTCTCTATTTTTCATTAAATGAGATGGCAAATCGTGTATTAACCTTGACAAAGGCAGTTTTCAAGGGGACAAAGCGCACAATTCATTAATGATTTTGAGCTACTTGTTTCCTTTCATGAATAGACGCGATAGGCCACTTGTAACCAATGAGCGCCAAATGAGCCTCGTGGACTTTCCATAGGTCATTTTGTAATCATCTTTTTCACGATTTTACAAGGCGCATCCCTGCTAAAATTTCTACCTGAATCTATAAACACAGATTTTTACCTTTTCTTGGATAGATATTCTGTGTATGTTCTGAGTGTTGATTTGTGTTTAGTCATTGTCTTTTGATGCTCTCACAGGTTCAACACCAACACACCAATCATCTACAAGGCGCCATTTGCAACTGACAGGAAGAGAGTTCTATTTTGGGGTGCAGAAAACAAAAGGGATTATCAACAGAGTGCCTCTTACAGCACCTTTGGTGAACCTCCTTTTTCTGTATTTTTCCATTTAAACCTCTCTATCAAGTTTTGCAGATTGTTTCTTCTGCCAAGGGTGAAGCGTATAAATGTGTTTGTCTGATTTTGAGAGTGGGTGTGAGAAGGTCATCTTGTTTTGGTGTATCACCTCTTTAGAGTAGTTTATTTTCCTGCATCTCTTTTCCCTTTTCATCCCCCCCCCCATTATATATATATATATATATATATATATATATATATATATATATATATATATATATATATATATATATATATGCATGTATTTGCACTTGCTGGAAAAAACATGATACATCAAAGGGAGCTAGCCCTTATCTAGAGACTCTCGCCTCCAGCTTCGCCAGTCCCACAGACGAGAGGGGAGTTTTCATGTTGCGAGGAGAAGGCAGGAGTTCGACCTCCTTGCCCCGGGTGCAATTTCCTGCATCAACAGTAATGTTTCCAGTTCTTTATATTTGTACTAGATTGTATATATATTTATCATAAACATGATACCCCATTATTGCTAAATAAAATACCTCTAAGTGATAACAACAGAGCTTAACTCCTTGCAACAAAACTTCCCCCATAGCATACTCACTTGCATTGTTTTCAATTTCAAATGTATTCTAGAAATTAGGTAGAGCAAGGACCGATGCATGGCTAATCTTACATGTCAATGAATCAAACACACTATCATGTTCCTTATCCTAAATAAAAATTTTACTTATTGTTGCAACTATATGTAGAGGTGTAGCTATTGTGGAGAAAGTGGGAAGAAACTTCCTCATGTATTCTATTGCACCAATAATTTTTCTAGTCTCGGTGGGACTACTAGGCATGGCCCAATTCGTAATAACCTAAAACTTTGATGAATCCACTCTAAGTTCTCCTCCTCCAACCACATGTCCCAAATAGATATGTGATTGTTTTGAAAACTCACATTTCTTCATATTAGACTATTCTTTCTTTCAACATTTACAATACTTGTTTCAAATGTGTTAGATGTTCTTCCCATGTTGCACTAAAAATCAAAATATCATCTAAATACCCCATGACATGTGTATCTATGAAAGGCCTTAATACATCATTCATTAGTCTTATGAATGTAGCTAGTGCGTTACATAAACCAAAACAAAGTAACAACCATTTGTACAAACATTATTTTGTCTTGAAGGTTGTCTTTCATACATGTTCTTCCTCCATGCAGACTGATACCCTGATTTAAGATCCAACTCGTAAAATATATACTATTTTGAAGTTGATCTAATAAGTCATCAATCCATGGGAGTGGATATCTATTATTTATGGTGATCTTGTTCAAGGCTCAGTGTTTTATGCACATCTTCCAAGAGCCATCATTCTTTTCTACCATCACCATGGGTGAACCACATAGTGAAGTACTTGGGTGTATGTTGTCTTGTTCCAACAACTCTTGAAGTTGTTTCTTAACCTTATTACTTTCCAAAAATGATTGCTTGTGCTAACCAATGTTAGGTAGAGGAGATTCATAAGACATTTGAATCCCATGTTCTACTTACCTTTTTAGAGGCAAATTGTTGGGAGTTTAGAACACATCTTGAAAAGAATGCAAAAACTCATCAAATCCCTTCAACCCTTTGTTAGCACTATCAATTTCAAAAATCTCTAGTCCATCTTCTTTCTAATCTTTCAAAAGAAGTAAACAAAATTGATTATTTTCTTGAATAAGTTTTTTTTTTGTTTAGTTGGTACTTACCATGGCAAACTTGTGCTTGCTTCAATGCTCATTGATGACATAATTGATTCCATTCTTAACCCATCAATACTTGTTAGCCCTCCTCACAAAGATCGCATCCCTAAGATATAAGTAAGGACTTCCAAACACCATATCAAATGCATCAAGAAGAATCATATCTACTTCTAGCTCATCAATATATTATGGGTTAATGCTAAATTTGAACTTATATCTTTTTGGATACTTGAATTTCAACACCCTTCTTCACCCAACCCAAAGGATATGGGTGATGATGATCATATATTTGTAAATCAAGCTTTCTAACAACTTCATTTGAAATTAAATTAGATTGAGACCTAGTGTCAACAAGTGCATTTATGTTGGTCTTATCGGTCTGAGTCTTGATTTGGAATAGTTTGCTCATCTCTTCCCTTCCTTATTCCTTCTTGTCCGTGTTTTTCGTGATGCAACCAAGCTTCTCATCCATATTAGAATTGTCCTCTATCTCTGCCTTTGATTGTTTCAATGATGCCATGGACTTTTTAGAGTCCTCTTTGGAATGATTCTTGGAGTGAAAATCTGAATCAATATGACTCTCTATAACACAATGATTACAATGGTTCTTAAGATCCTTACAACTATGCAAATATGTGGCATTCCTCTTACCTTTCCATCTACCTTTCTTGAAGGCTTTGTGAGGCTGGTTTTGTTCTTTGTTGATCTGATTTGTGGATTGACTTTGCTTTGAAGATTTCCTTCTCCTTGCTTCTTCTCTTCCCCAATGTAGTATGCTTGCAAACATGTCTCATCAAAGTCTTATGGCTTACTTGAAATGTTCATTTCCTTAGGCATGAATGGAGACCTCCCAAGTATTTGGTCAAGTTATCTTCATCTTCCAAGTCCAAGCCCATAAGCACGACTTGTCTACAAAACTCTATGGTATGATCTTGCACACTTTGACCAACGCCTTGCATGTAATATTGCCACCTAATTTTATAACTAGTCTTATGCCCAATAAGATAGAAGTTATTACGCAAAAAATATATAAAATCATTCCACTTGTCTACAACAAGCTGCCTTTTTTTTCAAGAGCTACTAAGTTTCCCACTAAACTAAAGCATGGCCTTCAATCTTGAGACATGTAAAAGTAATATTTTGCACCTAAATTACTTTATGCACACAAAAATAGGCCTCCATTTGCTTCAACCACTTATCTAATCTCTCTTCATCTACTTTTCCTTCAAATGATTTGATTTCTACTTTTGTTTCGACCTTGAAAGGAGTATGTTCAGATTTTTCCTTAGCTTTACCCTTGTCTTTTAGAGGTTCTTCTTCATGCCTTTCCATGGACCACACTTTCAGATTATTCTTCACGAGGTTCTTCTATGTCATGCTTCTTGACTATAGACCAAACCATCACATCCATGGAACCTTGGTTCCTAGCTACAAGCTTTTGTTGTCTAGTGATAGTGTCTTGAGACTTCATCATGCTATCCATGCATGATTCCAACATAGTTACTCTTTTGGCAAAACTTTATTCGCCTTCATGAGTCATTTCTCTCCCCTGTTGATTCTACCATCTTATAGATATCTTAGGGTTGCAAGGTAGCAATTCTTCTTGAAATCTTGTCACTATCATACAAATTAGTAAAACATTCCACAATAACCCAAAGATAAATCTTCTTTAATACCAAAATGATCTATAAACTCTCAAGTTCAGACTTACTAGAAGTCACAGAATTAAAACTTGTTTTACTTTGAATCTACTTCAAAATGACAGTTCAATTTATACCAATGACTTAGAATTTAGTGCAATGTGTTGTTGAAAGAGAAACTATAGAACTATAAGAACTGAAACATGGAAACATGAATGTAAGAACATGAAATAAAATTTATAACAAAGAGACAATGACATATTTTTGGTCAAGAAAACCCCACAGGATGTAGGAAAAACCCAATGGATGAGATAACTGCTCTGCTTCCAGTGGAAAAGGTTTTGTCACGATCTAGAACTCCTTCCTTGAAGCTATGTTGATGCTTGAAACCGGGTCTTAATCTTGTTGTCTGATAGATTAGATTATTTTCTGGATCCATATGGATCACAAGGAGAGATTATTAATATGGAACAAAATCACATTATAGTTATAGATTGTTAATGTTTGAGCTCACATCATAAAGATATGCCAATGTATTAAACAGCGTGAATATGTTAATGTACTAAATAATTTGAATATGTCAATGGGTTTAATAGCTTGTGAATAGATATTGCAACATCGACATAACAAGCAACATTTCAACATGACATTCAACCCAACATCGAAAATGCTAGTACCACAGAGAGATGTTGTTAACACAAATTCATATGATAACATTATAGGGAGAACCACCATAGGCTAGAGGGGTGGGGATGCTGACATATCAACTCTGAAACACAATGATAGATTTTTGATGTGGAACAATAGCACATCATAGGGTATGCTACTATATTAAATAGCACGTGAATTAATTGACATCACAAAGATAACAACCACAGGTGAGAGACGCCTACAAAACATGAAACCCATAGACTTGCACCCCTTCAAAAATTAACAAAACTTTTGCGCTAGTAATTCCTCATAAACCATCTCTTCC
Source organism: Torreya grandis (assembly GCA_037957365.1). Lineage (NCBI taxonomy): Eukaryota > Viridiplantae > Streptophyta > Pinopsida > Cupressales > Taxaceae > Torreya > Torreya grandis. The sequence goes on along the minus strand of JARHVA010002877.1, from coordinate 177,029 downwards.
TCAAGTACACTTGCACACTAAACCCTCCTTCCAATTTTGACAAAATGCCGGTAATGCCTAAAACCCCAATTATATGGGCAACCAACCCTACAAGAGAGGTTGGAAGTTGAGATAAAAAACCAGATGCCTTACGTGATTGAGTATTGCCCTCTACCAGATTAATTTAATGCCCTGTGACAACAATGGTATGCAGCGTGACATAAAACCAAGAGAGGTTGGAAGTTGAGATTAAAAAACCAGATGCCTTATGTGATTGAGTGTTGCCCTCTACCAAATTACTTTAATGCCCTACGCCAACATTGGTATGCAGCGTGACATAAAACCCAGAGACCAGCACAAATATTTGTAAATTCATGAGATGGGTATGACCTCCAATTTCGGATCAATCAAATGGAGCAGCTCACCAAATAAAACAATGTTGAAGGGAGTCAATATCAGGATCTTTTGGGGAGAAGAATTTTAGCTCTCTAGCATCAACGGAAATGGCTACATAATTTTTAATGCTCATAGTCAAATTGTAAAACAAAACAAATCCAGCTCAATATCACTATAAGCATTTGATACCCTCGAAAAAAAATTATTGAAACTTGCAGTGACCTTATACACCCACTGCTTTGAAAAAGATTGAACTGCCATATGGAAGAAAAGCGTGCCTTTACAATCCACTCCAGTTCCTCTATTGGAAAAACTGTGGTAAGCAAAACTTCATGAAATGAACTTGTTATTTGTTCTAATTCAAAAGAAGAACCAAAAAAACTAGCCATAACACAACAAAATTAATCTAATACAGTCTTATATCATAGGCTCAAAATTGCCATTAGCACAGTGGCCTCTAGATATCCAACAAGCTTTGTCTAGTGAGAGTTAACTAAAGCTTATTTGAGAACAAAGAAGAATGCCTTCTTTTGTTTACGCTGTGAGATCAATCACTTCTTAGAGACTCCTAGCCGCTCACGGAAGTCTTCTGCCATGAGTGGTAGTCCTTCTCGTAGGGTAACCTGAAAAAGGCATAACTTGTTGAGATAATTAATTATATTTTTAACATTTTCTGGATTATAATGGAACAAAGAAGGAAAAAAATCATATATGTGCAGACCTTTGGTTCCCATCCTAGAAGGGTTCTTGCCTTGGTGATGTCTGGTTTCCTCTTGCGTGGATCATCTGGAGTGTTCTCAACCATTTTTACATTTGTTGAAGGTTCAATAAGCTACGGAATACAACAAGACAAAAAGCTTTGTAAGGCAACAAAACAAGGAGAAGAATGGACAGATTCAGGTGCATAAAATCACTCTTTGATGTATGACAATCGTGGAGTATACCTCTTGAGACGGTATGGAATATGGTAAATGCAGGATACAGATACATTAAAATACAGAAACCAACTACACATAAATGGACAAAACTATTAACATGCATCAATATGTATGGATCAAAAAATAAGTTTAGAATACTTTCAACCAAAAGCACATGATAGATATCATAACCTTTTTATTGTTTTCAAAGTATACAAACAGAGTCAAGACAATCCCATAATCCACACCTAGTGGAAATCCTTACAACATTTAAATAAGCAGAGAACATTTTCATAAGGTAGCTTGTTCCTTGAATGATCCAAATGAACTTGACTTAAGGTATAACTCCATCAGTATAACGATTAAAGTTAAAGAGGAAAATGAACATGTCTGCATAGAAAGAGTGCTTATCTGTGAGATTAATTATGCAATACAGCCAGAAAATCAATTATTCTCAACATAATTTCATTAATTAAATACACGCTTTTACAATAAGAGTACAACTGTAAATCAAAAATTCAGCATAAGACATAAAACAAAATACAACAATATGTTGTATATTCTCTCATGGATGTCTCCACTCGTTCAATAAAAAGTCCTAGATTTCAGAATCGTGTTATATTTTGCATGGTTTCCAGTAAGGATGTGGAGATGCAAAGTTATGCTACAAGAAATCAACATCAGAGCCCATAAGGTGCACTGATAGTGGGTATTCACATGTTTGGAAGCGTTATCCTACCCAACTGAATTTGGTAAGCCCACAATGTATTGGTAGGAAATTGTTGCAAGATGTTGAATGCTTTGTGCAATTCATGAAACAGGTTGCAGGAAACCAATGGGCTTGAGGACAACTATAAAGGCTCACAAAATTTGATAATGAGTTCTGTAAAGCATGTCATTGAGCATTGCACATCTGCAGAGAATTCATAGCTACTTGATGAAGTTGTGCAATTGTCGAAGGATAGACGAGGTGAAGCATCAACATGTCATTTGTAAGATTAATTGCCTTTTGATGAGGTATCTGCCAATTTCCATCAATGTGTAAGGTTAATTAGTTGTTGATGAGATACTTATTGATTCCCCTTCGGTGACATACCATTGTGCTTAATGAGGGTATTATACATCCTTAATGTTGTGCAAATTGCCCTTCTTGAGAATGCAAGAGGTCATATGCATTCCACAGCTCTGAGGATATCACTTTTTCATTAAGGCCTATTGTCAAGATAACCTATTTCTTTCTTGTAATCTGACCTTGTCTAGATATGCACGTGAAACTTCTGACTTCGGACAATTTCATCTTGAGAAGGCATGACCTTAATCAAGACAGTAAAAGTATTTTTCAGTGTTCAATACAACTTAAGAACAAACTGCTTTCAACAAATTGTCTTTAGTTCGAAATAGCATAACATTCAATAGCTTGGAATCACAAATTCCAATGCACAGAGGAGACCCCTCCACAAAATAAGAACTGTATATCAACTAGTGGATGCCTCTATGCAAAACACGAATGCTGAGACCAAGTTGAGGAACCCACAAGATTGTGCCCTAGAGACTTAACATATCGTGTGGCATTACCAGGATCATAATGAGGTTATGCACATATTAAGTTCTGCTACAAGGGATACACATCGGAACTGATGAGATGCTCAGCCAAAAAGCATACAAGGCTTACAAGGCTTCATTCTAACTAAAACTTAGAGCCAATATGATACCTTCCAAAGATAGCGCCGATTTTGATCAATGAATGATGGTAATTTACAATGACTAGCATCATTGAACCCATGCATAACATTTACTGTATCTTAGAAAAACCCAAGTGCAATCATTAAATATTCTTCAGTTATAAATTCCAAGTAAAAGAAGATTTCAACCATACGAAAACAACTGGGCTGCCTCTTCTTATATTGAAAACGCAAAATCTCTCATTCATAGGCCATGTTCATTCTCACCAGCAAATGACGAATCCTACCGGCTGGCATAACAATTGCCAGGGTCTTCCCCGGCTACCTCGAATCGGTTAAATCCCCTGCTCTCACATAACACTAAAGAAACTCTCATCTATGCAAAAGCAAGTTATATAGATATTTTATTACAATAAAAAAGGATAACACTTGAGCTCCGCATACAAACTACTCAATTCCCTTAAGTACTCAGTTTCAAGTTCCCACAAAAACCTTCAACGTTCCCCACTACCCCTCCCATGGTTTAAGCAAATATAGCAAAATCTTATGCAATTGAACACAGTCCCACGATTGTTCCACATTATATTTAGCCCAATGAGTTTTCATGGATCTAAGCAATGTGACTTCAACTTTCTGATATAACCCTTCTGCAAACATTTAATTGCATTCAAATTTTGGTTGTGAACTTTTCAAAATGAAACCTGTTAATTAATGTTTTACCTTGCTTCAGACCGAAATCAAATAGAGATTAATTTATAAGTTTTAAGAAGAATTCGGATTTGTAATCACTAAAGTGAATACACACCTCTTTTACAGCTTCGGCAAGTTCCAACATTGTGAACTCTCCTGCATTATGCATATCCAAAGTTAAGTTAGCAATAAAATATGCAAAGATAATAAAAGGCCATTGTAGAAAAATCAATTTCCTAACAAGACAGTAGTTAGTTAACCTGGGTTTCCAATGTTGATAGGCCCAGTATGTTCTCCTTCCATAAGGCGAATTAAGCCATCCACCTGTAGTGTCATGAATTCAATGAGACAGGTTGTAATAAGGTCATTAAGGGTGAATAAGATTAGATTAAATAGATTGGTTGGCAAGTGACATCCATTGATGACAACAGCTTCTCATATTTGACTTCTGACAGTGAAACTTAGTCACATACACCAACCTTGCGTCGCATCTGATTTTTGCCCTTATATAAAATTTATTGCCTGAAAAGGTATTATACTGAGTAACTGAAGTTAATAGAAACATAAAACAGTTTACCATATCTGAAACATAGCAGAAGCTTCGGGTCTGGGTTCCTGGAGCTTGAACTGTCATTGATTCACCTCTGCATGAAGACCAAATCATGTGAGCAATAGGACAGCATACAAGCTTTTTTAAGGTATAAAGCACTCATTGAACATTAAAAGCAAACCATTTTCATTACATAGCCATTTATTAGTTCATAGCCTTGCTCGATATCCTTGTTAAAAAAGATAATATACTTTCCAACTTTTGTAGCTCAACCATACAAGCTAAAATTACTCAGTTCCAAGCATGAGGCCATTTTCTTGCTTTCTAAAATGTTATTGCATTGTAGGTGGAAAAAGAACATAAGCACACTCCTATTTGACAACAGCATTACAACTTCACTACAGATTTCAGCAATTTTTGTTTGAAAAAACTTGCATTCATATCAGATATTGGTTCCATGTTTGGAAAATATAGTCTGAATCAGAGACGATAGTTTGCAAAGGTCAGTTTTCTCCTCAAACCAGCTCTTGACATGCACCGAAATTAAATTTGTGGCAGACACTTAGCTAAACCTACAGGAAGTGAGTGCCGTGAAGGTTGCTTTGAACAATTTGCTAGAATTAAAAAGGTCATGGAATGGTATGTCATAAAAGCAGTTGTGTTTAACAACAAACTGCATAAAATGCTAGTACCGACTAAGAAACTAGAATTAAGGCGCACACCTTGCCTTCACAAAAAACGTTAATAATAGATCATCTACCTGAGTGCTTGTGCAATAAAATTGCTCACAACACGACCATCATCAATATTCATCCGTGGCCCATAAGTATTAAATATCCGAGCAATACGGATCTCTGTAACAAGATACAACAATATTCATTGATTCAACATTCCAGATCTTGTTCTCACAATATGTTTTTACAATTCAGATGAGCTAGTAGCTAGGAAAAACTTGTGATATTAGACAGAGTTCACAGCAAAGGATTATCTATGTCATATATACCTAAGCCATGCTGCCTATGGTAGTCAAACATTAGAGTCTCTGCCACACGTTTCCCTTCATCATAACAGCTTCGTACTCCTGTAAAGACATACAAAATGCAAATTTAAAATAAAAGTGTTATTACCCTTGTTCACAAACAATTTATGTTTAACACAGCACAGTACATATTATCAATGCATTTTCTGTGAATCATAACACTTCTTGCATCTATAACCAAGGAATAACTGCATAAAGTATACAAAAGAGATGGCTTACCTACGTAATTAAACCATCTTTTCTGATGACACTATTTACACTTTTCTACACTATACTCACAATTGGAAAAAAATTCACTCCTGTTCTGTGTACTAACTACATATGGTTTCACATATTTTATCTTGCTTTGGATATTTGCAAGGATTTGTGGTCCATTCATGGCCACACACACAACGACGCACATGCATACATACATATTACCCTCTTCATTTTTTTCTATGTTTCAGGGGATTACATGAATTCTAATACTGAAACTGTTACTTATTGGAAAGATTAAAGCTGAAATAGTTTGGTTTAGGATAAAATTGGTAATTTCTTAACTGTTTGTTAAGTAAAATTGCTTTCACAAAGAACAATACGGTACCCAGTCCCTATGTCCCATGGGGCACGGCAAAAGATATGTGAAGATTCGATTATTTCTAAACATTAATTGGCCTAACAATAATGAGTAAATCATTCTATGCTTCAAGGTCAGGAAGCAGTGTCATTTAACTTTTTAATTTAGGTGTCAAAAGGTTCTTAATGTAAAGAAGGACCAAAAAAATCAATGGTGAGTTAACTACGGATATTTCAACAAAATTAATGTTTAAGATCCATAGTATAGGCCTCATTGCTATCTTAAAAAGTAGTGACTAAGCCATCATCAGCCAAACAACAATATAATTCCAACAAAAATAAAGAGAACAGCTAAAGACCAGATCACATGATAGCAGAAATCAAAATAATTCCGTACATAAGCATAATAATTAATGACTAAATTGAATAGGTGTTCCCCTACAGAGGACCAAATTGATGCCCATGTCAGGATTAGGAAGCACAAGACAAATATCCTTAACAACAGAGGATAGAATCACAGAAATGTTAAAATATCATCTTGTTGTATCTTGAGGAATCTAGCAACGAAGCAAACAGTTAGTCTGTCATCCCATGCCAAGATGAGGAAGCACAACACATATTCCTTGTAACAGATGGTTTTAAGAATAACGGAAATGTTCAGATTTAATCTCATTGTGCATTAATGGATATGGCAGTGAAGTAAATAGTTAACCTGTTATATTTCATCAGATAATACCAGTCATCTTATTTGGATCTCCCTGAGCTAGCCTTGCAAAGAATTAGAATCAATATATGAACAAAGGTAAGATATTACCACAGTAATCTAAACCTCAAAATTAAGTACTTAACATTTGTTAACAGTATACATACCAATTGGGTTGACATTGCCCCAATATTCCTCCTTTTGAGGGTGCTCAAGAGGATCACCATAGACTTCTGATGTTGATGTCAGCAAAATTCTGTAGAAAATACTTCAATCAACTCATACGACACAATTCCAGCTCAATAAATTCCACCTAATATTATGGAGAATAAATTGCAGACTATATCCATACGTAAATAACAAGGATGTTCAAGAACCAACCTTGCTCCAACTCTCTTGGCAAGTCCCAACATATTCAATGTGCCAATTACATTAGTCTTTATCGTCTGTTAGGCAAAGCCCACAACAGAAATTTAATAACCACTAAATGCACTTGGATTTTTGAAATACAAAAGACTAATTTGTAAAGGTTCAGCTCAAGCATGATCAATATAAAGGTTCCCAAAAGTGAGTCTGTAAGCTAAACTCCTGCCTCACAAGCAAAGAAAACTATTCCACCAAGAAATTTCACATGGCCACTTAATACTAGAAAGAAAGAAAGAATGAAATTATCAGTGTTAACATATTGAGATGATTGGTGTTAACATATTGAGCAGTGGGTGACCACGCATCACATACCTTGGGCAATTGTACTTTCCCAAGAAAGATTAGGCAGTGAGAACTAAATAAGCTTCAGACAAATGCTTAATATGCAGGGCCAAACATGTACTACTGTTGGAAAAGAAATCAATTATATATGAATTGCAAAATGCAAACCTTCACAGGATTGTACTTGTAAAATATTGGAGATGCTGGGCATGCTAGATGATATATTTGATCCACCTCTACGAGTAGCGGCTCAGTCACATCTGCATGTAACTCATAGAACTCAAACCATCATCAAAATTGTATCAGATCTAGAATTGGCATATACAACCTAAAACATTTGCACCACATTTAATAAATATGAAATTTCCATGCATAGTTCATGGAAAACCATGCCAATATTTGTAGACATAAAATATGCGACCTACAAAAAGCATAGGTCACAATCAAGAAAAGTTCCTTAAGTGTCTCCCTTGACATCAACCCACCTCCAAAAAGAAAACTAAGTAGAGTCACTATAAATGCCACAATATAATTTTTTTGGCATAAACAAAAACATTATTTTGCCTTTGAAATATTGAATAGGAAACAGACCTAAACATCTCATATAAAATAAGAACTTAAATGTTGAAGTCTGCAAATATTCAAACACAGTCTCAGCTTTATAGTGGGTTGGGAAAATCAGGAATAGAAAGACAACTTCAGCTATCCGATAGTGGACTCATTTAAGGATTTCCAACCATTTATTACTAAAATAAATGCTGGTAGGTATACTAAAATTACTTTTAAGAAGATTACAACAGTTCCTCCAATTTGAATGTGTGGACCAATCACAAGAGACCATACCATGTCTAATTAGCTCAAAATTTGGATGTCCAATCCACCTCCTGATATTATCCTTTGAACCAGTAAAGAAGTTATCAGCTACAATTACCTGACCACCAAAAAAGACATTAGAACTCACTTTAAGATCTATGGAAAATAATGAGACTTAGAATACATAATATGGAAAAGACTCCTCTTTACAAACATTAATTTCTATATGCAATGCATGAAGATTATAAGTACAACCTTAAAATCATATTTAAAACACTGTTGTTTGACTCTAGTAAGATTTTAGTTTAGAGATGATCGCTGCCAGCTCAGACATCTATGGAGTAATCGAACTTGCCCTTAGGATGGACAGGAAAAAACTCATAATTTAGTAAATATCTCAGTTTGTGCTGTCAAGGAAGCAGTGCAGTTAGGCTCAAAAGACAACAAAGGATTTCTGTCAATGCCGTGTAATCTTCCCTTAAATGGATATAAGCAAGATCAAATCATCTTTAATAAAAATAAGCCCCACATTCTAATATCCTATTAAAACAAGCTACCGAATTAAAGCTGACAAAGAATTAAATATATATCCAATGGATTACAGAGTGTATATATGTATGTGTGTGTGTATAAATATATATACGTGTGCATACAGAGGAGGGGTCATAAAGAGGCTATTTGAATCTCTAATACCTTTAGTCGCCTAACCCAAATATACATTAATTGTCTAAGACAATTACCATATACATCATGATCAAACTCTTTGACAAATCCCCAAAATGCATGACATATGATCAAAAGACACTTATGAAATGAGGTTGTTGTCAATAATATAGTATATTTTTTTATTGTTTATGCAAAACAATACATTGCAGAAATTACAAATCAAATAAGAAAGTCTCAGAGTACAAAATTTAAAACTGTGATGAACTCACTTATTTGCAAAGATACAATAAGAGTACACTCAATATTTAGTCAATTGGCTCCCTTTTCACATATACATGGACACAAAGTAAGATACAAAAAAATATAGCACTAATTCATCTTGGAAGCACCACCTCCTCAACAGAAAAAAGGTCAATACGGACACTAAATTAATCTCCTTGGGCAGCTTCCCAAGGAATGGGTGCATCTGAAGCCAAATTATCTATGTAATTGTGAAAGAGCTATCGCACTGTACTCTTCCTTAGTCATAAACCATTAGCGATCATTTTAATGGCTGATATTTGCCAATGGGCTATTTTCCCCCAAAACAATTCGCAATTTGGAAACATCTGAAAATCAAGATCCGCCCCAATTTGTATAAAACAATATGTTTAATTGATAATTTTGCCAACTTTATATATAGAAATTCAATGTCAGAGTTCAATATCGAAAAAGATTCATCAGTTACTCTAAACTTGAAAAAATGTAAGCTTCAATATATTAGAATGAAAGATAATTACCTCTTTTTCACCAGCTTCCATCAGCCGATCCACCAAATGAGATCCAATGAATCCAGCTCCACCTGTTACCAATACTCGCATTTTTGCCTGTCACATAGAATAAAGTATAAGTCAATAAAATACTTGTAAAGAACTAAAATATAACAATATCTTATATAACAGTAGGACTAAGGTTGTCTAGTTCCTAGTTTTCCCAAATTCGAACTACAGACTTAAGCTAGTATAGTTAAAACTACCTTTGCATCCAAAACCTGTTTTGATCTATTATTTCTTTGGATCAATGCTGACTTTTTGCCTAGCACAACTTTAGTTTTATCTCATGGTACTTTGCATTTGGTAATTTACTTCTACGGGTGAAACATGTAGAATGGGTGCAATAAAGAAACTTGAGTTTCAAGCACAATCTAGAACATGTTTTAAAAGGTAACAAATGTGTCCCAATGCTAAAGTTCTGATTCAAAGAACTTGGATAAATTCACACCACCCAAGCATATCACATATGACAATAAATCAATTGAATATGAATAAAGTCAACAGGGGTTTGATTTACCCTTCTAGATTTACAAGTTCTATAAGTCACAAATAGCAAACTTTAGCCTATATTTTCCGATGTATAAGTTTCAATTAAATAATATGTTGACAGCTTAGCAGATAAATGACAGCAAAATAATTACACAATGTATAGGTAAATAAAACATGATATCTAACAGTTCAACATCGCTCAAAGATAATGAGAACATATTCTATGTAAAACATTACATAAAATATAGCTTTATATTGACATGTATAAGGTTGATATTGTAGAACGTATATATGTTTATTTACCATCCAGAAATTGTCTCCAAGATTTGCAAGGCACAAAAATTTTAAAGAAAATTTTGAACCAAATAGACAGCTCACTGGCCAATGTATATGCATATGCATGTAAATAGGGTAAGAAGTAGAGAGAGAGAAGAACATAGATGGTTGTAGACAAATATATAGATGGACGAGTCTGCAAAAATTAAACTATTAGTTATACACCTCACATTTAGAGATTTGCTACACATAAATCAACCACATTATAACTTTTATTTAGGATGTCAATACAGGGTTATAAACGAAAGTAAGGATAGGAAACAATATAGGTCACAAAGTGGAGTGAACAAGCAATTATGTCATAGGATGAGCTTGTACCTGCGAAAACTTAGAATAACGTAATGGGGAGGGCATTGGAGGAGGCCTTGTGATTATCTGAGAAAGGATTGCTTCGCTCCCATTAGCAGAAAGTGCAGCCATTATTAATATTATTTATCTGCAATGAAAAATCAACCATGTAAATGATTGAATGATTTAGCAAACCGTACTCTAAGAATGCACCATAAGCTTCAGATTTGTTCAAAAAAAAAACAGTCGTAAAGTGCATAAACAAATTACTAAATTTGACACAAAAAGTTCTAATAGCATCTAAATGTTACAGAAATTCTTCAAGTGAGTCTATAGGTTAAAGCAATGAATTAATTTCATTTTATAGGTGCATTTTCCTCTAATTAAATCAAAGAAAGAAATATGGAAGTTCAAAATCTCGGAGAACAGACCTAACCATACATTTTGAAAACCTCAGAAACCAATGGCATTTAATATTTTATTAAATGTTGAGAAAATGAAATAAGATAGTACTGGACAAGTCATGATTATCAAGGACAAGGTTTTGATTATACTTACACTCGAATTATTAGGTCTCGGTTGAACATGGTCAGCAGTGAAACTATTCTAACTAGTTTCACATTTATTGCAGGGAAATAAAAAGCGCAAGAAATAATTATAAGTTAAACCGTTATGTCAGAACATTTGGGATTCCCAGAGGACCTTTAAGGGTGCCCTCAGCATTTTTTTAGCATATTTTGACGTGTTCAAGAAGTGCATATGTCTAATTGTACAGAAGCTATAAATTGATTCAATGTGAATTTTGTATTTTACATACCAGTTGCAGGGTTTTCCATTAACTGTCGATTTAGGATAACCATATGAGGTACTCAATTTTGAACTAGTGAGGTTCAAGGCTCAAATGCTAACCCAGACTGATTAGGATGGAGTGTTCAAAGATTCGCTGCAGAGAACTTCTCCGACAAGGGTATGTCCCAATCACTGGAGGCCAGGTGATCCAAATGATTCGGAATGATTCGGAGATTAAACCTTATTGCAAGAGGGATCAACCTAACCCTTAAAATATATTAGAAGTCCCAGAGTCTAACCTCTGCATACCTGAAGAGGGTTTGACCTATCTGATTGGGTGTTTGAGAACATGAATCCATCATTAGAGCAATAGACCCGATTCAGAAAGAACAGAACAATCATGAATAGAAGTATAGGACTGTCCATGATATTCAATCACAATAAGAAGTCTGAATTCCACTCTAAAAGGAAAAGAAAATCAAAACATACAAGTGCTAAATAGATAAAATAGCAATTTTAAGAGTTAAATGTCTCGATTTGCACACTGAACATCATATAACTAACACCGTCAATTCATCTCAACAAAACAGTTGCAAGAAATGTAGATTATAAATTTTATTAACATTTTTGAGGATTAAAAAGGGTGAATACAGAGGCCCGCGATGAGTCAATTTGAACATTACTGCAAGAATTCCATATTAACAGCCATAAGAATCCGACCTAAGAAACGTTTGAGTAGCGACTACGATTGTAGCGGATGTAATGGTATAGCAACATGAATAAAATTTTGAACTAAATCAAAAAAATAATAATAATAATTTAAAAAGAATAAAAAAAACTGAGAGCTGTTTAAGCAGTAATATACTAGCCAAATATATTAAAAAACATATATATTAAAATTTCAAAATTCTTTAAAATGCTGGAGGTAAATACGAGGAGGGAACTTAAACTAAGAACATAACTTCAAGCATTGACTTACATCTGGATCAATGATTTGATAATAAAATGTTTAAAAATCAAAATTTTAAAATATATATATATATATATATATATATATATATAATTTTGGGGATAAAGGCAAGAATAAGTCATAAACCAAGCTCACAAGGATAAAAGCAAGAATAAATCATAAACCAAGCTCACAACTTTAAGTACTGCATTACAGGAGGATAAATGCCAAAGCAGTACAATGGCAGATGACTTCTAAAAATATAAGTTACAAGAAATAAGTGAGAAAATATTAAATAATAATTATATTATTTAAAGTTGGGATTACAGTGGGGTTTTATGCCGGGGGTTTTCGCTTCTGTCAATGTGGAAAAGAGGGTTTCATGAAAAAAATTGTAAAATTTTACTGTTTATCCATAATATCTCCGAAATTTCTTGAACGGCATTGCTGAGCTAAAAAATTTCCAGGGCAGGCAAGTGGTGAGGGGCAAAAGGCTAGTGCAGGCAAGTGGTGAGGGGCAAAAGGCTAGTGCAGGCAAGCAGTGAGGCTCATAAGGATTATTTTCCCTGCTCCTAAAATTTTAGGGATTCTTTGCTAGTTGTCTTCTTTGCATACCCTTCCCTCCTACATTTTTCCTCCAAACGATGATTTTAAGCAGCTATAATTCTGCAGCAGGTATTAAAAAATTTACATAGACCAAACAATGAATTTAAACTCCTGTAATTTCTCAACAACACCTGCTGAAAAATGTTTAGCAGGCCTCCAACATGAGACCGGGACCTTAGAGGTCAGAAACCAAATTAAACAAAGGGCACAACTTCAATTAGGTTATTTGTTAGTGTGGCAAAATGATTTTCAAAAAATAATAATAATAAATAATTTATAATTAAATATATATAAAATAATTTTAGACAAATTTAAAAAGAGGTTTAGTGTTGGAGTTAGCTAATTAATTTTTAAAGTTACTTTTGAAAAATTATAAGAATCTTTTTTTATGTAAATTTTGTACAATATATGATGTTGAAAAAAGTTATTAGTGTTTTAATAAGACAATCAAAAAATAAGAACAGTCATACAAATTCCACTTCTCAAAAACTTCCGTCTAAATATTATTACTCTTTATTTTAAGGTAAAAATATTTTATAAACAATTTTTAAACCCTCTATTAACAAATTATAATAACCCTATTAACAAACCCTGCAATTAAAGAAATTCCCTAACAAAACTCATAATCTACGAGAAATGTAACTTATAAACTAAACTCCATAACATTGTATATAACTCAAAATATTCCAAAACCTTGCCCTGCAAAAAACAAAGAGACTTAAATTCATATTGACGGCAAATGCAGTCTAAAAGAATACATCTAATTTGCAATAATTAAAAATATACTAAAATAAATCCAAATTGACAGTACATTTTATAATTTAAAATTCACATTAATTAATAAAAACCAAAGCTAAGAACCTCAAAAACACAGAGCAGTAGAAAATAATACATCTAAATATCAATAATCAATAAACTGTTATAATAATTCTAAACCGGCCTTTCCTTTAATAATCTAAACACTGGGAATTAACAAAACTCAAAATACTACTAAAAAAAGGGGGTGAAACCGCTAATTTAACCAAAGCAAGCAAAGCGAAGAGCCTCCAATACACATTAACGTCAAAGCAGTTAAAAAGAATGCATATTTGCAGTAATTAACATGTTAAAATAATTCGAAAACAAAATCTCCAATATAAGCAAATCGAACCAGAGAGCTACAAATACTTCGTCAACGTAAAAGCAAGCAAACAAATACAAATATCACTACAAGTATCTCAAAAAGAAACTCACAGAACACGCCGAAAATACTTGGCCGGAAATCTCCGGAAGACGTACTAATTGTCTCCAAAATTAGCCGCTAAACTACACATTGAACACAATAAATTGTCCTCTTAAATAGCCGCTCTGCACATGCAAATCACCAAAACGACAGGTCTCAGGTTCGAATCTCACTACCAAACACGGCGCTCGTTTTACGCAAACTCAAACGACATTATTTTTTTATTGTATTCTTTTTTCCACTCCACGCAAGACATCATAATATGCTGAATTTTAAAATGAATTTGGAGCGGTTACCTTGCACGCAAATCGACCAAAATCTCCGAGGCTAAAATTCTTCTCCAGTCAAGCGAGCTTTCGCTTTCTCCACCTCAGCATGTAAATCTGGTCGTGTTACCATGCTTGCGTCTTTAAATGGGATATTCTTTCAAGGCGTAAAATAACAAGCTTTAGGGTTAAAGTTTGATTCGTGGATAATTTTGGCTAATAAAAAAATTAGTAATGTTTGATTTTTGTGGGGTGTTAAGGTAAGTTTAGGGTGATTTTTGGAGAGTAGATACCCATTACTACATTGACATAAATTGAAAGAGATGGATTATTATTATTAAAATAATTTAAAATTAGGTATTATGAAGTACACTATTTAAGTTGGATTTAAGTCGTTTTTATTAAATGTAGATATCAAAAATGATGGTAATTATATTTTTGAGTTTAAATTAAGTTAAGGGAAAGATCCCAATAGTTGTGTAAAGGATTTTTGTTAACATGTGTTCCATGAATGGAATGTATTGGTGTGTATAAATATTAAAGTGCATCATAAGTTGAACATGTAGTATCTAATACTTGTTCAATATTTACTCTATAAAATTAAAAGTATTATCTAATATCAATCACATTTTCACAACTAAGAATTAAGTATTGATACTCTAATGCACATCCATTGGTTCTCCAAAGGTAAAGTTTTGGTCATAGGTTCAAAAAATGCATTTTATGACCTCTCATGATAAAATTGGTTATATTGTAAAATGTATAATGTGTTAGACCTTGAAACCTTAGTTATAAATAGTTAAGACGACATATTAAAACAGGAAAAAATTTGAAATTTTATGTGATGTTATGGCACCTTAATTCGTTGTCCAAAGTTAAGGTGCATGGCTATTGGGACCTTTCCCCTAGTGATTGTGATAAAGTTTAAATGTGATTAATTTGTTTAGATCTAAATTTAGATTAATCTATAAAACTATTTTATAAATACGTCAAGGATAAAGACATCTCCCCATTATCAACACAAGAAGTAAACTCTTCTTTACATGAGATATTAAGAAGGTATAAAGAAGCTAATAGGGGTAAGGTACAAGAAATAGATGGGTGGGGTTTGGAAGTTCTAACATCACACATCAAAAGTATATTCAATGGTGTTACTTAAGAAGTCTTTCTCATATTGAACAGCCAATATCGTTATTCCTCTCTATAAAATTAAAGCTATCAATAATTTTTCAAAACTAATATACTGTCATGATTAACTTGTTGACGTGGTGGATCGCACCCTCTAAAGGGAGGGTCAGCTCTCTTCATCCACGCGACGTAATGGAGACATCCCTCTTGTTGTGGGTGGCAAACGTGAGGGATGAATCTCTAGATTAGGGGCTAGTTCCCCTTGATGTACCGTGAGGCCCTAGATTTCCTACTGCTAACAATGGGGGGGATGAAAAAGGAGAGAAATACTGGAAATCAGAACCTAAACTAAAGCGGTGATGCACCAAAATGGTTGGTTTGCTCAGCTTTGACATACACTTTACACCAAGACATGATAACATACACTATCATTCAAGATGAGAAACTCTCTTGCATCAGTATTTCAACAAGGGGCCCTATGGAGATATAGGGAGGAAGAACTACCAAAGGTGTTCTAAGACACACTATGGCAGCTTGTTCACCTGCGCCTATACTCTGCTATGGACACTTCTTGTTGACCTGCAAGAAAGAGCTCACAATACACTAGATATTCTGAAATAAACTTATGAAATCATGAAAAGAAAATGACTTAACACAAGATAAAACCATAGGCATATGCAAAAGTGCAAGCTCAAACGGAGGTAAAAATTATTTTTTTGATTCAAGGTAAATTCCTTCAAGGCTTCATCATACAAGCTGAGAGATATTTTTTCAAATGAGAAGTTACAAATATATAGAGAACTGGAAACAAGATAGCTAACAAATCAAGGAATGGAAACCCATGCCGAGTTAAACACTTCTATAGATACCAAAAGACCATGTTGTTGTCACTTTCTTCGAACTGCCTATGGGAACCATGGTGTAGGATGTCCAAATCATCGTCCTTGTTGTCCTAGGCCTACAAAAGCATGGGAAACTCCTTCTAGCAACTAATAAAACCTTCTCCAAGTTGTTGTGGCTGGACCATGCTCTCTTCAATGCCTGGATGTAACTGGTTGTGCATTTTTGGTGAAACATGAAAAAACAAGATGTTGATCTCTATAGTTTGAAAACCAATCTATTTATTGGTTTTTGGTAGATACTATTCCACCAATATGTATTAATTCTTTTTGTTGAGTGTGTTTGTGCCACTTGTCTTGTTCTGAATGGTCATTGATTCTGCCTTTTGACTTTTGTCAAGTTGCTCGAACTGTTCTGAGCTTTGTCTTTTATGTTTTATCTTTACCCATGTTTTGGCTCTTTCTTTTGATTTCTATTTTGCTTTGGTTCCTTTTCTCTTTACTTATCGGGCCTTCGAGCTCTCAGTGATCTTCTACTCCTCAGTTCTCAGTCTTTATCATGTGTTCTTCCTCTCGCATTTACTCAGGTTTCGGGCTCTTTTCCATTTTTATTTGTTGTGTATTTTTCTTCTTGCTCACTCCTTGCTTTTGTTTTGTCTCTTTTGTCTCTGTCTTTGCTCGTTCTTTGCTTGTGCCTTGCGGGTCTTGTCTTTTGAGCGTCAGCTTTTTGTAACGTTGATTTCCTTCAAACAAATTATCTGAAGGGTTTCCTTCTGACAATTTGTCTGAAGGAAATCTTCCTTTGCCTTTATTTCTTTTCAATGCTTCAGGCTTCAACCTTTTACTTTTGGTGGGCTTTTGTCCAAAAGAAATTCTCTATTGGCTTGTTTCCTTTTCTCGAAGGGCAAGTGCCCTTCGAGCCTTTGCAATTTATCTCCTTTTTCAACTAGTTTCCCTCTGCAAGGGTTTTTTTCATCCAAAAGTGCCCATCAAGATTTCTAAAATGGTCTTTATCTTTCTCAAGGTGCCCTCCACAAGGGTACTTTGTGCCTCAAAATGCCCCTTCAGAACTTTTGATTTAATCCTACGATCGACCAAGGTGCCCTCTGCAAGGACACTTTGAGTCCAAAGTTACCTTTCAAAAGAATTGTAAGGGTCATGTGCACCACCTAAGTGCCCTTTGCAAGGGCACATACCCTTTGGTAATTCTGCAACGACCTTTCAGAAAAGTGAAGAAGTCCTCTTTATTTTCCCGAGTGCCCTCAGGAAAGACACTTACCCTTCAGACTTTTTGCAAATGTTCTTCAAGCCGTCAAAATGCCCTCTGAAGAAAATATGTTGCCTTTTGAAAACTACTTAGACCATTTTAGGTTCTTCAATCATTTCTACTTATAAAAGTAGACAAGTAATGCACTTGCACAAACCTGATTTGCACTAGATAGACTATTTCGGACTTCCCAGGGGCTTCTACTTCGGGTTTTACATCAACTTCAACTGATAAGGCAAATAAGTAAAGACATTTAGAAACCCTGATTTGGTCTATCAAGACCAAATTGGGTTTTGCAAGACCAAATTGGGTTTTGAAAGTGACTTTACTTATAAACCTTTATAAGTAAAGACATTTGTAAAGTCCAAATTACACCACCAAGACCAAATCGGGTTTATCAAGTGACTTGACTTATGAAAATTTCACAAGTAAAGTCATTTAGAAAACCTAAAATGCACTACTGTAGGTGAAGTAATTGCTCTTGACAAACCTAAAATAACTTGGCAAAGCAGAATGAGGGAAACCCCTGGCTTTTTCATGAGAAAGGTCTGACAGAGAACATTTTGCACAAGACAGCTAAGGGATGATCTAGCCAAAACATGGATTGAATGACTCTTGCAAAGAAAAAGGAGGGGGTGCCCAATTTTAGCCTATAGGACCAAAAATTGGTCAACATAACTCTCTTTTAAAAAACTATTTGGGATCATGGTAGACTGTAAAATTAGTAGTTATGCAAAAAAGAGGGAAAAAGAGCAAAAGAATAGGGTAAGATTAAGATCAAAACACTCCACAAGTGACGATTGTATCCCTCATAGGTCTCTGATTGAAAAAGTATGGGATAAACAAGGAAGATAAATTTGTTGTTACTTTCTTGACTTCAAAAAAGTATTTAGCTTAGTGCTTAAAAACAATTTTGAAGTAAGATGGAGGAATTTAGAGTTTTGGATGAGTATAAAATGGTGGTTCATAGGGAAGTCTAAGCCAAAATCAAAATAAGTAAAGGAATGTCAAAATGCTTTGGAAGTGACATTTGTGTCAAAAAAAGGTTGTCTAATATTCTCCATGTTGTTTGGGCTATACACAAAATAGTTAGATGAGTGGATAAATAAATTTGGTAGAAAGGATGTTCATTTACCTAGCTATGTATTAAAGTTATTCATATACGTGCGTAATCTTATCATAATTATAAAAATAACACATAATTTGAGAGAACACTTAAGGGCCCTAAAGAATTTTTGTCAAGAGTTTGGGATGCAAGTGAATACCAATAAAAGCAATCATTACCTTTTCGTTATAATAGAGAAAACATAAACAAATAAATTCCTTTCCGAAGGAAGAATTTTGGAAGTGGTGGAAGAATACAAGTACTTTGATCATAATTTCCACAACAAGCTTAGTTGGGAAACTTGTAGAACAAAAAGAATACAAGGGAGTGGAAAGCTTTATAATAGCTACAAAATAGATGTAGGAATGCAAAATTATAGGATTAAAACATTGGTTCAAGTTTCTTATCACGCCAATGGTGCTCTATGGATATGAGGTTTGGGGCAACAATGTGTCAAATATGAAATGAAAATAAATAGAGAGTTTTCAAAAACATCTAATAATGAGTACCCTAAAATTTAAAACATTGGTTTTGTATGATATTTTATTAGCTTAAACAAGTGCTTTTCTATTGGAGACATCAATTACAATTTAGATGTTAAGTTTCTCAGAGAAGACATAAAATATGGAGAATCATCATTGGCCTAGAATGGTAGTGGAAGAATAATTAAGCAAGGGGAAGAACACGTGGATGAAACAAAATAATAAATGAATGATTAAGGCATTAACATACAGGTGTGACCAAACACCAATGAGGAAATAAAAAGATGTGTGAGCTCTAGAAAAATTCAAAGTAACCACATGGACAAAGTAATCTGGGCAGAAGAAAGAATATTATGTCAAAGAATTTAACCCCATTTATGATCATGGTCGAAAAGCCTACATGGGAGTGGAAAACAAGTGAAAGGAAAAAATATTGATGGCTCAACTAAGGACTATCTTGCATCATCTTAGATGTGAAAATAACATGTGGACAACACCTAAAGAAAAGTGAGAAAAGAGAACGTGCTTATTTTTTACGTTGAAGATGGTGGAGACAAAATGATACTGCATCATGGAGTACTCAACTCATACTGACATCCAAATCAAATATGTTGACAACTTGAAAGTGGGCACTCTAATCACCTTGTTTGAATAGGTTAACCTATATTAAACTATATATATATATATATATATATATATATATATATATATAGTTTAATATAGGTTAACCTATTCAAACAAGGTGATTAGAGTGCCCACTTTCAAGTTGTCAACATATTTGATTTGGATGTCAGTATGAGTTGAGTACTCCATGATGCAGTATCATTTTGTCTCCACCATCTTCAACGTAAAAAATAAGCACGTTCTCTTTTCTCACTTTTCTTTAGGTGTTGTCCACATGTTATTTTCACATCTAAGATGATGCAAGATAGTCCTTAGAATACATTTTTCATAAATTTAATGGGACAACTCTTGTCTCAAGTGGTTGTTCTCATACAAATCACTCTTATTATTGCTTTTGGTCCCATAAACTACTTGATCTCGTGAATGTTATTAAAAACTTTCATTAATTCATCCAGTTTAATATTAAAAGTTATGTTACATTTCAAGTAGTATAAATAAATAATTTTAGACTCAAATATATGACAACTAGCACCTCAATGAATATCATTTAGTGTTAGTGTTCTCCATGTGAGAGAATTTATTCTTCTTTGATGTGTTATGCAGCTTCTCTACAATAATTTGGACTTAATAATAATTATTATTAATAAGTTGTTTTTTTCTCTGACTAAGAAAAAAATACTTACCCAAACCAAGGTTTGGTGTCCACCCAAACACCTTCATAGCTTTGCAAATTTATTTGATAATAGTATTGATTTTTGTACCTTTACCTTTTTTTTTATGAAATGGCAATGGTGCATGACATAGATGGATATGTGTGATTGCCTTTATTTAAAATCCTTAGTGGATGGGAATGGACTTCATGTGGCACCTTTACAGAACAAGTGCCACATAACAACTAATTCTCGCCATTGTATTGAAAATTATTTATGGTTGAATTTACATATAAATATACAATGTGAGCTCAACATAATAATGAATGATACATAGAGATTAATTGTGATTAGTCAAAGCCAAAATATTATTGGCTAGGGTGAAGACTATAATATCTCTATTTTGGCAAAGAGTAACAAGATGTTTGTAAGCTTTTATAGTTTGTTAACTTGTTAAAAACTAAATTTGTATGTAACCTACATCTAGTTTAAAATAATAAAAATAGAGTAATGTTAACTTAAAATAGGGTAGATGGAACTATACATATATTGGACTAAATGTGGAATTAATAACTATATTTTAAAGTAATTGTGACAATTATTGAAACATAAAGAAGCTACATTCAAAGGTATTAGACAATCATTGGGTGAAAGGTATTAAGACCTCCATATATAATTATTATAGAATAGTTTTGTATTAGTTATAGGTAAATATAATAATGTTCACGAGTTTTGTGAAGTTAAAGATCACATAATGATGAAACTTTAATCTACGTCAATTAGATGAGCATTATTGAATGGTAAATATGTCATAGATCAAGATTCTCGCTAAAAATTAGAATCACATGGCATTGATTATATATTCACATGACATTGATTATATATTCACATTGTAGTCAAGTGGCATACAATCACATTATAGTTGATGAATCATTAAATAGATTTTCATAAAATATAAATTACGTAAGTATAAAATTTTAATTTTATTTCGTGTAAAAAACTCATAAATACAACATTCAAATTTAGCCATAATTATGATGATTTATTACCTTCTCTAACATTTTCCAAGATATGACAACTGTCATTACATAAAAATGAGTTGCGATATGATAACTGATCCCTGGACTTTTATCTTTAAAAGCTTTAATTGTTATTTTAATGAGTAAATAAATGTTGTTATATTTGTCACTTTAGAAATGAGTTTTTAGTTGTGTTGATATAAATGGAATATTCCATAAAATCATGTTGAAGAATATTCTTTGATTTTTAATGTTAAATTTTATAATTGTTAAACTAGTATGTCTTGTCAAAAGTGTTCATTGGTTAGAAGAAAATTTATTTACTTAAGTGATTCCTATAATAGGTGGGGACCAAAAAAGAAAAAATGTTTATATGACCATCAAATTTAAACTATCGTTCAAATTTAATAGACAATGTCAGACCTTACTACTCAGTTTTAATTGAAACTTCTATTTTAACATAATGAATTGTACAGATTGAAATATTATATTAGATTTTATCTTACAGATAATATTCTTCATCATATAGATATTTGATACATCAATAACATAAAATTATGACGGAGAAGAAGTTTTAATGATAACTTGTTTTTGTCTTTAGTAAATGAAAATGGAGACAATATTATATTATTTTTTACATTAATACACTCACATATGTGACATGTTTACTATTTCAGAGCCATTTAATTCCAATATCAATTACGGAGGGATTCACATTTTAATTATAGACAATCAATAATAAAGCAATATCATATATATGAGTCTTTGTGTGGCAAGGGCTCAACAATATATGCGTAAATTTGTAGTGTTGGTTGGTTTTTTTTTAAAAAATTGATATGATGAAGTTTCTCAACTTTTGATATTACACTTTCCAAATTAAAAAATTTATTAGTTCCAGGATATGACTGTTTTTATTGTAAATAAATGTCATATTGATTATTTTTAAAATGATTTTATAATTATTACATTAAATGTAAATAAAATACTCTACAATATCATGTTATCCCAAAAAAAATAGAGTTATGAATATTAGGAGAGAGTCCACAAGCACAAGTAGATGCAATTAAAATAACAAATATAACCCAAGCCACAAAGGCCATAGTCTTAGTGGGTTGAAGATTTATTGCATGGTATTTATGTACTGAACATATTTCGTCAGGACCTTGGTATGTATATAGAAAATAGTGGTGAAGGTTGATGGTCGAATGGTTACGACTTCAAATTATTTAAAAAACTCAAGTATTATAAGGTTTTCTTTACAATAGAAGAAATTTTTGATTCACAGGATCCCGAAGGCAAGTGAAGAGCATACTCTTTCTTCATACTAGAATTCCTAAGGGCAGATATTACTAAGGCTCTGATATTTCTCGATGCCCACTATGCTTACTAAATCATTTATTTATAGCATAAGGAGTGAGGATTATCAGAATCTATGTTGACATTGTCTATCACTCCCTTAGCTTTTACAACTGTAAAGCAACAAACTATTCTAGAAATAATGTACAAGATATAGACATAAAATAAGGTGCACTAGATAAAATAGATGTACAATATGAAGATGTTGATGATGAAGAGATAAGATAGAGATGTTGAGGGCCAGGTGCTGGTCTCTGATCATCATCAAATGAAGACAAACTTCTAGGGTCCCACTGATTCAACCCTTATCCTTCAAACATGAATCTTTCAACATGTTGCATAATGTCTTTTGTCATGATTGGCCTGAAATTACATGTGATTCGAAAGAAGAATTGTAATTCCAAAAATGGAATATGGAGATTACTATGGGAATTTATACACATTTGCATTTTTAAATCCCATGTTAACCTTATTCTAATTACAATAGATGTAATTAGTCTTTCAGGTGGATGTGGACCATATAATCTAAGTATAGGACGTTTGCATAATATTATAAATCTGATCAGATGATCATTCAACTATTCTTTAATTTTGATACTCCACTGATAATTAGTCTTGTAAATTAGGTCTACAAACTTCTGACATAACAATTTAGAATTCAATCTTTTAATTTTAAATGATTATGCAAGACAAAAGATTGATACTACATGCCTCAGAAGATATCAATTCTTGTTTTATATGCCTATATATTATGTGACATTGTTTTATGAATCCATATCCAAATATTTATATTTGGATAGGGAAATAAAGAACATCAAACCTGGTACATTTTACCTTTTTAATAGTAATTTGAGGTCTTTGATGACCTTGTGGTCGATCCATGTAAGATAGAGAAGGATTTTTGCTCAACATGTTTGTTATTATTTTTTATTGGCTAGAAATACGCTGAGTAATATAATTAAATTGATTAAAATAATCTTGCCAATGAACATATTTTCCATGACCATCTTCTCTACCATGATCTTTCTCTTTCAATGTCATAAATCTAGTATAGTCAATTTTTTTCACAAAATGTGGCACATGCATTAATTTTAAAGCAAATTTCTCCAGGAATTTTTTCACTGCATAAATCTCTTTATCAGAGGAAATCCATTTTTTCACACCATCTTAAAATACTCCACTGGCATATTCCTTTCCATTTTTTATGCAGTAAAGGATTACTCCCCATGCATCATCTGAATCATAAGTATATAATACATAGTCTTTTTTTTAGGCACATCTAGTTCTAGAAGATTAGTTATCTTATGTTTAATTTTTTGGACTACTCTGCTATGTTCATCATTCCAATTATACTTACGATTCTTCTTTAGTAATTCTTGTAAGCAATGTGTATCTACACCACTATCTGCATAACAACTATTTACATAATTAAGAAATCCCAAGAATGCTTGTAACTGCTTCCAATATAATTGATTTAGGAACTCAAGAATCTTATCCTTGATATGATTTTGTACTTTGAGTTTACTATTCTTTACTTCCATACCAAGGAATTTACAATTGGCTTGATACAACTGCATTTTAATTTCAGAAAGCACAATTTCAACATTTATAGTAATGTCATAGAATTTATTTAAATGTTGCAAATGATCTTCAAGTGATTGACTAAAAATCAAGATGTCATCAATATATACACAGAGGAAATATGTCATACATGTAAAGATCTTGTCCATAAAACTCTAAAAATATGCAGGTGCATTCATAAGAGCAAAATGCATTACTTTCCACTAGAAATGGCCAAATGGACAACTGAATGTTATTTTTAGTCGATCTTCCTCTTTTATTCTTATCTGATAGAATCTTGATTTTCAATAAAATTGGGAAAAGTAATTACAATTTGTAACCTTCTAAAGTAAATAAGACTATTAGGATATAGAAAGGTATTAAGGAACTACTAGATGTTGGTTTGATTGAGCCTAGTACATCTCCCTATTGACCTGCTTAAGTACAAACTTATAAGACACTAGACATTCATAATGTCTTTGAATCTGTAAGGGCAACATTCAAAAAACTATTATTGAAGAGATGAGGCTGACATTAAATGAAAGGGAAAACCATTACATTGTGAGTGTGAGGCTTTAAAACTAAGAGTACATGCCACATTGTGAGCGTGAGGCTTCAACAGCCCCTTCAAATGGGCACTAAATTAAGAGTATAACATAATAAAGTGAAATAAATACAATGTTTCAAATTCAGTCACCAAGGAAAAAGTAAAATTACTTTGTCTTAATAACATAAAAATAATCATGCAAAACAATTGTGGCAAAGTGTCAACAAGTGGCAGTATAACATTTAGACCATTTAAATACAATTTTTATATTTAATTTTAAGTCATTTTAAATTTTCTTTGTTAAAATTTTGAATCTTAAAATTTGGATTCAAAGTCATATGTGCGAAGTACTTTTATATAATGAATTTATTGTGTCTTTAGCACTCTTGAATTTATCTAGTGATGTTAAGAAAACTTTAAGAGGTACTTGAGGTTGACATTAAACTATCTTTACCTAATGACATTGCAATGACTTAATAGTTGATGATGTTGTGTCTTTGGATGTGACTTTGGCAATATTACTTAGGTGATGTTGGTATGAATTATTAGATGACTTTAATATGAATTTATCTTTAATTTTATGTCTATCTCTAGGGGTGGCATTGGAGTGACTTTAATTGGTGACTTTAGGTTAATTTATGACTTTATTTTCATCTTAAGGGGGTGATGTTTGGGTGTCCTTAAATGTGACTTTATTGCCCCTTAAACATAATTATGATAACCCAATGTCATTTTAAATTTAATATGGCCTAATTGAGTGCCCCTTACAACCAATCACTCGATTAGTTGCATGGGGTACTCAATTATGGCATACCAAGCCCCCTAGACACATTCGTGATAGCCTGATGCCATTTCAAACTTGATTTACCCTAATTGAGTGCCCCACACAACCAATCACTCATATAATGTTATTTCATACTTGATATGCCCTTATTGAGTGCCCCTTAATGGGGTACATGATTAGGGCATATCAAGCCCTTAGACACATTTGTGATAACCTAGTGCCATTTCAAAGTTGATTTAACCTAATTGAGTGCCCTATGCAACCAATCACTCGATTGGTTGTATGGGGCACTTAATTATGACATATCAAGCCCCTTAAACATAATTATAATAATATGATGTCATTTTAGATTTGGTATACCCTAATTGGGTGCCCTATGTAACCAATTATTTATTTGACTAGATGGGGCACTCGATTAGGGTATATTGATCCCCTTAAACACAATTACAATAACCTAATGTCATTTCAGACTCGATATGCCCTAGTTGAATGCCCCATACAATAATTTATCTAATTGGTTGAATAAAATAATCGATTAGGAGATATTGAGCCCCTTAAACACATTTATGACAATCTAATGTCATTCCAAACTCTATTTACCCTAATTGAGTTCCCTGCGCAACCAATTTATTGATTGGTTACATGGGGTACTCAATTAGGGTATATCAATCCCCCTAAACATAATTTATTGGTTGCATATGGCACTCAATTAGGGTATATCAATCCCCCTAAACATAATTGTCATGACCTAGTGCTATTTTAGACTCAATATGTCTTAATTAAGTGCCCCATGCAACCAATCACTTGGTTGCCCTAAATAAATATGTGATAAACTAATATCATTTTATAATTGATTTTCCATAATTGAGTGCCTCATGCAATCAATCACTTGATTGGTTGCATGGGGCACTCAATTATGGAATATCAAGCCCCCCATAAACATAATTGTGATAACCTAATATTATATTAGAATTGATATTATTTAATTAAGTGTCCCATACAACTAATCACTCAATTTGTGACATAGGGCACTCTATTAAGGCATATTAAGCTCCTGAACACAATTACAATAACATAATGTCATTTTAAACTTGATATTCTCTAATTGATCCATAAACACCGATAGGAACTTCACTACTTTTTATAAATGTTTAAATGGATCTTTTAAATTCTCAATTCCAAAATTTACACTGAATTGGAAGTGAAAATTTCTCAACTTATAAGATGTTGGAATTGATTAAAATCTGATTCAAATCAAGTTTTAAAACTGAAATAAAGTGAATTGATAGATCACATCAGTTTTCCATTAAAACCGTCAGATTTTACCAAATTCTCAATTTTATCCAATTTCTCGTAAATGATCAATTCATTAAATTTTGCATTCTAATTAAAAATCTAAATATAATTTGCAAATTAAATGAAACTGAAATGCAAAATTGAAATCAAAGATCAAGACACAAAAATTGTTTATAGAGTTCAGAATTCCTACGTCCTCAGGTTCTTATCGAACCGATCCATTAATGTTGCTAAATTTTCAAGCTAAAATAATACTTATAGACAACAAAATATCATATCTCTCTACAAAAACAATGTTTCAGACCTTCGAAAGACCTTGGCTGACTCAACACGTCCTTCACCTTCTTAAATCACACGCAGAGGCTTCTCCAAATCGAAATTGGTAACTTCTATAGCTCAAAATGGCATCACAAATTCTCCAAATTGGGAAAATGAATATACTGCACAGAGTGTATCATAATTCTAAACAAGTTTTTAGTTTACTCTGAGCTCTGATTTGGCCTCTAAAGGCTCTAAAATGACCAAATACAACAAACTGGTCTATAATTCCCATACACAGTCGGCTGAATGCTTACCTTTAAATACAAATTCGTGAGTTCATTTTCATTTTATCTCCCATGGGCGAGTTGGTCAGGCTCTTGTTTTTTTACACGATAGGCCAGGTGTTCAAGTCTTAAGCCTACCTTTTTGGGTGCTTGGGCTATCTCTTAGTCCCACATTGGTAAACAAAAACGGCTTTCATGTCTTTTTAAAGATGAGCGGCCACCTTTTACATTGCCAACGCCCCTTTTGGTGGGCTTAAGGCACCAAACTTAGCTTGTACGTTGATTTCAGTACCAATTTAGTGCATATACGCTAACTTACCATGATAATGGAATTCAATCTTAAGGATTGACTCGACATTAATCTTGGCTTAAGACGTGGAACGTTGGGAAGATAAGTCACGTGGCATGCATTACGATAGTTGTATCCAATTTGGGCATGTGATCTCGAGTTTCTATGACTCGACTACCTTCAATCTTGAGCTTTGGCTCGACAAAGTCCTTGAGGCTCGCTTGGTAATTTTAAAATATTACCAAGGAATAATTACAAAGTTTTAAAAACAATTTATCCCTCATCGGTGGGGTTTCTATAGACTTTGCAAATTAAATGCAATTTCAAATATATTGTAATATAAAATCTATAAGTTTTTATGGACTCCTATTGACTGCCATGTGTCGCCACTTGGTGTGTCCACATTGCGCCACGTCATTTTGTGACACCATAGAACTTTAGCAGCATATAACTTTTGCATACGGTGTCTGTTTTGCAAACCGTGAAAAGCGTCGAAAAGCTCTCGACGAGATCTATGCTGTGAAATCATTTTCATTATAAGTTGGAAACTTTTTTTGAACTAAAATCCATATCACTAATTGAGTTCATTATGCAACCAATCACTCAATGGTTACATAGGGCACTTGATTAGAGCATATCAATCCCCCTAAACAAATTTGTGACAACCTAATGCCATTTTAGATTTGATTTTCCAAATTGAGTTCCTTGTGTAACCAATCATTTGATTATTTTCATGGGGAACTCAATTAGGGAATATTATGTCTAAAATGACATTGGTTTGTCTTAATCATGTTTAAGGGTCTCGATGTGCCCTATTTAAGTTCCCATGTAACCAATCACTCTATTAGTTGTGTGGGGCACTCAATTAGTGCATATTGAGCTCCTTAAACATAATTGTAAGAAAATAATGCCATTTTAGACTCAATATATCTTAGTTTAGTGCCTTGTGAAACCAATCACTTCATTAATTTTATGGGGCATTTGATTAGGGCATATTGAGCCCCTTAAATACATTTGTGATAACCTAATGTCATTTTGAACTCAATTTGCTTTAATTGAGTGCCCTATGTAACTAATAGATAAATTAGT
Source organism: Torreya grandis (assembly GCA_037957365.1). Classification (NCBI taxonomy): domain Eukaryota; kingdom Viridiplantae; phylum Streptophyta; class Pinopsida; order Cupressales; family Taxaceae; genus Torreya; species Torreya grandis. The sequence goes on along the minus strand of JARHVA010002877.1, from coordinate 147,994 downwards.
TGCACAAGACACTCAATTAAAACATATCAAGCCTCTTAAAAATAATTACAACAATTTTATGTCATTTTAGATTTGATATGCCCTAATTGAGTTCCATGTGCTACCAATCAAACAATTGGTTGCATTGGGCACTCAATTAGGTAAAATTGAGTCTGGATGACATTATGTTGTTGCAAATGTGTTTAAGAAGCTTGATATGCCTTAATCTAGTTCCCCATGTAACAATTGACTGATTAGTATCATAGGTACTCAATGAGGGCATATTGATCCCCCTAAACACAATTATGACAATGTAATGTCATTTTAGACTTGGTATGCTCTAATTGAGTGTTTTATGTAACCAGTCAATTGATTGGTTGTATGTGACATTTGATTAGGGAATTTCAAGCCTCCTAAACACATCTACAAAAAAATAATGTCATTATAGACTCAATTTTCCCTAATTAAGTGTTCTATGTAATAAGTCACTTGATTGGTTGCATAATACACTCGATTTGCCCTAATTGAGTTCCCTGTGTAACCAATCACTTGATTAGTTGTAAGGGGCAGAAAATTAGGTCATATAGAGTCCCCTAAACACATTTTTGATATTCTAATGGCATTTTAGGCTTAATTTTCACCCAATTAGGGCATATCGAGCATCCTAAACATAATTACAACAACCTAATGTCATTTTAAACTTGATATGCCCTAATTGAGTACCTCATGAAACTAATTAGTTGCATGGGGCACTCTATTAGGATGTATATATCTACCTAAACATATTTTTGAAAGCCTAATGTCATTTTGGACTAGACTTTCACTAATTGAGTTCCCTATGCAACTAATCATTTGATTGGTTGCATGGGACACTCGATTAGGGCATATTGAGCCCCATAAACACATTTGTGACAACTTAATGTAATTATGGACTTGATTTTCCCTAATTTAGTGCTATGTGCAACCAATCATTTGATTGGTTCTAGGGATCACTCAACTAGACCATAACAAGCCCCGTAAACATAATTACAAAAATCTAAGGTCATTTTAGACTCTATATGCCCAAATTGAGTGCCCTATGTAAACTAATCTCTTGATTGGTTGCATGGGCCATTTGATTAGGGTATATCAGCCCTATTAAACATAATTATAACAACCTAATGTCATTTTAGAATTAAAATGTCCTAATTAAGTGCCCTATATAGCCAATCACTTGAATGGTTGGATGGGACACTTTGTTATGGCATATTGATCCCCTTAAACACATTTTCAATAACCTAATGTAATTTCAAACTTGATTTACACCAAATTGGGGCATATTAAGCCCCAAAAACCCAATTATGATAACCTAATGTCATTTTGGACTCAATATACCCTAATTAAGTGCCCTATACATTAACCAATCACTTGATTGGTTGTATGGGGCACCCAATTAGGGATTATTGAGCACCTTAAACACAATTATGACAAACCAATGTCATTTTAAACTTGATATGCCCTAATTGAGTGCCCCATGCAACTAATCACTTAATTGGTTGCTTGGGGATCTTAATTAGGCCATATCAATCCCCCAAACATATTTACAATACTCAATTTACCCTAATTGAGTACCCCATGAATCTAATCACTTGATTGAAACACAATTACAATAACTTACATTATATTAGACTCTATGTGCCCTAATTGATTTCCCCTATTAACCAATCCCTTGATTATCATAATGGGGAACTCGATTACGACATATCAATCCACCTAAGCACAATTATGACAACCTAATGTCATTTCAAATTGAATATTTGATAATTGAGTGCCCCATATAACCAATTGCTCATTTGGTTCCATGAGGTATTCGATTAAGGCATATTGAGCCTAATGAGGCCTAGAAATGTCCCTCATCTTACCATTTAGTCTTTTATAGAATACTTATTTTTTCCATGTTATTATTCCCTAAACTTATAATATGCTAATACATGCACATATAATGTAAATAATATATATGCAAAGTTGATTTTAGTTTAATATACTATTTATAGATTAACTAGTATGATTTAATGGTTTTAAAAGTTTTTGATATTTTTAATGGTGAAAATAATGCATAAGTATATTTTTTCATATATTTTTGCACCTATATCCATCATGGAAGAATCAACTGCAACCATCCATTGGCTAGATTATGAAAACATTGACCACCCGTAGTAATTGGTCATGTTAGCTCGTAGAAACAATTATATGTGACTTTATATTTAATTATGAATGATTAAGCTAAGATATAATTTATAACCACCTTATGAGGATATCATAAGCATGACGATATCACCTATCAAGCTGTAAAATTATTGTAACTTTGTGATGTTCCCATTGGACCGACAATTGGTTGTCTTCACATTAGATATGGTAGTTTTGTTCTTAACCACATTTAGATTTATTTATATTTTATGTTTCTTTAGGTTAAAGTGATCTTATATTTTTAAATTATATGATTTGGGAATCATTTAATAATAATCATGCCTCATCTATATAAAAGAGAGTTAAAGGGTGTAGAATAATCTAGAATCTGGAGAATAAAGAACCAAAGTAGAATATTGTAAGCTTTGTAATCTGAATCTAACAAACTTATAGTAATTAATTTATTGATAAAAATAGGGTATAATTAATATCAATTTATTTAATTTAACCATTATGTCTTAAAGAGGAGGGAATTCAAATTCTAGTCCAACCAAAGCAGGGCCCACTCACAAGGATTTTATTGGTCTAGTTTCTCATATTCTAGTTAGTTTAGTTATGTTGTGTGAGCATTTTGTTTATGTAAGTGTGTGTAATTTCCTTTTCATATTTAATTTCATTTATAATAGTTTAATTTATTATGTGTATCTTTCAGTTATGTGTGTACTTTCAATTCCATTGTGTACGAAGCTTCCAATTTAGATTAACATTTCAATTCTAGATTTTACTTTCATGTATTTTCCCTTCCAAGTGAAAGGTGTTTACTTTCCTATAATTTCTAATCCAATAAAAGTGTGTTTGATTTATAACAGAGTGTTTTAATTCCATACAAGAGTGTTCACTTCCAATAAAGAGTGTTAGTTTTCTCAATTGTTCAAAGTAGTTTAGTGATGTAATACAGTGTAGACTCCTTGCAAAAGTAGATGTCCCTAGGTGGAATTTTTTTTAAAGTATCACACGATCAATAATTCACACTGATAACTATTTAGATTCATCCTCTTATGATTTATGAGAGCTTCCTTAATATACAATTGATGATTTGATTATGTGCACCTATATTTTTTATGCCCTTGCCAAGGAAGTTTGTTAAAGTACTAAATTATTGAAAAACTGAGATATATTTATGCTTCCTAGATTATATTTACTTTCTCACCAATAGATATAAGTTATAAATTATAAATATCCATCTTTACTAACCATGTGTAAGATAGGGCAAAATAACTAAAAAATTAAGATTGGTTGGTTGCATGCAGTATGAGAGAGGTTACTTGGGTAGATTCCTACCTAATTTTTTTTTATAGAGCAAAATATAAGGTACTACCTATAACCACTACAAGAAACAAAATGATACCTATATCTAGTCCACACCAATAACATGAGGTTTTATCAAAAGAGGTTGTAGCTAAGAGTTTTTGGTAGAATTAGTATAGAAATCTAAAGCTAGGGAATAATATGATCCTCACACTCCTGAAAAATATATTCAGGTACTGTTTGAAAGAGTGCCAATTTGGACATCATATAACTGGGATTATGGAGTTCATCCCTTCCTACCCTCACCTAAAATTCTCTCAAAAATAGAATATCAGGCCCCGTTATCCCCAAAAAGAAATCTCATACTAGATGTACCACCTAAACTAGCTCCAACAACTAAACCAATAGAGTAAGATGACATATATATTTAATTTCCAATGTAAATTTCTAGTATATTTCACTTCATCAACCCTAACCAAAAGAGATATTTTTTCCCAAGAAAGACCCAAGACTATAATCCATTACTTAGCTTAGGCAAAAATAATTGATAGAGGATTTGAGAGATGGGTTGCAAAGGTCTCTAGTACACAATTACTTCAAAAAATCATGGGAGATCTTTAAGGAGAGAAATTTATTAATGAACATACCACTTTTTAATTTACCATTACCAACCCATTAAGTATTACACCTATGAAGAACATCCCTCTTTCTACCTTGCCTAACTTTAGATGGATGACACATGAGGATCTTGATATACATTTTTTTGAGTTTGACATCCTATGCCATAATTACAATAACAATCAATGCTGAAATTATTCTAGCCACTCTTAAAGATGCATCCCTCCATTAGTTCATGAGATTCAAGAAAGATGTGGTTACTGCTTGGAAAAATATGAAGGAATTTAATTCCTTTCCAAAACCAAGATTGTTGTAAAGTAAAATACCTATGGGGAGGTAACATTTTAAAAATGTCACAAAGGAAGATGAAACATTAAAGTATTACCTGGAAAGATTTTGGTTTAGCCTACAAAGGTTTAAACAAAACAAGTTGGACCAATAATCTATTAATTTAGTATTTTTGAGAGATATAACTGACAAATGTTTAGAATATTTGGATTTTATGGGTGGAGGATATGTGTTTCAAATCTCATTTGAAAAAATCTCTCAAATGTGCAAAAATTACTTAAGATCTATGATGAAGAAGACCCACTACAACAAAGCCATACTATTAGCATCCAAATCTACTAATGGGGTCCACACATGGAATTGATCAACCTACTACATGACATGATTTGGGATATCATAAATAAAATAAATACATAGTTAGATACATTTCACACACAAAGGAAGCAAGAAGAAGCAAACAAAGATTTAATAGTATATTTCCCTAATTGCTATAAGAAGAAAGAAGAATGTAGATACCATGCTACTCAAGCAAATCTGGTGATAATAATGGAAAAAAATCTAATGAAAAATAAAATTCATTAAATTATAGGAGATGGGAGGTATTTTATGTGGCAAAACATAAATTATGGTCACAAAGACTATACAATGTCACCAGACCCTTCATTTCTCAATTCAAAATTTGCATATGTTCCTCCTAATAGTTGGTATGGACCAAAATCCTTGGAATCTAATGCCTCAAATGCTACCCAAAATTTGGAATTATCCCTATTAAAACTATCAATCTTAGGCCAAATGATATTAGTTTTAAGGCCAAATGTGATAGCCACAACCATAGAATATACAGTGGCAATAATTTCCCAATCAATGACAACAATAATGGAGGGGGAATTTGCCTTAGCCTAATCAAAATGTTTGCTTCCAATATAGACCACAACAAAAATAACAAGCTTTAATGCTTAATAACCAAAACCAAAAACCTCCTTGTTCACCACAACTACCTACCCAATCTACACCTAATCCTAAGAATAAATTGGCTCAGCTAGTATATAATAATGTCACAATGATATATCCTACATATAAAATGGAGTTGAATGATGTTAAAATTCCATCATTTAATCTTATCCAAAATACTACCACTCCCATAATAATTAAACCTCTCAAGGGGGTTCTTGAACACACAACTAACCCACCCCCACCATCCAACAATGAACCCACACCTAAACCAAGAACATCAACCAATCTAACTGTACCAACTGACCCTCATTTTCTTGAACTTCTAACTCATGTAAAAAATAAACCCTAGCCAAAATTTGACATTGTGGGGGAGCTAAAAATTATTTTTGTATATACATATTTATTTCAATCCATTAAATTTGTGTCTATCTACACCAAAGCTATCCAAGAGCTATGCTTATGAAAACTTGGAAGAAGAAAGATCCTCAAATTTTCCACATTATTAGATAGTTGGTTGATCTTATGTCAAGGAACATATTATGATCCCAATATCCTAGTTTTATATGTGCATATTGTAAGGATCCTTATCCAAAACACTATAATTGAGTTAGGATCTCCTATCAATGTCATGACTAAGGAGACCATAGAGAAACTTAAGCTATAGGCCTTTTTTAAACCCCAATTGTCCTTTAAATGGTAAATAGATCCACTATGTGACATGAAGGTGTAGTTAAATACATTTTTATATCTATATATTAATGGGAACATCTAGCTAATTTGATGGTCCTGCAATGAAAGGCTAGTTTGGGGGGTATCCTCTCATCTTGGGAAGGCCTTGGTTGGAAATAATGGATGTACATGTCAATTATTGGTTGGGAAACATGGTCAAATCTAATGGTAGTAGCACTAATAAATTAGTAATATACCCTCTTACCCAATCCTAATTAGAAACAAAACAACCCCTTTGGATAGAATGGAAGAAAATGACCAAACACCCATCCAACATATCCTTGCAATTGACCAAAGTGTGTCATTAACAACAACATATGAAGATATAATAATTTAAAATGTTGTACAAAATGAAGGATCAAACTGAAGATAATCCCCTTCCATATATTGACTTTCTACTTAAACATATTTTCCAATATAATCTAAGGATCCCAAAGGTGATATTAGCACTTTTCACCAATTCTTACACACAATGCAATTTACTTAATATTTTGGGTGCTATTGTATTTATGGCCTCACTTGCCAAGGTAGTTTAAATCTTACCTAGTTGACCACTCAAAATAAGTAATCAACTAGCACCTCAATAATAAGAGAGTTAGTTTTCATGCTCCAAAAGCACAAGATTATCTTTGCATGGGGCTATCATGGTATGAGAGGTATACACCCATACTTGTACAACCACCATATTTATATCAAAGATGAATGAAAACCCATCCACTAACCTAAAATGTGGATGAATCATGTTGTCAAATAAAATGTCACAATAAGACTACAAAATATCCTCAACATATGATTCATCTACCCCATTTCCAATATACAATGGGTTTCTCCACTATTCTTTGTACCAAAAAAACCTAGAAAATGGTGTATATGTGTAGATTATATAGAATTTAACACTATCACTATGAAATATCACTTCCCTCTACTATTTATTAACCAATTCCTTAACACTTTCTATAAAAAAGTACTTTTCATTTACTGATGGATTTAGTGGATACAATAATATTATAATTGCACTAGAATATCAAAATAAAAATGCTTTTACATGCCCTAAAGAACATACACATATCATGTCCTTACATTTAGACTTTGTAATGCTTTGACCACATTTCAAATGGTTGTTTAGATATATTTTTAAAATATTTTGAATGACTATGTGGAGGTCTACATGGATGACTTTACCATCTATGGGAACACATATGAAGAAGCCATCAAGAATTTGGAAAATAAAATCAGTGTTGTCAAGACCATAGCCTCTCATTAAGCCATAAGAAATGTTATATACTCATGACCAAAGGCATTGTGTTAGGACATCAAAATTCACCATGAGGGATAGAAGTGGATCTAACAAAGATAAAATTTATTAAAAATTTGCTGAAGCTTTTTTGGACATTCTAGTTATTATTGATGCTTTATTAGATTTTATTAAAATTACAACTCATTTGTTTGTTTTGTTAACTAATAATGTTAAATTTAAATGGGATAATGAATGCCAGGAATATCTTTAGGTTCTTAAATATATCCTATTATCAACACCTGTTTTTAGAGGACCAAATTGTTTTTCCATATCCACATCGATGCATCTAATACAACACTCAAATCTATTCTTGGTTTGAAGGATGTCCAGTTATACTATGTTATCTATTTTATAAGTAAAGGTTTATCGCTTCACTACATGGTAATAGAAAAATAATTTATTGTTGTTGTTTAGGTGTTTGCTAAAAAAATTCTCAAGGGGACAAAATGTGGACTTCCAGTCAACACTGTGCGGATAAATTCCCTCTCCTATTAGCAAGTGGATCTACCTTTATTGAAAACAAAAAGGGATGTGAGAAATAAAGCTAGTTACAACTATTTACAACAAAAATGTTTTCTATGCGGGTCGTATTATTAACTAAAAAGTATGAAAAGGTGACAAAAATGAGAGATGAAGAGGAATAATGGAAATGAGGAAAAGGAGAAAGTAAAGGAGGAAGGGAAATGGGTTAAATCTAGCTAGTTAAACACATAGAGTTGTTATAATAATCCCAATAAAGAAAAAGGATAACTTTAGGTAGTTAAACACAAACTCACTAGAATAATCTAAGAGTTGAGATTGTAACATTGGAAACCTTTATCACAAAAATGAGATGAGAAAGACATATTCTGAATATATGAACATGATACATACATTAAGGAGATTGGATATCATTGCAAAAAAAGATATATAATAACCTTGTATTTCCTAATAAAAACAAACATAAATTATATTTTCAATCTCACCAAGATTTCACAATGGCAAAAGTTCTTAATGTAGAGTCAAAATAACTTCTACACTAACATATTTGAATCCATTGACAATCTAACAATAATATTTTAGAAAATTGAAATAATAATAATCAAAATTGAATAACATACCCATGCACATCATTCATCCAAAAAAAAATGGCACAAAGTCCTATAAATCAATTTTGTATTGATCCTTCGTGGGGCTATACATACAAACTCTTTCATTCCATCTTACCAAAGGTTCTCCATATATCCAAAAATTCCTTTGAATGAGACTTAAACTTCTATTTATAAGTTACATTGGGTGGTTACACTATAAAACCACCTTTTTGAAGTTTAGAGTGCCTACAAAGGCATGCTGAGCAAAAAATGCAACTTAAAAGTTATAAAAGTGCATTGAAAAATTTGCACAACTTGAAAAAGTGCATTAACAAATTTTCACAACTTGAGATAGTGCATTAACAAATTTGCATGACATGCAACTTGCAAAAGTGCATTAGCATATTTGCATAACTTAAAACATACAAAAGTGCATTGACAAATTTGCATGACTTGAAAAAGTGACTTCAACTTGAAAAATATGAAAATGCATTTGTCAAATTGTAGTTTTTTTGAGTAGTGGTAAGAACTTGGACCCTTCTTTACAGTTGTTGAAACTTTGACATGTTTTTATAGCTACTTATTTTTATCCTATTTTTAGACTTGAAAATTACCAAGGAAAATATATTGGGTTTGGACCATGAGTCCTTAAGATAAAATTTTCCCCATCAAAATATATTTTCAATGCATCAAATTGGAGAAAATAGAGTTTGGATGCAATATTTTTAAAACAGAGGGAATTTGGACCCTACTTTTGTAGCTGTGGGAACTTCACCCTACTTTTATAGCTATGATTCCCCCCTTGATTTTATAAGTTTAAGATGAAGTTTTTGTAGCCTAGGTCCTTAAGAGAAAATGCTATTCATTATAATATCTTATAAACTCATCAAACAAGAGACAAAACAAAGTATGTATGAGAAAGTTATGAATAAAGTGAACTTGGACCCTGCTTTTGTAGTTGTGGGAACTTCACCCTATTTTTGTAATTATGATATCCTCCTTGATTTTTAAAATTCAAGATGAAGTTTTTATAACATGAATCATTAATATAATTTTTCCCTCATCAAAATATATTTACAATGCATCAAATGGAATCCAAAATGGAGTTCAGATGCGAAAGTCATAGAAAAAAGGAAACTTGGACCCTACTTGTGCAATTGTTGGGTTCCCTACCTTTCTTGTGTAATTATCAGGTTCCTTGGCCTACTTTTGAATTTTTCAGGTTCCCTAGATTACTTGTGTAGCTATCAGGTTCCCTAGCCTACTTATGGAGCTGTCAGGTTTCCTAGCCTGCTTATGCAACTGTAATTTTCCCTCTTGATTTTTGCAGTTTGAGATGACTTTTTTATAACAAGTGTTTATAGTCAAAATTCATCTCTATGGTTTGGTATCCACACTGGGACAAAAATTAGGAGATTTTTGGGATGTTTTATTTAGCCTTTAATTTCAATTTGATGCTAATAAGGCCAAATGAGTCCCTGATGAACACATGCCAAATCAAATAGAACAAATAGTGCATGAAATAAGCACCAAGTATCACTAAATTATCTAACAATAGACGTTGAGCCCAAATACAATGAAAGTTGAATGTAATGAGCACCAAAAATGATGAACATTGATTCTTAAAAATTCATTATGCATAATTTCCCATGTAGATTTAGCTACAAGCCAAATTATGAAAGGGTACGCCAAGCTTTGTCCATTGGGCCACAGAGTCAATATATTTATTTTGAAAATTTATTGCTTTCTTTATTGGAACACATCCAATTACCTATAGGAGTACAATTGGGAGTGTTTTCACAAAAGTTAAAATTTCATGACAACACTATGATATCAATAAATTTTGTTACTATATCACTAGTTTTTTTTGTTTTCATACACATTAATCATTATGTAATTTGATATTTAATGAATAAACCAAAAATAAATACTTGAATTATTAGATGGTTATTACTGTTCCAATAATTTGAAATCACTATTGTATATAAATCTGGTAAGGATAATGTAGTTGCATATTTCATTTCCCATCTAACATCTAATGGAGAAACTTTGTAGGTTGATGATACTCTTCTAGATGATTTTTTTTTTTATGTTTCAATAAAAACACATTGGTTTATAGATATTGCTACTATTTTGCTATAGATAAATTCTTGTAACATTTTTCACCAAGGGAAACCTATAATTTGGTCAATCATAATAGTTCCTTTTCTTAGATTTTAGGTTATCTCTTTTACATTAGGCCTAATTAGATCATGTGCCAACATTTGAGAGATGAGGTCTTTGATATCCTCAAGGCTTGTCATGATGAACCTCACTGAAGGTATTTTTCAACATAGGGGACTACCATAAAGATTCTCATAAAATGATATTTTTGGCCTACTCTATGTAGATATACAAAGGAATATACTAGACACTGTGATAGATATCAATGTATGAGGAAACCTACCCACATGGATGAGATGCCTCTTCAACCCCAAGTTATTTTAGAACCATTTAAATTATGGGGGTTAGACTATGTTGGTATTATAAACCATCCTTATTATAAGAGGGGATAAATTTTGTTTTGTGTAACTTATGTCACCAAATGGTGGAGGTGAAGGCACTCACACATGCAAGGGATAAAAAGGTTATTAAATTTTTGTATGAAGATATTTTCACACTATATGGAGTTGTAAAACAAATTATGATTGATCAAAAGCCAAAATTCACATAAAATTTGATTGCAACCCTTGTTCATGAGTATGACCTACACCATCAAAAGTCAAATCCATATCATCCACAATCCAATGGCTAAGTAGAAGTTACAAGTAAATAATTGGAGAATATTTTGACCAAAATTGTAGCCTTACAACACCATGATTGAGCAACTTATCTTCTAGAGGATTTTTGGGCTTATATAAAATACATGGACTATTGAAATGGTTTGAGCTTTCACAATTAAACAATGATTTCATTATTCAATAATCACACATCACATATATACGAGTGATCTCCTATAGATAAAGAGTCTACCCTTATCACAAAATCCCTACAATATCTCTTCAGACATATTTACATAAGTTTTTAAATAACTTACATATATATAATATAATATAATAACTAAATTAAATCATAAATAATGTGTGTACTAACTATAAAATATCCAACATTCCCCCCTTAGTGTAGACATAGGGTGAGGAGAAACACCACAAGAACTGGAAACAAAAATGCATGTCAACACATACTCTAGGTATGCACTCATGCTACTCATGCAAATTATTCTCTTGATCACATACATACTTAAACACAACTATTCACACTTTTACTTCTAGTGAATGTTGGGCTCTCACCATAAAACCACATACTCCCAGTGATAACCTAGATATGTGAACACAACTATTTACACTTTCACTTCCAGTGAGTATTGGGATACTCACTGGCTTGTCACTTAGAAATATTATTCAGAGGATACATAGTGGTTATTTTCTCTCCTATATATATGTTTACAATAATTTATTTTCATCATAAAAACAAGAAAATAATATTAATGATTGGGTCCTTATTGTTGCATTTGTAGCAACAATATGTGATCATTACCACCTGATCACAAACAACAGAGATAATCACCCCTAACACTAGAAACCATCCTCAATGTTTGGTTTATTTGGCACATAAATGTTTTCCTTACCATTATTGCATGTTGTATTAGATAATATAATCCATCTCCTTATACAGTGGATATTGGGTTCACCCAAAGATGCATCCATTATAAATGAGGACTATGATTTTGATTGACAAGATGACACAAAATATATTTGAATGAACTTAAACTCACTAGACTATATTTATTTACCACTTAACCTATCATATAAACTTAAACAAAGATTATTAAAAAAAAGACCCCAAATGACAACTAACAACTAAAGTTATCAATTTAATGAAATTTTATGAATAAGAAAATATTAAAAGACTAGAATTAAAATTTCTTAACAACTACATATAAATTAAATACTTAGCAAACTATGTGAATAAAAACATTTATAAACGCAAAAACATAACATTATGAAAATGACTATTACCAAACAAACAAGAGCGCTAGCGTCAAGTCCCTATGGGAGTAAGAAAGATAATGTAAATGTGAATGTATATGAATTCTATTTTGGAAATTAATTAATTAATTTGGAACTAATTTTTAAATAAAAAAAAAATATTAAAGCATTTATAAACTAAAAAATATAACATTGTGAAAATGACTATTACCAAACAAATAAGGGCACTAGTGCCAAGTCCCTGCGGGAGTAAGAAAGATAGTGTAAATGTGAATGCATGTGAATTTTATTTTGGAAATTTATTAATTAATTTTTAAATAAAAAATCAATATTTGTGTAAACATTTACATTGAACCATTTGATGAGTTATAAAATTAGGGAGAAGTCTGCTTAAACCAAAATAGTCTTCACCAAATAGAGCAGATATTAAATCAATTAATTAGTAAAATTATTTGTGGCATTCGTATTGTAATGCCCTTGAGATAACATGTTGCAACAGGCCAATGTGGCCAAAGAGATTATAGAAATGCTATTACTAGTGCTTTGGTCAAAAGAGTGAAAGTTAATGTTATTTACAGTTAGTAGAGTGACTTATATCATTAATGTTTTGGTAAAAAAAGATAATGTTATTGTTATCCACAATTAGCAGAGTGTCTTCTATTGTACCAAATCTAAAACTAATATTGTCCTGGAAAGAATCAATAATAAACAAACTGATTTAGTGAAATTATTTGTGGCATTCATATTGTAATGTCCTTGAGATAACATGTTGTGATAGACCAATACGGCCAAAGAGATTCTAGGAGTTCTAAAACTAATATTATTGTAGAAAGATCATTTTCATTTATGCCATAACATGCCTATATACAATAAATCAAAATGATGGTAGAGGCTATCAACATTAAAGTAAATATAGCTAAATAGTAAAACCATGATTGAAGGTAACATTTCAAAATTTTGGAGTTAACACCTAGTGTGATTGGATATGCTACAACTATATTCAATAAAGCAAGTTGTTATGAAAATGAACTAGAAATTCCATTGAATATCACCAATCAAGAATCAGTTTGGAAATAAATAAATTCAATCTATTAACATACATTCAAACATATCCAACTATGAACACACATTCAAATATATCAAAAGACAAACTTTGCATGATAAATATCAAATCCTTACAATGGCCATTACCCCTTCTAGAAACATTTTAGTAAATAAAATGGTTTTCAAATACATAAAGATATGATGCTCAATAAATTGTTAATCCTCAAACATATTTTCAAATTGTTTCTTAGACAATGAATTTTATGATTCATATACAATAATAGATATAAAGGCTCTTTCAGATTGTGTATTTGCTAAAGGTCCATGATGTCCCAAAAGTTGATTCCATAAAATATCCAGAATATCACAAATAGATCATATTATGTATAAAATAAGAAAAGGGTACTAATTTTAGAAAATTGTATGGAAAACTTGACAAATATACAAACCTTAGAATTTACTTGATCATTAAGAATATGGTTCTCTTGTTCCTACCTGAGGTAATCAGTGCAAGAATACTTGGTCAACCACTTGCATATACATTTATACACAAGCATTATTTAAACTTTTACACAACATTAGATTTTTGCCATAAAAAATTGATAACTTAAAGATGATGGTTTCATAGAATGTCTCACCACTTCGTATCATAATTTGAATTGGTTAAGACTATGTTTAAGGAGAACAATAATTTTAATAACATATCATGTTAATTGTAAAGCAAATGAGAGCTCTACTGAAAGTTAGAAATAAAAATAATCAGATATTAAGTCATTAGCTATAAATTCTTTATAATTAAACTACTTGAAAAATATAACTAAAATTCTATCAAAATTGGATAAATTTTTAGTTGTTTAATTAAAAAAAGAGGAGTATGTGAGTATTTGGAACATGGCTCTCCTAAGTGAGTAAATAGGTCTAAAAATCAATCTAAGTTATAATCTTTTATAGAGGCACTCATTTAATTTTAGAAAAGTGTTATAATCCCCTAACTTAAACCAACATCACTACTTTTGCAACCTTATAAATCCAAGTCAAAAAAGCCTCATAAATGCAAGCGTAAGAAAGTAAAGGGATTAAAGTAAAGCAAATTGTTTGCATAAATATTAGCTCTATTCATAATTTACAAAAAGGAAGGAGGTTATAATATTTTGTTATCTGAAGTCATATAAGCCTAAATCTGATGTAGCTTAAACAAGAGTGTAAAATAATGGTAAAGGCCCTGTTTAAAAGCACGACTATGCCAAATTACTGGTATTTATCTATAAGCCACATTATTTCAATCAAATAACTTCAACTGCTCCATGACTGTAGCCAAATTTAGATGTTTTTTTAAAGCTCTCAAAGGTCTATAATTTGAATTTGATCATGCTAAAAAAATGGTTTACAAAGTCAATACAAAAATAATTAAATAGATAACAATCTATAGAATAATTTGTTAGGATCCTCCTTAGAGTACAATTGATTACTTTTGTATAAGCAACTAAACACGAAATTAAACCAGAAGTAATAAGTAACTAGAAATCAGAAACAACAAAGAATAGGCGATACGAGAAACAATACAAAGTGTATTAAACTCTTTTAGAAGGAAATACAATGAAAAAATCTCACTCTTCCCACACCTCTTGGGTGTACAGTAATTCTCCCTCAAGAGTTCTCTCTCTCAATCAATTACAACCAACTCAACACTGAGTTGTTCCCTCAAGTGACAATCAACCCAATGGTTGTTGTTGCCTACCTTCCAAGTGACAATCAACTCAACCGTTGTTGCCTACTCTCAGCAGATCTTCTTAATCTTGCACCCTGCAGATCTTCTTGATCTTGCTTACATTACAATACAGCCCCATGGGTCTCTTAAATAGATCCCAAACCAAACAATAATTAGAAACATAGACTCAAGACTAAAATTAGTCTTTACATGCAAACTAACTGTTCATCTAAAATTAGAACAGTTCTGGAATGCACAGATGACCGATGTTGGTCACTGTCTATCTGGAGATGACCGATGTCGGCTGATGCATAACCGATGTCGACAGATTTTGGTTCCTACCTGACCGATGTCATTAGGTTTTGACCGACGTTGGTTACTGTGTAACCCAACAACCTCCACATTTGCATAACAATGAAGCTTTTAGCTCCACAACTTAACAATCTCCCACTTGGAGATAAACAACTGAACCTATACCTGTACCTATACAACAACATCCTCTAATTTGTTTCTGGCTTGTATCTGCATCTTCAAGTTTAATCTTGAAGACCAACAAAAGTTGAATGAAGATTCAAATTCTCCTTTGTTCTCAGCTTTGTTAACATATCTACAGGGTTCTTATCCGTATGGATCTTTTCCAGCTTCAACTGTCCATCCTCCAATACCTATCTAATGAAGTGGTACCTAAGCTGTATATGTTTGGTTCTTGAATGAAAGGCTAAATCCTTTGCCAAATGAATTGCTCTTTGACTATCACTGTACAATCTACAACTCTTTTGCTCCTTTCCCAACTCTTCCATGAACCAAGTCATCCATATCATTTCCTTGCTAGCCTCTATGACTGCAACAACCTTCTATAACTCTGAAATCCAACTAACCGTCGTTCCACCAACAGTGAACATATATCATGTGGTGCTTCTCCTACCATCCAAGTCACCTGCCATATCTGAATCTACATACCCATGTAGAGAAGTGTCTGACCTTGCATAGCATAAATACCTATTGTTGGTCCCTCTCAAATATCTGAGAATCCACTGAACTGCTTTCCAACACTTCTTTCCTGAATTGGCCATAAACTTGCTGACAACTCCCACTGCTTGGGCAATATTAGGTCTAGTACATACCATGTACTCAACCTCATTATGTGATTTAGGACACTGTTTTGTGCTTAACTTGAACTATCCATCCATAGGTGTGCTTACCAGTTTTGCATCCTGCAAATTGAACCTCTCCACTACCTTATTCACATAATCCTCTTGAGACAAAATCAACCTATGATTTTCCCTATCTCTAGAAATACTCATGCCAAAGATTTTCTTTGCTGCTCCCAAATCCTTCATGGCAAATGTCTGAACTAATTTTACATTTAACTCAGTAATTCCCTGCATGTGTGACCCTAAAACAAGCATATACACTACATACAGTAACAGGATAAAGTAGCTATCATTATCCAATCTGGTAAAATAAACACAATGGTCACATTGACATTGACTAAAGCCATGCTTTGTCATAAACTTGTCAAACCTCAAATACCATTGTCTTGCAGCTTGCTCAAGACCATATAACCTGGCCTTCTGTCTCACTTGTCCATTCTCTCCTTTCTTTAACCTATAAATCCATTCATATTTTAGTGCTTTCTTTCTGGCTGGCAACTCAACCAAATCCCACAGTTGGTTCTTTTCCAGGGAATCAATTTCCTCATTCATGCCATGCTCCCATTGTTTCCTGGATTCTACCTACATTGCCTCTTCAAAACTTCCTGGTTTTCCACCATCAGTGAGCAACAAGTAGTATAAAGAAGGGGAATAATGGATTTGAGGTTTACTTACCCTTTTGGACCTCCTCATGGGCGTTTGAGACTCATTGGCAGCGTGTTGTCTGCCCAAATTTCATTCTAACAGTGACCAATCCTAGTCATCTCTTGGTCTACACCCGACCGATGTCAATTCCACCTAACCAACCTGATCGACATCGGTTCTCACCTGACCGATGTCAATTTCCACCTACCCAACATCACCAACTTTGGTCTCCACTAGACAGATGTCAGTTCTTGCCTAATCGACGTTGGCCTCTGCCTGACTGACGTTGGTGTTTGTGTTTTCTTGTGAGTGATGATTTTTATTTGCGAGCTCATTTTGGATCATAACCTTGTCCAAATCAACATTGCCCTACTCAAAATTATTTAGCCTCTTGAGCTGATCACTGTCCATCACCTTCTCCTTGAAAACCAAGGCTTTCTAGTTCTTAAATGTGTCAAAAACATCAGATTTCCTCTTTATGCAATAAACCCATACCTTTCTTGTAGCACCATCAATGAAAGAAACATAACACTGTGATCCTTTAATAGAAGCTCCCTGAGCTGGTCCCCACACGTTTGTGTGAACAAGCTCCAACCTGTGCTTCTTCTTTGTTGACCCAGTTTTTAGAAACCTCACTTTCTCCTGTTTCCCAGACATATAATGCTCACAGAAATCTAGATCTATCAAATCTGAAAGCTTACCTTTTGACTTAAGAACATGCATTCCCTTCTCGCTCATGTGACCAAGCCTATAGAGCCACATCTTTGCATCTATAGCTGAAGTAGATAAAATAGAAGGAGAATCAGTAATACAAGTAGATAGATAAAGTGTATCTACTTTCTTACCTCTAGCTAAAACAAGTGCACCCTTGGAAACTTTCCAAGATTCAGTTGTGAGAGTTACTGTTCAACCCTCATCACCCAACTTTCTTATAGAAATCAGATTTCTCTTTAGGATGGGTACATGCATGACATCTTTCAACACCCATGTGTTACCATTCTGCAATTTCAGCTGCACTTTTCCTTTGCCAACAATTTGACAAGGCTCACCATCCCCTAAATAAGCTTTTCCAAAGTCTCCATGGACATAATCATGAAAAAATTCTCTATTTGGGGTTGTATGAAAAGAAACACTAAAATCTAAAACCCATGATTCTACCTGACTATCCAAAGAAAATATAAGATCATCCTATGCAACAATACCCGCAACATCTGCTTCTTTATTACCTTCATGTTGATCTTCTTTCAACCAACAATCTTTCTTTGCATGTCCTTTCTTTCGACAATTCCAGCAGGGTATACCTCCATTTTTGGATTTAGATCTACTGCCTATCTTTGACCTTGATTTCCCTTGCTTGCTCTTCTCTCTTTGCTTTCCCTTGCTTTCAACACTTAAAGCATTACCTGATGTTTTCCCTGTGCTTTTCCTGCAAATTTCTTCATTCAAGATTACACTAACAACATCATCAACTTTCAAGATATTTGAAGCAGACGCAGTATTACTTACTGCCATTACCAAGCTATCCCAACTTTTTGGTAAAGAGCATAAGATTAAGAGAGCCTTAATGTCATCATCAAAAACCATTTTGACTGAAATTAACTGATTTACTAAACCATGGAAATCACTAAGATGACTATATACAGATCCACCTTGCATTTGCAAATTAAATAATTGCTTCATTAGAAATACCTTATTCGAAGCTGAGGGTTTTTCATATAAATTTGCCAAATATTCCATTAACTCTATCATTGTCTTTGCCTGTGATAAGTTGGAAATCACAGATGATGCCAGGCTCAACCTTATAGATCCCAGAGCCTTTCTATCAAGAACATTCCATTCTTCATCTTGCTTATATGTGGGCCTACTTGAAACCCCACCCAATGGTAAGTACAGATCTTTTTGATATAGATAATCTTCTATCTACATCCTCCATAATTGATAATTCTTGCCATTGAATTTATTCATTCTTAGTTTACTTTCTTCTGCCATTGCTTTACTCCCACTCAAACAGAAACCCGTGTGAGTGAACCTGTAATCAACAAACACTATCTCACTCTACCACTTGTTAGTGATCCTAGCTCTGATACCAACTGTTAGGATCCTCCTTAGAGTACAATTGATCACTTTTGTATAAGCAACTAAACACGAAATTAAACCAAAAGTAATAAGTACCTAGAAATTAGAAACAATAAAGAATAAGAGATACGAGAAATAATACAAACTATATTAAACTCTTCCAAAAGGAAATACAATGAAGAAATCTCACTCTTCCCACACATCTTGGGTGTACAGTAATTCTCCCTCAAGAGTTCTCTCTCTTAATCAATTACAACCAACTCAACACTGAGTTGTTCCCTCAAGTGACAATCAACCCAAGGGTTGTTGTTGCCTACCTTCCAAGTGACAATCAACTCAACCGTTGTTGCCTACTCTCAGCAGATCTTCTTGATCTTGCAACCTACAGATCTTCTTGATCTTGCTTACATTGCAATACAGCCCCATGGGTCTCTTAAATAGATCCCAAACCAAACAATAATTAGAAATGCAGACTCAAGACTAAAATTAGTCTTTACATGTAAACTAATTGTTCGTCTAAAATTAGAACAGTTCTAGAACACATAGATGACCGATGCTGGTCACTGTCTGTCTAGAGATGACCAATGTCGGCCAATGCATAATCGATGTTAGCAGATTCTGGTTCCTACCTAACCGATGTCGGCAGGTTCTGACTGACGTCGGTTATTGTGTAACCCAACAACCTCCACATTTGCATAATAGTGAAGCTTTTAGCTCCACAACTTAACATAATTTAACTGTAGAGTTAACCTAAAATGGGATGCAAGTTGTAACAAAGTAAGTTTTTGAAGCTTGAGTGTAAATAAATGTATTAGTCTTCAGGATATATCTATTCTTTGTAGATAGTTGACATTATTACATTGGGAATTATCACAAACCTGGTTTCCATCTTTTAGGGCACGAGGTTGCTTGTTCCAGGAACCAACATTTTTTTATCATGTACTCCTCACATCATGTTAGGGCAAAACCAAACATTAGATTTGCACCATCATTATTGGTCAAACCTAAAGAAATTATTTAACCCATCCTATGAAAATTAGGAGTTATTGTCTAATTTGTAGAGATAAAATTTATGTTGCATCAGATTGTAAACTCATTGCTATTTTTTAGTAATTGAAATATATAGTCTTTGAAATAATAAAGAAAGGATATATATTACATAAAATATGCGCTGATGAAAGTTTAAAAATAGATCTTATTACATTCTCCATAGTTTTGATGTATTATTCAACTATATTTCCAACATTCTTTTTTAGGTGGATAGCTAGCCTATGACAAATCTATAACCTTAACTTAAATGCAATTATATAGGACATTAGAACCTATGCTTTACTTGTCATGAAGTATCAAGAAAATGTGTACATAAAACCCATATTTGCCTGAAGGCTTTGCAACAAAACTCAAGGCATGATAGACAAAGTTACCCAAATTTTTAAGTAATTCATTATTTTGTTGTTTGCAAGTTTGCCCATGTAAAGATTGTGCCCAATGCATAGAGTTTGAAAATAAATAGTTAGAAAACTAATCATAATATATTCTTTATTCCTAACCATAAGGCAATGTTTAGTGTAGGTGGGCCAACAATTGCTATGAAAGGTTGTAACTTTAGGAATAATGACATCTCCAAAGTTCTTCAAAGCTTGCCTTAGGTCTATTTGCTAGCAAATAATAATGCCATGTCTCGACAGTAATATTAGTGCTCTTGGAATCATTATGAAATAGACGCATCCGATTGTTTTTATAATTTTTTTGAGAAAATAAATCAGTAATTAAAATATGAGGTAAAATAACAATTGGGCTTGGATCATGAATCTCAAAGTAGAACTTTGAAAAGATATGTAATCAAGGTCCACTATAAATAAATTCATTGCCTAAAGAATCTTTACAAAGAATAAATACAAGAGAATAAATAAAAATAGGGACATTACCAAGTTCTAAAATTGAAGTGGAAATTTATGTCATCTCAATTAATCAATTTTGTGTCTTTGCTTGACTTGTTATCATATCTAGTCTTGAAAGTGTCTTTGCCAATAAATTACAGGGCCATGAGAATCAAAATGAATAAACATTATATCATGCTTGGCTTATTCCATAAATTTATTAAAAAAAACCAAATCTAATAGACTGAAGATTCAAACATTAGTAATTACCTTTAATAAGAGGCTTAAATTTAGCTTCAAACACGAATATCATAAATAATAGTCTGCATAAATAAACAATTTCCAAATGAATAAAAACACTTAGGAAGGAAAGCAAGAACACAAAGAGATGATTAAGTGATGAAACTAACCAAGATACTATATTTATTTTTTTAGGCACATTGTATACCAACTAACAAGGCCATATGCAATCCTATTGTGTTAAAAAATGATCTGCATAGGAAAAATGACTGGATCAACACACACAAATAAATATATATAGAAATATGTGTATGCACATATATATAAGTGCTTTGCTTGTAAATTTATTTGAAAATTATTAGTGTTTATTTATTTTCAAATTCATATTGTTGGCATGGATAATTCATAAACTAATTATTGGTATAAGAGTAGTCCTTTGGAAGGAAACTACAAACTGTGTTAAGTTATCCATTCTTGATTCTATCTAGAGAAAATAAAAGGCCCAACTTTTCATAATTCAATAGGGAAAATATAATTCCAAACAATACACATGCATATGACAAACAATAGCAACTTTTATAAACATTTAGCTATTTATGCATGGCAATAAAAATCTATCTGTAGCATTGTGTATATGCACTCACTAAATTATAAAAAGCTTCTAAAAACTTCCTATTATCTATAACTTGTTGCCATGTTTCTTGAAAAATTAATCAATCATTCAATGCGATTCTATTAAACCAAGAAACCCATATTGCGTGAATAAATACAACATGAAAATCCTGATTGTATAAATCTGGTAGAGTGGTTAATGCCTAACTTCAAATGAAGCAAGGCAGACAATGATGCCATAAAAATTCACACAATCACCTTGCATAAAATAACTTTTTTTTTTTATTTTTCTAATAAAAAACTCGCTACTATACTTTGTAAAAGCCTAATATTTTCTTATTGGTGCACTAATCCATGCCATCTGATTTGCAAATAGTTTAAAATTTAATTCCAACCCAAACCAATTAATTAATTTGGCATCAATACGATTCCATCAAACCAAGTAACTCACATCATGTGAATAAATACATAATTAAAACCCTCATTATATAGACTTGGTGGAAAATTTAATGCCCAGTATTGATCAAAGCGAGGCAGGCAATAGCATGGCAAAAAATTTAGCCAATCACCTTGCACAAAATAACCTTTTTTTATTTTATTTTTAAAAAACTCACCACTTTACTTTGCCAAATCCTAATATTTTCTTATCTATGTTATTTAATTGGCTAACAATTTGAAAACTAATTCCAAGTTAAAGCCAAGCAGTTTCAAAAGTATTTCTTTGGCATATAGACTGATTGGAAGTCAAAGGATAGGGAAATGCAATAGTCTCTGAATTATCTATGTCAACAGTTTGAAAATGATTTTGTGTGGTAAATGTTTCGTAATAATTAATTATTGCCTATGCAATTTTATTTGTCTAGTTTTGATCCATGTTTTTTTCTTGTGCAAGCTATTGACAATAAAATGAGGTAATAATCCAGGTTTTTGAATGCCTCACTTGTGAAATTAAACCCAAGTTCATATTTGTAGTAAATGGTAGTTGTATTTTATGTGCTATTTATAGTAGAAGCAACTGACATATCAACAATTGATAAATTAATATTGAGAACTTTTTTTTTAGAGTGATGTGGCATGTATAATTAGAATATAAAAAAGATGAAAATGTGCTTAAATAGAAAATTTGTTATTTTCCACCATAGCCATTGGCAGATTCTTTGTTTTCTTCTCTAATAACTTAAATATCTATATATAATAGACCTTAACTGTGAGATAAACTGCTATAAGTAAAGTATAAAATTTGTTTAGTGTTATGTTGAATATAACTAATTTGTGAATAACTTTTGAGTAAAACTAATAACTGAAGAAGTTAACATGACCATACCTCATCTATCATGGGTAAAAACTCTTTGGTGGGCTGGAAGACAACAACTCCATCAATCTGTGTCAAAAAATAAAAAAGTTCAATAAATTACAACTTTTAGCAAAAGACCTTTAGTCACATATAAGATTATGCCAAAACATTTATTTTGTTAAAAATGTCACTCCATTAATAATAATAAATGCCATATGTAGAGATATATCTATCTCTAAGAATGAGATCATTAATGCCAATGATGATGAACAAAACATCAAGAGTGAGGCAAGTGATGTGCTTTGATTGGAAGCAATATTAAATGCCTTCTATGAAATCACATTATAATTTGATTTTAAACACCATGACATAAATTAGAAGTAATTAACATTTATTGACTGTTAATACACTTTGACATTTTGGTTAGTGATTTAAATATTACTATAAATTATATAAATATTTAGAACATAATGTCAGTTAAAAAATTAATTATTTATGTTCTTTGGTGAAAAAGAACAAGAGAACATGTAAATGACCTTTTTTTGTGGTAATCCAATATAACTAAATAATGATCTACATTTAATACCATATGCATGTTCTTTTTTTTTGTTATGTTTCTTAATGCTATAAGTCATAAGTTTAAATTATCAAATAACGTAGCTTGAAAATAGTTAAACTAACCTTTTTTCATATAAATACAATCATTTGTTTATATTATCACAATTAACCTTATTTCTTCTGAGTGATTGGTCATCGAAACAAGTCATACCAACTGATAGTTTAAGACACTACATTGAATAAATGACTATCATTGGGGCTTTTGGAAAGCCTTGTGAAAAGAGTTAAGCTGCAAAAAAATAAGATACATGGGTTAGCTATGGGTAAATGTAATGACTAAGGACCAAAATACAAATTTGAAAACAACATTTAGATGAAAAATCATTAACAGTGAAACTAAAAGTGTATTTGCCACTTGCAATTGCACATGAATGAATGCACATGCAAGTTAAACATATAGGGATTTAGAAGCAATATTTTTTATATTCTTTGCTTAAGATTCAAAATCATGGATATGCAATATGAATGAAAGAATTTTTTTTTCCATTGCATGGTTTGTTCAGTATAAATATCGATAATTTATTTCATTTTCCATCAAAACAAAGATGCACATAGATGTATATGCATATGTGTAAGTTCCTTATTAGTATACAAAAGTTAAATGGACAAATATAATAATAGAAAATTCAATACAAAGTAATTGATTAAATGCCTACTTGAAGGGAAGCATATATTCACTTGTAACATAGAGATTAGTCTATCTATATCATGGCCTTCTTGTTAAACACTTTACTTCCATAACATACTTTACAAGAACTGTAGATACCAGTAAAGCCTCCCAAAGGCACGAATTAGAAAATATTAGAATAAAAGGAAACATATATGCAACACAATGCTATTAGTTGATTTGTAGGTGTATGGTGCCTTGTAAGTGCTAACAAAATAAGACTTTAATTTTAATGGTGTTGTAAAAAGACTCTATTTCTTATACCCAAAAAAAGTACATGCATTTCTTGTATGGACATTCAAGGTGTATGCAAAGAGACCAAGAGCACTGAGTAAGTAAGCATTTAGCCTTTGAGAGCCAACTCCTTAGGGAGATGGACTATAAGATCAAAGGACAGAAGGAAACCTAGATCCTTTTAATGAAACAAAGAATGAACCACAAGCTCTATCCTTTAACAACACAAATTATGTCTTAGACAAGAGTCAATATCATGTATGATGCATAATACACAAAAGTTCTCCTAATTATGCACAGTTATAATCTTTTTAAGACAATTATACAAAGATTATCTTTAAATTTTTTTAATTTTTAGTAGGAACCAAATTAATATTCAAAGGTTAATGTTGAGAAAATAAGTGCCATCAAAAACTTCCACTACAAGCAGGGTCAACTATCAAATTCAATTCTTGACCAAAATTATTACATATATCTTTGAAAAAACCAAACATTTATTAATGGTATATTTCCACCATATATTAAAATAAGGGACATTGCTAGTAAATTGAAAGGAATTCAACACAATAAATATCAATTAGAATGAACATACTATTACCACAATCATCAAATATTGATATAAGAACAGAGAGAGCCAATCAACATACGATAAAAATTACTAATCCTAGGAAAATCCTAAACAAATTTGAAAATGATTCCATTTAGTGCAATAATAAATGGAAAATATTAGGGTGGCCATAAATTTCTTATGTCTTCAGCTAAGAGAGGAGACATTTGTATGATATCCAACCAAAATGAGAATGAAAGTGCTAGATGAAATGGGGATTCAATAACACATCCCAAAACATGATGGAATGCTTAAACTGGGTATAATATCCTATGTAAAAATAGCAAAATATAGGTGCAATAAATATCTACTGCCAATAGTCATAGAAGAAAATAACCATGGATCCAAAGTACCAATGAAACAAAGACTATATCATACGAATAATACCATATAAGAAGATTTATACTTGCGTAACTTTCTCAAAACCTAAGTAACATAGACAAAATCTAATAATCCTATTGATATTTTACTTGCATACAAGTGCCAACACCACCAGGAGTTAAAATCACACCATGGCTATTAGCAACACAAAATGAAAATCTATTTGCAGTACTGTGCACATACGTGCACCAAATAACAATAAGCCTCTACATCAACATATTAAATATTTATGCTAAAGCCAATTTTCCTAAGAGGAATACATCTGCTAAACTAGTTCATTACTATTCCTTATCAATTAATAAAAGAGAATAGAGTATTTTTTCAAGACAAGTCATAAAAAGTTAACACAAAATATACTATGCTGATGAAGAGTATATCCAACATATGCATTATCAAAGTGGGTAGTTTACCAAACTTAATTGACTCCATTAACTCAAAGAATCAATACAACTATTTACTAGTGTTAACAACCATAAATGATGCAAGAGCTTGTCAGTGTTGTATAGAAATGAGACAGACCAAGAATCATGCATAACATAGAGTAAGAGGATCTGATATGAGAT
The DNA here is from genome assembly GCA_037957365.1 of Torreya grandis. NCBI lineage: Eukaryota > Viridiplantae > Streptophyta > Pinopsida > Cupressales > Taxaceae > Torreya > Torreya grandis. The sequence goes on along the minus strand of JARHVA010002877.1, from coordinate 121,834 downwards.
GTTACAAAAACATGTTGAACAAAGTATTTAAGTCTAACATCTAGAAAAAAATGGGGAAAATTAATTCCACGTTTAATGAATTGTATCAAGGCAATTGCTAAATACATTGCATTGTATCATGAAAATAAAGATAGAGATATAGACTATTGAAGTACATATCTTCTTTACATAATGTTAAAACCCCTCTTGGATCACAAAAACATCTTAGGAAGCTAGCCCACAATAAAGTATTCATGTTATTTTTCATGTTGTTGACATTTTAATCCATAATTGTATTTGTACAAGGTTCAAAGACATTTAAGACAAGTTACAGTCCATAACTTTTAAGGTAAACCCTACTATAAGTTGGATTAAAATGTCAGCAACAAGAAAAATTTGTTCACATGATCTGAGTTGCTTGGTTTGATAGGGTTGTATTGAATGCCATATTAATTAATTGGTTTAGGTTGGAATTAGTTTTTAAACTAGTTGCCAATTAGATGACATGGATTAGTGCACCAATAAGAAAATATTAGGTTTTTACAAAGTAGAGTTGCGAGTTTTTTAACATAAAAATAAAAAAAGTCATTTTGTGTAAGGTGATTGGTGGATTTTTTTGGCATTATTTCTCACCTTACTTTATTTGAGGCTAGGTTTAATACCAATAATAGAAGATGAACCAAATATGACAAATAAGAATGATGAAAATCCTAGTGTGGAAACTCTCACAATTGGATTGAATATCTAGATTAATAAATAGCTTTAAATTTTATTCAAAAAAAATCCTAACAAACGAAAAAAGAAGAGATGCACTCTCTTGTTGCCAAAATCTCTATTTTTCTCAAAGTTCTTGGTGTTAGGTCCACTGCATATAATTCAGTTTGAAAATTTCAAAGACAAATACAAATATGTAGTCCATTTTATTGAAAAATATTGAATGGCCAATATGCCATGCTTCACTTCACATTATGCAACTAGCCATTATCTTCCATAGGGGACCATTGATGTGAAAAAATTATAAAATAAATAATACTTTCAATAAAAAAAATTCAATGAATTTAGAGTATGTGATAGCAACCTAGAAAACACTTTAGCGAAAATAATCGACATTCAATCTTATGAAACCATGATCTCATGTTGTGAAAATAAAGGACATTGACTTTATCGATCACATCCTTTATTATCGAAGGAAATGGGATGTATGCTGATTTTGGATATGGGAGAAATTTATGAATTATATATTAATATTTTCTCATTACCACTACAAGTTGATGAAAAATTTGATGACCGTGTCCTGCAGTATCAACGAAGCCAAATTTTTATCTCTTTGGAATAGTGTTAACATAGAAAAACTCTGCATACCATAGTGAGATGCTACAACATGCTCATATGTATTGGAAGGCTATTAAAATAAGGATTGCAAGGAGTGTTAAAATAGAATCATGGAAGAAATTAACACTATCCATTTCACGTGCAAGGTGAGAAGATAGGACACAACATGCATTTGACAAAACCTAATAATCCTATTGATATTCAACTTTCATGTAGGCACTAACACCATCAAGGGTTCATACCATAACCACAAGGCAAAATTCATTTCATTTTATCTAGAAGAATGTTTCCACAATAAAGACAATGCCAGAACAAATCTATATATAAATGTTTGCCATATTGTTTTTCAAAGAGCTTTTCAATAGACATTACAAGGCTTTGCAGCTTCATATAAAGCTATTTCACCATCAAATCTGCACTATTTCAAAAACAATATGCATATATGGCTGGCATAATCTAGAAATGCCATTTCTTTAAATATATCATCATTTTAAGGGCAAAATATCCATTCATTTCAAACCCTCATAATGAAAACTACTAGATATACAGTTAGAAATAGAGAGAGTTCAATATAGTTAATGAAAAGATGTAGTAATAAAGCTTCATAGGAATATACACTATATCGAGAATAGGAAGTTGGTTTGGTCAAGGTTTTATACCAATTCAAAATCCTATGTTTATGAAAGGATAAGATTGAACTATCCAATAAGAAACTTATAAGGGCATTTACACGTGTAAGAAAAAGAAGAAAATAGGTTTATAAGTAAGGTGTGGTAATAGGTCTATATAATGTTTTGAGGTCTTTATAAATCAATAAAATGTTTCTATTATTGGGGAAATATTCCCTTGTACTCATACTATCTATAATAATGAGTTTTTATGTTAGATTGCAACTAATATGTGGTTAAAGTTTTTTAAAACATGACTTTGTATGAAGAAACACATAATTTTTTATCTAGGTAGGTCTGAATCAAGAGTGTTGGATGTGATTTCAAGTATATGAGAGACAATTAACCATTTGCAAGGTATATTTTAATGATAATTAATATGTTTGATACATAATCCTTGAACTACCAGTTAAAAAAGTAACAATTTCTCCCATTCAAGACCTCACAGATTTAGAATAGGATATAACAGTAACAGTCGAAGCAAATCTTGGTTATTTGTCATAATTTTTTAATCATAGTGAATCCTTAATGATTGAAAAGGGTGAAACTAAGTGTATGATGTCTATTCCATATGCTATCAATATTCAAAACTCTTAAAATCTCATTATACCCATTTATTTAAGCTCTTGGGTCTTTAACTGACTGTACAAAACCCTTATTTGGTATTTATGAAGAAAAGTTGATTAATATGCAAATTGGCAAGTCAATTCCTATAAAATTCATAGGAGAACTTCTTCATATCATGTGTCTAGTTTTATAATTCATTGATGATTTAAAAATGATCTAAAGTGGTCTAAAAACAAGTTTTTATTTCCTGTTTAAGCCCTCTTAAAACCCTGTCAAGACTGTAGGTGGAATTTTTGAACCTTGTAAGGTGAAATAACTTATGGTATATATTATAAACCCTATAAAAAATAAATTTAAGATGTGAGAAATCTTTATGGATCTTAATATATCATGATCAATGTTAAGATTGAATATATCCCTTTTTAAGGCCTCTAAGCCTTACACAACACTGTGCCTAGGGTTTATGACTAAAACTATTATATTAATGGATTTAACCATAGAAAATACTTCAAAATTGGTAGAAAGGTGGTGAGAAATGTTTAGAAATAAGAGTGGATTCAAGTATTTTGGATTAGTGAATAAATAAATATAAGTGACTGTGTCAAATTAGCACTGTGTCTAAAAAGGAATAATCCTAAGATGGATAGAACATGAAAATGCCATTCCTTTAAATATATCATAAATTTAAGGCCAAAAGGTCCATTCATTGCAAATATTCATAATTAAAATGACTAGAGATACTATTAGATATGGAGATATTTCAATATAGTTTATGAAAAGATGTAGTAATAAATCATCCAAGAGATATTTCTACATAGAAGATGATCTCAGATTTGAAAAGAATTACTCTCAATTATAAATGACTACTAGCAATATTCACAGAAGAAAATAACCATGAATCTAAAGTATTAATGAAATAGAGATCCATATCAGACAAATAAATCAATCTTTATACTTTCATGGATCCACATCAAGAACTATTTTGGGCCTTCATGCATCTCATACAATAAACCATGTGCATATATATTTCAATGCATATACCAGTATATATGCATATAAATATATGCCCAAATATTTATATATAAAAACAAGGGTTATATATAAATAATAGCACCAAAGAGGATTCAATCTCTTTTTCATATTGCAATCTAAAGTTTTCAAGAAAAAGAGCAAAACAAGAATCAATGCACATATGGTCTAATATTGGCATTATTGCTGTGTGAATTAAGCTAAAAGAATAATTGCAACATCTAAAAACCATTGACTAAGTCATTAAGCCTTGTACTTATTTTAAGGATGTTAAAAATGTTTTTTATCATTGTATTAGTATGTAATATTTTTTGACATTAGCAATTAAAATTCCATTTAGCTTTAATATGGATCCAGTCTTCAAACTATTAGCCAATTAGATGACATCGATCAGTACACCAATAATAAAATATTAGGCTTTTACAAATTAGAATGGAATTTTTTTAACAAAAAAACAAAAAAAAATGTTATTTTGTGTAAGGTGATTGGCTGATTTTTTTTTCATACCATTGTATGCATTGTTTTGATCAAGACTGGGCATTAAATTTTTTGCCAAGTTTGTACAATGAGGATTTTAATGTTGTATTTGTTCACACAATGTGGATTACTTGGTTTGATGAGATCACATTGAATTTTATATTAATTCATCATTCTAAATTGATTTTTAAATATTCCTTGTCATAGTTGCTTTGCATTTAATATAAATGCTTATAGCCTTACTTTAAAAGAATTAAGAACAATGAAGTCTAAAAATATTTAAACTTGTGTGCTATGAGGAAAACCAGAAAAGTTATGCATATATTAGTCTAGTTTTTGTACAAATGGCTTGATATTGACATCATTATTACATGGAACGATCTAGAAGAACAACATCAATATCTAAAAATCATAGACCAAGTCATTGAGCCTCAAATTGGTTTGGAGGATGTTAAAGGTGTTTTTATCATTGGATCAGTTTGTTGGATTTTTTAACATTAGCATTTATAGATGCATTTAGCTTTAATCTAGAATTAGTATTCAAACTATTTTCCAATTAGATGACATTGATTAGTGTGCTAATAAAATAACATTAGTCTTATATAAATTAGAATAACAATTTCTTCAAGCAACATGGTGGCTGGTTATAGACAATTGGAAGTTTGTAGAAGTTTATTGTTATTCAGTGGATATATATGCACACTAATATAGATAAATTTGCATGTTGTGTTTCCCAACTTGCTTTAATCAAGGCCAAGCATAAACTTGTATGCCAAGTTTGTATAATGTGGATTTGAATGTTGTATTTGTTTGCACAATATGAGTTGCTTAGTTTGATGGAATTGCATTGAGTGCCAAATTAATTCATCAAAGAAATTAGCATCAGGTTATAAAGAGATAAATGTTTGTATAATGGATTATAAAGAGTTGGATGTTTGTATAAGCTTGCCAATGTTTTCTCATGACATGTGCAAAGCATTGTGTATTGTTGTATGGTGTTTCTATAGCCAAATATTATCAAATTTTCCATGTTAATCTTGGTCTTTGCAAGGCATGATCTATGTATAAAAGGAGTATATTTTCACAGAATTAAGGCAAAGGCAATAAACATAAATGCGATGACTTTCAATTATTGAAAGCTTGGCATCGAAAACATCTATAATCCAGCAATAATAAGAGCAATTAATTTTGTATTGTCTTTTTAGAGTATGACTTGGTAATTATAACATATATACTATAAATTTAACCATGTATCTTGGTAAATTCAAATACTTTCAATCTAATCACAGTTACAAATCCATGATTTCAAATTGTAAGCAATGAATTAAAATTACAAAGTTCTAAATCCTAGTATGTATTATGAATAAAATCCATAATTGGCCATTTGCAATTAAATGTGCCCATAGCTAACCCTCTCTTCTTTTTTCGTAGGATAGGTATCAAGGCAAATCTTACAAGATTTTAGATGCCTTACCTTGAAAATTAAGCCCAACATGATGTAAAACAACAACATATATTTCTAGAAGGCTTTGGAAAGTGTGCTTTAAATGACCTACAAAGGAGTAAAAATAGAAATGATTAGCAAATTTATATTTTTAGGGGTTATTAATTCATAAAAAATTTGAATGATCAGCATACGAATAAATTATGAACCATTGTTATAGTTTTTTTTTCTCAAAAGTTATAGTGAGAATGCTATACCGTAAATGAAAAGATGCCAAGACATATATGAAAATATACAAGTAACACAAAGTTATTTGGAAAATAGGGGAAGATAACTTCCTGCATGTCAAACATATTACTATGAGATGACATGAAATATAGTCTTACAATAAAAGATCAAAAAAGACATAAAGGTTCGTAGCTATACCTTGTTTTTGTGGCGAGCACAATTGGAACCAATGGCATGTCGAAATTGTAACCTAGTGATAATTACGTTGATGTGTCAGTATGTAGGTCATGTATTTATTTAAGTAGTTCCTTATTGTGAATATTCAAATGTTTTTATTCCCATAGAGTTATTTTATAGGACAATTAATCATAGTCTACAAACAAAATGCAATGTCTTCAATCTAAATTTATCTTCCATGAAAACATAAAGAGGAAAGCTAATATTATTGAAAATTATTCCAGTCTACATGACAAAAGTCAAAAACATATGTGAATGGAGTTTTTTTTAAAGATTCAATATTGTTATGGCAAAATCCATATAACTTGTAGAATGTATCAATTGTATTACTCTTATATGAGTATAATCAAATTCAATACCAATTAAAACTAGATATCACCATATATCAAATGTTCGATGCCATATGTACGTACATACGTATGCATGTATGTATATATGTATGTATGTATGTGTGTATGCATGCATGTATGTATGTATGTATGCATGCATGCATGTATGTATGTATCTATATGTATGTATGTATATTTTTCTTTATATCCATGACAATAAAAAGATAGAGACTAACATATCAATATGCATCACTCTAGAATCTTTGCATTTTTACTGCTCTATTTGTAATGAAGTTGTAGGTATAAAGACCTAAAAAAGACAAAAGAACATAAATTTTAAGTTTTTTGATGTGAATATACAATGAGTTTGTAGTGATATTCATTATAACATAAACAATAAAATATGTCCCCCCCCAAAAAAATTAGTCTTTTGAAAAGATATGTTGCCATGTTTTCAAAATAATCATGTAGCCTTATGCCTAGAAACAAGGAAAATAAGATAGAAATAAGGCAAACCAAAATGAAATATATCAGCAAAGGCCAAGAATAAAAAGTTGAATCTTTAAAACATATATGCAATCCAAAATCAAATAAAACTTACAACCTTTGAAGCATTATTCATTCTTGCTCAATAGAAGAAACTATACCATTTATTGTAATTTTGAACACATCGGTTAACTAAAAATTATGTAACAAAAACATAGTCACTGAAATATCATGAATATTGGTCAAAAGACATTGATATTAGTTTTGGACACAATGTCTCTCGTAAAGGTTTTTTCAATGTACATTCAACCTTTTTGTCTTTTGTATGGACATTGCACACTAGTGCATACACAAAGGAATGACCTGAATTTGATAGGCATGTTGGACAGGCTAAATAAGTATTTTGTTGAAGACCTATTGATAATATTGCATGGTGGTAGCAATTGCATACAAGTTCAAATGGATCCGAATAATTTTTTTTTCCTTTAGCATTCCCATAGCCTATAGACGTTACTATTAGCCTTTTATTTTTGCAAACAAAATCAAGAAAACCAATAAAAAAAGAGGAAAAAAAAGAGAAAAAAAGATGATTCTTGCCTCGATTCTTAATCCAATGATTGTTTGCAAATATTTTTTGGTGGTTTCATCATCAAGTGGCTCTATGAAAGAGCATCATTTATTCATAGTGTTTGAGATCCTTTTGGATATGTATGTATAACATTTTTAAAAAGGTAGATGGGATGGCATTTTGACATTAGTTGCTCTTATATTGCATGGTAAAGTTATTGGTTCTATTCTCCTAGTTGAATCTATGATAAGACAGTTACAATTAATTCATAAATATCTCTAATCATAACCTATAAAAGTAAAAATTTGCAAGGAAGAATATAGGCTTACAATCGTAGGAAGAGTATTATAGGCCCACTAAAAATAAATCATTTGAATGTATGATATCAATAATTATGCTATTAGGTATGAGTCTGCATTTTTTGCAAACAACGAGAATGTTCTGCATATTTATTTTTAAAGTCAACACAATACATAAAACAATGTCTCCTCTTTCATATTTTGTTTTTTACTTGATCAAAAAGTATGAAATTCAAATACTATTCCCAGGAGTTATATGTGTTTCATATTTTACAATTAATTTATTGTTAATGTTCATTGTTATTGTCATTTATCTATAAACATCTTCCAGATCAACATGCAATATCTCAGCCTTTATTGGCAAAGCAAGATTCATAACATGAGAAAGTCCATATATTATTAGAATATCTCCTTCAAACACAGTGACTTTTTTACAGCACAAATATCCTTTATTGTGCATGGTAAAGTTGTATATGTTTGTGTGTTGAAACAAAAAGGAAGAAAAATGTTTTTTTTCCAATAGCATTATGAGAAAAACATAAGCAATAAACATAAGTTTATTGTAAGACAAAAGAAAGAAGCAATGGAAAGGAAAAATAAAGAGCAACAAAAAATGATTTAAGTGTCACCATTTTTGTAATTGTTGTTCAACATAACTTGTCTCTGTTGTACTAGATGAAATGTCTTGTTGTTGTTGACTTGCTTCTTCTTTACTTGAAATCTCCTTGCCTAATTCCATGTTTTTTTTGCCTTAGTTTTTTTAGACAAGATAGCTTTTATTTCAGATTGTCCTAGTAATAAGTGTAAGAGACAAATACCATAGCTACACGCATAAGAAAAAGGTCAAAAAGAAAGGAAAAAACATTGTTTAATTAGCAAAGTGGCTAAGTATCATAAACACTATGTTTTTTTTTTAATTTTTAGTTTTACCTATATAAGAATACATTAAACATATTCAAAAACATGCATATGATAAAAAGGTTGCAAACAAAAAACATGTTTATTGGGTATCAATTATTGACATTCAAGTATTATTATCTATGGCAAGGCAAATTGCATTATAATCAGTCCAATATGTATCTATTATTTTGATCTAACTATATTGTCTTGTGTTGTTGGACCAAACATGATCAATGAGCTTATTTAAAGATTGTTTTTCTCTTTTTGGTAATAAATGCATATTGAAAAGTGATAAATGGTTTTCAAGCAATATTATTGTTTTATTAAAAATAGACATGTCAATGTTAAAGTCTCCTAATAAATATGTTTCTTCTGATGTGTTTGTATTTGATAATGTTTTTTTAATGACATTGATGACATCTAAGATAGAAGCAGATGGGGATGCATACATATTAATAATTAGGGCTTTGTGCCCATGTATTATGACATCTATTGTTATTGCTTCTATTTTGTTTGAAATGTATTGCAATGGGTTTGCAGTCGCAACATGATTTTTGACACATATTATTATACCATGGACATTATATGCCATATCACAAGTGAATTTTTTTTTAATGTGATTAAAGGAATTACTAGATGTGATATATGTTTTTTGCAAACATAAGATATGGCATCTCTTCAGGTCATAGTCATTGATAATTTCTTGTATATGAGGATTAAGGCTATGAGTATTCAAAGAGCATATTATAATAGATGAATATAATAAATTTGATCGAATGCTATGATCAAATGGCCATTTTGAATCCAATTCCAATCTTGACATTTCAATAGAAATTTTCTTGTTGACTACAAAGTTATTTTTGGTAAGTGGACTTAATAAATATAATGAATCTATGCTTTTCACATGAGACAGAGCTGTATACACTAAGCCATGTCTTTTTACACTAGATGGATTGAATGCAACACCTTCCATGGTGAATCCCTATGACCTATGTATTGTATGCACACAGGCTAATTATACTAGAAATTGTTTTTATACTATAATTTTTTTCCTATGAACAGGTGTATGACTAGGTTTAGAGGTTCAAAATATTGGAGTCCACTCGACATCGATGTGGCTTCTATATAAATGAACATGCTTTGTCCTTTGATTATGGCTAGTTTGAGAATCATTGAATTTAATCCAAACAATGTCATGATTATGATTCTTGTTGTATAGTTTAAATATGCCATTAGATCCATTGACAAGACCATCCTACATGTCATAATTTATAGCAAAAATTCCAATCAACATATTGGGTTTTAATATGATTTTAGTTGGCAAACATATAACATTATCATGTCCCTATTTTTTCATCATATGTATCATCTTCCTCATCTATTGCATCAATAACAATTTTTGTGTGTGGAACAAGTGTCAGCATCTTATTATTGTGTACTTCAACATCAACATTTAGATAAAAAAAGGTATGGGAACATAGGATTAGTTGGTGTTGGATGAAAATATTTGTTATTGAGATATGTTATATCTTCTATTGTGCGTGAACATATATGTATTATTCAAAATCGAGACAAAATTTTCATCTATTTGGCATATGGTTTGCTACAATTGATAAAATTTTACATTTTCTTGCCAAAAATAATATAGAATTAGTTCATTGTTAATTTTTGGATGTTCAAAAATCAAACAGTCATTTACAGGTTGAATTTGATAGAAGTCTCTGCAAAAGATCATGTCAATGTTTTCGAAGTGCAAATTTGGAAGTTGTATTATGTCATGCAATCATCTATCAATGTAATATAACATTATTGCTCCTATAAGTGAGATTTCATCTATTAACAATATTGTTAATTGGTTGTAATGTTTGGACAATGCATCCAAGCATTCATTGTTTAATGGAATAAATTTTGATTTATTGAATAGCAACAAGAACATTGAATGCAATGTCACTCCGCCTGCATTGCATGAAACTTTTCCTGTGTATGCAAGAATAAGTCCTTTTGGCTTGCATGGATCATTGCCAATATATTGAGAATAAATATGGATCATAATTTCATATATACATTTTGTTGTGAAAGTCTTTCCTATTTCTACACCTCTTGATAAGAATAAATACAATGGCTTATTTTTATTTTTACATTTTTTACAACAAATATCTTTAATAATTGCCTATTGCTCTTCATTTAACATATGCCTATGTTTGTTGTAGCTGGTATTGTTAGAGATGTATGGATGTTGGACAAACTCAAATGGTTTTTTACTTTGATGACCTAAAACAAAGTTCGCTACTAGAAAGTCCATGTGTAAATCATTTTCTTCGTCCATGTCTTTTGGTTTATGTTCATAGAAGCTAACATTGGATGTATTTATAGTATCAATCTTTATTTGATAGCAACATCTTCTATGCTCCCCCAACAAAGATTTATGTCATAATTGATCTTTGATTAATTTTTTTTATAATATTCACACGTAAGTTGTATGCTTCTCTCCATGTTTCAAACTCTTACTTTAAACTATTTTCATTATTCTAAAATGGCACATACAACAATATGTATTCACAGTAATAGTTTTCAATATCAAGATGTTTGTTATAGTTAACAAAGTGTATAACATGAATTTTCTTTCTTTTCAATGGCTTTCCATTTTTATAGTAGCTAGAAACATATTCAACCAAGTAAATATCATTGATGACTGTAGGACGCAAAATGTAATAGTCTATAATAGATTGACATCTTATATTTTTAAAATCATCTGGCTCATGTCTAAGAAGAATTAAATGTTTTAAGACAAATGTTCATTCATAAAGACTAGACGTATTTATAAAAGTGCATGTCCTTGAATAATGGTTCAATGGCAAAGATAACACTAAGTGAACGACCTGTTGTGCAAGCATTTGTTGATACTTTAACATTGCATTTCCTCGTCTATACAACATTTGAACAACATCGATATTATTTGTTGTGTGTTATTTCCATATTTTCTAAAACCCATGTGTGGTTTTTGAGTTTCATTTTATCATATACAAGCTAAAATATGTTTTCGTAGCATAAGAATTCAAAATAAATTATGCATTTGTATTTGCTTCTCATAAATATGGCATGTTTCTTATAAAGTTATTGGTTCATGCTTGTGATGGTGTACATGTAAGAAAAATGGTGGGTTGTTTAATTGTGGCATGTATTGTTGCTATGTACTAGGACTCAAACCTATATATGTCTTATAAGAAAGCATTGAAGTTGTCAGAAATAGTCTATTATTTTGTACTTAGCAACAAGTAAATGTCTTTTAGTTTTACAACTACAAGTTCATCTATTTTTTCAGATGGTTCAAGTATTATTGTTTTTTGCATTGGCATTTGAGGAAAATTGTATCTACAATTTTTATCTTTTTTTTCTACAACTTTTAGTGTGATGATGTATATGAAACTTTGCCACATCATCATCCAATATATTAGTATCACATGTTATGTATCTATCTGTAAAATTTATATTTGTTAAGTTCTTATCTTTTACATATTTTGGTGCATTATGCACCCACACCAATCAATGATCATGAGAATTTCCTCTTTATTTGAATTATGTCATGAAAAAATAATCTATTATTTCCCTCGAAAATAACTCATCATTACAAAGCATTTATTACAATGCATTGATTTGATGTCTATAATAACATGTACATGGAACTGGATCTTTTTTGGCAAGAAACGAAGCATCTTCAGCTTTATTACATTTTTAAAATCTAATATTTTTTTTTTTAATATTTCAAATGTAAATACATAGGCACATTTATCAATACTGTCAATGATGTTTGGCACTTGTAAAGGTCAAGAAAAAAGTTGGTGGCTCGAATTGCCGTATCATGGCAAACACATTTTTTTCAGACCTTGAATGCAATCAAGTGAGATGCGTATCTTTTTGAAGTCCACATACCCAATGTTTGATTTTAGTATTCATTCTAAATTTGGCTTATATTTTACATCTTTTTCCAAAAGCTTTCTACCTTTTAACTGGCCTTTTCTAATTTGAACCCACATTGTCTTTCATACTTGATCTATAATTATTTTTATTGCTTTAAAAAATAAATTTGTCAAATGATATGCAAATAAATGATTGGCATGAAACAATTCTTGTTGTGCTATTTTTTTATATGTAAATTTTGTGAAAAAATATTCATCATGAGGGTCTCCAAAAAAAGAGTTGAAAATGCCATGTGGTTGATTTCTTCTATTGGTGTTATTATGACCATCTTATCTTACAACATAGTAATAGATCGTGAGTCTATAAAACCATGTACCAATGTATCATTAGAAAAAAAATCTTTTAAATTAGAAGACATGTTTGATTCATTATTTGTATTAGATCTAGATCCACTTAAAACATTATTACTACTTGAATTCTCTCCAATAATAGAGCTAAACAATGGCTTCCATTCTGGATTGATTTGGATATTTTGGTCAATGTACAATTTTTTTGTGCATAGCTCTTCCAATACTTTCATAACAAGTTGTGGCCTAATAATCCATTGTTGATATGCATTTTTTTATTCCAAACATATTTTTAGAACCACAATAATTATTGTTCCTTCATATATAGATCTTGATAATGCTTTCTAAATTTTATCAATATTTATTGGCACATTGATAATAGGACCTTTTAGCCCAATCTGGAGTTTGCTATAACCCAATTCTATTATTTGTGCAAATTTTATTCTCAATGTAATGAGCCTTTCCTCAAGATCTAATAGCTTAAGCACAATCTTTAATTGTATATTTTGCCTAATGTTTGTAGGTGTTGTAAATATGGGAAGTACTCCATTTTTCAATGATTGGTTGTAACTTGTGCATATTCTTTTTTACAAATTGCTTTATCACTTGTTATTAATTGTTGCCGTGTGTTTGATTTAGCTTGTTTTAAAATCATTACACTATGTTTAAAATGTATTTTTTTTGCAAATGTAACAAACATGTACAAGAGTATTAATGATTTTTTTGTTAGAAGTGTGCCCTGGCTTCCTAACAAGGTTTTTAACAAATTTCTTTTGCATATACTAGCCATGTACAATTTTAAATGTTTGAAGCAATGCTATTTTTCTTGGTATTATATCTGCCTAACTTGTAAAAGCTCAGATCTGTTGTCTATCATCAATTGTTCATAGTGTATATGATTTATGTCTGTTTCAAAAAAAAATGTTGTGTATGACATTTGTTCCAAAATAATTGTCATAGATTTTGACAATTTGTTGATTGGCTGATGACCATAGATGTATAGCCATTTTTAACAAATATAAAATCCATAGTATAATAAAGTCTTCACCTTATATTCTACCATCATCATAAAATAAAGCTAGTTTTATTATATATCCTTGCCAATTTGCAATGGTTGGTATGTTCTTGATAACATTGTCCTTCAGATTTGTTTCCAAACAAGCATATGTGTTTACATATCTTGAAACAAAGGTATTACAAAAATATTGTGCTATATAAAGATGCAAATACCATATGTCAAAATATTTTCCTATCAATTGAAAAAGGGCATTGAATATGTTATTGCCACAACTAAATGTTTCCTCCAATTTTTTTGTTAATTTGTTTCGTTGTAATTTTATAGCATTTGTGTCCCAATGGAGAAAAACCATAGTACAGGTTCTAGATAAAGATAATCATCTTGAATAAGCATGATCATTATTTAATTTCTTATGATATAATGGTTCATAATGCCCATACATTGAATTCTAATCATGAAAAATTATGCAATAAGGAGAAAAATGTAAATTTTGATTAAAGGGAAAATATTTTCTCTTACTTGTAAGAGACCAGACATAAATGGAAATGTTGAACCATTTAGAAAGCCAATTTATGCAAAAATTTTCACCTCGTAAACCATGTTCTTTTTTTTTCATGTATGCAACTTTCGAGACCTACATCCATTCAAAATATGTTGAGGTATCATAGACATGGTGTAGTCTATATATTTCTTCAGGATCCAATTCCAGATCTAAGGATTTTAGTGCGTTTTGATCATTCTTCTCCAAGCATCTCTCAAAATGTTCTATAATCCTAACATGAAGTTTTGTAGATGTGTATAAAAAATGCAATAAGATTTGAAATGCATTGAATAAATAATCACCAACATTATATTTGAATGAACAAGTTCTAAATAGATTTGCTTTATCCAAAATCATGTCATATTATCAGAACCATTTATGGCAGTTGGTCTATATTCCTCTACAAAGATAAATTGATCAACACCATCTACATCTATCATTTGTTTTTGCTTTTTTATGCATCAATAACATTCCTTAATGTTCATTGGATAATTGTTCAACATCTGATAAGCAAATGGTTAACCAAGATAAGAATTCAAACTAATATATAAAGAATGAAAGATGCTTATTGAACACCAATTCTCACAACTACAAACATTTTTTAATTTACATGAGAGGAGTATTACAACCAATCTTGAGAATAATTTAATATCGATGTTGTGGTACCAAAGTAGCTAAAGGAGAGCATCAGTGTGCAGTTGTATGCAAGTTTATGTGCATATTTTGAAATTGTAGGAGAGGACTCTTGAAATGATTTATATAGATATTATATAGAGTATAAGTGAAAAATAGATCTATGGTCAAGATGATTTATCATAGATATAAACATGAGAGGATGTGAAAATGGAATGGGGTACTCTATTTTGGGCAAGATGGTTGTAGTTTTTTTTTGTCTAGGCATTAACCTATGTGTATCTAGGAACATACACATATAGAGCAACGCAACTGAAAAATAAATGTCATAATATATACTAATAAAATAAGTACAAATAGTTCCCTAATCAAAAAATCAAGTAAATTGATTACAAGCTTTCTAAATCCAAGCATTCAAATTATTCTAAAGTTCAAGAGTTATTTATTCTACCAAAATATTTAACCCTAAAATCATTTTAATGAAAACAATGATACAAAATGTTAATTCATATACATTAATATTAGTACATACTTATATTTAAAAAATATAATTTTTAAGGTTTTTTTTCAATAAAATAAAAATTATATAAAAAACTAAAAAAATTACAAGTATTTCATTTGATAAAGAGCATAACATTTCAATCCATATTCAAATATATCAGTAAAGTATTATATAATTCATAAAAATTTGTATGACACATTAACATTTCTCAATAATAAATTAAACTTGGATTTCATATATTTTAAACAATAAGCATATTTACAATGTAAGAGATTTTTATTAGACATTTGCATGACTCGATTTTCACAATAGATAAGCACACAATGCAGAGATAAAGACCTAGGACAAACACATAAATGACATTTGATAGAAATGGCCACCCCCTAAATTTTCAAAAATATACATTAGAAGGCTATTATAACAAATATTACAAAGGGTGTTAAAACAAAAACCCAAAAGAGCTTAACAATCTTCATTCTAACTACAAGGTGACAAGATAAGGCACATACTTCACCCTGGGAAACTCATAGTAGTGCAATGAAAAATAGTGATAATGTTAACAACATAGACACAAATGGCATGAAACAATTGAAAACTTAAACAAGGCAAGCTAACATATTAATATCAAGTACAAATAATGCACTAAACATGACAAATAAGAATGATCCAAATCCTACTATGGAAACTGCCACAATTGGCACCGAATGTCTAGACTAATAAATGGCTCTAAATTTTAGTCAAAAAAATTCCTAACAAATAAAAAGAAAAAGGATTGCACTTTCTTGCTACCAACAACTCCTTTTTTTTTCAAGCTCCTGGTCTCAAGTCTACTGCATACAATCAAGTTTAAAAATGGTAATGGTAAATGCAAATACATAGTCCATTCTATTGAAAAATATGTAATGGCCAATTTGTCATGGTTGACTGCCCATTATGCAACTAGCCATTATCATTCATCAAAGACCATAGAAGTAAAAAAACTTATGAAATAAATGATACTTTTAAACAAATAAAAATCAATGGTTTTAGAGTATGTGACACGAACCTAAAAAAACTTTGGTGAAAATAATTAACATTCAATCTTATGAAACCATGACCTTATGTTGTGAAATAAAGCAAATCAAATATATACCTATGCAGCTAATTAAACCAGGTTATCACCCTTTTATTAAAAACAACATTTAGAGGATAAAATTGATTACATGACTTATACATCAAAATTGCTACAAAATATTCAAAAGAACACAATAAGAATATGTATGTACAAAAATTTAGAAGTTACTAATACAACAAATGTGTAAACAAAAGCTCTACAGAGGACGCATAGATAAGTGTCATGGAAGAACATGATGGATCATGTAAAGTGACATCAAGATCTTGATGATAATGAATGCATTGTCTGATGACAAAGAAAAACACATATGAATTTGGAAGCTCGATGATAATGAATTAGACTATAAATTTAATCAAAATATTTGGCATAACATGTTGAATGATTGTACATAGAAGATCATAGCTCAAAAGTCATAAAGATGGATTGGATTTTAAAAAAACACCAGCATTCCCTGGCAAAAGCTCCAGCTTATTATTTTGACACACTTTTTTGGATCTTAGAGCTTGAAGGCTTTTCAGAGGCAAAAGGCTTAACTATCAGCTAGCCAAATCTTAGTCCTAAGAGACTTTCAGACACTAATAACTTTGCGATAGAACTCAATCAATTCAAAATCCATGGTAGTTTGACACTTTTCATCAATTAGAGACATAACATAAATATAACCATGAAGGCAAACTTTGGCCAGGAGAGTTTCTATTTTCATAGCAAATGTAAAAATCCAGATTTAGCCAACCTAATGCCCTTATGCATTGATATCGCATCAACCAAGCATTTATGATAAAACCAATCTAAGATTATAAAAACTATAATTGCATTAGCATTTATGTTAAAAACTTTTTACAAAACTCAGTCAGCACCACCAAGAGTTCAAATCACACCATGATTACAAGGCAAAATTCATCTCATTTTCATGTTTAAAAGCACATTAATACAACAAAGATAATCACAGAACAAATCTAGACACAAATGTTTTCCATATTGTTTTTTAAAGAGCTTCTCAATAGACATAGTAAGACTTTGCACTTTCACATAATGTTATCTTTCCATCAAATTTGTGTTATTCCAAAAATGATATACACATATGGCCAGCATAAGCTGAAAATATCAAAACTTCAAGACCAAAAACTCCATTCATTGCAAACCCTCATAATGAAAACCACCAGAGATACAGTTAAAAATAGAGAGAGTTTATTATAGTTCATGAAAAGTTGTAGTAATAAAGCACCCATGAGATATTTCTGTATATAAGAACATCTCAATTTTGTAAATAATTGTTTTCAACTATAAATGGCTACTGCCAATATTCATAAAATAGAATAACCATGAATCCAAAGTACCAATGAAATAGAGATCCCTATCATACAAGTAAACTGATCTCTATAGTTTCATGTATGTACATCAACAATTGTTTAGGACTAGCATACATCCCATACAACAAACCATACTACAAACAATTTTTTGTTAAAAAGCCCACATAGACAATGAATTATTAGTTTTCAAATTAAACCACCTATTAATACCTATAAATTTTGTTTAGCTTGTCACAATGAAAAAACCCCATTTACCCCAACAATATGATGTTTCAACATATACAATTGCATTTGACTACTTTTGATCAGAATATAGAATGGAGATACCAAATCATGGAAAGTTCTCTTTTCATACCGAATGCAAAAAAACTAGATTTAGCCAACCCAACACCCTTATGCATTGATATCGCATCAAATGAGTATTTGTGATAAAACCAATCTAAGATTATAAAAAATTGTAATTGCATTGTCATGTTAATTATTATAAATTATGTTATATATATGGCTAATATAGAACTTATTACCAAACTTAGCCAATACCACCAGAAGTTGAAATCACACCACGACTATGAGACAAAATTCATTTCATTTTTCTTTCTACAAACACATTACTACAACAAAGATAATCACAGAACAAATCTAGCCATAAATGTTTTCCACATTATTTTTCAGAGAGCTTCTCAATAGACATAGTAGGAGTTTGCACTTACACATAATGTTTTCTTACAATCAAATCTGTGTTATTCTAAAAACAATATACACGTGTGGCCAACATAAGTTGAAAATGCCATTTCTTTAAATATATCAGAATTTTAAGAGAAAAAATTCCATTCATTACAAACCCTCATAATGAAAACCACTAGAGATACATTTAAAAATAGAGAGAGTTCAATATAGATCATGAAAAGATGTAGTAATAAAGCACCCAAGAGATATTTCTACACATAAGACCATCTCAATTTTTAGAAGAATTGCTTTCAGCTATAAATAACTACTACCAATATTCATAGAAGAAAATAACAATGAATCTAAAGTAACAATGAAATAGAGATCCATATCGTATGAGTAAACCAATCTATATACTTTCATGTATGCACATCAGCAACTGTTTAGGACCAACATACATCCCATACAGCAAACCATACTACAAATAAAATTCTATTAAAAAATCCATACAAACAATGAATTGTTAGTTTTTAAAGCAACCCACCTATTAATATCACAATTTTTTTTTATCATGTCACAATGGAAAAATCCCATTTACCTTGATAATGTGATGTTTCAACATACACAATTGCATCTGAAAGCTTTTGATCAAATTATAGAATGGATATACCAAATCATGGACAATCAATATGCACATAGACACCACACATTAAGTAAATCAAACTCCATAAAAAGCATTAACAAAATGAAAACAAGTTATGCTCGATAAGACTGCACAAAGGGGCACAACAATATATGTCAAGATAACCAAAACAAAAATTTGTTTCCATGACCCTTTGCCTAAAGCATCAGCTCCAATATATAGTTACATAAAACAAATAGTAAATAAAAGTCACCTTTTAATATTGACTACCACTTTTTTGCCTAAATATTCATTTCAAAGAATCACTCACTCATTCGATGTATGCAATAAAAAAACACTAGTACAAATGTGAAGACCATAATGAATGATTGACCTAAATATAAAACACATGAACCATGAACTAATTTTGATAGCTAGTTGAGCCTATTTCAATTTTTAGATTGTATCAGATACAAGGCATGATTTTGAATAGACCATCATAAACCCTAAAGAATTATAATAAATATAAATATTATCTTTAATGTTTCTTATTTCTACCATGAACCATATTAATATTCAAATAAAAATAAATGCCACCAAAAACTTCCACTAAAAGTAGGGTAAACTATCCAATTTAATCCTTAACCAAAATTATTACTTATATCTTTGAAAACACTAGACATTTATTAATGGTATGTTTCCACCATACAGTAAAAAAATGGGGATTTAATAACAAAGCTTGAAACATGAAGGAATGCTTAAAACAAATATAAGATCCCATACAAAAATGGTAAAAGATAGGTGCAACTAAAATATCCATAGAATAAAATAACCATGCATCCAAAGTGATAATAAAATAGAGATTATATACTATATATAGATAATACCACCAAAGAGAATCCATACCTATATAGCCTTCACAAAACCCATGCAACATAGCTTGCATGCAAGTGCCAACACCACTAGAATTCAAAATCACTCCATAGCTATGAGAAACACAACATGCAAATCTATCTACAACACTATGCATATGTACCTAATGAATACCAACAAACATCCACAAACTTCTAATGAAGATTTGATAATAGATCCTAAAACACGATAAAATGTATAAATTAGGTACAATATCCAAGAAAAAATGGTAAGAGACAAGTGCAAGTAATACCCACTACCAATATTCATAGAAGAAAATAACCATGCATCTAAACTACTAATAAAATAGGGATTATATATCAATAATATCACCAAAAAGAATTCATATTTGTGCATCTTTCACAAAACATAGGCAACATAGATAAAATACAATAATCCTATCGCTATTAGACTTGCATACAAGTGCCAACATCATGAGGAGTTCAAATCACACCATGGCTATGAGCAACACAACATGCAAAACTATACACAACAATATGCATATGCACCCACTGAATAGTAACAAAATTCTACAAACTTCCAATTGTCTATAACCCACCACCATGTTCCTTGAATAATTAATAGGCCATTCTTTGCAATTCCATTAAACCAAGCAACCCACCTCATGTGAATAAATACAACATTGAAATCCTCTCTGTATAAACCTCATAGAGTGGTTAATGCCAAGCGTCAAACAAAGCAAGGTAGGCAATAACACCAAACAAAATTTTGTTAACCACCTTACACAAAATATTTTTTTAATTTTTTATTAAAAAATTGCTTCTCTAATTTGTAAAATCCTAATATTTTCTTATTGGCACACTAATCCATGCCATCTGATTGCCATATAGTTTAAAAACTAATTCTAACTTAAATTGATTAATTAATTTGGCATTGAATACAACTCCATAAAACTGAGCAACTCACATCACGTAAAAAAATACAATATTAAAATCCTCATTGTACACACCTGGCATAAAAGTTAATGCCTAACCTCAATCAAAGCTAGGCAGGCAATAACATGCCAAAAAATTCAGCCAATCATCTTGCACAAAATAATTTTTTTTTGATTTTCCATTAAAAAACTCGCTTCTCTACTTTGTAAAAGAGCAATATTTTATTATTAGCACACTAATCCATATCATATGATTGACCAAGAGTTTGAAAACTAATTCCAAGTTAGAACTAAATAGTTCCTATAGTCCCTCCTTTCGAGACAAAAACCATAACAACCTAAAAATAATCAAAACTTAACAATAAACAAACCAAACCTATGACTTGCATGGACAGAAATAATTACCATGCATTAATAGATACTATTGGTAGATGAATATTAAATGAGATTGACACAATTAACTAGTATGTACTTGGACATAGAGGTGATCCATGTACAAAGGAGCCATATAGAATTGAAATGACTGAATGAATAAATGAATTTAATTTTATAAGTGTCGGTTCTAAGATCTATCAAGTTGAAATGATACATTCTAATTGAACAACACATAAATAAATTTGTATGGATCTTAGGATGTATGCTTTAGATGTGAATGATTTTTGATGTTGTTGATGTGCCTTTGATCTCCCCACACCATTCTTTTAGTGACTTTTGCTTGATTTTTTCCTCTATTTTGTGTGTATAAAACTGCTCTCTCAATTTGCAAAATACCTTTAAATTTTTTATGGGTTTCACTTTCCTTTGTCTAAGATTTCTAAAACATTTTAAAATAATTAATTTCATTAATTATTTAGGAAGATATGGTAGTTTTAATGAACATGTATAACTCTCTCATATAAAAAATGCCTTTCCCAAAATATACTAAATTCATATGCTAACAAAGACTATAGAACTATTAGATATAAACTTCATAAACAACTTCTCTATAAGCATTTTATCAAATAAATAAATCTCATTAGTAGGTTCAACCAAGTATTTGTAAAATCCCCTTCACCATCATCAGAACATCATAGGATTGCATTTTTCTACTTTAATACCAAATTTTGAAATTGGTGTGAGCTTGCACAATAAAAAATTGATTTCATTATTCAATAATCACACATTACATATAAATGGGAGATATCCTATAGATAAGGAGTCTACCTTACCAAAAAATACATAAAATTTCTATTCTAACCTACATATAAACAATATAATATACTAACTAAAATACATCACAAATAATGTAGGCACTAACTATAAAATATCCAACATGGAAGACCACCATAGGGTTCACACCCTATGATTTGGTCTATGGTAAAAAGGTTGTTCTCCTTGTAGATTTTGAGATTTTAACTCTAAAGACTACATTGGAACTTGGTGTGGATATTTCTAAAGCTAAAAAATAATGCATCACTCAACTCAATTCATTATATGAGATTTGTTAATAAAATATTCATTATAAAAAGGTTGTCCAATATCAAAGAGTCATGACAAATTCATCAAGACATGAAAGTTTCAAACTAGAGATTGGACCCTACTTTTTGAATCAAAGTACAAAGATCTTAAGGGAAAGTTACAAATAAGATGGTGTAGTTCGTATGAGGTTAAACAAGTATTTGATAAGGAAGCAGTAAGGATGTGCATTTTTTACCTAATAAGGTTTACATTGCTAGTCAATGGTGCTGCCTCAATTTGTACAAAAAACCCTAGACAAAGGAAGAATTCATTTGTACCCTTCAATCAACAATTGATCTTGAGGTTATTGAGGTTGTGATACATCCTTTGTCATGATACTAATGATTTCATCATCATAAAGGTTAAAAAATCCAATAATGAAAACCCTCAGACATTGTTGGTAGTTTTGGTTAAAAAACTAGGATGCTAGTTAACCAAACATTGAATAAAGGTCATCCTAAGTGGAAAATTATCTTGTTTACCATTTCAAAATCCCAAAAAATTAGCAATATATAAATATGATTGTCACTTATAGTTGGGTTTCTTTTTGCACATATGTTGTATTGCACCCATAAGAAATTATTGTCTTTATTAGCAACAAGCTACATGTTTACCTACTAGTGTTATAGGTAAGCTTATATTGCTATAGGTTTTAATATATATCATCTATAATAATATAATCATCGCTACTAGTAGCTTATTAGGAGATTAGGTTTCATGCTCTTCATTAACCATGTTCTACATTCTACCCTAGACTACTACAGATTTCCCCCATTTGTTCTTGGGTTGCATATACCTTTTTTCACTTTATTATGTGGTTTTTCACTTATTAAATATGGTATATGTAGGTACCAAATTTGGACCCACAACCACTACCACCCATATTCATGTTACAACGATCACCTTCTATTTGAAGTCTATAGCTACTACAACCATTTTTCTATCATTTTTTTCTCCTTCCATTCACTGTTTGCCATTGCTCACTTCTGTGGAAATTCAAAAAGCTCTTTTTTTTAGGACCTTAAAGAACTAGTATCCTCATGGTTGAGGTGTTCACTAACTCACACTATTTCAACATTCCCACAAAAATTCTATTAGAAGTTGTGGTGAAAGTAAAGCAATTCTTGGTCTTATAGAAGAGAATTTCACCACAAGAACTTTGTCATTGGCTCTAAACTATTTGGATCTAAACTATTTTACATGAATTACCCGAGTTGGCTACCACCATTAGTACTTGAGTTATTCCATGGCACCTTTTGATTCACATGTTATTATGCAAGTCTTCAATATCAAATAAATTGATAAACCAAGGTGTAAAGCTCGGTAATTATGTTAGTTATTTAGGATAGTTATATTTGTGTCACTTTCAATAATATTTATGTATAATGTTTATATTTTATGTTTTATTACCTAGTCAATCATATGTTACCTAAGGTAACTAGTCCATTTAACTCAACTCCTATGTCATACTTTTTCATCATAATTTTTGTCACATCCCCCATCATCAAGTCATATTGTGGTCCTTTCAAATTGCCTTTTTGCACTTATGACTATCACACCCCAAATGGTTGTGTGTGTCACATCTACCCCAAAAACCACATCCCCACTTTACTTGAGGATAAGTTTCATGATTTCATTGGGTAGTAAAAAGATCCATTTCACTCATTTCCTTGGATTTCCATGCATAAAATACTAATCTTGGGGGAATAAATTAATAGTTGTCTCATGTAGTAAGTGAGAAGACATGTAAGGAAATATCGATGAGAAAAAAATCAATGCGCCATCAAAATTCAAAGCAAAGGAATAGTTTTTAAAGCTATAATTCCATTCTTATCACCAACATTTTGTTATTTCACTCTCACAGTCATTATCATTCTCAAAATTTCCATTAGAGCACTATAGAGCTATATAAATTTCAAGACTTGTTGTTCCAAAAAAAATTCAAGTCAAATAAATTCCCCAAATTATGTCACAAGAAAAAGGTTTGAGTTGGGTCATAAGTCAATTCAAGTGAAAGTCAAGTTAAAGAGTTGGTTCAACTCAAGTTTTTGAACACAAAATAAATTTGTCCTTGTATATCCTTCCAAGCATATAAAATACCTAAAATTTTAATTGAGATAAATAGGTGGAGTTTTAAAGAAAATGATCTAACCTTACAACATGTGTTCATTCCCATACTATTGTGATAGGTGAACTAACTACTAGTTGGACATATCAGGATAGCGTGTGTACTACACATTATCTACTACAATTTTTAATAATCTAGCCTAGAAACATGTGTTCATTCCCATATGATTGGTATAGGTGAACTTGCTTTCAATTATACATAATGGGATAGGCATTTTAAACTTTACAGTTCAAGTCCTTAGCCAGAGCCAACTGTTATCATTGAAAATTGGAGTGCCCAAATTTTCCCAATTCTTTCTCCATTGTGTAGACTAAGTCAAAACAATAAATTTTCATTGTAAACACTTAGCTTGGAAAGTTCATTTTGAGTCCCAAATCTGAGTACCCAAGTGTGTCAATTTTGTTGACATGTACATTTGTTCCTTTTGAGTCATCAGTTCCTGATGGGACTAATTTTGTTGATCTAGATAATTGAGTGGTTCTCATAACTTATTTGGTTCTTGACAAGCTTTGTTTCACTAAATTGGCCAATGCCCTTGTTTCTAAAGCCTTGTTAGTTTTGGGCATGCTCTATTTCACCAAATCAACTGATGCACTTGTTTATAGCACATCATTGGTTCCTACTAACCTTAAATCACCAATTTGGCTGACCTAAGTATTCCTAGAATGGTTTCAATACCCAACCCTTCCTCCAAACTCTCTAAAAATTAGAATATCAAAGGTCACAATAAAATGTGAAGGATCTGACCATTCCCTCCTCTCTATATAAATAAGAGAAATGGAAATTAAATAAGGTTTATTTGATGCTCATTATAATTATACTTGAAAGGAAAGGAGAAATAAACTTTATGTTTGTTATTCAAACAGAGAACACAAGAGAGATTCTTAAACTTTACGTCTAGTGCTTTCTTTATGTATGTGTGTTTTTATTATGTTAATATATATCTCTTGATTCAAGCAAAAGTTGTATTATTATTAACAAGCATGTTAATTTTTAGAACTCCTTGTCATGCATAGAATGAGATATGTGTTTGCTCATTCATACATGACCTTATGTCTTTCTTCCTTTTATTTTTATTTTGGTTGAAAACGGTAAAACTGAATACTTCATTCAACTTATATTTATTGTAAATATGTTTATTTATGTTTTTAATATTTTAAATAAAGGGAACATCCCCCCTAAATAGAGGAGATACTTTTTATCTCCTTCACTATTGTGAAATACCCAATTTGTCAAAGTGACAAATATTTCACAAATATTTTTTAGCACCCACTATGGAGCACGTATGAGTATTTTTTTGCTACCCACTTATCTATCACTTAGTGTGACTAGTGTTATTTTTATATCAATTCAGTGTTGATATAGAACAACACTCTCTTCTTTATTATGATAAAATTCTTTATCATCTTGGATGGAAATAAATTCATAAGGGCTTGTAGAAATAAAGGTGTTTCTAATCCATTCTTTGACTTACAAGAATAGTCTAATTTCATACTTTCTCTAAAGTAAATAAGAAAGGTACAACCTCTAAGTAAGTCATTTTCATTTCTTAACATCTTAGTTCCAAGGGAATAATTTATTAAAACATGGAAACTATACATGTACCGTGGGTCCCTTGTATTGGGCCATTATCCCTAGGTGCTCAACTTCATGGGTTACCCAAGGGTTCAAGGAATAATTTTCCTAAGTTTACCTTTGATAGTAAATAACAACTTGATGAGCACATACTTTTTTTATTTTCTTCTTGTGGTATTTTGGGTGTGGAACACGAGGATGTATCAATCTAGTTATTTATGGAAACATTGGTCAAAAGATCAGTTGAATAGTTTCACCATTTATCAACAACTTTTATTCTAAACTAGTAGATGATGAGAACCAAATTCAAAAAAATATTCAAACCAATCAAAGATGAACATTCCATCTTGGCTCAAATGTCTTAGATAAAGAAAGAACCTTATCAACCCATGAGAAATTTCATAGCTCAATTCAATAAGTTAATACATAATACTCTAACAACTACCATGCCTACCATATAAAATCAAAATGGTTTTTTATTAAATGTATAAGCACCTGAAGTAAGTGTCTTCCTATGGATAAATCAGCCACAAAATATATAAATAACACAAACTCAAGTACAAAAATATAAGATGATATGATCATGGTCAAAAAATTGAAAAATAATTCATTTAAAATTAAAGAATAAACTTTAACTAATCCCTGGATTCATAAATTGGAAAATGATACATTAGCCTTAAAGAAATAAATCCATAATACTCACTAGGATGTTCCATACAAAGATGTGCCTAGAAATCCATTTGTTATGTATCATGCAAATATTCATCCTAGATTCCCTACTCCAAATCCTTAACTCACTATCAAATCAGATCTTGCGTAAATTCATTTTTAACATATATTTCATGTTACTAATGATCACAAAGGTTCTAGTTACCTAGAGATGGTAAGAATGATGAAATTATGCACCATTAAAGAACTACCAGAAGAAGGTGTTTTGGGCACCTTTGATACTAAAATTAGAAAACCCAATGGCAACTCTACTATGTGATATCTTGAATATGAACCTAATTTCAATGAGTATGATGATAGAGTGGAGGATATAAACAATCATTCATATGTCATATTCACTAGATCTCAAAATGAGAAGCTGAAAGCAATAGAAAAGAATAAAGAATATAATAAGCAAAAGGCAAAGAAGCTCCTAAAGTCACAACTTATCTAAAATTTATTCTCAATAGAGGTAATCCTTTGTAAAATCTTACAAATAGTAAATAACATGATAAAATATAAAGTTATCTATTTAACCCTAATATCTACGCTAGTGATGAGTCATTGATCACATGAATAAAACCAAGCTCTAGATTTCCCAAACTAAATATCATAAGTCAAGTCTTGATCAGTGAGACAAATTGATTAAATTTATTAGAGGTATAAGTTCTAATGCACTGCCTCATGGATCTCATATCATATTGGTTTATTCTACTTTACATAATAACATAATTTTATCTACTCAAAGTAATGAAAGACTTAAGTCATTTTATGCTTAGCTCTTCATTGGGAGTTTCTAGTTAAACAATTGCATAATTGATTATGGATCTTTAGATAACTTGATGCCAACCAAAGTAGCACACACCTTGGTGCTAACATGCACTAAAAAATTTGAATGATGTTTCAACATGAAGGCAAAACAAGTAGCTTTAATTGGACAAATAAAATATGCTCAGGTAGCTTGAGCAACATTTCCTAAAAAGATAGTCAAAATAACTATTTTAGTGGCATACGTACTTCTGAGTTACATAAGTAGAACTTATGTAAAAACCTTGGGTGTGAGATTCAACTAGATTGGTCACATGATAGCGTTCCTCTCAAAGAAGTCAATGCAAAACTATTGTTGGAATCAAAATCTAAACAATTGAAGCACAAATCAAATGATCCTCAATCATATATTTTGTATGAATAAATAAGCCCTAGTATCTACATGATGATGAATGGGAAATACCTAGAGCTTCCTAAGCTCATTTAAGGTGATACAAATGATGTTTGGACCTTAAAATTTGATGGAATCTATTCAACTGTAGGTTCAGGGGCTGGAGTGGTGTTTATTTCTCCACAAAAGGAGTTATTTCTTATTTCATATAAAATCAAATTTGAATGCACTAATAATACAACTGGGTATGAAGATTTACTTCTAGAATTGCAAGTAGTAAAATAAATAGGGATTAAAAATATTAAACCCAAGGAGATGTTGAGTTGATTGTAAAATAGGTGTGCAATCAATACCCAGTAAAGAATGATAGGTTAAAGTATTACAATAATAGGGTTTGGGACTGCATTAAAGTTATCAAATCTTTCACCATAATTGTCCTTCCAAAAGAATGAATTTATAAATTTGACACCCTAATTGTATTTTCATCCTCACTGATTCCTCATTCGAATATTTATAAAGATAGGTATATTATTGAGATGGTGTAGCGCCTGAGTGTTCTAAACAACTTCAGGTATTGGTAAGTGTTCAACATCAATGAGTACATCATTGCCTTCTTAAAACAAAGAGATAAACTATTTTTTATTTTAATGGATACCAAGTAGCATATAGTGATTATTATGTGTTAGAAGAAAAAGACATGGAAATTAAAAATCCATTTGATGTTGAAACTAATCAATTAGATGGTAAAATCATTCAGTTGAAGGGAAATACAATCCCTAAAGGTTTGGTATCTACTCAATAAATGTTTGAAAAACATGACAAGTACATAAAAAGGAAAATCCAAGAGGATCTTCAAGGGTCACCTGAATATGAAAGAGTAAATAGTAGTATGGAAGAGGAGCCATAAAATGTGAACATTAGGAAATATTATTTCAAGTAAGAACACAAAATACTCATAGTTCTATTCAAATTATATAGAGACATTTTCACTTGGAGATATACTAATATAACATCTTTTAGATGCCAATTGTCAATCCATTCAGGCAAAAGTTATGGCACTACAATCCCAATATTACAGAGATCATCTATGAAGAAATAAAAAAATGTTGAATGCAAGAATCATCTTTCATATCCATCATTTTACATGGTGGACAACATTGTGCATGTAAGGAAGAAGAATGAAGAGGTCAATATTTTCATAATTTGAATCAAAACTCATTCAAATATAATTACCCATTTCCAATCATGGATCAAATTTTTTAAGTTGTCATAGGTTATAAAATGATGTCTATGTTGGCTAGTTTTTTTGGGTATAACCAAGTTGAAGTTATTCCATAAGATCAATACAAGATGGCATTCACCAACCCTTGGGTAATGTTTATGTACAGAAGAATGCCCATGGGTCTTCTCAAGATAGGAGCTAAATTCTAAATATAAACTAACTTAGCCTTTAATATATAAAGAATAAAATCATAGTGATCTATTTTGATGACCTCACAATATTCTCAAAAAAATAATAGGATCACTATGAACATTTGAAAAGGATATTTGAAAGATGTCAGACCCACAACATATCTTTGAAACTGAAAATTTTCATATTTGCAATGACCAAAGGTAAACTCTTGGGGCATATGGTTTCTAAATAAGGTACCAAAATCGATCCAAAAAGGGTAAAGGCAATCCAATAGTTTTCTTTGCCAACTAGCAAACAAGACATTCACTCATTATGTGGCAAGGTAAACTTTATGAGAATACTGATTCCTAATTTTGTTGACTTAACAAGATGTATTATTTAGATGATGCAAGGAAAAAATATTTCAAATGGAATGGTCATGGGAAGAAATATTTCAATGAGATCAAAGAGGTTATTACCGAAGCACCTATTTTGACTTGTCTAGATTTTCTAAAAGAAATCATTGCATACTAATATTCTTCTAAGGATACATTGTCAGCTATCTTGGTACAAAAAAATCAAGGCTTTAAATCACCAATTAATTTCATGAGTTGTGAATTGAAAGATAATGAGTTCAAATATTATTTGATTGAGAACATGCATATGATGTGGTCAATGCCATAAAACATTTTAGGTTTTATATCTTGAATTCTCACACAACCATGATGGTCCTAGACCCAACTATCAAATCAATTTTGACTCAAAAATAACTCAGACCAAATATAGGAGGATGGATTACCAAGGTACATGAATATGATTCTGGATATCAAACCCACGAAGTTGGTCAGAGGGAAAGGTTTTTGTTAGTTGATTGATAAAGGTGCTGATTTGTAAAGAAAATATAAAACATAAAAAAATACTACTGGTGGTATTTATTGACTCTCTCAAAGAATGGTATTCTGACATTGCATACTTGTTATCATATGGAGAATGTCTTGTGCATCTAAATACCAAACATAAATAGACACTCAAGTTGAGGTTAATGAAATATGTAATTTGGGATAACACTCTCTTCAAAAAATCCCTTGATGGTACCTTCTTGAGATGTGTGGATAAAAATTAACAAAAGAGATTGTTGGAAGATTTCCATGATCAAACTTGTGGCAGACACTTCTCATTTTCTATTACAACTTATAAAATATTACAAGTTCATTACTACTGTCCAACATTGTTAAGGGATGCCCAAGAATGGTTCATAAAATGTGAGGCCTGCGAACACTCTATTGAACAACCTAAACACACAACATTTCCCCTGTGTATAATGGTAATTGAATATACTTTTCAACAATGTGGTTTGGATTTCATAGGAACCTTGAACTCGCATTCCAATTCTAGACAATCATGCCCTGACAATAATTAGTTACTTCATGAAGTGGGTAGATGGGATTCCAGTGAGATCTACCACTTCCAAATTCATTTGAAACTTCATCAAATAAAATATATTGGTCAAGATTATGGTTCCCTAAAATATTTTCATGGACAATACCTATAAGGTTTATTTATATAAATTATTGGTTTTTAATATGGATATGGAATATCATTATCACATACTTCTGACTATTACCCTAAGGTTAATGGTCAAGCAGAATCTAGTAACAAGAAAACACGATAATTTTTAAAAAACTGGTTGATAAAAACCAAAGGAATTGGTGCAATAAGTTATATGATGCTCTATAGAAAAACTATATAACTCATAAAAAAGGAATTATAATGTCTCATTTCCAAATATTATATGGCATAAATGTGATTATTCCCATCTCTCTAGAGTTATTAACTCTGCAATTTATCGAGTAATAAATGATGATCAATTCAAGGATGCATTAGAGAAGAGGATCATGTACTTGACTAGATTGGAATAAGAGTGAGTAATGGTAATTGAGATAATCACATCTCATCAAGATAAAGTTAAATAAGTGTTTGATAGGAAGGTAATACATTAATATTTTCAAGTTGGAGACTTGGTCCTCATTTGGGATAAAAGAAGAAAACCCAGGGCAAGTCATAGAAAGCTTTACTCCTTATGGATGGGGATTTTTAAGATCCACCATTTTTGTTGTGAGAACACATACTACTTGGCATATCGAGATGAAACTCACCTTCTATTGCCCTACAATGGGTAATATTTGAAGCACTATAAATAGTGAAGGTAGGTTGTCACCTACCATTCCTCGTAGGTGATTTAGGTTTGTGTCATGTGTTTCCTTTTCTACCATTATTTCATATTTATTTTCTCCTTCTAATTATATTGTGAAAACTCCTTAGCCTAATAGATAAGCACTAGTTTTGAAATCATAAATTCTGAGAGTTTATCCTATGTAATTTTATAAGTCCATGTCCCCAACCTAAACCAACTATTGTTCCCAAAAATTGTTAAGTTAAAAAAAATTCCCAAATCATGGTCACAAAAAATAAGTCCAAGTTGGGTCTTGAGTCAGTTAGTCATGTTGAAGAGTTGGTTTAATTTGTGTTTTTAAACACAATGGAAATGTATCCTTGCAAGTCCTTCCAACCATATACAATTCCTATAATTTTAACTGAGATAAATAGGTAGAGTTTTCAAGAAAATGATTTATTTCTATAGTGTGTGTTCATTCCCATACTATTGGGATAGGTAAACTTGCTACCAATTGGTCGGATCATGATAAAGTGTGTACTACACATCATATATTGGGATTTATAATATATATATGTATTGATCTTACAAAGTAATGATCTAGACTGGTAGCATGTGTTCATTCCCATATGAATATATAGTTGAACCGGTTACCAATTGGTCAGATTAAGATAGGCATTTTGAACCTTAGAGTTTAAGTCCTCATTAGGAACCAATTGTTATCTTTGAAAATTAAAGTTCCCAATTTTCCCAATTCTTTCTCCATTGTGTAGACTAAATCCAAGTGATCAATTTCCATTATAACAATTAGTCTAAAAAGTTCATTTTGAGTCCCAAATCTGAGTTCCCAAGTTTGTCCATTTTTCCAATGAGTACCTTTGTTCCTTTTGAGTCATTGGTTCCCAATGGGACCAATTTCATAGATCCAATTGATTGAGTGGTTCTTTGAACCTCTTTGGTTTTTGATGTGCTTTATATTACCAAATTAGTTGATGCACTTATTCCTATAACCTCATCGGTTATTGACATGCTTTGTTTCATTGAATAGGGTGATGCACTTGTTCCTAGCACGTCATCAGTTCCTGACTAACCTTAAATTACCAATTCGATTGGCATAAATGTATTGGAATAGTGTAGGTACTCGACTCTTCCTAAAAATATATATAAAAATTAGAATATCAAAGGTCATAATAGATGTGAAGGGTCAGACCATTCCCTCTTTTATCTATACATAGGAGAAATGGTAATTGAAGAAGGGTTGTTTGATGTTCATTTTAATTTTGATTGAAAGGAAAGAAGAAAGAAACTTTGTGTTTGTTCTTAAAACATATAACACAAGGGAGATTATGGAACTTTGTGTTTGATGTTTTCTTTGTGTATGTGTGTTTTTCTTCTGTCAATACATATCTCTTGATTCAAACAATACTTGTATTATTCTCAAGTATGAATGTTACTTTTTATAACTCCATTTTGTCATGCATAAGATGAGATCTGTGTTTTCTCATTCATCCATAATCCTTCATCTTCCTTCCTTTTTGAAAATGGTAAAACCCAATACTCCATTCAACATGTATAATTTATAAATAGGTTTATTTCTATTTATACTATTTTTAAAAAGGGACCCATTGAATAGAGGAGAGACTTTTTGACTTTATTGTTGTGAAATACTATATTTGTCAAAGTGCCAAATATTTCATCAATACTAATGAATTTATAAGAGAATAAAGAAGAAAACTAGAGGAGTAAATGTGATCATAGTGGATTCATATGACTATAAAGTCATGAGAAACAACCCTCACATAGTGGCTATATAATCTAAAATGCAGGGTGGATGACTTGATAGAGAAATTTATAGGGTTTGATTTAGAAATTGTTATGGATTTTACTCAACATTAAATGATGATTTTACCAATTTAAAATGTTTATATGTTATCTTAATAGAGAAACTATTGGTATAAATAACTAGGTTACTATAAATAGGGGAAAGCTGGCTAGAAAGACATGTAGTAGTAGCGAAAACAAGGTTTTGCAATGCAGGAGAGGTGCTTGAGTTTGATTCGCAAGGAACCAAATGGATATCACTACCTTCACCATGGTTATAAGTGGACAATTTCATCACCAAATACATTTCCTATGAAGCGAGGTAGTCTCTCATTTGCACTTCATGCCTTAATCTTCTAAGTCATCTCAAGCATAATATTATTGTGAATACATTCAATTACTTTTTTCCCTGAGAAGAATGACAGTAGAGTATAAAAAAGGGAAGAAATAGACTTATCCCACCATTTAATTATATCCCTAATATTAAAAAGAGTGTTTTATTATAAGAGACATTATGTCTCTTGGAAAATTTTCACACTGATACCTCATCTTCTCTTGTAACTTGTTCATATACCTATTATCCAAGAAATCTTAATAAGAACAACACCTTCATCTTATACACATAATAAGAGGTAGAATATTTATAATGCTTATTCTATAATAACCTAAAGGTACTCTCATAGATTAAGGGAAAGAAGGGTTAGAACAAGTCATCCATCCTCAAAAGTTATTGTGATTGAGATTTCAGAGGATGAAGAAAACTTACAGTGGGAAGAGACCTTCAATGACGAATTATTAGATTAGGTGAAAAAGGAAGTATTTAGATATGGGACGAATGAAGACACCACATGTTTATTATAAGAGTAAGAGCCCATGGAGGAAGAGGGAAAAAAAAGGACACCTTTACTAGAACATATCCCTAAACTAGAGGTCAATGAAGAAGAGAGTAAAGATTAAACTCTTTGACAACATAATGATTCCCCTATCTCTCTTAGGAGATACCTTGACACTCATGCTAAGATTATGATTGCATATAAATAAATCAAGTATTTTAAGGTAAGAATTCAAGAGTCAAAATCTAGATATGCTGGGTTGGATACTCTATTAAGAGTGGTAGAATAAAAAATGAAGGAGACATAGAAAATGATAGAGGGAAGACTTGTAGCCACTAATGTACCTTCACCTAAAACACCTTCACTCATAATAGAAGAGGATGAAACACCTACATTTATCATTGAAGACCCTATAACTACTTTCATATTAGAAGAGATTGCAGCCAAATTAATAATAGAGGAGCCTATAGCCAATAAAGAAGATGTTTAATGTTCCAAATATGTTAATCAAGGTGTTTCTCAAGTGCCGATTGAGCCAAATATAGATTATATCTTTAATAAAGAGTACCAAATAATTATATATACCTTAAATCTACAATTATGCTCAATATGTGATGAAAGACAAGAAAAAAATCATCAGTTGATAGAAGAAAAAAGGCCTTGAGAAAGCAAGTGGAAGAGAAAGAGGAAGAAATTGATAAAATGGAGATAAACATTTTTGAATTAGAAGCAAAAAGTCCTAAGATATATGACGTATCTATATAAATGTTACATTATAGGCCATCTTTCAAGGTTTATACATTGTATCTCAAAGAACAACTAATACAATTTTTGAGAGGGAGAATAATATCTAGAGAGAAAGACTTCATAGGGTCTCTCTTGTTTTCTTGTAAACCATATTCTAGTGGTTCAACTAAGTTTATAGATATGTTCTGTGAATTATATAAACATGGATATCTAGTAATAATGGATAATATATGGAATCCTAATGTCATTGTGGGAGATATTTAATTAAGAGCACACTATTCTTATATGAGGCACAAGTTGAGAAAAAATAAAAAATGGTAGCCTACAACACAATAGAGTAATATGTCCCACTTAATCTCAAGGAAGAACATCCTCAACATAATATAATAATCAAATAATGGGATCATTTTAATTTTTTCCTACAATTTAATAGGATATTACAAGTATTTAGGAGGGAAGTCTTAAGTCATTTAATCTCTCTTTCAAATCAAATTTGCAGGGAAGCTTACACTGCTTGTGGAAAGAGGTGAAAGGAAATTATTCCTTCTTTATAGTAGAGGGGGCCTTGTTTTGTCTATAATTGTAGAGTTATAAGAGTTAGTAAGTATATGAATTATTTGAGGTAGGACACTGTAGAATGGATAGGTCTAAAATTTAGGATGCTTGCTTTGTGGTTTCTAATTCCTACATACACATGCATTATACTAATGGATGAACATGAAGAAATTGAGAAGTGGGAAAAATTGAAGAAGGATAGAGGTTACATCCCCAAACATGTAGTTTAAGATGCTACATCAAGTGACTTAGGAAGAAAATGTGCTCATTTTATGGCTCAATTTAGGTCTACCTAAACTAACTATGGTTGCATAGGGAAGTGCAATGATTTAAGTTTGGAGGTATGGTGAG
The DNA here is from genome assembly GCA_037957365.1 of Torreya grandis. NCBI lineage: Eukaryota > Viridiplantae > Streptophyta > Pinopsida > Cupressales > Taxaceae > Torreya > Torreya grandis. The sequence goes on along the minus strand of JARHVA010002877.1, from coordinate 85,873 downwards.
TCCGAAAAATGGCCCTCATATTACCATTCAATATTCCTTGGAATACTTATCTTTTCCATGTTATTGTACCTAAAACTCATATTATGATAATGTGCATGCATAATGTAAATAATATATATGTAAAATTAATTTTGGTTTAATATATTATCTCTCGATTAACTAGTATGAATTAATGGCTTTAAATGATTTTATATTATTAACGGTGAAGATAATGTAGAATCATATTATTCATATGTTTTTCCACCTATAGCCACCATGGTATAATCACCCATATCCATCTATTGGATAGAATATGCAAGCACTTACTAATTGTAGCAACTGATTGTGTTAGCTCATAACAATGGTTGTAGGTGACTTTCTATTCAGTTGTGAATGTTTAATCTGAATTTCATTTCTAACCACCTCTAGTGTATTAAAAATCATGAAGAATCAATACCAAGATGGAAAATTATTGTAGCTTCATGATGCTCCCATTGTATTGATTGTTGGTTGTATTTACATTGCATATTACAGTTTTGATCTTAAACACCTTTAGATTTATTTGTGTTTTTTATTTCTTTAACTTAATCTGATATTATAGTTGTATCTTTTGGGATTTTAGGATCATTTAATAATACCCATGTCTCCTTTATATAAAGGAGAGTTGCAGGTTGTAGAAATAATCTAGAATTTGGAGAATAAATAACTAAAGCATAATATTGTAAGCTTTGTAATCTAAGTTGTAACAAACCTATAACAATATCTTTATTTACATATAGGGTATCATTAATACTAGTTTATTTTAATTAACTATTTTAAATATGTGGGACTTTAATCTCTAGTCGAATCGAAGCTGGGACTAATCACAAGGATTCATTGGTCTAGTTTCCCATATACTAGTTAGTTCAGTTATGTTGTGTGACCATTTCTTATAGATTTCATTTATGCAAGTGTGTGCACTTTCCTTTTCATATTTAATTTCATTTACAAAAAATTACTTTTGTCTGTGTATATTTCAATTCCACATTCATAATTTCAATTCCATTTTGTGGGAAACTTCCAATTTAGATTAGCATTTCAATTCCAACATTTAATTTCATGTATTTTCCCTTCCAAGGAAAGTGGTTTCACTTTCTTATACTTTTCTTCCAAGTGAAGCGCGTTTACTTTCTGCAAGAGTGTTTAAATTCCATGCAAAAATGTATACTTTGTTGGGATTAGTTTTCACATTGTGTGAATTTGGGTATTTATGGAGAGGTAAATAGTAATGTGGTTAGTAATTAGTTAGTTTATTAATTAGAATATTGTTGTATAACAATATTATGATAATAGGTTTGAATATATTATATTGTTGAGATATATTGTTATAGTTTATAACAATAAATCATATATAGAATTTGCATTATCTAAGGGATTTGGGGAGAAAGTTGAGTGGAGAGATGTTCTCCAAAAATATAGGAATAATTTTCCTATATAAATGTAATGTAATGTATTGTTTATTAATTAGAATGAGAATAGAGAGCAGAATATTATTTGTGTTGAAAATTTGTCTCTATGTGTTCAACTCTATTGATCAGTGAATGAGTTAAATATGTGTACTGGCTTCTCCAATACCTATCATTGGTATCAGAGTAGTTCATTCTTGATTGGATCCCTGATGAGAGTCATATGAATACAGACTATGTATTCTTGTTTGGTGTCATGCTCAATACATAGTTTCAACATTAAGTTGTTACCTAGGATTAGGCATAATTTCCTTGCATTTGACATGTTTTTTCTTGGTATATATATGACACTTGTAGTGAATTTACAACTTCAAGAACCTTCTCATCTTCTGATCAAATCTGGAGATTGATGGTGCATCAAGGGAATTAAGACTAGAAAGTAAACATTGCAATCATTTTTTTGGCCTGTGTTTGCTTGTCTTCAGTAAAATCCTAATATGGATTGGTCCAATAATTTCATGCACATTTCCTATTGATCTATTGATTGAAATAAATCTCTCCTCATTGTTCTTAGTTTTGTTCATGATTGGTGGATAATTAATTGTTTATGATTTTGTAGATTGAAAATCATTTGTGTAGTTCAATATGAATAGAATCCTATCAAACATGTTATCCTAGCCATCGGAGTTGATATTTCAAGCCTTTATATATGCAATCATTTGCCTCAGGTGTAGTTCAAAGACCTATATAACTATCAAGACACCTTACATATTGAATTGGTTGATAGACCAATCGGTTAAAGATATTTTGAGGAGCACTCATATTAGAAGTGAATGGTGCTATCATTGTAGCTTGACATCTGTAACTCAGAACCGACTGCATTATCCCTGTATTTGGCAACATGAATTGCATTTAGGTGTATTGGTTACATTTATTTCCATAGTAATTTTGGGTATGTCAATTTTTGGATATCAATTCATGTATCAAAATAAAAAGAAGTCATTGATTTAGTTTTATATGTTTGATTTTATTCATCAAGTTTATTCTATAGTCATTTTTAGATTGGGTCTACCTCTATTTAGGAGTTTGGTTGTTTAGAAGTTTATCACATGGAGATAATTTTATTGTTTAGTAATTTTGAGAGTAAAGTTTTTTGTCTTAAGGTATTTGTTAGAAAGTAGCTAATTTCTATTTAATAGGTATTAAGATCTCTAGTTTTCATTTTGAGTCTAGTGTGTCAATGAAAGTAAAAAATAACACTTTTTAGTGTCTTTAGTATTTTATCTATTAGTATTCTTTTGTCATCAAGGTCAATATTGTCTATCTTGTAAATGATGCATTATCGGTGGAAACTAACGTCATGTCTTATCTAGGATCATAATGGAAAATTTGAGTAAAAGAAAAGACATAAAGAAGAAAAAGGCAGAGTGAAATGAAGAAACCTATAATATCTATATGTTTAAGGTGCTAAAACAAGTGCACCCAGATCTTGATATTTCTAGCAAAGATATGTGTATAATAGACTCTTTCATTAATGATATCTTTGATAAATTAGCTCAAGAGGCATCCAAGCTCGCTCATCACAATAAAAAGTTAGTTATTAAATCCAAAGAAATTCAAAAAGTGGTACGTCATGTCTTGCCAAGAGAGCTTGCTAAACATATCATTTATGAAGAAACCAAAGCTATCACTAAATTCACCAAATCTTCAGTAAAGTTTCACCAACTAGAGGTTGGAGGATACATGAAGGATGGAGGTCTTTTAGTGACCTCTCGTTAGTCACCAATGATGGGGCTGCACCAATGTTTTGGTGACATTTTGTATGGTGTGTTTTACATTTTCGCTATGTGTTTGCAAAATAAGAGCAAAAGAATATGCCTATTCAAGATTTGTAATTTGTGTGAAATTTCAAACATAATTCCTTGATATGAGAACATAGTGAAAGGACAGAAAGCACCAATGTAAGTTAGTTCATGGATCTTGAAAGAGTTTGTGGTAGAGATCCAAAAAACCACCAGGAAGTGAACAATAGATAGAAGGAGGTTCCTGTTCATGTCAAGGTTTGTGGTAAACCTATAAAACCATGGGAGGAGTGAGGCTCTCTTTATATCAAGGTCATGATCCAAATAGGGCATGTTACAATGGGTGAGCATACTATAGATAAGAGTGTGAATGTTTTTGCACATGTAAAAACTATGGGGGTGGGGAATGCTAGGATTAGTTTTCAAATTATGTGAATTTAGGATTTTACATAGAGGTAAATAGTAATTTGGTTAGTAATTAGTTAATCAAAATATTTTTTTATAACAATATTATGATAATAGGTTTGAATATATTATATTATTAAGATATATTATTATAGGTTATAATAATACATTGTATATAGAATTTGCATTATTTGAGGGATTTGGGGAGAAAGTTTAGTGGAGAGATGTTTTCCATAAATATATGAATAATGTTCCTACATAAATGTAAAGTATCATATTATTTATTAATCATAATGAGAATAGAGAGCATAATATTATTTATGTTGAAAATTTGTCTTTGTGTGTTCAACGCTTTTGATTAGTGCATGAGTTAAATCTGTGTATTGGCTTCTCCAATACCTATCACACTTTTTGCAAGAGTGTTTACTTTCAATCAAGTGTGTTAGTCCACTCAGTTGTTCAAAGTAGTTTAGTAATATATATATATAATATAAACTCTTTGTATAAGTATATGTCTATGGTTGAGATTTATTTGATGGATCTCACAATAGATAAGTCCCAGTGTTACCTGTTTGGGTTTATCCCCATAGGTTGAAGGATATATTCCTTAGTTTAAAATTGATGGTTTGATTGTGTATTCCTACATATCCTCCTAAACACATTTGTGACAACCTAATGTCATTATGGACTTGATTTATCCTAATTCACTGCCACATACAACTAATCACTGAATTGGTTGTATAGGGCACTCAATTTAGGGCATATCAAGTCTATAATGACACCAAATTATCATAATTATGTTTAGGGGTATTAATATGCTCTAATTGAGTGTCACATGCAACCAATCACTCTATTTTTCTATGGGTTTGACACTCAATTAGTGCATATCAAGCCCCCTAAACATAATTAAGACAACCTAATGTCATTTTAGACTCAATATAACCTAATTTAGTTCCCTATGGAACCAATCACTTGATTGGTTACATGGGGTAATCGATTAAGGCACATCAAACTTGATAAACACATTTGTGACAACTTAATGTCTTTTTGAACTCAATTTTCCCTAATTGAGTGCCATGTGAAACTAATTACTTGATTGGTTGCATGAGACACTCGATTATGGCATATGGATCCCCTTAAACACATTTATGACAACCTAGTGTCATTTTAGACTTGGTTTTTCTAAACATAATTATGACAACCTAATATCATTTTAAGCATGATATTCCCTAATTAACTTTGTCAGATAACTAATCACTCAATTGATTACATGGGACACTCGATTATGGATATCGAGCCCTCTAATGCAATTTTGATATTCAAATGCCATTTTGGACTCGATATGCCATAATTGGGTGTCCTATTCAACCAATTACTTGATTGGTTACATGGGTCACTTGATTGGGGCTTATTGAGCCCCATAAACACATTAGTGACAACCTAATGTAAAATTTCTAAAAAAATCTAGAAAGGCAACTAGATCCTATTTTGGTTGACGTGTTTGAGTTAATAATGGTTGAGCATTTCTAGTGGGAAAGAGCGAAAACAAGAGGAATGTAAGACTATTTTGAAGGAATGGGAATTTGATCATTTCAATTTTATTTCCATACCAACATTTCAGCCTATAATTGAGACTTTTCCTTACTATTTATTTGTTATATTTATATATAATCAAATCTAATTGATTTAGAGTGTAATCCCATAAACCAATTTTAACCTTTTAGTTATCATGGAGGAACCATGATTATTAAAAAAACAATCTTCATAACTTTTCACCTTCTTTCTCAATTAAGAAATTTTGTATTCAATGTAATGGAAATTTGTTTATTTCCATATAAGGAAGATTATTACATTAGATCAGAAAATATTACATGAATTGCATATTTTAATGTTTTGGTTTTTAATTTTTATAGCGTTATGGTCACTAACATAACTAAATTTGAGTCATTATTCACATGCCACCTTTCAAAATATGGTGTATAGTAAATGTGTATGGAGTCAAATATCTTCTATGTATCTGAGTTAGTAGAAATAGGGCCTAGGCATCAAAATATGGTGTATAGTAAATGTGTATGGAGTCAAATATCTTCTATGTATCTTAGTTAGTAGAAATAGTGCCTAGGCATGCCCCCCTTTTGATGAGAGGGATGAAATTGGTGTAAGCAGTTTTAGCCAAAAGTCATAACTAATATAATGAGAGTTATGCATCATGTTTTTTATTTATAATACATTTAGGATAATGTGTTTAGCCTTAGTAATAGATTTAACTTGGATCTATACTCATATGGGTTCCCATAGGAATAGATGAATTGCTAAGGAAAAATGAAGTGTTGTCATGGTGACAAAAGGGTTGGTATATGAGTGAGACCTATATGATATAGGAGGTGTCATGATTACATTCTACAGGGAAGAAATGTTTCTGAGATCAAAGCTATGATTTACAAGATATCAAACTTCTAATTTTTTGGCAATCTAGATTTTATGGTGTGGGCCAAATATCTTAGGAGTATGGCTAATGTGGTTCTTCCCACAACTCTTACTTTCTCAATAATTCACTCAAAACTTCTCTCTCAAATTCAAAAAAAATTCTCTTGAATCTTGACATTAAATTCTCAATAAAAGCATTCACATTTATCACAAAGGAAACTCTCAAGGTTTTTAGCATATAATCTCTACAATAATACTCATTAATTATCCCAACATTACAACACAAAATCTATGCCCAATATTGCATGCCATTAACAAGCTTATCAAGCTTTCTCCCAACCCAAAATTCTAACTTGGTCTTAACACCAAGGAGGCTAACCAAGCTTTCACTCAAATCTTATAACTTCTCTCACACTTCAAGCATGTCTAAAACAAGCAAGAATACATCCTTATATAGGAATTTCATGAAGGAAACTTATAAAAAGAATCATAATTTCACCCACCTCCACTAAGATAGAGTGGGAATAATTTCACCTGCCTCCACTAAGATGGAGTGGGAATCAAGAAGTCCCCACTTAAGAAAATTTTTCCATTCTCATGTAAAGACCTTTTTTTGACTTGTCTTCACATTAAAATAATCGACATCACCTTCCTACATCATCTTACATCCCTTGCCTTGTCACTTGACATGTCACCACATCATTCTCCTCTGGTTTAAAACAACTCAGCTCTAGCAAGTTGCTTTTGATGAAAAATTTGCCACTTATCCTTGTCCATCTTTTTTAACTACCAATATATGATCCAAGTATTATCTTCTAGTGATAATCCTTCCCATTGTACCCAATACTTATCATAGCTTCCATGCCTTGTGTGCATAATGTTCATGTCCAGAATCTATACTATCTTCTCCTTCTTCTTTGGCATTTGATGTTGTCAGTTGATCTCTTATTCATCCTCTCCTTAATCTACTTCTCCATGGAAATCATACAAATCTGAAACTTTAAAAATTGGAGAAATATCAAACTCTTCTGGCAAACTTACCTCATAGGCATTGTCACTAATCTTCTTCACAATCTTGCAAGGCCTAATCTTCTTGTAGGTTCTTGTAGGAAATCTATATTTTCTTAAATATACCATCACTAGGTCTCCTTCTACAAAAGACTTTGATCTCCTCTTAGCATCAACTGCAATCTTATATTTTTCATTACTCGTCTGTAAACTCTTTCTTACCTTTGCTTGTAATTGATTTATATGCTCTGTAAAAGTCTCAACATCATCACTTACTCTTTCGGTAATGGGTAACTACACCAAATCCAAAACTCTCATTGGATTTTTCCCATAAACCACCTAAAATGGTGATTTTCTTGTTGATTGGTTCACTAAACTATTGTATGCAAATTCAACTTGTGGTAAAGCCAAGTCCCATCACTTAGGTTTCTCTCCAACAATGCTCCTCAACAAATTTTCCAAGATTTTGTTGACAACCTTTGTCTGTCCCTCTATTTGTGGATGATATGCACTACTAAACTGCAACTTAGTATCCAATTCTTCCACAAGGTTCTCCAAAAATGACTTATAAATTTAGTATCCCTATCTAAAATTCATAATCTATTATTGGTGTAACAAGACTATTGAAATTCTTAATGAATTTTCTATAAAAATTTACCAAACCATGAAAACTTCTTACCTCTATGATGCTCTTAAGAATAGGCCAATCATGAATTGCCTTCAGCTTTTCTTCATCCATCTTAACACCATATGCAAAAATTATAAGTCCCAAAAATACCAAACTTTCTTGAATAAACCTACACTTCTTCAAATTCACATAGAGTTTCTCCCTTCTCAACAATTCTAACACTATTCGCAAATGTTCCAAATGCTCCTTTTTAGCTTTACTAAATATCAAAATGTCATCAAAATAAACCACCACAAACTTACCAATGTAATCTCGTAGCACTGTGTTCATTACTCTCATGAATGTGCTAGGTGCATTAGACAACTTGAATGGCATCACTAACCATTCATATAGTCCATCTATAGTCTTGAATACTGTCTTCATTTATCTCCTTCATGAATTTGGATTTGGTAGTAGCCACTCCTTAGATCAATATTTATAAAATACTTTGATCCTACAAGAACATCCATTATGTCATCTAATCAAGGTATATGAAATCTATACCGAATAGTGATCTTGTTGATAGCTCTGTTATCCACACACATTCTCCATCCTCTATCCTTCTTTGGAGTCAGTAGTGTTGGTGTTGAACATGGACTCCTGTTGTCCCTTATTATACCCTTTCTCGATAGCTTGATAACTTGCTTGTTCAATTTTGCATGCTCCACTGGGCTCATTCTATATGCTACTCGATTAGGTAGAGGTGATCCTGGGATCAAATCAATGTGATGCTATATGTCCCTCTTTGGTGGTAAACCATTTGATAGCTTATCAATAATGACATATACATATGCTTTCAAAAAATTTGTTGCTTCTTCTGGAATCTGCATCACATCTTCACCTTCATTCCTTGCAATTAGTGCATAACAATAACCAAAAACTTTCATGCATAACAATAACCAAAAACTTTCATGTCATCAAAAAATTCTTTAGTGGCTAACAAATTTTCCTCTTTTATCTCTTCCTTAAGAGGCAACAATATCACCTTTGTACCATCTTTATGAAATGTGTAAGTGTTCTTGGCTCCATCATGGATGACCTTCCTATCAAATTGCCATGGATTTCCCTAGCAAAACATGGCATGCATCCATGGGAAAAACATCACACCACAACTCGTCCTTATAACTCTTTCCTATGGAAAACTTAACTAAACATCTCTTATCAACCATAAATTCATTCCCTTTCTTAAACCATGAAATTTTATAAGGACTAGGATACTTCTCACAATAGAATCCTAATTTTTCTACCATTTATTTTGAAACCATATTCTCACAACTACCTCCATCAATGATTACCTTACATACCTTACCACCTGAAGTGCATCTTGTTTAGAAAATATTGGTCCTCAACCATGCATCACCTCCTTTGTTTTTCCCTAGTTCTTGCCTTGGATCTATCATGGTTCTCCTCATCATAAGGTTTTCTCCCACATCTGCTACTACAGCTTCAGTAGCTTGATCTTCAGTGTCAGCTTTAACCAAGTTCACCCTTGGATGGTACTCTTATCTTCTTTCTTGTCTTTGAGGACATTTATTTGCTTTATGTCCTTCTTCCCCACATATGTAACAAATAATGGCTCTAGGTTGGTTAGGAAACCAACTTCTTTCACTTCCATATCCATGTCCTCTTTGGAATACTCTTCCTCTTTGATGATATTGGAAGCCTTGTTTATCATCTCCTTTCTTTTCTATAGCTTGTGATGATTCCCCTCTTTAGAATCCACCTCTAGTGGTATTGAAACCACCTCTTCCTCTAAATTGTCCTCTTCTTGGACCAAATGTGTTTCTATCAGCAAATCTATTCTGCTTCTCTTTGGTTTTTAAGGCTAATTGATAAACCTCTTCCATACTCATTACTCTATGCATGCTAATTTCATCTTGAATGGAAAATTTTAAACCATTCACATACCTTGTAGCCATTTTATCATCTTTTTCTTCATGATCCACTCTTATGGAAAGCTTGTAGAAATCATCTGTGTACTATTATACACTCTTCTCCATCTATTTCAAAATTTTAAGTCTCTTGTAGAGAGATTGAGAGTAGTCCAATGGAAGGAACTTCTCCCTAATCTTCTTCTCTATCTTGCTCCAAGTGCTAATTTTGGCCTTGTTCTTTCTTTTCCTCCCCTTCTGCAAATGATCCCACCAGATCATGCTATGACCTTTAAACATGGTGCATGAAAATTTCACCTTCTTCTCTTCAGACATAGTTCTCCATTCAAATAACTTCTCCATGCTATTGAGCCAATCAACCAGCTCCTCTGGTTGTAAAATTCCCCCATAATCATGAACATCAACCTTGACACCATCATTTCTCCCCTCCAAATCTCTAACCATTCTTTCTTCAAATGAAAGTGGTTCTTCTCTTGGAAATATTTCTTCTTCATGATCTTCATCATGAATTATCTCTCCTATGTCTTCATCATGGTGCCTTTTTCCCATGTTGTTAAACATGGTGACTGGTTGTGCCATCTCTCTCCTCAGCTCTTGTGAATCTCTATTCATTTGAAACAATCCTCCTCTTGCTTTCCTTCTTTCCATACCTGCAAAATAATATGCAAATTAGAACCAAAAAAATCCTTTCCTCCTCAGGATTCTACTTGCTCTGATACCACTTGATGTGGTTCTTCCCACAACTCTTACTTTCTCAATAATTCACTCAAGACTTCTCTCTAAAATTCAAAAAAAATTCTTTTGAATCTTGACATAAAATTCTCAATAAAAGCATTCACATATATCACAAAGGAAACTCTCAAGGTTTTCAGCATATAATCTCTACAATAATACTCATTAATTCTCACAACATTACAACACAAAAGCTATGCCAACATTGTATGCCATTAACAAGCTTATCAAGCTTTCTCCCAACCCAAAATTTTAATTTGGACTTAACACCAAGGAGGCTACCCAAGATTTCACTCAAAGCTTATAACTTCTCTCACACTTCAAGCCTATCTAAAACAAGCAAGAATACATCCTTATATAAGAATTTCATGAAGGAAACTTACAAAAAGAAGCATAATTTCACCCACCTCCACTAAGATGGAGTGGGACAAAAAGAAGTATAATTTCACCCACCTCCACTAAGATGGAGTGGGAATAATTTCACCTACCTCCACTAAGATGGAGTGAGAATCAAGAAATCTCCACTTAAGAAAAATTCACAATTATTATGAAAAGACATTTTTTTTGACTTGTCTTCACATTAAAGAAATCCACATCACCTTTCTGCATCATCTTACATCCCTACCTTTTCACTTGACATGTCACCACATCAATGGCATAGGTAAAAATGGCTATATGATTTGGAAACTAAAGAGTTTGGATTCATTATGTGACTTTTAAATTTGTAAATTGAAGCTATAACGTTTCCAACATGCCTCAAAAGAGAGTAGTCTCATGCATCTAGTTCAATTAGGTGGAACCCCTAATTGAAGCCAAGGAGGACGTTAAATTAGTAAGTAACTGAAACATCCTTAGTTGTCACTATAAAAATGAATTTAGGTTGACTTTTCTTAATTTTTTTAACCTTTCCATGGCCCTGTGTTAGTTTGGGTGGTCTTATCTGGGCATGCTAAGATGTTGTCTAAGTGACAACATTGTTAGCTAGTGCTATTGTCCTATAGGGGCGTCATAGTCCAAACTCCATCTTTCATTATAAAACTATGATGTGTCTAGATTTTTTGGATTTATATATGTTGTATGAACTAATCTTTGATTGTTGATGTTTGTACTTGTTTTTTTAAGAGGTTGTGTGTTGTATGGGGTTTCAACATTGTCAAATGATAGATATTGTGTGTGTGCTACCTCTGTCTAATGAGGAAAGGTCGATTGTTGAGAGCGCTAGACTTGGATATGTGGATTAGCTAGATATGATGCACACATGATTACCACATTAGTTGAGTGGTGGGATGCAAACACTTGCACATTTTGGTTGCCTACATGCAAGATAATAATTACTATAGAGGATGTTTTAAGGATAATGCAATTATCGGTTATTGGTAGGAGAGTCATAGTATAAGATGTTATGGGGATTGGGCCCATAGATCATGCATATAGATATTTGACTAATAGACCATATGCATGTCATCATAGAGGTAGTAATTTAGATGTTGTATTGTTTTTTTATTATGTTATTATATGTTTTGTGTGTGTGGAAGTTTTTGGTTGTTCTACTAGCTTCGTTCATAGTAGTGGATGGTAGATATGTGTCTATCTGATATAGTATGCACACAATCATCTAGAATATATAAGATCATGGGAATTTGTATTATTGGGGTAGTAATATGCTTTTTCATATGTACATATTCACACATGGGCAATTTGGTGGTGATATTTGTTTGACCACATTATTACATTGATGGACCTATGATCATATAGCAGTTACTCAACCAGTGGGGATGCCACACAATGATTGGGTATATCTGCATATGTTTGTATGGACATGGATGAGTATAGGGCATGTAAAATATTAGAATACTATGTAGTGTAGATATATATTAGATGAGTTTATGATAGAGTCTATTATGTGGAGATCATAGAAAGTGTTTGTTGGGTGCTAGAGAATGAGATACAGTTGTGTCAGATCCATGTGAGTTGTTGGTTTCATGATCTATATCTAAATATATTTGATAATTTTTAGTATGAGAGGCTCACACAATAGTTTTAGGTGTAGTAAGAGGTGCCCCTAACTCCATAAGTATGGGCATGGGGTGTGCAGGACCCAATGAGATTAGGTGATATAGGCAGGCCATCTATGATAGCTCTTGCCCCAATTCCAATAGATGAGAGGGATCATGTGATAGAGATCCCATAATTGGATGATGTGGGGTGTATTTATGTGTATACAACTTGGTAGAGACTGTATAAACACAATATGTATAACTTTATCATTTATCAATGCTTTCTCTCTTGTAGGAACCTGTCTAATCTCAATCTCTCTAAGTGAACACTTAAAAGGGTGCATTGAGAAAGGGGTTGGCAGACCTTTTGGTGCTAAGATTGTTGGTCCCTATATCATTACCTAAAACTATTACAAGTTACTTTTATCTAACTCCCTAGGTAATTAAAACTTGCTTATACACTCTAATAAATTCACCTTCCTAAATAGCCCCTACACACCCCTTTTCTTCATTTTCCAACTATGTTAGCTCGATCAACCTTATTGGGAATTAAGTACACATTATAAAACTCCATCAGCCCAACTAACCTAGTTCAAAGCCTAACGAATCTATTTATCATAAATAATATCGACTCGGTCAACCTTATTAGCTAAATTCCTATAAGGGTTTAGGGCCAATCCTTGGATATAAATACCCCCATAAATTCATTTCTAAAGAGAGGATCATTCAATTGTATATCATTATAGCTTGCATATATACTTATACTATCATTTGAGGATTTGATTGTTTAGGGTTTTTCCTTGGAGTAGTAGCATTCATCTTGTGGACGTCTTGGATGCATGGAAAAGTCTTATAGCCTAAAGCTAATATATCCTTGTGATCCTTACAGACCACAAAAACCTCTTGAAAAACACCATTGGCCAAGGGAAAGATTGAGACACAACGAGTTCACTCTAATAAGGCAAGTATTCCTATCTCTTCATTTTGATAGGTAGATATTACACACCTAATAGATTGACTTGTATCTCTCCTTGCTTAGATAACTTCTATATTATCTTGAATATAATTATCTTTGCTTGTTATATGTTTACTTCCCCTTTATGCCACAAGATTTGGTGAGATCTAGATTAGCTTGTATGTTAATTTAATAGATTAGCTTATATGTTTATTTTTTAGATTAGCTAATTTACACTTATCACATTATAAGACCTAGCTAAGGTTACTATATAATGTCATTTGACTAGAGGCTTTAAAAACCTCTTCTTTGGTATTATGTAATAAGATATCTCTTAGTTAGGTTTAACGGATCCATAATTGGTCATGACCCTGATATAACAAAGTATTGTTAGTGTCTTATTAGTTAATTACTTTCTCCGATCTTGGATATTATTGAGTAGGCTAAGTTGTAGATCTATCTTTTTTCACTTGCATACAAAGATGACATATATGGGCCCCATTATTCTTATTTAGTGAAACAACAATTGGTGATGATGTGTTGGACCCTGAGCCTATCAAGGCATTTAGAGGTATGAAATGTTTTGAATTAGTTTTGTTACATATAAATTTATCATTTCCAAACTATTTATTGATTAATAACTAAAACTTGTTCATTTTACATCTACGTAGGTGATGATGACTACTAGGTGATGATTATCAAGTTTACACTTTGTGAGATGAAATGACATATCCTAGATGATGCCATGGATGGTGGTATTATTGAGCAGGATTAAAAAATTATTAGTGTGTATGCACCTTCATTTTATTGAGTTGTGATTATTATTTTAACATATGTGTAAGTTACAATAAAGTGAGATGAGGTAATAGTTGAGATGGTGATGCTATAGATGCCCCTGCTAGATCTAATGGGTGGTCTACGTCTTAGTCTATTAGATGAGTATGTAAAATTATACTGAGAGAATATCAATATCAAGGCATGGATAGCTATGTGTAAGGATCAAGAGAGGAGAGGGAGGTCATGCTCTAGGATACAAGGTGATCCTAGGGCTTCTAGCTCTATGTCTCATGTATTAGTTGATATGGATGATGTTGGTATAGATGAGGAGGGTTTTGTGGATAAAAATCCTATCATAGAGTGATGTAATACTTATAGCGTTTTATATATTTTTTGATATATATGGTATAAGGAATTTTGGTTTATTGGAATGTGTCATGATTGTATTGATTTAACATTTTAGACTTTAAGATGTGTTTTTCAATTTGAATTGTTTATGTTAAAATGTTAATAATGTAGCTTTGTGATATCTATCTAAGAATGACATAGGAACCATGTGAGCTCAAAATATTCATCTATCCACCCTAAAGGTAATAATAAATATGAACCATATTGATCATGTTGTGTAACCAAATGACTATAATTTTGTTGTGATGTTGCCCTATGCATAATTATACTAGGAGTCTATGGATTATTTGTTGTAAAAATATTTACCAATTTTCTCATTATCACTGTTGATTGATCTTTATTTCCTTGTATCAAAACACTGCTATAATTTGGATTTTCTTTCTGTATTGGTTTCCATTTTAATTGAACTCATGGTACTATTAATATTTCATAACTGGGTACTTGAGAAACCTTTCTAGTCACATGATGAGTAACCATTGGTTCCTTGACAAGAACAATCTAATATAACAAAGTCATGGTAAAATGGGATCTATGAGAATGTGGAGAAGGATACCTAGATGTCCCCTTTGTAAATACGATAATAAATGTCAACATACTACTCAATTTGGTCTTTAAGCGTACAAAAATCATTATCCCAATGACCATTAATACCATGATATTTACAATAAGATTGATTTTTGACTCTGTCCAAATGATATGGTGGATGATTATGATTTTGAGGAAGTGTAATCATCCACCTATTAAATAGCATCAATATAATGTCATGAGGCCTATCTCTAAATAAATCAAATAGTATAGGGTATCACTTGGTATATTATGCTTTATTCACTGTAGGTGTTTCGTTGTAAACTAGTTGTTTCCCTTTATTGAGTACTTTAACTTGTTTTTATTTCATATTGACCTTTTAAAGAGGTGGATTAGATGATTAGACCAAATTGGATGAATTTGAGGGTAACATCTCAATATCAAAATCTGCCTTTGAATCAATCTCAACAAGTCCCAATTTCTTTTCTAATCTCATAGTTGCATAACAAAGATGTTGAAGTGACTTAGATGTTTGATATAAAAAAAATTCCTAAAGAGGGAAAATAAGACCTATAGAAAAGATATACTTTATCTCCAAATCTATTGGTTGATAAATTAACTATTGCATACATGACTTAAACCGTAACATGTAATCACAAATTGGCTCTTATTTACTTTGAATAAATGATGATAATATCTCATATGTGACTCTGGGTCCCTTATTTTGTGCTAAGTAGATAGTAGCCAAGATAAATTGTAGGAATGACTTCTCTTTGTTCTTTTATCTCTTCTTTTCTTCATATATGTTGTCTATTACTTTGTCCTTCTCCTCAAATGCATGATCTTGTACTTGAATCATTTCTTCTTCGACAAGTACTCTATTTTCTACAAACTGCTCACAATTATCTTCATTTATATTGTTTTCAACATCACTTGGAAGTTTCTTAAGCAAGAAGCTCTTGTTGTCCTTTGAGACAACCTTTTGTTCTTTACTCTTATGATGTTCACTCATCAATTTTTTTTCTCCATTGCCCTCCATGAAAATTTATTTTAGAAAATCAACTTTTGCATTGGACTCCTTTGAATAATCTATACTTTTTCTTGGAAATAATTCATTTGACAACTCATTAATCATAATATTCTCTTGTTCACTTAATAAAATATGATTTTCTAAAGACAATTTTATCACCTCAATGGTTGCAACAACTGTCTTTAACTTGTCAAGTGATGTAATTTCAATTTCATTTTCCTTTACCTACTGTAAATTTTTTTTGTTACTCATCATCAATACCCGATTATTTGTTTCTACTGTTGTTGTACCTTCATCCCTTAATGGTGTTGAAATGTGTATTTTTACATCCTTCTCAAATGTATCAATATTATTTCTTCCTTTAGGTATTGATCTTTTATCAAATTACCAAGGTATTCCCAATAAGACATGGCAAACATCCATGAGTATTATGTCATAAAGTACCTCATCTTGATATCTACCTATCTTAAATTTTACCTTGCATTATTCATTGACTAAGACTTGACGTCCTTTATGCAACCATGACACTTCATAAGGTGTAGGATGAACAAATTTATTCAAACCCAATTTTTTAACCATCTCTAAAGACACTAGATTATCTATACTACCACTATCAATAATCATTTTACAACACTTACCTTTTGACTTGTAAGTGGTTCTAAATAAAGCTTTTATCTGTACTGGCTCTTTTATCTCCTTTCTTGGTTTAAGCAAGATTATCTTCATCAACAATGATGATCGTATACTTTCCTCATATTTAGCTTGTATAACTTGATTATTATGACCTTTTTGAAAATATTTTGGGCATCCATAAGATCTATGGCCATATTCATTACATCTAAAACACTTACCCCAAAAAAATTATTTCTTACCTTGTGAATATGATGCTCTTATTTTGTATGAGTGGCCTTATCTTGAGATTTGAGCTTGATTTGAAGTGTTGCTTTCCATTTTTGCATGAACCTGATCATGGTGTCTCTTACCTCTAAAATAGATGCCTTTGTCTCTTTGTTTCCTAGATAACTTCTCAACTGCATTGAGTGCAAGTTGATAAGCCTCCTCAACTATTCTTGGAGACATTAAATTAACCTCATACTGAATACTTAACATTAGACCATTAACATATATTACTACCTTTTCCACATCCTCTTCCATGTGATCTGCCTTTATAATCAACTTGTATAATTCTTCTGTATAGGCTTTCACATTCATTTCCTTTTGCCTCAAATTTTGAAGTCTCTTAAATAACTGTGTATAATAATCTCTTGGCATGAATATGGATTTTAACTTAACTACCATTCTATCCCATGATTAAATCCTTTCTTTGCCTCTCTTTCTTCTATCATCCTAAATTCCATCTCACCATAATTAAGCATGTCCTTTTAGTTTTGTAACAACAAACTTGATCTTTTTGTTATCCTCTACCTCTTCATATTTAAAGTATTTATCCATGGCTGCAATCCAATCAATTAATTATTCTACATTAAAAATCCATTCATACATAGGAAATTCTAACTGAGGTTTAAAACTGACCTTCATGATTGCCTTTATAAGACTTTCTTTTGCACTTTCTTGTTCTTCTTGTACTACCACTTCTTATTTTGGTTCCTCTTCTCCATCACTAAGATAACCTACTTTAGTGCCCCTTCTCCATTACTCAAATAACCTGCTTCAGTGCCCCTTCTCTATGCAATATCCATTGCTTGAAAATTTTCTCGTGTATTTCTCATCTCTATCATCAATCCCTTTGTTTTTAATTGCCTCCCTTGACCTTCTCTAGCACCTCTTATTCTAAGTGCCTTCATGACAAGCTTCT
Source organism: Torreya grandis (assembly GCA_037957365.1). Taxonomy (NCBI): domain Eukaryota; kingdom Viridiplantae; phylum Streptophyta; class Pinopsida; order Cupressales; family Taxaceae; genus Torreya; species Torreya grandis. The sequence continues at coordinate 68,008 of JARHVA010002877.1, read as the reverse complement.
TTTTCATAGCTTGTTGTCCTCTCTCTTCAACTCTACTTCACAGGGTTCTATTTCACAATTTTTCCTCTTTCTTAGGTCACTCTTCTTGAATCTTAACCAAATATTTTTTTCTCTCTTTTTAGCTTGGACCTTCTGAGCTCTGACATGAAAATGATGTAAGGGTTCAGAGATGACTAGGTTTATAACCTTCTTGAATGAAATCAACCTTATTTACTGGAATTTCAACTCAAAAAGAGATCCTTATGCTAAATAAATGTTTTATATGTTCATTATAATTATTATAACTCTCTATGTTGATTTAGACCTTTCTTGAACTTGAACATATAAGAAAAAGTGAAAACATGGTTTTCATTAGGTTGACAATGTTCTTGAACTTGCTTGAAAGAGAATTAAAATAAATTAAAGGATCATTTTACTTCAAGACCTTATATTATAGGAACTAGATATTATCTTCACTCATTATCTTTAATTATACCTTTGGATATACTTGAAAATGCAACATACAAAGACATGGTTTCTAGGTCTTGCATGTAGGACTACAAACTGAGAAACTTAGATATCTTTCTCTAGATAGAAAAATTATTTTAAACCACTTCAAACACCTCTAAAACATCCAAACACATTATTACACATAGTTTCATGACTTTTATAGAATTAAATCTCAAATTATAGAGGATTTTGATCCTCAAACCCTATTTTAGGACTAGTTACAGGTCTACTAACACATAATCATGGATATCTTGAATTTTGGGGATCTATAACTCCTAAAACCACTTAAATCCTTTATATAGCATTCCAAAACACCATTATACCAACTTTCACTAACTTTAACTAGTTTTTTTTTAATTTATAAGGGTTTTAATGCTCAAAAAACCTAGTTTAGGGTTTTCCTAACTATAATAGGCTGAGAGCTTAATTTCAAGAGAAAATTTAAGGTTTAAGACATTTATTGGAATTTTTTTGATTGTATAATGATATATACATATGTATTTTGTCCTATCAAGTGATTTAGAAATAATTCAATTCAAAAAGATGATGAAAAATCAACTCGTCCAACTATAAAAACCTTGTGTAGATTGTAATAGACCTGCAACTTATGCTTAAACATGTTTAAAGAATGAAATAATCATTCAAAATTAGGAATATTATTTATAAATCCAAAATATATTCACTTGAAATATAATATTTAAACTAGAGCATTCAAATCAATAGACATTCTTCTTTTGAGTTCTTGTCTTCATACAAATGATAAGCCCTGCCAAAATCCTGCACTTCCACTTCTAAAACTTCAAATTGAGATTCTCTCCTTTTTATGATTCCTCAAAATACTTCTCACATGGATTTGGTGTTTATCCATTTGTTACAAGCAACTAATCTTGGCATTCTTCTCAACAATACACCAAAGACTTCTCAACCTCTTCAATGACTCATTAAACATGCCTTATTTAGTCCTTTTCATACGTTATATACATATTATCATGACTCAAAATATGGTTGAATAATTTTAAACTTAAAATAATGATTGGAAAACATATTAAACACCTATTTTGACCTTAATGACCCTTATTATATGGTCGAAGACCCCTATAACTTGCCTAAAATCTTTAAACCATGTTCACAAATTTGAATTTTGGTTTTGGTAGGAAATCTAAAAGTGCTACCAAATGGACTAAAATGGACTAAAGAAGCTTGGTTATGACTCTTTACTAACTTGACTTGACCTCCTAATCCATCATATGAACTAAATAATCATGATTAACTCTATGTACAATGATGCACCTGCATCAATAAATCATGCAAATTATACAACACATATGCAACATATAGTCATCCAAGATTTTTTTTTAATATTATAAGTATAATCGAACCTTCTTGTAAACACACATTGCAGGTCAACTAACAAATATTTGAGAATGTTAATGTATTTTTATAGGAGGTTAAAATGATTTTTTTTGTGCTTCAGATCCCACTTTCAAATAAAATTGATTTGAAATCATTTTTCATGTCACAACATTATTGCACACGTAGGGCTATCATAAACTTTAATTCTCTAGAGTTTGCTTCCAATAGTGTTGATTAGAGCATTGACCCCAATAATAGAGTTATATGAATTCTCTCTAAATTTGGTGTTCAATCTAGAGAATTCATCAAAATATGCATCTCCAATGACATTACGATAAGCTTGTTTCTACAACATTAACTTATTAATGAGCTCTCAAATACAATCTTTATTCTATATGGAAATTTTAACATGGTGGAATCCATGGAATATAAGCAAGACACTTTTCCAATGTGGTAGTATGTATGGGAGTACAAGGCATGTTTTTTTATGTGCAAAAAACTAATATTTTTTAACACTAACCACCAATGCTGTAAAGATTCACCATCACATTGGTTGACTTGTCCATCAAGCATTCCATAGTTTGAAATGCCTTGGTTGCTCTATGTTGGATAAAAAGAATGTACTATATTTTTCTAAATGCTTTAATAGGCCTCTTAGTGTAATCTAATAGGTTGTTTTATCTTAACATTTGCCCATCAAATTCATAATTATTTTAAGGGGACTATATTCAAAATATTTCCAAGACCATTTTCTATTCAGATACCTCCCATTTACAAAGTAATAGGACTATTTTTCACATTTGTTGGGTTTGGAATTCAAATCCCAACCCTTGGGAGATCACATGTGGCTTGAATGGTGGTATGAAACTATCATTTGTACCACTACTTTTCTTTAAATATTTTTTCAATCATCTAGCCCACTTTAAACATAGATATCATATTGTAATTATTATGATTTCTCAATTTATTGAGAAAGCCCCCTTTGATGATACACTTCAAGTTCAAGTGGAGGCTTTGAGACACAATAAAAAAGGTCAATGGATGTGTGGGCCAAAGAGATGAAATTCAATCTATACTATGTTAGCTCAAGATTGGGAACAAGGTACATCCAAGGAAGTTTTCCAACACCTAAAAGCGTACCATTGTTTAAAGAGTAGTCTAAACCTATTAAAGATGTCAACTATATATTTTCAAACTTTACCAAGGTTTTAAATGTATTTGTGGCCCATTACAAGCAAGTTCCCACTTCATAAGAGTCTAGCCCTACCATAAAACAACATCTTTAAGCTTGTGTGGATATTGTAGATTGTAAACTAACTCAAGTATAGAGAGTGACTATATATATATATATATATATATATATATATATATATATATATATATATATATATATATATATATATATATATATATATATATATATATATATATATCCATGATCAAATGGCCAACAATCAAGCTACAAGGATTGATGGCTCCCATTTTGAGTTTTACAAGGTCCTTTCAGACAAAAGTTAGCCATAACCTTTCACCATTTATATCTTGAATTTATGAAAAAAAGCCCAAAATTAACAAGCTTGTCAAGGGGAACTTCATATTCATTCTCGAATTTGATGATCCATATTTCATTATAAGTTGGAAGTCCATCACTTCATTGAATGTATCATATAAAATTATTTCCAAGGCTTTAGATTTAAAGTTTTGAAGAATAACGCTTCTTCGTATTGTTAGGCTATAGAATGTTAGTATCATTTGTAGTAGGTATATTGTATAATGTTATTTTTATTTGGAAAGGTATGTAGTGTGATAAAAATTACAACCAACCTTCAATTTTTGTGATAATTATTTTTTAAAAAGAATATGATAGGATTGATTGACTTTTCATCATTAACATACTTCAAGCTCTAAGGTTTGGCCTTAAATTTTATAATCAATCCAACTTTCATTTAATGTGTTTCGACCTATCTCACCATAAATAAACACTAATCTAATAAATTGGGCATTTTCAAATCAAGTAGATAATGTTTCCCTCTTACCCCTACCTTTGTAATTTTTGTTGAAGGCTTCAACTCTTCAATAGTTAATTATGCCAAGACTAGGCTTTATCAAATACATTTCCTTGATAGAAGATTTTAGGGCCCAACTAATCAATAGACATTTTGATGATCATTCCTTTTAATTCTCATCAAGGAGGACCTAATCTATAGAATGTTTGGATAATTTCATCTTTATAAGGGTGACTTATGAGACCAAAGTGATTTATAAGGAATTACATGCTCCAAAAGATTTTCCAAAAGGGAAAGAGGTTAGAGGGTGAGAAGCTCAAAGTGGTGGATAAAAGTCATCGCCCCCATATTAAAAAATACTTACTGTGCTTATGTGCTGAGTGGGTTCCCTTATCTTACGACTATTAGAAAAAATACAAGAGGAAAAATGTCATTAAGGTAATTATTGCTCATGGAGATAAGCTTGAGATGACAAAAACACATACGAGCAAAATCTCACAATAATTAATAATGTTATTAAAATTCTTATAGAAGTCTTCAATTACTATATATGATTAGGTTATAATAGGGTTGAGTCCACATTGGTAAGAATTATGATACTAGGGTGACTTCTAAAGCATTACATGCTCCAAAAGCTTTGTTATTTATTGTATGCCTAGAGACTAGGTTGGGAGGATGAGTATGATTGACACAAAAATAACAACAATATATATGTGCTAAGTCTAGGTTAAGGATTTTTTTGAGGATAGTGAAGCATCAAAAAAATTCATTATGAATTGAATTGCTTTTGGGTGCGTTTATAATAGAAAAACATAGAGGGGTCTTGGACTACACACACTACTCATGATTTCCCTTGATCATGTTAAGATTAAAAGTATTTTAGAACATACTAAACCATGGCTTAAGTGACGTAGTAAATTTTTTCACATAAGCATGTCTAACAATGACCAATGCCTTTAGTGGTCTTGAATCCTCAATTTCCACGAGGTCCATCTTGTTGAGGCCCATTGGATAAAATCTATAACACTATCAATTATATTTTCATGTTTGCTTGCTAATTACATATGGACTCTTTTTTGAGTTCAAAACCAAATACAAACTCATAAGTAAAGATTTTGAAACATACAATGAAATTCAAATGATATTTCTAGATAAATTACTGCATAAAATTGGTGTCGCCTCAGCCCCACAATGTTGAAGGTATTGGGGATGGTAATTGGGTACTTTTCTCTTTATATACAAGGTTCAACGAACTTATTTATCTCTTTCTCCAAAAATAATACATTCTATGAATAACTCAAAAAAAAAAGAAACAATTCCTTAGATCCCTTAATTTTAATCTCATATATTTTAAACCATTTTGAACGCTAGTGTTGAACCCAAGAAAGCTCATTTTGTTTGATCCCTATTATACCAAGGTTTATAGTTGAGGAGATACTTCAAAATTTGGGTTACTCAAATCCTTAATGGCTTGTGTGTAACCAACCAAATCCAATAAACACCTTTTTTATATTTGTCCCAAGCTCAAGATGCATGGAAGTGGGTATACTCTTTCAAAATCCTTTCAACACGAGTTTTTTATTTGGACAATGGTTTTTCTTGGAGATTATTTTTTGCTTCTCGTGAGAGTCACACATATTTGACATATATTTTGTATTGATTTTTTCATCTAGTATTGGAAAGATAAAACTACAATTATTTTTAACATTACTATTGAACACAATTTGAGGTTAATAATTTTTTTGTGTTTGTAAATATTATGATGCAAATTTAATGTGCAAAGAAAGAAAGTGGTCTTGTAGATGGAGCAACTCTGGGCTTTTATAGGACATTGGGGAATTGCCCTATGCATTATTAACAAAGTGCCCCCAAACTCTTCCAAGCAGGATACTCTGGGTCAAGGTCCATGATGCCATGATAAGTAGAGTCGGTCTCATTTTAGGTGGAGGTCTAAGAGTAAGGCGAATTTTCCTCCACCTTATAGAAAGTTATGCCCATCCAAAATGAGTGAAAATTGGCCTCGTTTTCATACTAAGAATGGGAACTTGCCTCAATTAACCCTTCTCCTCAATTCATGCCTCCCAAAAATAAAATGACAAAATAAATGTATATAACCCTTTTTAGAAGGTATGACAAAATTAATACAAACTAAATTCTATATCCAATTTTGATAATATAAATTTTCATTAGCGAGTTTAAATCTTTAAATTTCTTTTTCCCCCTTAAAATAAAATATAATATATTATTAATATCCAATACTAACCATAATAAATTAATAAAAATATATCATAAAATATAAAACAAAAAGCTAAATTGGTAAGATAACCATTATACACACCCTACCGTTTTGAGAGTGACCTCCTCTCCCATTGATAGAAACCCTTATAATTTTTTAGATTTTATCTAACATTTAAGTTCGTTTTATAACCAGATCAAATTGAAGGCTGCATCCTCCTCCTGGCCAAGAGAAATAAGAGAAGACCAAGATACAGAGAAAAAGTGGTGGAGCATGGCATCATCCATTGTAGCACCTCTTCTCACACACCCAAACCATTACTACCTCCACCCGTCTCACACCCCTTCCTCGCCATCCAACATCACATACCCAAAACAAAAACACCAATCTGCTCCTCTCATTGCCACACAACCCTTCACATCATTGAAGGAATCTCTCTTCAATCTCAAATTTAATACAGACAATCCTCATACGCCAATCCACTACGCCTCTCTTCTCCAAGCCTGCATCAACGCACAATCCATCACATATGGCAAACAACTTCATGCTCGCATTCTCGTTGCTGGTCTGCAACAAAACATCATTGTTACCACTAAAATCATCAACATGTATGCCGTCTGCGGCCGCCTCGCAGAAGCCCGCAAGGTTTTCGAAAGCGTAGACATGCCCAATCGAAATGTATACTTATGGAACGGATTAATCAGAGGCTACGTGAAAATTGAGCAGTTTGATGAGGCAATTGAGCTCTATTGCCAAATGCAGAGAGATGGGTTTAATCTACAGGCGGATCATTATACATTTTCCAGCCTTCTCAAGGCCTGCGCAGCCTCGAATGCACTACAATTGGGAAGACAAATTCATCTTAACGTAATTCGGAGCGGGTATGAATCGTATCCTTTTGTGGGCAGTGCACTTGTTGATATGTACTCCAAGTGTTGCAGTTCGGATGATGCGCGCAATGTGTTTGACAAAATGTCTCAACGAGATGTTGTGCAGTGGAGCTCCATGATTGCAGGGTATGTGCAGAATGGATTTTGGGTGCAGGCGTTGGGGATGTTTAGGGACATGCTGGAGAGTGGTCTGAGGCCAAATCTGGTAACGGTTGCGAGTATTCTGCCGGCATGTTCTGAGCTGGGGAATTGCAGGGAGTTGCATGGTTACGCTGTTAGAAGCGGGTCCGAGGTGAATGTGTTTGTAGGCAATGCACTTGTAGGGGCGTATGGGAAATGCCAGAGGGTGGAGATTGCACGCCAAGTGTTTGATGGAATGCGTCAGAGGGATGCAGTCTCCTGGAGTGCCATGCTTACAGGAATAGTATTTTGGGAAAGTTTTTCACAATTTAAAATGATAAAATTTTAGCAAAATTTTAAAAAATAGAACTTTATTTTTTTAAGTAATTGGAGTTTCTGCAGTGCAACATTTTTAGATATGAATTTCGGGATTAACTGGCTGAAATATTTAGTACTCGTGTCATTCCTTCGAAAGAATTCACAAGAACTGATGTTCATTTTATAGTGCAAAAATGGGACAATCTCTAAGGGAAAAATTGTACAATCAATAGGGACCCCTTCACAACTAATAAAATTCATTTTCACATGGTTAATTATACTGCTGATGTAAGGCAGATTTTTAGAAGTGGACCACAGAAAGATCAAAACAACCAGCTTTTATCCAAGATACTTTTAGGACTGAAAATATCAAATTCTAAATAGGAGTTCAAGAGATTGACAAGCTAAGAAACTGCATAGGATAAAACATTATCTGATGCAAAATACACATATATTCAATGCATACATATACAGTCTGCAAATGGCAAAAACATAAAACCATCTATGACTGAACTGGAAACAACCACTTGGAGTGGGAAATCAATCTAAATCTAAATCTATATATGGGGTGCCAATTAAACTATATACTGTGGGGGTGCCAATGAAACTATACACTGTGCCAATGCCAATGAAACTCTATCTCTATCTATATACTGTGCCAATGAAACTATAGACTTTGGGGAGTGGATCTATATATAGGGGTCATCAGTAGGAGGTCTCTCCCCCTCCCCCTCTATGATATAGAGATATGGGTTGTTGCCATATTTATCTATCTGGACCCCTCTCTATAGATATGGGTTGTTGGTTGAGGCCAACCTACCATATAGATGTGCCAAAACGAAAAGCATCAATATTGGATGATCTTCACAAGAAGTGCAGACGAGAATTGCTGCATCATCAGCACAAGCATGGACTGATAATGGCCTTCCCAAATCTAGCTACCAACCCTATTGGGGTTGCACTTCCGCCTCTGCCCATACCATCGTCAGCAAAGGAAGTTTATGTTGGCATCAGACCATCAGAGATTTCTACTTGCTCCCTTTATGGAGACAGGTGGAGATCTGTTGACAAAGTGGTGTACTGCATCATTTCCTGAACTTTGTAACCTTTCATTGCTGAGTGCAAAACTTGCGAGGGTCCACTTTGTGCAACTGAAAAATCTGTAGATAAAAACTACCATCAAATTGACTTTGTTATCCTTGATTGTGGAGTGTAAAACTTAGGAACCAAATAATTTGTTGATAAAAACTAACACTAAATCTGTGTTTTCTCTTTTATTAAATCTACGTATTTTCTCAAATATTAACCTTCAATACATGCATTCCATATTTTGTTGAAATAAAAATATCTGCCAACTGTTTCATCTCCTAAAATTTTCTTTGGTTGCAGGGTACGTGCAAAAAGGTGATGTTCATGAGGCCTTGAAGATGTTCTATGATATGCAACAAGTGGAGGGTGTGAAGCCTACCGCAATGACTATCTCATGTATTCTTCTAGCATGTGCTCATGCAACAGCTCTTCAGCTGGGTATGGAAATCCATGCATACTTAATCAGAAGTAAAATTGAGGGTAATGTATATGTGTGGAGTGCACTTCTAGACATGTATACAAAATGTGGGAACACACAGATTGCACGGCGAGTGTTTGATAGCATGCCTCATAGAGATGTAGTTGCCTGGACAGCAATGATTTCTGGATATGGATTAAATGGACATGGCAAGGAAGCTGTTTTGCTCTTTAAGCAAATGCAAGAGGCAGGCGCAAAACCAAACCATGTTACCTTTACGGCCATTTTGTCTGCATGCAGCCATGCTGGTCTTGTGACTGAAGGTTGGTTGTATTTTAATTGCATGAGCCGAGATTATAAGCTAACACCTAGGGTGGAGCATTATACTTGTATGGTTGACCTTCTGGGCCGTGCAGGGTGCCTAGATGAGGCCAAAAATCTTATAGCAAATATGCCGATAGAGCCTGATGTTGGTGTTTGGGGAGCATTGATGAATGCCTGCAGGATTCATTGCAATATTAGGTTAGGAGAATGGGCTGCAGAACACCTTTTTAATCTAGAGCCCGATAAGGCTGGACATGCTGTACTTCTGTCAAACATCTATGCTACTGTTGGCAGGTGGGATGATTTAGCAAAGGTTAGAGCAATGATGAAGGACAGGGGTTTGAAACCCAGGCCTGGATGCAGTTGGATTGTGGTCAATAACAGACTTCATACATTCCAAGTAGAAGACAGAACACATCCTCAATGGGAAGAAATTTATGCAATGCTGCAGATCTTGGCTAGGCAGATGAAAGACGCTGGCTATGTGCCTGCAACAAACTTTGTATTGCAAAATGTAGAGGAGAAGCAAAAGGAATTGATCCTTTGTAATCATAGTGAAAGACTGGCCATCGCTTTTGGACTTATCAGTACGCGCCCAGGAAAAGTTATCCGGATCAACAAGAACCTTCGTGTGTGTGGTGACTGTCATAGTGCCACAAAGTTCATCTCCAAGATTGTCAAGAGAGAATTTATTGTAAGGGATACAAACCGTTTTCATCATTTCAAGGATGGGGTGTGTTCTTGTGGGGATTATTGGTGATACTAATAGAAGGTAGCAACAAGTGTTAGTTTTTGCAATATATTTATGAAGCTATGTTGATTTGGAAGATGACAGATGGTCTCCATGTCTTTCCCACATCAATGTGCTGTTTACAGATTCAGAGATTTAAGACATTGGTATACACAGCCACAGCCATAAGGTTAGTAGCACCTGTCCATAACTTGAAGTGTATATGAGAAAAAGCTACTTCCCACTATCACTTCATTACAGGCTATTTAAGTTCTAAATGCGGATGTAATATTGTTGCAGGCATGCTGAGGTCAGTGGCAAGTAATGCTAAGGTCTATCACAGAGAATCTTAAGAGGTTAGTGATTTAAATCTGTGGAGGCAAGGGAGTTGAAGATTTTACAATTCTCCTAGAAATCAACATAGGAAGAGTTTCGGATATATCTGAAGACTGTAGGCTCAGGCTCATCTTGTGGAAGTGGACACACAGGATGAAACAACATTTTGAGACGAGGATTAAGCATGCTATTAATAAAATTTGAATCTGATGGCTTGTAGGATATGGTCACTCAGTGTAAGTAACAGATGGAATTCTTAAGAATTTGATCATTATTTCTGAACTGAGAACTCAATGAAAAAATGAATGCATAAAACGGATCCTTTTTTTGTTGTATGCAGCCCTAGAGATCTCCCGTTGACAGTGGCTTGCATGCAGCAGGCTATTACTCATAGGATTGGTCAGAAGTACTGGAGATAAAAAAACATCTTTGGCCATATGCTGTGCGCTAGCCAACTTAACAAGGACTTTTAATTGAGGTTGAAGAAGATTGTCAAAACGGCTGTCAAGACCTTTTTTGACATTTTGGATCTTGAACTACTACAGCTCAAATTTGTAGTAGAGCAATATAACTTGACTTTAAACTGAAGCATGCAGAACTGGAAAATGAGCTTGAATTTGAACCAAATTGAGTCCAAACTTGAATCTGAACTACAAGCCAGACATTGCATGCATGAAACCATTCAAGCAAGTAAAGTCACATAGGAAAGCAATAGGTATGTGTTGATGGGCATGATTATACATATGTTATATATTTACATAACCAGCGATATTAAAATGAGGTTCCTACAATAACACGATGGTCTATTCCGTCTGCCTCCAGCATGAACTTTGCATTCTCTAAAAAATAAGGATCCTTGTTCTTTTACAAAATTGTGTACCCGGATTATATTTATGAGGGTTTTTTGACGGGCCCATTCAATTGCATTGTAATATTATTTTATTAAATTTTATTACAAGCAAGTTTCAAGGATGTAAAAGTTTATCAAATTTAAATTTATGATATATGATGAGTGCTGATTGGACAAGTCAGGTGATCATGGATTCTGTGCTTTAGGACTTTGTGTTTCTTTCAATCTTTGAGGGCATTATCGGATTGCTCACTTGATAATTTATGCATTTATCGTTATTGTTTTCTAATTTTTCTAGAAAACAAACACTTTTGTATTTTTACTTGGGGTCAATTATAGAGCTTTGTTTGCAGATTAGTAGTTTGTGAATTTAGTGCTTCTGGAGCTTAGTGCATTAATTGGGCTATGCTATTGGTGGAATCGGATGCACTAAAAATCTTTCTTTTTGGACCCACAGCATCATGGTTCCTTTTATTTTGACATTATACGGTTATTTATAGCTAGCCACCAAGAGGCAAGTTTGTGAAGAAGTCAATTTGGAGGCTTGGTTAGGCACTTATGCTAATCTGCAAACAAAGGTTCCTAGCCATTATAGGCTTGGCTAGGCTCTTATGCCTTTGTTTCTTGGCTAGGACATTATACCTTCAATTGTATCTTGCAAAGCACCATATATGAATATCCAGAGAAATCATCATATTTGCACCATGCGAAGAAACAAAAGCATTGATATAATGTTTAATAATGATTTTTCTCATATAGCTAAGCTACATTGTCTGGAAGTGCAGTAGCGACATTTCTTTCCCATAAAAATATTATGTACAGAACCCCCACATAACTTAGGAAAATACTGATGCACACCTTTCAATCCAAATGGTTGAGAGTTTTCAGGAAAAACCGATTTTTCTTTGGTTACATGTTTAATTGGACTAGTTAGACGCAGCTGGGTAGGTTAGTTGTTTTATAATAAAAACACTTTTATTCTTATGTGCAGTTGACAGGAGTGAATATGCTGGGTGGTCGATTTGGTGTGCATATATTTAGAGAGATTAGAGGAATAAAATTTTAGTCTTTTTTTAAGATGAAAAAGTTTTCTTTTGAACATTTTTTTTTCTTGTTTTTTCCCTTTTTTTCTGCTGCACAGAAAAAATCATGTATGTTAAATCTTCTGATAGGTTTTAATAGAGCTGCTGTGGATTCATGAGAAGTTGCAGGTATTGGAGTTCCATCAATTTGTGTTGCAGGTATTGGGTTACATTAGTTGGTATCAGAGCACTATGGCCCAGAGGGAAATGTATTTAAACTGGGCAGGTTGAGGCAGAAGAAAGGTAAGACAGAGGAGAAATGTTGAAGATGAACTGCTCAGAAGGTTAGAGACCCTTGAGGATGCATGAGGACTCAGAAGAAGAACTGGAAGTTCATAGAGTTTGAGTTGGAGCCATAGAACCTATGGAAGGCTCATTGATGCCGTGTCCAAACAAGGAACCAAGGTTAAATTTGATGTCTCTGAATTTAAAGTTGAATTAAATCCAAAAGTGTTAATAAATTGGATTCAAGAATTAGAGAGGTACTTTGAGATGGAGGGGATCGAGGACAATGATCCTTGAAGGGTCAAATTTGGAGCATAAAAAATGTAAGTCTCATGCTGCTCTATGGTGGGATAACTTGCAGAATGTTAGATGAAGGCAAGGGAAGGAGAAAATCAGAATGTAGCCAAAGATACTAAAGCATTTAAAAGCTAAGTTTATGCCCTCTTATTATCAGCAAAAGCTATTCGAGGAATTTCAAAATTTAAGAGAGCTATTAGTACAAGGTTATAATGAGCAATTCCTAAGGCTACAAATCAGAATTGATTTACAAGAAGAAGATGAGAAAGCAGCAGCAAGATACATCAATGGATTTGGGTTCCAACTCAAGGTAAGCAGCATGGATGACGCATATCAGTATGCCTTGAAGGCAGAGGAAAAATTAAATAGGAGGAGCAAGGTGGTGAGTAAATGAGGCGGTGGAAATTTAAATAGAGGAAGAGGAAGTTGTTGCAAAACTACAAAGGAAGAAGAGCGAGAGGAAAGTAAGGAACCAAGATTGATTATGGTGGTAGAGGAGTTTTTGGAGGTCGGGGTAGAGGCAGAGGCCAACAAAGGTTTGGATACTAGAGGCCCTTGAAGTGTTACAATTTGCGTGGGCCTCATAAAGCCGCTGACTGTCCTGAAAATTTTGGAGTTGCTAATGGAGCCATGATGGATCAAGAGGAACAACAAGCAGAAGAAATTGAAGCAGATATTGGAGAGAATTTGATGCTGCAAACAACTTTAATGTCAAGAAACAAGGAGAACCCAGAAACTGCTTGGAGAAGGAGTGTATTCTGAACAAAATGCAAGTGTAAAGACAAAGTGTGCAAGGTGATTGTAGATGGAGGATCTATTGACAATCTTTGTAAGTCCATAAATGGTGCAAAAATTGCTGCTTGCTTGTATTCCAAAATCAAATCCTTATAAGATTTCTTGGTTAAAAAAGGATCAGTTTGTGCTTGTGGATCAATCTTGTCTTGTTGCCTTCAAAATTGGTCCTTGTGAAGATAGAGTGTTATGTGATGTGGTGCCAATGGATGCTAGTCATTTGCTGTTGGGAAGTTCCTAATAGTATGACCGAAAAGTAATCCATCATTGAAAAGAGAAAACTTATGAAGTACAACATGAGGGGAAGAAACATCTTTTAAAACTAGGGAGAGAGGAAGGGGCATTTGAAATATCTCTGGTAGCAATGGGTTATAAAAAATTCTGCAAACAAAAGCTTATCTATTATGCCTTAGAGAAGAAAGGGGACATGAAGGGAAACTCCCACAAGAGGTGCATAAATTATTGGCAAAGTATTTTGATGTAACACCAAAAGAATTACCAAGAGGCTTGCCTCCCTCATGACGCATTACACACCATGTTGATTTGATGCTAAGATAAAAATTTCCATGTCAAACTGCATACTGGTTAGCTCCACAAATGAAGAGATGAGGAGGCAAATCTAAGAATTGTTAGAGAAAGGGTTCATAAGGGAGAGCACGAGTCTGTGCGCCACACCAACTTGACTCTCACCAAAGAAAGGAGGAAAGTGGAGAATGTGTATGGACTCTACTACGATCAACAAGATCACAATAAAATACTATTATCCATTACCTAGAATTGATGATATATTACACTACTTCGCTGGTGCTAAAATTGTCCCCAAGATTGATTTGAGGAGTGGTTACCATCAAATCCACAGGTGAGAAAGGGATGAATGGAAGCGTTCAAGACCAAGGATGGGTTGTATGAATGGTTGGTGATGCCATTTGGAATGTCTAATTCCCCGAACACTTTTATGTGATTTATGAATCATGTGTTTAGGCAATATATTGGGAAATTTGTTATACTTTATTTTGATGACATTTTGATTTTCAGTAGAAACCAGGAAGAGAATTTGATACATTTGACAACAATGTTTGATACACTTGTTGGTAAATTTTGAGAAGAGTGATTTTTGTAGAGACAAGTTGGTTTTCTTGGGAAGTGTGATTTTAGTAGATGGAGCATGGCCCAAAAACACTCAAGGCTATACTTGAATGGCTTATCCCTCAAAGCATAACAGAGTTGAGGAGCTTTAATGGACTAGTAAACATCTATAATAGATTTATTATGAATTTTGGCAATATGAGTGCTCCAGTAACTGATTGCACCAAGGAGTCCTTTTCTTGGACTTAGGCAATTGGAAGAGTTTTGAACAACTTAAAAAGATGACGAAAGCTCCAATTCTTGCATTTCCAGTCTTTGAGAAGATCTCTACTATTGAGTGTGATGCTTCAACATTTGCAATTGGAGGAGTGTTGAGTTAAGAAGGCAACCCAGTTGCCTATTTTAGTGAAAAACTAAATGACGCGAAAAAAGGTATGGTACTTATTACAAAAAATTGTATGCTATTGTCTAGACTTTTAAACAATGGAGCACTATCTATTGCATAGAGAATTTGTTTTGTTGACAAACAATCAAGCATTGAAATACATAAATACTCAAATCCAGTTATCTCATAAAATGCCAAATGGGTCTCAATTTGCGAAGTTATACATTTGTAGTGTAACATGTGAGTCGAAAAACAAACATTGTGGCTGATGCTTTAAGTAGGAAATGCCACCTATTTTTCACCATGACCAATGAGATTGTTGGGTTTGAAGAAATGAAGGAAAAATATGAAGTTGATGCTTATTTCAGTGAAATTATTTGTGCTATCAAAAAATCCAGTAGATGTAGGTAAGGAATTTTATGATGAATACTTATTGATTGATGCATTTTTGTTTAAGGAGCTCCAACTTTGTATTCTAAGTGGGTGTAGGAGGGAAAATCTGATTAGTGAAATGCATTCTAATGGCTTGGGAGGTCACTTTGGAAGGAACAAAATTTACAGGTTGGTAGGTGAAGTGTTTTTGGCCTCAATTGAGGAAGGACATCAATAGGTTTATTTCTACATTTAGAGTTTGTCAAGTTGCTAAAGGTGGACAATAGAATGTTGGGTTGTATAAACCCTTACTAGTCCCTAAAGGACCATAGGTTGACATTTCCATGGATATTGTCTTGGGGCTGCTTCACATTCAAAGAGGCAACGATTCCATTTTTGTTGTTGTGAACTGATTCTCTAAAATAACCCACTTTATTCCATGTGAAAATACTGCTGATGCAAGATTACCGATTTATTTTTTAGAGAGATTGTAAACTTGCATAGACAACCCAAGACTATTGTAAGCTACGTTGCCAGAAATGAGAAACAGGAAACTGCAATTGAAACGGAAATGTGATGGGAAATGGGTGAGGAGAGGTTGCAAGTAAGAAATGAATCTTCTATATATATATAACTTATTCTAAAATTCTATAGTATTTATAATATATTTCTATGGCTATCTTCTTTCGTATCCAGATTTCTATTTATAAATATTCTTTAATTCTATAATATATATTTTCATTTAGCAATACTATAGTGATTCACGAGTTATAAATATTTCTTGATTCCATATTAAATATTTCATGAAGATTCCCTAATTCTATAACATAGAGTTTTTCCATTTAGCGATACCATACGGATCCATGATTTATAAATATTTCATATTTCTATGTTAAATATTTCATGAGAACTGATTCTGTTTAGAAAGTATTTCCATTCATTATAATATCTCAAATATAGGATAAGTATTTATATATTTTTTAAGTAAAAAAGTTTAGATAGATAATAGATTTGTTTTTGTTATAAATTATATGCTTTCAATCAAAATATTAGATAGTTTTATAGTCAATTTTTTTTTTTGGTGGATTAGAAAGTTATAAAAAAAATAATATTAATATAGGATGGAATAGAAATTTCTGAGAAAACTAATAGAAACTTAAAAATAATTGTAGAAGTCCTAAATTTTTAGGAAGAAATGGGTAGACAAAAAAGGCATGGTTTCGTGCACAAATTAAAAATGCGACGCAGCTGGGGAAACGACCATCCGTATTGCAGACAATGTTGCCACATTAGAAACCTGAAACCTGGCCAAATAGTTTTGTTTTTGGAAACATAGATCTCAAGTGATCGGGATACAAAGTTTATTAGTCACTTTTGGAGGACTTTGTGGAGAAAGCTTGACAGAAAATTGCAGTATAGTTCAACGTATCACCCTTAAACTAATGGGCAGACAAAGGTTGTCATAAACAAAAGCTTGGGAAATTTGTTTAGGTGTTAAGTAGGGGATAGCCCAAAACAATGGGATTTGGTCTTGTCACAAGCAGAGTTTGCTTTCATCTCCAACATCAACAGTTCTATAGGGAAATCTCACTTTCATATTATTTTCGGAAACAATCTGAAAGGAGTAATGGATTTAATTGATCTTCTTGAGGGGAAATGGATTGGCCAAGATGTAGAGGAATTTGTGAAGCATATACATGAATAACGTAGACTTACATTGAAGAGAAAAGGTGTAACAAGAGGGTGAGTTAATCATGGTTTACTTGCGTAAAGCAAGGTTTCCTCAAGGCACTTACAACAAATTGAAGCCGAAAAATTCGGTCCTTCCAAGATTCTCAAAAGAATTAATGGGAATGCATATTTTATAGACTTGTTCAAAGAATTTGACATCAATCCTATATTCAATGTTGTGGATCTTTATCCATATCATGCAAGCACGGAAGAAGTTCAAGATGAGAACGTGCTTGGAGGATGGACCAAACATTTGCCAAAGAAAAAAAAGAGCACCAGGGTTACTATTACAAGGTCCAAGAATTATAAAATGTATTTAGACAAATGGAAACGATTAGCAGATTCCTATAACACATGGATCACAATGGAGGAGCTCATGAAGTCAACAAAATTAGATTCTGCTGAACCACGGGCTGTAGAATTTTGAAAGAAGAGGAGGGTGTTGTTCATCTGTGAATCCAAACGGTTGAGAGTTTTCAAGTGTTTGCTCCCCAAAAAATGGGGTTTTTTTTATAACATGTTTAATTGGATTAGTTAGACATGGCTGGATAGGTTAGTTCTTTTTAACAGAAAAACTGCTATTCTGAAGGGCAGTTGACATCAAATTTTATTATTTTTTTGGATGAAAAAGTTTTCTTTTGAACAACTGTTCTTTTTTTTCTCCCCCTCCTTTGTTTTTGTCTTCTTTGTTTCTACTGCATAGACACAGTTCTGTATGTATAAATCTTCTAATAGGATTTAAAAGAGTTGCTGTAGATTCATAGGAAGTTGCAGGTATTGGAGTTTCATCTCTGTTTTGCAGGTATTGGACTGCATTGAGTTTATGTTGCAGGTATTTGGCTGCACCAAATACCTTCCACATAACTCAAAAAAAGAAACCCTAGAAGACTTGTGAGTTCAGACTATAAACTTATCAAAATTACATTTGTAAATGCAAATCTTTAAATTTTTTTCCTGCATATTCTTAACTAGTTCTAGGTTGTAGAGTATTTTGACTCTTGAACATTTATGAATCTCTCAATTTATAAGTAGACTGTGTGGATTGCAATAAGCAGTCTTATATACACGGGTGATTAAAATCTACCTTGTGCCGAGAGAATGGATGATCTGGTTGATATTTTATACTTTATTCTTCTATAACTTAATTCGGTTATGTAAGTTTTGAGCAATGGGAGCATTATGATCTGTGTCAAATCAAGTTTACATTGAATTGCAATTTTATTTGTGACTAAAACTTAAATTTTTCTTTCCAATTTTATAAAAAACACAAGCTTTGGTAAATTTGGTTGTACTTGTAGTAGAGCATTAAATTTGGTAGCGATGGGATATACAATGCATGGGATTAATGCCATACTAACAACCTTTTTATTATTCTTTTATGTTTCTAAAATTTTGAGAGTTGGAGAGGGAGTATATGTCCAAACTACAACCTTTTTATTTCTGTAAATTTGTGGGGAAGGGGCAGCGAAAGAAGTCTATGCATGCCGAAATACACGATTTAGAACATTGTGCAAATTTTTGTATGACAATTCTTTAGAAAATTTTTGCTAAACAATTTTTCCGGAGGAGAGAGAGCCAATGATTTTGTGGGCAAATGATCCTTTTTGATCACATATATAAAATCCTTCAAGAATTTGTAGGTGACAAGAATTTGTTCGTGAAAGATGTAGGTTCGTGGAGTTCTCATAGCACAAGATTGTTTTTATAAAAAAGTAGGGTTTCTTACAGAAGTCTTTTTCTGGGACAACATTTTATAGATGTAATTATATTTTTTAGTTCTTCACCAAAAAAATTAATAGGGTCCATTTCATGTTTGTACAATTTGTTTCCGTGTTTTTGATCAAATTTGTAATTGAAGTTCAGAGGTCTCTAGTGGCCAAGTGCTAGTGGGCAGTCGTATTGGTGACCACCACTATTGTGTAAAGGGAATGAATGTGATGGCTATGACCAATCACATTAGTGGATCGGGGGCAATATGGAGTAGAGCATGTGGTACACAAAGAAAATTTAGGTTGTAGAAGGGAGAAAACCCTAACACACCCAAAATAGGTTGTAAGTGTGGGCTCTACTTAAGATAGTTTTTAAGTGGCACCTAAGAGATAAAGTATACGAGTTTGATCCCTAGACAAACCCTTCTCTTACCCTTTTTGTGGGGTACCCTGGTTGCAAGTGGGTTGGTGATTCATTGACATTCATTATTATCAATTAGTTGCATAACATTAAAAGTTAAGCGTGAATTGCTAGTTGATGATGTGGGAATGCCACTTGGCAAGATCTGCGCAAGAAATTACTAATCATAAAATTTATCTCAAATAAAAAATTAAAATCAAAATTAATATATTTTTAGTTTTTCAATGTTTATTTCTCATTAAAAATTTCTAATGTGTACCACATACTAACTCAAAACATTAATATTAATATGTCATTATTAATAACATTGAAAAACCTTCTCCAATATGAAAAGCTCTAGCATTGAATCATCCAATTTAAAAAACAAAATTAGAAACTCTTCCCTTATTTTTTAAAATAATGTAAATTAAAAAAATATCATAAAATTTAAGTATTATTTTATCAACATCATCATGTAGGTACATTTTTCAAATGGGACTATTAACTGTAGTGGATTATTGTTTGAAAGAGGACCATTAGCTAAGGTGTATAATAGATATCTAATCTACATACATAAGCCTTAAGTACAAATAGAAAAGTAACTTTTTTTTTACTAATTTGCTTTGGTATATACATAATTTTTTTAAGCCATAAAAAATAAACCCTAAATATGCTTGGTTGTAATATGGATAGATGATTTTACATTAAATTGAGATTCAAATACTCAATTAATTTTAACTAAGCTTAAATAATATGAGCAAACTAGTAATACAAGATTAATTAAGTGGCTTAACTAACATAAAAAAAATTGTAATAAAAACTTAATTAATTCATTTCACAATTAGAGATAAGTTATCATGCAAGGTTTAAAAGTGTATCTTGAATAACATGAGATTTGGTGACAACCATCAAGCTCTGATTGCAAAAGTGCGTGCCCAAGTTTCATAAAGACCTAGCCCAAAAGATGAAAATGACTAGAGTAAGATGTCCTAAGTGTCACTAACGCTCTTGGTAGGTGACAAACATGCAAACATTAATTTGAAAATTGTGCTTACCTAGTCCTAATCTCCAATTACCTTACTCATTTTTTCATGTTGCGGATTTGATCACTTATAATTTTTTTTAATTCCTTGCCCTAGTTTGACAACAATATCTAAAACTTAATTAAAACTATAAGTGTTTTAAGGCCTTTGTTGAGGGTTAGCTAGGTTTTTAAGCATCGTCTACTTATTAGGTCCCTTTAATAACAATATACAAAACAACAAACTTCCATAATTAGGATAATTCTAGTAGCATTCAAAATCTCAGTGTTGTATGGTGGGTCTTTCTTCAATTATTGCTCTAACATGAACTTGTGCACAAAAATGATAAATGCTCTAATGATTGCTTGATCTTGCTAGAATGTCTTCTATTGCTCAATGAATTCTATGAAATGATCATTGTCCTAATTATTATTAATTCCTCAATGACCTAAATGTTTGTGTATTTATAAAAAAATTGAATTCAAATTAGGACCTTGTTTGTGCCCAAACTGACATCAAAAGGTTGAAAAAGTGAGAACAAGAAGTCATGTACACATTAATCGGAAAAGACCATACCAAGGGCCCAAGAATGTCATTAATACTATGGGTGGGCCCAAGAGTGTTAATGACGCTCTAGACACAAACACAAGTTAGGGGAAATGAATAGGAGAGAGAGAAAGAGCGACAACTGGAGGAAGTTAGGACAAAGTACAAAGACCATCAAAAGTCAACAAATGTGCCAATAACACATAATTATCAACAAGTACACAAACATCCTAAAATCATGCAATTTAATGAATAATAAATGCATATGGGCCATTTTTAATTATCTACATTTTCTCCCACTTTGATGTTTGTGTGCATACATATCAAAATAGAAAAGAAGACATTGTATGGATATAAAATTGTGTGCCCAGGAGCTTCAGAACAAAAGCCAATGTCCCTGGGAATCTACTAAAACATTATTTCTTTTTCTACACATGCACGAGTAAGTGTCACATTATATTGATCTGTTGAAATATGAAAAATGAACACAAGATACCTCATTCCAACGAGAAATGGAATAGAGCTAGGCATCGTATTAGATTCATGCCTCCACACCTATCTAAATTCTTGGATAGAATTTTGGGTATAATTTTCAGTAACATTTCCAATAAATCTCAATAAAATTTTGAGTACCATCTAAAGCTAAATGATATCTTGAGTACATCCCTCATGGGAGTAGCAAAAGTAATATGATTACATTCTCTATGTTAAAAACTGAATAAATTCTAAGTTACAAAAAGTTCAATACGATGATACACATGCCTCAATAATATGTATTTGAATATGATGAGTGAGACATATGCTCCTCTTTTAAAATTTGAGATAAACATGTGAAACTCACATCAATAAAAGATGCACCACGTGTAAGATAACTTATGGAATCGATAGTGTCTAACATATAAAGATGTAATATTGCAATCATATATATTGTGAACAAATTTCCCCATATGGGCCCATGGTATAAGAAATACAAGATCAAGAAAAATTTGCCCCATATGGGTTTAAGATATAATCAATGTAACATCGCCATTGTAAGATATAAAAGTGTAAAGCACAAGTATGATATTTTCACAGCAATGGATGAATGATAGGGATCGTGGCAACTTGATACAAGAGCATTAAGGGAGTCTAGCAATCTTTGCATCATCCAAAAAGATATCATTTGTGTTGGTGCACATCCGACAATTGGAAATAACCTACATGGATTTAGTCACACTTCTATAAGCTTCTCCTAGAAATAATGAGCCATTTCAGATCATGAGGCAAAGTGTTATTTGTATTGTGAAGAAACCATTGTGTAATGTAGGGTTGTGTTAACTGAAGGTTAAGAAATCATCGAGGTGGTTACAAGTGGCAGTTTTTTTCCATGACAATTGTATAACTTAGTAACGACCCTAAATTGTTTGGATGCCCATTTGGAGCATTTAAAAGATCAACGGGAATTCCAAGAGTCACTACTCGAAGCAAAAAAGGAGAAGAATTTAGTGAACGTAGACTGAAGTGGAGAATACTTCCAAGTGAATGGGGAGGCTAGAGTAGGAAGCTTTAAGAAGTAGAGATTAGTGTTTCATTCATGAAGGGAGCGTGTGGCATTATTCCCTTGTGCCGTAGTCATAGGGAGAGTGAGTGAGTGTATGTAATCTCTAAGCTTCCTCAAGATCAATAAAACCCTGAGTTCTTATTTTAGTCTCATGTCTGTGTGTGTGTTTGAGTGGTAGGTTGTAAGGAACAAGTTATCTTTCATTAGACTGCATCAATTGGTATCAAATTAAGTTAACAACTCTTGGATGAGGGAGCGAGTGTTTGTCATCCATTAGGAAAATAATGGGTAGAGGGCATGAGTTTAGTGAAAAGTGAGTGTTCTCCATCTTATGTGAATGGGTAGAGAAATGACGGCACATCATGCATTGAGTGAACAATGGATAGGGGGTGCATAGAGGTGTTCTCCATCTTGTGCATGTGTGTAGAGAATAATGAGTTGAGAGAGAGGTATAGATAGGTGTATGATATGTGTAGGATTGAAATAGAAAGTTTGTGGTAGTGGGTTTTATGTGTATGTGAGGAAAGAGTTGAGGAAGATGGATGAGAGGTGTTGTAATACCCCTCTCCATTTCAGTAGTGTCATCTCATCGTTGTCGTATTGTTTAGGTGTCGGTATGTTGGTTGTGATCACTGTGTGGGTTGTCATAATGTGGCATCTTTGTTGAACGTAGTAGATCGGTCCCTTGGTTGCCTTGAAGGATGGCAAGGTGGTACCAATGTCCCTGCATATAATTATGTTCAATTCGGGTTGTTTCATTAGTGTTAGTGACGAAACTCTTTTTTTATCAGGGCTTGTTTAGTGCTTCATCTCTAGTGACGAATTGGTGAGATTTGAGGGTGTTCGGATTTTGGTAGTTGGTTAACTCACCACAAAATATTTATTTTTGATATTACTTCTTTTCGTGCTTATTTATCTCATTAATTGACAAACTATAAGGGTATGTCACCTTGTGTCCAACTAATGATTGTTGGATTGATTTATTAGCCTTTTTGAGAGGAACCTTTTGTCAGTGGTGGTTGAACATCGGGTAAGTCGATCGAATGTCCCCTGGTTTGGTTCGCAGAACTATGAGTTGTTGAATATTAATTTTTTTTCTCAAAATTTTTGTTGGGATAATTGTGCTTCGATATTTTAATACTATTTATTGTTTTTTGTATAAACGTCTCTTGTGAGATGGTATATAAAAAAACCTATAAATATTAATAACAAAATTAATATATGTATATGTAAATAAACATATATAAAAATAAAAATAAAAGAAATAAATAAATAAATTATATTTTAATACTGTTTATTGTTTTTTGTATAAATGTCTCTTGTGAGATGGTATATTAAAAAAACCTATAAATATTAATAACAAAATTAACATATGTATATGTAAATAAACAAAATAAATAAATATAAAAACAAAAATAAAATAAATAAATAAATAAATTATATGTTAACATGATTTCTTATTGATATAATAATAAATAGTATTGCAGAATAAAAGTTTAAAATACTATTATAAATTCTTTTTCAAATAGAAATAATAAGTATGCCCAGATTGTAAACAAATATCTACGTAGTAAATGAAGCCTTAAAAAAATAAAAATAAAAATATAAAAAAACAAAACAAAACATTAATTTATTGATAAAAATACAGCTAGTTGGTGAAGGATGACATGAGCTCATGGAAATGAGAGGCGTGAGGGGGATAAAAGTTGGCAGGGTAGTAAATTGTGATTTGATATCATCTTACTAATTGTGGTAGTAAATGGTCTTAGGTTGAGGAGTTGCCGTATCATCTTACCTAAGGCCATTTATTACTCCATTTACCTGTTGCTTGCCAAATGCCTAAGAATTATGACGCTTTAGAAATCAAAGATATTAAAATTGTGAAGGATATGAGAGGATGGGAAGGGATTTCAGTGTTGAGCAAGCTTGAAGCATTAGAGAGGAGGAGTTGGAGCGAGCAAGAGGAGGAGGAGGGCGTCCCACCCCGCAGGTTATTATCAGGAAAGTGGATTTTCCTCCACCTTTAATTATTTATTTGAATAATGAATAAGTTTAGTATGATCATTGTGTGGTTTGCTGAGTTAAGTGATGAATAAGCTTGTTATACTAGTCATGGCGCCATATATATTTTTATTTCTGTTGAATATCATCTCAACTTTGAGCTACGTCTCGATTGTCCCGGCTGGATGGGATTGTTCCCTGTTTGAGTTGTTTGAAAAGTAATTTATTTGTTTTGTTACTTATCCAACTATTATTGGAACTGCTTCATTGATCCCCTGACTGAGGCGTCCTTGTAAGACCTGGCCAAAACAAACCCATGGATATCTACCTATATATTGCAGATTAAAAATAAGATCCTGGTATATGGCGCCATTGAACAGTAGTAACATATTTGGAAAGGATTTAATTGCAATAATAAACTATTTGTGTAGCATTAGGGCGAGTTAAAATTGCTGGGTGGTGTTGGTAGCAGCCAGCTGGTTATGATACAGCCGCTCAGGTCTGATTTAGAGGCCATTTAGTGGCTGGAATATTAAGCATAGATGTAGTGCCATATCTTTAGTAAACCAGTTGGATGGTGAAATAAATAAAGATATGACCAGGCTGTAGTTTGATTAGATGCACAGGGCCAGTTACAAAGGATAGCTGGGGCGCCATATGGTTGAGTGAAACATTTATTTAATTTGTTGAAATTTTAAATATATCTATTTATTTTGCTATTGTCTTGCGATGAAGGATATTTCCATGTCAATGTTGTTTTTGGGTTATGAAGTTGGAATAACAAACAATGAGAATAAGGAGGCTAATATATTTATTTATTCTAGTCTTAGGTGGTTGTATTGTTGACTTAGGCATTGGATTATATTTTAGCTTAGTTAGATTCATAACAGAAAATAAGATCTTGGTAAAACATTTTAGGAGGTGAGGACGTTGTGAAATGTGGAGAAAATGTTAGTGTAATATGAAATCATCTTTCAATGTTACAAACATAATTTGCTTTGTCTTTGTTTTGTATCGGAAGGCTTTACAATTAGTTGGTTTCTTTTAATTTGGTAACAACTTAACATAAATTAGAGTGATGAATGAATGAATATTATGTGTTTATGGTGTTTCATTTTTTTTTAATAATAATAATAATAATAATAATTCAATTGTTGCTCTTAATTGGAGCGGAATATGATCAAACAATTTTTGGGTTTGATGCATCCTAGAATGAGCTTTCTATAACTTTTTGAATCTAAAATTTCAATAAGAAATGAAGAAATGATCATAATTTTAGTATTCAAATGTTTTCTAGTTTTTTTGCATACTTATAAATGCATAAGAATTAGAGTACTGCAAAATTTGTACTTTATAAATTCTATGCTCTAAATTTTAGTATAGTTGTTTGTTCATTTAACAATAAAAAAATGAAATTTAGTGATGGTGACATTCGAGTTTCTGAGAACAAACTATGGCTATTGTTCTAGATTAGTGTTTTCTTTGGTACAGGGACTATACATCCCCGTTTGTTTGATCATCTATGTATTACTAATTTTTGTTTCGCTTCTGACTTTTACTTATTATTGGACTATAAGATACTTAGTTTCAATAGTGATAAACTTATTATTATTGTTATTTCATATCTAACTTGCATATTGTTTGAATAAACGGTTGGAGTGTGAAAGGATTTCACTTGCTCAGCGTAATGTTGACACTTGTCTTCAAGGTGTTTTAGTGCAGGTTGTGACAAAACAAGATCGTTAGCTATGACAGAATGAAGAAGCTTGCAAAGAGTTGTCTTGCGTTGTAACTAGATAAATGAATTTTTGAAATATTATTACTATGTAACATTTAAAGAAAAAAAAGTTCATCCTTGAAATGATATGATAAGTTCTGGCATTACCTTGTAATCGATTTGTACTTAATTGCCATGCTAAATAGCAAACCTTATTTTATTGTTAATTGGAAGTTGTTAAGCACTTGTTAAAAGTTACAAGGGTTGAACATAGCTGTTATCTCTAAATGATATAGATACCTTCACCAACTTAAGCAACTTGGTGAACCTAGTGTTTAAATTGTTGGAGATTATTCTTGTTGGTTCCTAGTGGTATCGTGTAGCTAAGAGAATATATAATAACTCCCAAAATTGCTTCTCACCTCGTGAGGATATTTTTCCCATAGCCATTTAATTGGCGATTTGATGTAATTGTGAGTTGGGTGTCAGGGGAGCTCGTCAAGTCTAGTTACACCGTGGTTGGGCAATTCCACTTCAATATAAATAGTTTGGATTAAATAGCTGACTCATGGGTAGTACAATGATTATATTAAAGGTGAACAATTTTGTTGTAGACGACATACTTTGAGTGCGAGTGTGTTCTTGATGATTGCCTTGCTAGTGGGCGTGAGTTTATAAGATGTATGCAATTAGAGTGTGCATGTGTGTGGACAGGTTAATATCTGGAGTTTTTATTTGTGTGGAGTTAGTATTACACACAAAAAAAAAATTAGTGTTTTTATGTGTTATTTTGGGATGAATTTTTGGGCATTACAGGGGTGTAGCCCAAGCGAGTGAGTTGAAAGTTGTGTTGAGGGCCATGCAAGCCCAAGTGAGATCTAAGGCAAGGAGGAGGACTACCTATGACATAGGTTAAGGAGTTGAAGAAATAGATAGAGATTGTGCAAGCCATACTAAACATGGAAGGGAATGTTGTTGCAATGAAGGAAAAAGATAAAAAGAGAGCATGGATCATACCATGTGTTACAAAGATGAGGAGGAGGATGGTCTCTTGTAATGATACAACCTTGAAGCAATTGAAGAAGCTTTAGTGGAGGAAGGAGCAACATAAGCATGTATTTTTGCAGGTATGAAGGTGGAGGTGAAGGAGGTGTAAGTGAATGCACATGATGTGGATTTGGAGGAAGCATTGAGGGGAGAGGAAGAATATCTTTCATTAGAGGAAGATGAGGAGGTTGTGGAGAGAGCAGATGGAGTAGTAGAAGAAGAGGGGGAGATGAGTTTTTAGCATCTTTAGAGGCACACAAGGAATGCATGTTGGAGGAAGAGTATTGTGTGGGAGAAGAGTTGCCTTGTGAGAAACTAGAGATTTCCTTGAGAGGTGGAGAGGGTGATGCATGGAGTGAACAAATGAAGAATGGTGATGGGGCATCAAGGGGGATTTTTGAAGCTATTGAGGAAACAACTCAAGATTTGTGGATTTGTCTAAGGAGCCTCTAGATGAACATAGACAAAGAATGTCAACCATGTGATATAGAGGCAAGGAGTGAGATAAAGGTGGTGGATGTATTTCCACAAGGAGCAAGAGGATGAGTACAAGGTGTTATAGATTTATGATCAACCCATATAAGAGTTTGGGAAGAGGACGAGATTGCAACGGTTGATGAATAAGGTGAAGAGATGTTGAAAGGGGTAGTGTTCCAAATGGATGGATGAACTCTTTGAGATCCTCTTGAAGGTAGAAAAAATAAAGGAAGATGCTATTACAACAAAGGTGGTGGAGTTGTTTGATATGACCACGAGGGAAGAAGAAGAGGATGACATGAAGGTTATCCCAAAGATAAAAATTGAGGTTATGGGTGATCATATTGATACCCAAAGCCACGGTGAATCATTTAGTAATCAAGATAAGGAGGAAATAGTGGAATAGGTGTATTATTGGAAGGGAAGAATACACATAGATGGTGTGGTGGACATTTGGGTGAGGTGGACATATAGAGGTGGGGAAAAGCCTAAAAGAGAGTGGAGAAAGAGAAAGAGAGCATATTGGAGGGAGTGGAATAGGTTTGCTTACAACAAATAAAAGGAAGGAGGTGCCAAGATGTGGTCGGGGAGGTCAAAACAATGTTTGTTCGGCGAGGGGGGTCGGGAGGGGTTAGTGTTTGAAATAATGGCATTGAAACACACTGTGGAAGGAAGCAAAATGGATTTTTATTCATGAAGTCAAAGAATTTTTTCTAGCACCTCACCAAAATTTGTGAGCACTATGCTAAAAAACTCTTACACTAGGTGTATGATGTTGCAAGAGCATCTAGGCAATCAAGAAATCTTGCATCATTTAAGAAGATATATTTTGTGTTGGTGCATTTATGATAGTCAACAATTATCTACATGGATTCAATCACACTTCAACAAGCTTCTGGAAGGTAGAATGAATAGTTTTAGATCATGAGGTAGAGTGTTCTTTGTCACATGACAAAACTGCAGGTCAATGTAGGTCTGCATTAACTAATGATTATGAATTAGGCGGGATCTTGGAAGGAAGAATGATTTGTTTCAGATCAAGAGAAAGAATGTTCTTTATTTCATGAAAAAACTACCGGTTAACACATATTTGCATTAATTTATGGTTATGTAACAGTTGCTCTACATGAAGTGGTGGTTTTACCTACGACAATTACATACACCCAATAATGGCCCATAACTATTCAGATGCCCATTTAGATAGTTTTCAAGATGAATGGGGATTCCAAGAGTCACTTCCTCAATGACAAAAGGAGAAAGATTTAGAGAAGGAAAACTGAAGTGTAGAATAATTTCTAAGTGAATGGGGAGGCTAGAGTAGGAAGCTTGGAAGAACAGAGATCAATGTTTATTCTAGAAGCGATTGTGTGAAATTCTTCCCTTGTATTGTAGTCATAGGGAGAGTGAGTGAGTGTGTTATATTTGTA
This sequence comes from Torreya grandis, assembly GCA_037957365.1. Lineage (NCBI taxonomy): Eukaryota > Viridiplantae > Streptophyta > Pinopsida > Cupressales > Taxaceae > Torreya > Torreya grandis. The sequence goes on along the minus strand of JARHVA010002877.1, from coordinate 38,993 downwards.
GTTCCTAAAGATCAATTAAAGTGTCAATTCTTATTTCAGCCTCATTTCTATGTATGTGTTTGAGTGGTAGGCTGCAAAGAATATGTTGTCCTTCATTGGACTCCCAATCTGTGATTGCATCACTACCTAGGGAACCAATAAAGACATTTTGCATGATATAGATCATGGAAACATTAAACACACCAAAAATACGGGTAAGACATTCATGATAGAAAATATGTAATATATATGGAAATTCATAGAGTAAATTTACACTTTAGGTATTATAGTCACATCAAATACGTATAGACCACATAAGACATTGAAATAACATCATGAACATATGAGGCACAAAACACACTAGAGAAATTCCAATCACGAGAAACAACATGTCAAATATATGACAAGACACAATGTAATGACATTAATCATAAAGAATGACAAGCACTAAGAAGATGCATTAGATAAATAGAAAGCATAAATCCATGTAGAGTATGTATCAAAAACATAGAGAAGCATATCAAGTAATGACATCTTGTAATGCATGTGAAAACACATTTGATATATGAAGGCACACCTATAACCTAAAAACACACCATGAATATAAGATACATTAAACCATAGAGAAAACATACGAGAGACATAAAGAAACACATTTGGTATAAGCATGATTGCTAAAATCAATGAATATTAGAATTACCTGTATTGAAGAAAGGACATTATATATTTCCCCCAAAGTTACTCCAGAGAAAACAAGAAATGTGACCTTGACCTACTATGTATCTGCAATCATGTCAAACATGTAACTTGTTTAAAAATAAGACATGCATCTACCTTGAAAATCTCATTAGTAGCATACATGAAAAGAATGAAGTTGTATGAACTTATTATATTGCAAAAAATGAATCACAACAATAGATCTTAATACCATAGATCACATAAGTAAAATAAAAATGTTGACTCACGAATAAGAGCATATGCATATAATATAGTGAGATGAGAGCAAAATACTTGAAAATAAAATCAAACCACTTTGAGGGGGAAAACTCCCAAATTCTCAAAATAATAAGATAATTTTGAGTATACGATGAATAATATCCTAACATTACATCTTATATATACCCTAATTGGGCAACCCATAAACAAACTAAGCTGAATACTACTACCAATATGCAACCTAAAGATAATATAATGATTAATTAAAAGGTTTGCGTGCCACTGATCAACCACACATATCCCAATACAATCCAAAGTTTAAGGGCATATCATGCCCCCTTCTTCAAACTAGTGTTGTCCTTAATGTTGACCAACTGTGGATGCTAATGTATAAAATATTTATCTTCTCACATCACATCTTCTCTAGGCATGTTCTTCCACTTGATATAATACTATGTGATCAGCCTCATTCACAACCTCTTAGTGCATGTCTCAAGAATCACTTCAAGTTCCAAGATGACTCTTCCCTCCTCATCTTGCTATGGTAACTTTGTTTAGGCTAGAATATTTTCACCAATGAATTTATTTAAATATGAAACATCAAATACATAATGTATATTTGTTGACTGAGGTAACTTTAATTTGTAGGCTGCGCTCCCAATTTTTTACAACATATGATAAGGACCATAATAATTTGGCGACAATTTGTTATTATTCTTTTTTTAGCTTCAAGAACACTTTATATAGATACAACCTTATAAAATTCCAATCTCCTACTTCAAAATTCCTTTCACTCGTGTTGATCAACTTGTTGTTTCATTTGGTTTTGTGTCATGGCTAAGTTCTCCTCGAGACTAAAGAGTACCTCTTGTTGGTATTGAATATGCTTTTCAACTACACGAAATCGTGGTATCACTTGCAAGGATGAGGTGATGGATGGTGGAGGATATCCATACAAATCCATAAATGGGGAATCATGGAAAGAATTGTTATACCACCATTCTACTAGCGACATCTAGTTAACCCATCATGCCATATTTGTTTATGCATCCAATTGGGGATGATATGAAGAGCTATGAGCCAACTAAGTAGCCAAAAAAGAGAATAAACCAGTGAAAAAATTATTAGCAAATATGGGGTCACGGTCACTTACTATAATATTCAGGGTCCCATTAGCTTTTGCATTGTCTCCATAAATGTTGTTGCCAACATGCTTGCTACAAAAGGATGTCACAAGAAAAAAAAGGGGCATATTTGGCAAGTCTATCAACTACTACTATGATGATAAATTTCCCTTATGACTTTGGAAATACCATAATGAAATTGATGGAGACCTCCTCCCCTTATCGTCTAGGAACAAATAAAGGTTGTAGATGACCTAGTCTTAATTTTCTTACCTTTGTTTTGCTAACATGACAAACTTTCTACCACAAATTTCTGTACATAGCCCTCGAGTCCTTCACATAAAAAATCATGCTTGATTCTATGATAAATATTCATGAATTTTGAGTGTTCACCCCTTGATAAGCATGTAGCTCCTCAATAACCTTATACTTAAGGCTATAATTTTTTACATAAGTATACCCTATCCTTGTCCCATAGTGTGCCCCCTTTCCAAATGAATTAATTTAAAGTTTTTGGATCTTGTTGAATTTGTTGAATGAGATTCCATTTATCTATGTCTTGTTGACATTTTGACCTTGCCTCATCCACCTAGTATTCTTGCAATATGGACATGGCACACAACAATGCATATGTGTTTTCATCTCTCCTAGAGAGTGCATCAGTCTCTACATTCTTCTTCCCTTTCTTGTAGATGTTCTCAAAGTCATACCCCAACATATTTGTGACCCCATTTTTTCTCTTCTAATGACAACCTTTGTTCTAAAAAGTATTTCAGAATTTTGCTATCCATATTCACCTTAAAGTGGCTTCCCATTAAATAAGGCCTCCATTTCTTGATCACATGAATAATAGCTAGCATTTCCTTCTCATAAATGGGTTTTAGTAATAATTACATTTTATTTGGAAACTTTCAAATGCAATGGGTCAGCCATATTGTATGAGGAATGCATCCATACCATGCCTTGATGCATCACATTCTACAATTAAGGTTTTCAAAAAATTGGGAGTATTCAAAACTGGAGATGTATACTTGGCCTCCTTTAGCTTCTCAAATGCCTTAGTTATTGTATACTTCCAATGAAAAAAGTCTTTCTTCAAGAGATTTGTGAGTGGTGTTGCTATGTTTCCATAATTTTTGACAAACTTGAGATAATATCTAGTAAGTCCTAAGAATCCTCAGGTTTTTGAGGGTTCTAGATACTTACCATTTCACCATGGCCTTGATCTTGTGAGGATCCATCTTGACTCCTTCATGAGAAATAACATGACCTAATTATTCCACCTCTTTGATCCTAAAAGCACACTTAAAAGGCTTCACATAAAGGTGATGTTGCTTGAGAATTTGTGAAACTTGATCCACATGGTGTAGATAGTCCTCCCACATTTTGTTGTAGATAAATATATCATTAAAGAACACCAAGATGAAATTCCACAGAATTGGATTAAATATGGAGTTCATCAAACTTTAAAATGTTTAAAGGGCATTTGTGAGACAAAAAAGTATCACTAGAAACTAATAATGGCCCTCATGTGCAAAAATTTGTGTTAGGAATATCCCCCTCCATGGTTCTAATTTTATGATACCTTGATTGGAGATCTAGGTTTGTAAAACAAACACCACCTTTTAACTCATCTATAAAATCATCAATTATAGGACTATGTAACTTATCTTTGATGGTAAATTTATTTCTCTCTCTAGAATAGACACATGCACTAATTGAATCTTTATTATGCATTATCACCACTATAGAAGAATATCCACTCTCACAATGATGAATTATACCTACTTCCAACACCTCTTGTATCATATTCTCATTCTCACTCTTTTTCACATATAAGTACTTGCAAACTTTGATGTTAAGTGGTTGGATTCTTGGTAAAAATTGAATTACACATTCATGATCTATTTTTAGAGTCAAACCTTTTGGCATATCTCAAAAAGCTATTTAATGTTTGTCCAAAATTTTGTGAAGATATAGCCTTGTTGGCATATTTGATTGTTTTGACTCTAATGAAAGAAATTGTGCCATAAAATCAACGAAACCTTTTAAAATTTTTGTTGCATTTGGTGAGAGCATACCATTTGTGGTGAATTTAATTACAATCCTCTCAATTTAAATGTATTTCCTTCAGAATGAAAAGTGCACAAATAGTTCTCGAAAGTTCATCTCGATCATGCCCAAGGTGGACATCTGTTGAACTCCCAAACACAATATCTACTCCCCCCATGGAAAATGAAAAACATATGGATATTCAACAAGTACTATCCCATAGTGAGTTTAGTATCATGTTTTTTTCTAAAAAAATAATTGTAATCCCATCTGCAATCATGATCTAAAATTATGGAGATGGGTAAGAAAAATTATTCAAACATACAACCAACTTATTGTTAATGAAATTGTGAGTACTTACAAAATCAATGAATACTATCATCCTTTATTTTTTCATAAATCCCACTACCTAGAGGGTTTATGGGGTATTAATACTTGAGAGTGCATGGCAAGAGATAGTCAAATGTGGATCTTCTTATGTTTTTAAGCTCTTCTACCATCTAAACTTTGTCTTCTTATTTTTTAGTTGCACATTCAATGTAGAGTAGTTTATTTTCTGCACACATATGTCCTCTACTATATTTTATATCACCTTTAAAACATAACTGTTTTTCCATTTTTTATTAAAGTTTATAAGGCGTCATATTGGTTGGTTGAGGAAATGATGGTGTTTAATGCAAGTGAATGTTTGTCTCCTAGTGATCAATAATTTTTACTACCTTTTATGCCATGATAATAGACTTAGAAAAAATATGTGGATTAGGCACGCATACCTCATGTTGAATGTGGTCCTTGAGCATTCAATTTTTTCTCTTTATCTTTCTTAACTGATCTATCAACTAGGTGGATATTCCATTTCACGAATACAAATCTTATCACTCCTAGCTTAACAATGATTGGAAGATGACAATATAAAGAAGTGATGAAAATGAAATGCACAACCTATTGCACATGAACTTGAATCATAAGAATGAACAAAGCTCATAATAAACATGAGTTATCCTAGAGAAACTTGATGTGGGAAAAACTCCAGTTGGTGAGGCAATTGCACTCCCCTTCCACTAAGTTATGCAAGAAATGTATAAGGTACTGTCAAATTTGGCATTCATGGACATAATTATCACTACCACTCTATCTAAAAATTGTACACAAGGATGCTCTGCACTTATAAGACACTTATTTTCACTCCAATACAATTAAACCAACCATCTACAACTAAAAAATAATGAGACAAAAATAACAAAGACGCAAACTTACAACTTACAATGTGAATCCAACTTTAGGGCTTCTCATTGCACTTTTATGATCATTTATACCTTTCCAAGACTTGTATTTATGCCCTTTCAATCTTGAAGCTTGCCAAGAAGCTTAAACAAACTGCCATTGAGAAGAAGAAATGTTTGCAACCAATCAACTTTGGGAATTTTCTATGGTGGCAAAAATTATGGTGTATGCAAATCAGAAGTTTCAAAACCAATGGTGTGGTTATGCAAGCACCAGTCACACACAAATAATGATGCAACTGTTGGGGTGGTTTGACAAGCACCACCTTGTATATAGTGGCAGTTTTACTATGTATGAAAAACCTTTCCATTTCAAGAGCTAAAAATTATTGACTCATCACCAAAAAGATTTCTAGATCACCCTCATACTGAACCTACCACTATAACATATATGATCTAATGTATTTAATATGAAATGTCTTACAATAGTGTCTTACTAGCATGAATTACACACAATTGGGCATAGTGAAAACATATAATATACATGACTAGTCCATTAGGATCATACCTCAAAAACTTGAGGCTTTTAAGTTGATAAAAGCTTTAAGAATTCTGTAAGCGAGGAAATTTATTCCGCACATGTTCTTTGGAATACCATTTGGTCTTTCTAGGTAGCTAACCCTTTAACCCAACTAGCCAATGTTCTTGCACTCCTCTTTGCATTGTCCTTTCCTCCTTTTGCAATACACCATCCTCATCCAATGCCAACCAACTATGTGAAGTAAGGTGTTCAATTAAAGGTAGTAATAACCATTCATCTTCATTTCTAACATAGAAGGCTAAAAAAGACACAAGTTCTCAACATTTAAAACCGAATAAATCTTCATATAAGGAGGAAAATCAAGTCTAAAAGCATTCTTGCCCACTTGTTCCAGAATTTCAAATGGACCATACGTAAGAGGCTTAATCCTCTTAGACTTACCTTAGAGCCTTTCTATACTCAAGTAAAACCATACCTTGTATCTAATAAGGAAACTATGCTTAGTCCTATGGTGATCATGTATTGCTTTGTACTTGGCTTGAGACTCATTCAACCTCTCTTACACTTATATTTGATTATTCTGAATCTTCTCAATGAATTTCTTAGCTTCTTAGACCTTAGGATCCATTTTCCCATGACCTTTGTGTGTTTGTTATGTAATATCATCAAATGCACATGTAGGTAAGTAGTAGAAACAAGTTTCAAAAGGATATTTACTAGTAGAATGCACTGCCCTATTGTAGGAATGTTGAATATACACCAAATTTTCATCCCAAGATTTAGGTTGCTTCTTATTCTATAATCTCAAGAGTTTTACCAATGTTATGTTCGCAACTTCAATTTTCCCACCAATTTGTGGGTGAAAAGAGGTAGATAGTTTCAACTTAGTATCCATATTCTACCACGATGTGGCCCAAAACTTCCCAAGAAACCTTGAATACCGATTTTAAAAAATAGAATTAGGTAGACCAAAATGAACCTACACATTAACAAAAAAAACTCAGTTGGATCACTACTTTTGAGGATCTTCATACAAGGAATACTAATGCACATTTTAATAAAAAGGTCCACAACCATAAAGAGATAATCATGCCTCTTCCTTGACATAAGAAACTTGCTTAAAAAATCCATGTAAATGCTTTACCATGGCCTATAAGGAATAAAAAATGGCATATAAAAACCCAAATTCCTATTATTAGGTTTGCTTTTAGTGCATAATACACATTCTATTATGAACTTGGTAACATCTAATTGCATATTAGACTAATAAACATACCTCTGTAAATGTGTAACTATCTTTGTAATTCCAAAATGTCATACAACTTTTGAAGTATGTGCTTCCCTCCTTAGCTAAACTCTTTCCTCCTTGGGCACATAAAGCTTGCCCAAATTGTAGATAAATCCATATTGAAGATAATAATCCCCCTTGGGCTCAAAATATTCACCTTGGGACTTCTCTATTTGAAGAAATAACTTCCCAAAATCTGCATCATGCTCATATCCCTCCACCTATAGTGTTTAGTTTGAGCTTACAAATAGTGGAGAGGTTGATGATCCATTTGGATAATAACTTACTTACCCATGAGACAATGCTTCCATTTCTTTATTGACTTAAGAGAATAAAATTCTTTGTTGTATGTAAAATAATTTAGAATTGCACCATGAAATAACTTTGAGTGGTAGCATACTAACTTACCTCTTTGAAGTAGGACAACCCCCATAACATCGTCAGTATCATCTATTTCCACCTCAAAGGGTAGTTGTAAGTTAGGTAACGCTAAAATTAGAGCATAAACAATATTATGTTTGAACATATGAAATACACTTTTGTGGCTTCTTATCCCATGTAAAAATCTTGCCACCTGTTGTAATGGAATGCAAAGGTATGACTATGAAAGAAAAGTTCTTGATGAAATCCCTATAAAATTGAATTACACCTACAACTATTCTTGTTTCTATCACATAGGAAGGCCTTAGCCAATACATGATGGCATCTACCTTCTTTGGATAAATAATCAATTCCCCATCTCAAACCACATGCCCTAGGAAGACAAATGATTATTGAGAAGGCTCACATTTCATCTCAAACAACATTAACTTGTTATTCTTAAAAACTTGGAATACTTTATAATATGATCAATATGCTCATCAAAAGTTTTGTTAAAAAAAGGATATCATCCAAATATACAGTGACAAAGGAATCAATAAATGGCCTCATTACCTCATTCATCCACTGCATGAAGGTAGCTGATACATTGCATAGTCCAAAAAGTAAAACCAACCATTCACACAATCATTTCCTTGTTTTGAATGTTGTTTTCCAAATGTCCTCCTCCTTAATGTGCACTTAGTGATACCTAGATTTCAAATCAACCTTAATAAAATTCACTTGGCATGCTGAAGTTGTTGAAGTTTATCAAGAATATCATCAATTCATGGAAGAGGGTAGGAAAGTATTCTTGATGGGTATTTTATTAAGTGATCTATGATCAACACACATTATCCATGAACCATCGTTCTTAGGTACTAAAGCAATAGGAGAACAACATGGAGAAGTAACAAATGAATTTTTGATTAATCAAAGACTATCATTTTTGTTTAACCTCGACATCCTTCAAGAACTTCCTATATAACGTAAGATCTGGAAGTGGATTGTTAAGTAATAAATGAATTTTGTACTAAATAGACATAGATAGTGTAAACTCGTAGGCCCATGGTAAACCTCCTTGAATTGTTGCACCAACTATCATATGCGCTTCTTCTCTAAGTTGTTAGTAAACATATTACAAGAAGTCTTATGTGTAGCCACTTCATCCTAAATATTTCTCAAAATAATCAAAGAAAACTCTCTAGTAGCATTAATAAGCTTCTTAGCTTTAGAAGCACTTACCAAATAGACTTTAGAATCACTTTTGTAGGCTAAAATTATGTAGCTCTTTACATCCTTCACCAAACAGTATTGGTTGGATTTCTTCATGAAGATAACATCCTAGATATACAAGGGTTGCCAAAAACTACACCACCCACATCAAGAAGCACAACATCACTTGTAAGTTCATCAATGAAATGTGCATCAATACCAAACTTAGATTTACACTAATTGGTCATCTTAATGTCTACACCATTCTTCAACCAACCCAAAGAATATGGACTTGGGTGATTGTAAGTCTCAAACCCTAATTTGTCTACCAATTCCTTGCTTATCAAATTAACTTGTGAACAAGTATAAAAAAAGCATCCACTTTAGTTTTCTTTATTTGAATTCTAATATGGAAAAGTTTAGGAAGTTCACTCTCTTGAGCAATAATACTACCCAAACATACCTTTATATTGATGGAGGTACAACACAAAGTGTCATCCACATCAAAGCTGTAACCAATATTCCCACCTTGGAGAGATGGCATAACCTTCTATTAATTATTATTGAACAAATGCAATTCTGAATGGAACTTCCAACAATGATCCTCAAAATGACTATTAACATCACATTTTCCACAATGTCTCTTAGTATCCTTTTTAGAAACATAAGTAACATTATGCTTAGCTTTCCATTTACCTTTACCATTTTGATTGGAGTTACCTTGCTACTTGGAAGTGTTTTAAGAGGTAGATGGATCCTTATTATTGTCCATTCCTAATTAGTGAGATTGAGAACAAGCCTCATCTACATCTGTATGCATAGCGAAGAGGATTGGTCTCCTCAAATGGCTATGGAGTCCAACTACATACTTCATCAAGATCTCACAATCCACTATATCTTTGCCCATTTGGACAGCCTTTTTGTGGAACTCACTTGTGTACTACAAGCTTTGGTCTTGCCTTTGGAGAATATATTGCCATGACATGGACCTATTCCCCATGAAAAATATGATATAATTGTTTCTTGATTAACATCTTAAAATCATCCCATTTATTAATATGAGGAAGCTTCTTAACAATCAAATAATGAACACAACTCTCAAACCAAGTTAAAGCATGATTGGTTAACTTTAACCTTGCAAAATAAGTATGTTGGATTTTAATAATATGATACAAAATGGTCTAACCTCTTTGCATTAGTGTCCCCATTATATGGTTGAATCTCTATCTTTTTATCACCCTTGAATGGTGGTGGAGCTTGGTTGGCATGGGGCTACTCTTTCTTCTTCTCATGAGTCTTGAGAGCATCCTTGTTATTTTCTTTAAGCACCTTCATGGAAACACCAAACATCTCCATGAGAATCCCCATGATGGAATCCAACCAGTCAAGATTTATATTAGAAAGAGAAATGCTAGCTAATCCTTATTCAATCTTGAAAAATTACTCTTCTGCTATTCAGGTATCTTATTCATCAACATGGGCTATACTTTTGATCTCTTGTTTGCACTTCCTTATGTAAATATTTGATCCAAAGGGAACTAGGATACCCGAAGCTCTAGTGATGGCATAAACTTGAAAAGTAATAAAAAACACACAAAAATACAAAAATGATTGATACTAAACCATCTATGATTCATAAACTAGGTGGATATTCCACTTTAAGCTTCACCAATATGAATCTTATAACTTCTAGCTTAACAATGATTGTAGTACGACTATTCTATAATATTAACCATAATAAGACAGATAAATCAATGCTAGGAAAAAATGTACAACCTATTTCAAATGAACATGAAGCATAAGAATGTAAATCCTATTTCAAAGTGAATCCAACTTGAAGACTTATCATTGCATTTTTATAATCCTTTCTACCTTGCCAAGACATGTATTTATGTTCTTTCAACCATGGAGTCCTCCAAGAAGATTAAACGAACCATCGTTGAGAATAAGAAATGTTTGTAATTGTTTAACTTTAGATGGTTTTTATGGTGGTGAAACCACTGGTGTATGTAGATTGATGGTTTTGAAACCATCGAGGTAGTTATGTAACTACTAAGGTGGTTGCGGAATCACCACTCACACACTAGTGGTTATGTAATTGCTGGGGTAGTTGCGCAAGCCACCTTATAAATAGTGGTTATTCCGATATGTAAGAAAATACCTTCCATTTCAAGAGTTGAAACTTATCGAATCATTGCCATGAAGATGTCTAGATCACCCCCATATTGAATTTTACATTGTAGCATATCTCATCTGAAGTTTTGAATATGAAATGTCTTAAAATCATGAATTACATACAATTGGGCATAATGGAAACATCTACTATACATGTTTAACACATTAGGAACCAAATTTGGTCATTCAATCTCAAGGATAGGGTTTAGAATTGTTGAATAACATTTGTGACTAGGGTTCTTTTTCGCAGATTGGCCAATTGACCGAAGTAGTTAAATTTTAAACTAATAGTATAATGCACATGCAATCCTATGGAAAGAATGACCATGTGACTTTACTAGTCTTTCTTTAATCATAAAGTCATTGATACTAAATGAATTTCCCTAGTTCCAAATATATTATTGCTAATTAACCTTTTTCTTGCAAGGAATTTATGTAAGTTAAAAAAATTATTAATTTGGGTGATCTGGTTGAGTAGGTCCTTTACATCAAACTTATGCATTTCCACCTTTAGTAAAAAGTTTCAAGACACAGAATGGTATTATTCATGCACTGATGTGGCATTGTATTCAAATAAGCATTAGGATGTTCCATAGATCCTTTAGGAGTGGTCAAAACATTTGTTATCTAAATATGGGGATAAAAATTGGATGATTGTGATGCAATCCACTTGTTGAAAGAATATACGAGCTCGTCTAATTGTTCCCATTGGATGCTATGGCTAAGTTGATCCAAACTATATTCGCTCTTTTGCCCATATCATATTCTATTTTTTTCACACCCTCATTGTGTTGGTGCACTTGATCCTCCAAATTAAGTGATTCTAAATCATGAGTCCCATCTAATTTCATCTCTAGATTTGTCTCTTATTTGCTAGGAGTATTCCCTAGTGTGCATGAGTTTTTGCTCCTGCCTCTCATTTGTGTCCCTACTATGTAGTGGTTTAACTAAAATTCAAAAATAAGGATACATTACCTATGACCTATCCTTCAATATGAATCCAATGACTATTATATTTCTAAAGGGTGTTAAAAACAAAAAATCTATAAAACTAATTATTTTTCCAAGACTTAGGGTTACCAAACTTACACCATTGCAACCATCTTTCCAAGAAAATTCCAATGACTGCTATATTTCCCAAGGGTGAAAAAAATAACTCCATTTTTTTATTTATAAGCTAGAATTCTTGGTGTAGATGAAAACCCTAAATTCACCTTACATTAGAATTTTTTGATCTTAACCTTCACATAACATGCCACCAAGTCCACATCATAAAAAAATGGATTTATAATATAAAAAAATTGCAGGATAAGAGACCATATTTACCCAAACAACTTGCTTCTCGCTTCCCTCTACCACCCTAATGCATCATATATTTTACCCTATATTTAAGCTTTTATACCACTTGAATTGAATTTAATATATAAAAAAAGCATAATCATAGCAATAGGTCACATAAGCATTATAACAACATTCACTCACAAATAAGAATAGATCCACACAATATAGGGAAATGAGAGTAGAATACTTGAATATAGAATTGAGGCACTTTGAGGGGGAAACCTTTTAAGTCCTTACAAGAAGAATATAATTTTGAATATATGATGACTAATATCCTAGCACTACCTCTCCTATATATACCCTAATCAAGCTTTGGGAAACCCATACACCAAATAAGTTGACTAGTACTACCAATAAACAACTTAGAGATTATCAAATGATAATGTCAAGGTTATGCATACCATAAGTTAGCCACACATATATCAACACAAGCCAAATGTTAAGAGAAAAATAGAAGTAGGTCCTATATTTATAAGCATACGATATAAACATGCAGTGCAAACCCAAACATAATCATAATCTATTAATATTTTAGAATTGCCACTTGAAAAGATAAATATTGAAAACAAATTATCAAATATACAATAATTATTGCAACTTATGACAAACTTATGAAAATCAATTACAATCAATTAGATGTAATAAAATGAAACCGTCGATAATAAGCCATGGTCATAAAATGGACAAGAAACAAAGTGGGGTCCTTATTCGCCCACTATTTCTATTAGTGTTTTTTCGGTTACTAGCATGCTACCAAAATATGTGCAATCATCATTTAGAAGTTATTGTAGGATTTTGGGATGGGTAAAATAAAGGAAAATCAATGAGATAAATAGTAGAAATTAGTATAAAATGCAATGTGATATAATCATAAAAACAATAAAAAAATCAAAACTTAGTGAAGACAACCAAAGAATAAGGCTCGAAAATAATCATGACAACTTGGCAAGGAAAAAAATATGAAACAAAATGACAAGAAGCTAGTGAAGCACAAGTAAACAATGAAATCAGGAAAAAGAGTGACTATGAAACAATGGTAGAGTATAAAAAACAATCATTCACATAAAAATAAGAGTATATAGGAGTCAAGCATAAGTTATAATTTGGAAAACATGAGATCAATCAAGACACAAAGTGGGTGAAATAAAATAGAAGAATATAGATTGGAAAGAGGACATTAAAAGATGCAAGTTTGCAAGTCCAAGAAACAAAAAAAATAAATATATATATATATAAGGAAAATAAAGTGTGATCATTTTCAATCATATAAGTAATTAGTTAAGAAAATCTAACCAATAATAACATCATAATCAACCGAGTTATAATAATCATTAGAAAATATATAAGATGGGTCATTAAGATTATAAACATTAAAAATAGGGTGTTAAGGCGACCATGAATCGAAGATTAACAAAAAAAATATTTTCATTATCTTCTTATAAAATAGTATGCACTAATTGATCTTTGTCATAAGTTCTATCTTGAACAAGAAAATATGGTTTTAGCTCTTCTAGCTGTGTAGGTTTTATGTGTTGTGATAAGCACACTCATGTTGGGATAGACTTATGTACATGTCCCTTATGCTCTCTTACCTTGGGTAAATATTGGTTCTTCCTTTGGTATTTCTTTATGTAATACCTCTTCTCAGACTTCTTGTTTGGAAAGGTGTATCTCCTTTAATGTTGATAACTTGGTCTTCATGTATGTATTACAAGCACTAATGCAAAGTAAAAGGAATTAATTACATTTGATGTATTTAAGGTCTACCAAATAAAACATCATAAGATCCATTATTCGGTACCACATAAAATAAGCTTTGATTAGTCTTTAGACCCAATCGAATAGGAAATATAATACAACCAAGAGGCTGATCTAGGCAACAATTCGGGTGGTATAACGAGCGCCAAGATGCGGTGGTACAATGGACCGTGGCTGCCAAAGCAGTTGTTGTAAGGCCCCGGAACGGGCGACTGTTAGACCAGGTAGGGTTGCACATAGCTCTGTATTGTTTTAAATCTTAGACACCAAATTGTAGGGTGATAGTTAATTCCTCGAATCCTATATTGCTTTAAATCCTCACCCGTTATGTCCTCAAGCTCTGTATTGTTTTATGTCCTCGAGCTCTGTATTGTTTTAAATTTTGGAAGTCAAATTGTCAGCGGCAGTTATTTCCTCGAATGCTGTATTGTCTTAAGTCTTCACCCATTAATTCCTCGAGCCACTCATTCTCCTGTGAGATAATATGTATAAATGAAGAACTTCTCGAAATGGGGAGGCAGACATCTCTTCCCAGCGATAAGCATATATTTGTATCTGCAATTTTTGATTAACAAAAACATCTCTTTTCAGAAATAACATTAATTGAATTGGATTGTTCTTATTTATAAATTATCTTTCGACCAAAGCTTTCGAGTTTTGGATCAGTGGTATCAGAGCGGTTTGTCTTGAGATTGTATGATCTCGAGGACGAGGTCAGGATATAGGAAACTTGGGTGGGAAGCAACAGAGCTTCCAAAATTTCCACCTGTTTGCTCCAAACGACCTCAAATGGTGGACAACACTGAGACATCCGATCCTTTCAAGGAAATGGTGAATGAAGCCCTCCAACGACAACAAGAGTATATGCTGCAACAATTTACTCAAATTCTTCAAACACTTTCGATGGGAAATTTTGGCTTTGCGGCTACACGTCCTGGCTCCTCATCAAGGGAACTTCCTTTCAGTGCCCCAACACCCTTCAAGGTTCAGGTAAATTTTGATATTCCCACATTTGAAGGCAAAATCAATGCTGATGTAGTAGAAAATTGGTTAGATTAATTGTCTTCCTACTTCTCTATAAATAAGTTCACCAATGGATAAAAGATCACTTTTGCTCTTTTGAAATCATCATTGCCTGTGAAAAATTGGTGGGAAGTGTACAAAAAGAGGTTTAATACATACATCATTGGCCTTGGGGTTGAACCTACCTGGGATGATTTTATGGAAGCAGTGAAAGAAGAATACTATCCCATCGGAGCATATGATGATCTGTACATAGAGTGGCAACAACTTCGCCAAGGTAAGTTACAATCTGTTCAAGATTACACTGACATTTTTCATTCTCTATTTGCGAGACTGGGCATCCAAGAAAGTGAGAAACACAAGGTTCTCAAATATCGTGGCGGACTACAATGGTACATACGGGGAGAAATGGAACTCTTCAATTTGGAAACCATCAGTGAGGCATACAAGTTCGCAGTAAAGATTGAGCAGAAGCATGGAAGAATGGATATAAAGAATTAGTCTTCAAAATGGAAAAGTGATAAAGAAGGTCAAACACGAGGCCAAAATTGGAAGCAAAAGGAAGGGAAGACTGGGAAGTGGTGTGGTTATCACAAATCTGAAACTCACTCCAAACAAGAATGTCAAGCTATCAAATCATTGCTTTCTGAGTCACCATCCTCAACATCTACTGCTCTACCTCATACAGACCCTGCAGTCGAAGAGGTTGAAGAAGAAATTATAGATGCTGATCCTGAAACCATTGTAGCTTCATCACAGACACACGACGAGATGCTAGATGACAAGGAAAGATTGTTTCACTCTAAGTTATGGGTGAAAGGTAAGCCTCTGCATTTCATTCTTGATAGTGGAAGTCAAAAGAATTTAATCTCTATTAATGTTGTGAAAAGCCTAAATCTATCCATGAAGCCTCACCCAAAACCATATAGTATTTGATGGTTGAGTCCAGGGAGAAACCTCCGTGTCACCCACCAATGTCTTCTCTCATATGCAATACAACCTTTCCAAGATGAGGTCTTATGTGATGTGGTCAATCTAGATGTTTGTGATGTACTCTTTGGTTAGCCATTCATGTATGATTGACATGGTATATACGAATTAAGAACTAGAAGGATCACTCTCACTCTTGGAACACGACGCTACAGGGTACCAGAAGTACCACCTTCTACATCTGTCTCTCTGATTAGTGCCAAGAAATTTGTTCTCATGGTGGTCAAGCTATAGGAATCCAAAAGCACTGATGTTACATCCCTGACTACATAACAATAGAAGCAAATAGATACTGAGCTGAAGAAGTTCATGGCCTTCCATCCACAAACTGATGGTCAGACATAAATGGTGAACAATCGGGCCCTGCACAGTTCCATAAACCATAGTCCCTTCCAAGTGTGCATCAGGAATCAAATCAAGACACAACTACCACGCCTGATGGGGAACATTGATGCAATGGGGACCATTGCTTTTCAAGGAGGGAGGAATGATCTAGGCGATAAATTGGGAGGTATGACGAGCACTAAGATATGGTGGTACAATGGACCGCAGTTGCCGAAGCAATTGTTGTAAGGCCCTGGAGCGGGCGGCTGGTAGACCGGGTAGGGCTGCGCGTAGCTCTGTATTGTTTTAAATCTTGGACACTGAATTGTCGGGTGACAATTAATTCCTCGAATCCTGTATTGCTTTAAATCCTCACCCGTTATGTCCTCAAGCTCTGTATTATTTTTTGTCCTCGAGCTTTGTATTGTTTTAAATTTTGGAAGTCAAATTGTCTGTGGCAGTTATTTCCTCGAATGCTGTATTGTCTTAAGTCTTCACCCATTAATTCCTCGAGCCACTCAATCTCCTACGAGATAATATGTATAAATGAAGAACTTCTCAAAATGGGGAGGCAGACATCTCTTCCCAGAGATAAGCATATATTTGTATCTGTAATTTTTTATTCAAAAAAACATCTCTTTTTAGAGATAGCGTTAATTGAATTGGATTGTTCTTATTTCTGAATTATCTTTCGACCAAAGCTTTCGAGTTTTGGATCAGAGGCTCATTAGCTATATCATCATATCATGTAATAACTGTTTCAATATATGTTAAAATATCCTTTGTAAATCCAAGACTTTATATAAATTTTTCAATTCAAATATTCAAGATTGAAACATTATCAACCATTATACATCCTTTTCATTTCTACCTAAGAAATATCTTATGAACAAATGTCCCTTGTATGACTTATTATTTAGAATCTCATTGTCATCAAACACAATCCGAGGAGATATTTCTTCTTCTTGCCAAATTAACCACACCAATAAGGACATCAAGTGGATGAACATCATAGTAATTTGTAACTTTATTATGATTTATCTATCTATCATATTAACATTTTCTTTGTCAATTTATTTATTTTTGTGATTTGGAAGGGGGTTGATAAAAACCTACAAATGTTGATTTGGTAAAGTTAATGATTTATTCAAATTGTTATTTTTTCCATCTACTTGAATTTGATTGTTGTCAATGAGATCTTGTATCTTATGTTTCAAAGTAATATGGAATAATTACCTTAAATATTATGATGATCAAAATGCATTTTCATCAAATATCTAGGAAATGGTCTTGAACAATCAAATTCTCTAACTAGAGGTAAAGTAATCATGTCACACTCAAGCGATCTATTCAAGACATTTTGTGGACTTTCACTAATCTCAGGTAATTGCCTACACTCCCTTTGTTAAGGTAATATAATATTTATATATGGTTGTTATATAACATCATCCACATTCTTAGTAACTTTCTTAGGTTGAAATCCATTCTCATTACCTCTAGTCTTAAAGATTGTATTGTTTGTAAACTTCACATCATTAGAAGTTAGAGCTTTTGACTTATACTTACACAAATTTACATTTAAAATATCAATATCAAAGTCTCTAACAACTTAAAAATTTCATTAAAAGAATGATAAGTGTTGAAGGCAACTTTGTCCTTAATGATTGAAATAAAACTATTAGTAAAAAAACTTTGAAGTTCACTATTTGGTGGTTGATAAATTATCTTGGTAATTATAGTCTTAAAGTGAAGCATATACTCACTAATGGTCAATTTTCATCCTTGTTTTATATGATATAATTTTGTAAATGTGACTTTCATACCAATATTGATTTGAAAATAGGCTAAGAGACTAACTAAAGCTAGAAATGAGAGTACATATCCACATGGTTAATCCTTTAAGCTCCTTGGGAATATAGTAGTCGATAATAAATCATCATGATAAAATTTTAAACAAGAGGCATAAAAGTCTAATGTGACGAGATGGATATTTCTTTCCATTGAAAAATTCAAACTTTGGAGCTACAAATCCTATTGCGGATGGATACACAACCAATTCACAAGCTAAGGTGTTTAGAAAAAAAAATTGCAAAACATTATAAGCAAGAGGTTGTTGACAAACAAAAGGAACCTTGGAAATTAAATAATGTTTTAGGTAAATAAGAGGCAATAGGAACATGTCAAGAATTTTGAGGAACTTGAGAAGCAATACAGACATGTTAAACAATTAGAACTTGAAAATTAGAAACATATTGAAAAGTACAAAGCTTTAAAAAAAATAACTTTGAGATGCAAGAAAAGTGTTTCGAACAATATAAAAACATTGGAAGCAATAGAAACTTGAGCATTAGCAGGTCTATAATAAATTCGATAAATGTATACATGTGAAGGCATATGTTGCAACTATTCAATGACATCACTTAAAACAAAATTTGACCAAAATGATTTGAAAGGAAGTCTATATACTTATGGGCATGATCATCATTATGAGCACTCATATATCCATTATCTACCTTATAGGGTATGATAACAAAGTTAGCAATTATTAGAATAATCTAATGCTATTTAAAACCCTACCCTTACTTAATTACTTGAAATTTGTTCCCAATCTATCTCGAGGTCTCTTGTGTTCTTTCACTTATCTTTCTGACGGCCAATCTTAATCAGTAATTATTACTAGGATTCCTTTTGAGGTCTGATTCAATCTTCTTGTATTAAAGGTATACCATCACATTTGTATCATTAAATCTAAAATAATTATTAGGTATATCCTCATTAAACCTTATTAATAGCTTTATGCTTGTTAGATTGGTCTTACAAGACCAATGATATTCTTCATAATGTCTGATATATTAGTTAACCAAACTCTGCTTCTTTAGGCTTAGAACTTAGACTTATGATCAGATCAATGGACAATAATATAAATTATAAGTGCACTTGTTTATCCATTTAAAACTTTCATACAACTATTTTAGTCCCTTCTCACATCTCAGACACTTTATAACTCTCATTTAGGTCTATATTCTTATTGCACTCTTAAATCCTTACTCTTTCTATAAACATTTGTAGTCCTGTCACACACAGTCCATTTTTATTTTTCTTTGAGGATTCACTAATATTTGAAACCATGATAAACTTTACACAATAATGCTCTTACACCTTCACACAAAATCTCATGTCGTTTGGGAGATTATTGGCAAGGTTATGCTTCTTTAAACCTTTCAAAATCCTATCTTTTCAACATAGTTGAGAACAAAATCATTTATAACTTGCATATTTTACTATTTCATGACCTATAATCACTTTTAATAGTTAAATACAACTTTAAAGTAATTTCACACCAAGTTTCATACTCTTTGGATGGATCATTCTCAAATTATATCTCTTTTTCTACTTATTGTACTGTATAGGGTTTGCATAGTTAATTGGGGACCTGATAGCTTCTTAATGATTATTTATAAAACTCAAGGACTTTCTTAACCCACTAGCACTTGTAATAGGATATTAACATATTTATCTTATTTATACAATCTTATATTCAAGTTCATGCAACTTTTTGGACGTCTAACAAGATGATTGTGTCTGACTATAAGTGTATAAAATAGGGGTTTGGTGGGTTTCACTCACCAAAACATCAAAATCACAATTAAATAAATTTGAATGTGAATTAATATTAATGAAACATTTAAGGAAGCAATGAATACAATGATTCAAAACCAAAATTCTCTCATTTATGTAAGAATCTCACTTTTCCATATACACACCTCAGAGCTCTAATGGCAGATTATCACATAATGGATGAAATTACTCTTTTTCTCATTGATCAATCAAGGATAATAATGTAAATGGATAATATGATATCAAATCTTACCTCTAAAATATTTATTTAACCTTAAAATAATTTAAATCACATTCATCTCCCCTATTCTAGCCCTATTGTAACATAGAATTATTGTTTATTCTTTAAAACAATCCTACAAATGAAGCTTTAGACGTCATATTAAGACCATATCCATATAGAAACACATAAATATTCATGATAAACATATGAAAAACTCTTTCCACTAAAATAAATACACTCTTTCATTGATCAAACCTTCATACATATGATGGACTTACTTGCAAACCTATTACAGACCTCTACACAGACACCTCTTTACTCTACTTTTGTTCATCTTTTTCCTTGTATATATGAATAGATTTATATGATTCTTCTTGATAAATTTGAATCCTATATTCTCTTAACCAAACCTTAATTTTAGGTTTCTTGATAAGATAAAATACCCAATTCTTCTCAATAACCTCCTCAACATAGAATATGCTACCTCCTGCCCTTTTTCAATGTTGAATTCTCCTTCTAGATAGATGTGAGGTTGATTTACACACTTATATAGAGGTAAAAGAATTTTTACATCAATTCATTGACCTTATAAGGTCATTAAAATAGGTTCATGCCCTTTGGAACTAGCCACAAGGCCTATAAGCCTTACAAGACTATTCAAATATTCAAATTCGAGGTTTTAATAGGAAAATCTTTGAAAGTAGTTAGAAGTGTCCATAATGAAACTCTAATGATGTGGACACTCTTATATGACCAAAATATCACTCCTTATGCTTCCTAGGACCTATAGAGACTTTTCACAACATAAAATGAAGCATAACATTGCTCCTTATCGTTCAACACATAACTCAACTGATTCTTTTAGATTACTATGTACAATTTTGCACCTTTTGACTGATGCCCCTGCATCAGACTTATGGGATTAAAAATTTCATGATCTCCTTCTCATGAATTTATTTTTATGCCCTACAATTGCTAAGTATCTTTGCTTAGTTATCTTCTTCCATTGATTTCTCATATAAGTCTACATGTTCTTTACTTCCACACTTCTATCTCTTCTTCCTTGCTGCCTTATCCATCCATGATATACTTGAAAACATAATTAATGTATTAAATAAATCAAAACTTCTTATATGTCTTTAAGGTAATCTGCATCCTTGTTCATTGCTTGCATGTTTCCCATGCTATCAATCATCATGATGAATTCTGAATTGTTCATCTTCCTTTGTCTTTATGTTGATTGTTTCCTCAATCAACTGCTTATGGAATTGTTCATTGTCCATGTTGATAAGAAGTTATGCCTCTCCTTCATTTTCAAAAACATGTTCTTGAGTTATTTTTATTAAAGTCTTTATGAAATTAGGTATCTTGGTTTCAACTTGCAACAATGATGCAACTACCAATTCAACTTGTTATTCATATGATGCTTTATCATCTTCTTTATCTCTGTTTTTAACTTCTATGGTTACTTGCTCTTCAAGCTTAGTCTCTTTGATATCTTCATTCAATGTTTCCATTTTGGAAATTTGTAACTCTTTTGTCTATCATCATTCATTTAGGTTGTTGCTTTGGATGCTACCTTCTTTTAGTTTCTTTTTTTGCAAGAAATAACATCTCTTCATACCAAGAGTCTATATCCTCTTTAGTCACTTTGTTATCATCTTATCATGCCTGTGAAGACCTTGTCCATGTTCTTCCTCCTCTTTTTTGATTGATTCATGCAATCTGAAATTTGACTTCTTGTCATCACACGCCTATCCTTGGCTTTAATTTTGGCTTGCTGCTTATTATCTTTCTCCTTTAAGACTGTTGCACCTAGTTTGTCTTCACTATTATCATCCTTGTTATCTTTTGCATCCTCTTCAAGGAGGATCCTTTATCATTCATCCAACACTTTATGAGCTATTTACAATTGATGTTCTTCACTGTCTTCAGATGTTAAGACTCCACATTGATTCTTCTCTTCATCTTGGATTGAGCTAAGCACTACTCCACCAAGTGTTTCATCTTGATTGTCTATCAGCCTACCCATTGGCTCAAAAGTTTCATGCTCACCAACTTGATGACTTGCATACACAACATCAAAAGAAATATTAAATGCAAAAACTTAAGGGCACATAGCCCCTAAAATGTTTTCTTGTTGCTTAGGCTATAATATTTCTTCTTTCCTTAAGGCAACTCTCATTCTTTGCCTTTTTCTTCTCTCTTCTATCAACTTTATTGGCCATTTCACTTTTCTTTTCAACTCCCATCCATACCATGGATTATTCATATTCTATACCATGAGCCTCATCAATGTTATCTACTACTTCACCTCATCCATTTCCCTTTGGAAATATTCCTCTTATTTTTGTCTTCTTTCCCTTACTCTCTTTTCTCTTAACTGGTTATTACTTTTAGGCAGTCCCTATAGTACTTTCTTCATTCTCACTAGCAAGTCTTTTTCACCTTACTCCATCTTCTATCTCACCCAAGTCTGTTGCACCTTGGCCTTTTGATTTCTTTTTCCAATTATTCTCTTCTTGGATCTATCTCAAGAGCAATCACTATACTCCTTCCTTGAGCTTCACTAAGCACTTTATCTCTCTTTAGGCCTCAATGGATTATGTCTTAATGACTGTGACTACCTAAACTACTTTTGTAACTTACTTCAACTTGATCACTACAACAATAATACTTGAATAAAATTATCAGCTTCTCAAGAGCTTATACCAAAACTCTAATACCAAAATTGATAGGAAAGGTCCCAATTTTTAGCATAATCTATTGCTATTTGGACCCATGCCCATACATACTTAATTGAAATTTGTTCCCAATCTTCCTTGAGGTCTCTTGTGTTTTTTTACTTATCTTTTTGATGGTAAATATTAATCAGTAATTCTTATTAGGATTCCTTTTGAGGTTTGATTAAATCTTCTTGTATTATAGGTATACCATCACATTTGTATCATTAAGTATGCAATCATTCTTAGGTTTGTCCTAATTAAATCTTATTAATAGCCTTATGCTTGTTAGATTGCTCTTACAAGTCCAATGAGATTATTCACAATGTCTAATATATTAGTTAACCAAACTTTGCTTCTTTAGGCTTAATACTTAGACTTATGATCAAATCAATGGACAATAGTATGAAGTATAGGTTAATTGACTTGTTTTTCCCTTGAAAACTTTCATACAACTATTTTAGTCCCTTCTCACATCTTAGACACTTTAGAACTCTCATCTAGGCTTATATTCTTTTTGCACTCTTAAACCCTTACTCTTTCTATAAACATTTGTAGGCCTATACACACAGTCCATTTTTATTTGTCTTGGAGGATTAACTAATATTTGAAACCATGATAAACTCTATACAATCTTGCCCTTACACATTCACACAAGATTTCATGGCTTTTCAGAAACTATTGGCAAGGTTATGCTTCCTTAGACCTTTCAAAATCCTATCTTTTCAACATAGTCCAGAACACAATCATTTATAACTTGATTATTAACTATCTCATGACCTATAATCACTTGGAATAATTCAAGGCAACTGGTAGGAAACTTCACACCAAGTTTCATACTCTTTGGATGGATTGTTCTCAAATTATAGCTCTTTTTCAACACACTATATTGTCTAGGGTTTACGTAGCCAATCAGGTACCCGAGAGCTTCTTAATGATTGTCCATAAAATTCAAGGACTTTATTAACCCACTACCACTTGTAAAAATATTTTAACATCTTTATCCTATCTATCTGATATTATATTCAAGTTCATGTAACTATTTGGATTTACAACAAGATGATCGTGTCTAATTTTAGGTGTACAAAATAGGGGTTTGGTAGGTTGCACTCACCAAAACATCAAAATCACTATTAAATAAAATTAAATGTGAATGAATATTACTCACACATTTAAGGAACATATGAATACAATTATTCAAAACCAAAATTCTCTCATTTATGTAATATTCTCACTTTTCCATATATTTAGAGCTCTAATGGTAGATTATCACATAATGGATGAAATTACTCTTTTTCTCATTTATCAATCAAGGATAATAATGTAAATGGATACTATGCTATTATATATTACCTCTAAATAATTCGTTAACCTTGATATACTTGAAGTCACAGTCATCTCTCTCTTTTTAGATCTGTTGCAACACAAAATTCTTGCTTCTTTAAAACACTCCTACAAATGAAGCTTTAAAACACATATTACGACCATATCCATATAAAAACACAAATATTAATGAGATGCATACAAAAAAATCTTTAAACCAAAATAAATACACTCTTTCATTGATCAAACCTTCATATATATGATAGACCTACTTGCAAACTTATTACCGACCTCTACACAAACCTCTCTCTACTCTACTTTTCTTCATCTTTTTCCTTGTACGTATAAATAAATTTATATGATTATTATTGATATATTTTAATAATATATTATCTCAACCAAACCTTAAGTGTAGGTTTCTTGATAATATAGAAGACCCAATTCTTCTCAACAACCTCCTCAACATAGAATATGCTATCTTCTGCCCTTTTTCAATGTTGAATCCTCCTCCTAAATAGATGTGAGGTTGATTTACAAACTTAAATTGAGATAAAGGGTTTGTTACATCAAGTTATTGACATTATAAGGTAATTACAATAGGTTCATACCATTTGGAACTAGCTACAAGGCTTACAAGCCTTACAAGACTATTCAAATATTCAACCTTGAGGTTTTGGTGATAAAATCTTTGAAAGTAGTTAGAAATGTCCATAATGAAACTCTAATGACTTGGACACTCTTATATGAACAAAATAACACTCCTTACGGTTCCTAGGGCCTATAGAGAATTTTCACAACATAAAATGAAGCATAACGTTGATCCTTATTGTTCGACACATAACTCAACTGATTCTTTTAGATTGCTATGTACAATTTTGCACCTTTTGATTGATGCTCTTGTAGTAGAATTTTGGGCTTAAAAATTTCATGATATCTTGCACATGAATTTCTTGTTATGCCCTACTATTTCTAAGTATCTTTGCTTAGTTATCTTCTTTCATCAAATTCTCATATAAGTGGGCATGTTCTTTACTCTTACACTTGTGTCTCTTCTTTCTTATTGCCTTCTCTATCCATGCTATACCTACAAACACAATTAGCTTATTAAATAAATCAAAACTTCTTCTATGTATTTGAGGCATTCTCCATCCTTGTTCATTGCTTGCATGTTGCCCATTCTATCAATCATCATGATGAACTCTGAATTATTCATCTTCTTTTGTCTTTATGTTGATTATTTCCTCAATCAACTACTTATGGACTTATCTTTTATCCATGTTGATCAAAAGTTCTGCCTCTCCTTCATTTACAACAACTTGTTATTGACTTATTTTATAAACTTCTTTATGAAATTAGGTATATTGGTTTCAAATTGCAACAATGATGCAACTACCAATTCAACTTGTTCTACATATGATGCTTTCTCATCTTCTTTATCTCTATTTTTAACTTCAATGGCTGCTTGGTCTTCAAGATTAGTCTCTTTGATCTCTTTATTCAATGTTTCCATTGTGGAAATATGTAACTCATTTATCTATCATCCCTCATTTAGGCTTTTACTTTGGATGCTACCTTCTTTTAGTTTTTTTTTTCCAAGAAATAACATCTCTTCATACCAAGAGTATATATTCTCTTTAGTCTCTTTTCTATCTTCTTATCATGCCTTTGAAGACCTTGTCCATGTTCTTTATCTTCTTTTGTGATTGCTTCATGAAATCTGAAATTTGAATTCTTGTCATCACATGCCTATCATTGGATTTACTTTTTGGCTTGTTACTTATTATCTTTCTCCTTTAAGACTATTGCACCTAGTTTGTATTCACTATTATCATTCTTATTATCTTTTGCATCCTCTTCAATGAGGATCCCTTATTGTTCATCCAAAATTTTATGATCTGTGTACAACTTATTTTATTTACTATCTTTAGATGTTAAGGCTCCACATTGATTCTTCTCTTCATCTTGGATTGATCTAAGCACTACTCCACCAAGTGTTTCATCTTGCTTGTCTATGAGCCTACTCATTCCATCAAAAGTTTTGTGCTTACCAACTTCTTAACCTGCATACACAACATTAAAAGAAATATTAAATACAAAAACTTAAGGCCACATAGCCCATGAACTATCTTCTTGTCGCTTAGGCTGTAATATTTCTTCTTTCCTTAAGGCAACTCTCATTCATTGCCTTTTTCTTCTCTCTTCTATCAACTTGATTGGCCATTTCACTTTTCTCTTCAACTCCCATCCATACCATGGGTTATTCATAATCTCTACCATGAGCCTCATCAGTGCTATCTATTGCTTCACTTCATTCATTTCCCTTTGGAAATCTTCCTCTTATTTTTGTCTTTTTTCTCTTAACTGGTTATTACTTTTAGGCAGTCCCTTTATTACTTTCTTCACACTCTCTAGCAAGTCTTTTTCACTTCGCCCCAACTTATGTCTCACCAAAGTCTGTTACACCTTTGTCTTTTGACTTCTTCTTCCCAGTATTCTTTCCTTCGATCTATTTCAAGAGCAATCACTGTACTCTTTCCTTGAGCTTCACTGAGCTCTTTATCTCTATTCAAGCCTCA
The DNA here is from genome assembly GCA_037957365.1 of Torreya grandis. Classification (NCBI taxonomy): domain Eukaryota; kingdom Viridiplantae; phylum Streptophyta; class Pinopsida; order Cupressales; family Taxaceae; genus Torreya; species Torreya grandis. The sequence goes on along the minus strand of JARHVA010002877.1, from coordinate 12,204 downwards.
ATGGATTTTACCTCTTCTCAAGCCTTAATGAATTTGACTACCTAAACTACTTTTGTAACCTCCTTCAACTTGATCACTACAACATTAGTACTTGAATAAGATTATCATCTTCTGAAGAGCTTATACGAAAACTCTGATACCAAAATTGATAGCAAAGGTCCCAATTTTTAGAATAATCTAATGCTATTTAGATCCATACCCATACTTAATTGAATTTTGCTCCCAATCTATCTTGAGGTATCTTGTGTTCTTTTACTTATATTTTTGATGGCCAATCTTAATCAATAATTCTTACTATGATTCCTTTTGAGGTCTGATTCAATCTTATTGTATTATAGGTCTACCATCACATTTGTATCATTAAGTGTGAAATCATTCTTAGGTTTGTCCTAATTAAACCTTATAATAGCTTTATTCTTGTTAGATTGGTCTTACAAGTCTAATGAGATTCTTCACAATGTTTGATATACTAGTTAACCAAACTTTGCTTATTTAGGATTAGTACTTAGACTTATGATCGATTTAGTGGACAATAGTATAAAGTATAGGTTCACAGACAAGTTTATCCCTTTAAAACTTTCATACAATTGTTTTAGTCCCTTCTCATATCTCAGACACTTTAGAACTCTCATCTAGGTTTGTATTCTTGTTACACTCTTAAATCCTTACTCTTTTTATAAACATTTGTAGGCTTGTATACATAGTCCATTTTTATTTGTCTGTGAGGATTCACTAATAATTGAAACCATGATAAATTTGTACAATCATGCTATTACAACTTCACACAAGATTTCATGGCTTTTGGGAGACTATTGGCAAGGTTATGCTTCCTTAGACCTTTCAAAATCCTATCTTTTCAACACAGTCCATAAAACAATAATTTATAACATGATTATTTCACTATCTCATGACCTTTAATCACATGAAATAGTTAAATAAAATTTATAGGAAACTTCACACCAAGTTTCATACTATTTGGATGGATTATTCTCAAATTATAGCTCTTTTTATACTTACTATATTGTCTAGGGTTTGCACAGTCAATTAGGGAACCAAGAGCTTCTTAATGATTGCCCATAAAACTCAAGGACTTTATTAACCCACTACTACTTGTAACAAGATCTTAACATCTTTATCCTATCTCTCAATTATTATATTCAAGTTCATGCAATTGTTTGGACATACAACAAGATGTCTATGTTTGATTGTAGGAAAATAGGGGTTTGGTGGGTTTCACTCACCAAAACATCAAAATCACTTTTAAGTCAATTTAAACGTGAATTAATATTACTCACACATTTAAGGAACATATGAATACAATGATTCAAAACCACAATTCTCTCATTTATGTAATAATCTCACTTTTCCATATACAAACCTTAGAGCTCTAATGGCAGATTATCACATTATGGATGAAATTACTCTTTTTCTCATTTATCAATCAAGGATAATAATGTAAATGGATACTATGATATCAGGTACTACCTCTACAAGAGTTATTTAACCTTCATATACTTGAAATCACATCCACCTCCCTTGTTTTAAACCTGTTGCAACACAAAATTCTTGCTTCTTTAAAACTCTCTTACAAATGAAGCTTTAGAACACATATCATGACCACATCCATATAGGAACACATAAATATTCATGAGATGCATACGAAAAAATATTTCCACCAATATAAATATACTCTTTAATTGATCAAACCTTCATACATACGATAGACCTACTTGCAAACTTATTACAAACCTCTACACATACCTCTATTTACTCTACTTTTCTTCATCTTTTTCCTTGTATGTATGAATAGCTTTATATGATTATTATTGATATATTTTAAACCTATCTTCTCTAAAACAACCATTAAGTGTAGGTTTCTTGATAATATAGAAGACCCAATTCTTCTTAACAACCTCCTCAGCATATAATATGCTATCTTCTACCCTTTTTCAGTGTTGAATCCTCCTTTTAGATAGATATGAGGTTGATTTACACACTTATATAGAGGTAAATGTATTTTTACATCAATTTATTGACCTTATAAGGTCATTACAAGAGGTTCATACCCTTTGGAACTATCCACAAGGCTTACAAGCCTTACAAGTCTATTAAAATATTCAAACTTGAGGTTTTGGTGATAAAATCTTTGAAAGTAGCTAGAAGTGTCCATAATGACTCTCTAATGACTTGGACACTCTTATATGACCAAAATAACTCTCCTTATGATTCCTAGGACCTATAGATAAATTTCACAACATAAAATGAAGCATAACATTGCTCCTTATTGTTTGATACATAACTCAAGTGATTCATTTATATTTCTATGTACAATTTTGCACCTTTTGATTAATGCTCCTGCATTAGACTTTTGAGATTAAAAATTTCAGGGGCTCCTGCTCATAAATTTCTTGTTATGCCCTATTATTGTTAATTACCTTTGCTTAGTTATCTTCTTCCATCAATTTCTCATATAGGTTGGCATGTTCTTTACTCCCACACTTGTATCTCTTCTTCCTTGTTGCCTTCTCCATCTATGCTATACCTACAAACACAATTAACTTATTAAATAAATCAAAACTTCTTCTATGTCTTTGAGGCATTCTCCATCCTTGTTCATTTCTTTCATGTTGCCCATGCTGTTAATCATCATGATGAACTCTGCATTGTTCATCTTCCTTTGTCTTTATGTTGATTGTTTCCTCAATCAACTACTTATAGACTTGTCTATTGTCCATGTTGATCAAAAGTTTTGCCTCTCCTTCATTTACAACAATTTGTTCTTGACTTATTTTTATTAACTTCTTTATGAAATTAGGTATCTTGGTTTCTAATTTTGACAATGATGCAACTACCAATTCAACTTGTTCTTCATATGATGTTTTTGTTTCTAACTATTTTTTTGCTTTTCACATTCAAAAGATGAAAGAAACTAAGGGTTAATGGTCAGGGGTTTGTACGTACTCGGATAAAGTTTGCGCACCGTTATCCAGACGATTGAAGGGACTCCTCTTTGGCTATGGAGGACAACACCTGTAGAGAAAAAGAGACTAAAACAAGGAAAATGTTAGATAGGTATATGGTGGACTGCCAAGCAGAAGCTTGGTCCCAGAAGTGCAAAGACTTCCTTGTGGGATGACAGTCCACTAGTTGATAAAAGGAATGTTGCTAGAAAAAGAAATGGTGAAAGACTGAACAAAAGAAATAGAGATAATGTGTACCTGTAGTCTGTTGTCAGTCTTCCATAGTCACCGACGTCGGTAGTTCTGCTGGCATCGATTTGTCAAGTTGCCGACGTCGATTAGTTTGCCGATGTCGGTAGGTGCAATGGTCGATGTCGATTAGGGCAATGGCCTTGGGCAAGTTTTAGACAGGGTTGTGGTTGACAGAGGGGTCTGGAAGGTCTGTCTGGGTCTAGAGGTCCGTGGAAGATTTTAGGGAAGCCAATAGAGACTTAAGAGGGACAAGGGGTAGAGGACAAGTTGTCAAAAGGAGTAAGGATATGGGGAAGGCCTCTCAGCCTCTCCGGTAAGAAGTTAGGTCGGGTCTAGTCTACAACGCTTAGAAGTAGCAAATGGAGACTGATTACAAATACATTCTGAAATACTAAACTGAAATAAAAGAATAATACTTAGCTCTTTAGTTGCTGAAAAAGGGGTGTAGAAGACTTGTTGCTGATGCAGCTGATGTAGAAGACTTCTTGTAATGTTTCAATCAGGGGTGGAGTGACTGATGCAGAGTTCCTATAGCCTGTGATGCTTGGCGTGCGTCTGGGAGAGAGAGAGAGAGAGAGGTCAAATTTTGGGTGCCAGAGAATTCGCATTCGGCTCTGTGATTAGTTTTCCGTTCAGCCTGCAAGTTGGTTTTAAGCAACCAACGTCGGCGATCCCGCCGGCGTGGACCGATGGGTAACCGACATCGACGGCTAGAAGATGGGTAAAAAGGCTATTTTTAGCCTTTTACTCGTTCCTCCATCTACTGAGTTCAGTGGTCGTGGTTAAACGGTCGAAGGTGGGTTTAATAGGCATGGGGATTAGTGAGAGAGTTGGAATGATTAGTCATAGGGTAATGAATGAGGGTATCCAAGGGTGAGGTGTCAAGGGTGATGTGTCATGGGTGAGGTGTCAAGGGTGGTGTTATTAATTTAAAATAGGTAATTTATTTTAAATTAATAAGTGTGTGGGTTTAGGAATGTGTTAGAAGTGGACCAAGGGGACCAAGGGGGAGTCGACTAAGGAGTAGACACAATTTTGGTGTCTACATTTGCCCTTTTTTGTCTTGTTGGTTGTTCTGGATGAACTGCAAGACAAAAATAAGAGTAAGTTGCCCCAGGTACGGGATGAGGTAGTTTTTGCCCTGTTGGTTGTTCTAATAAACTGCAAGACAAAAATGAATGTAGGTTGCCCCAATTATGGGATGAGGTATTCCCCCTCAAAGCGGGAGTCGAGGGAAGGGACCCTGATATTGGGTGCCGATTTGATAGATAGTGGATGGATATGGTGAAGTTTGAGTGTGAATGCTGAGATTGTGCATATATCACTTCACATGATGGGTAGGTCAAATTATCACAGTCAAAGGTTAAGGAGTACTAAAATTAAAATAACCGGTCCCTAGCATTTAGTCGTAGCTGATTGGGTTAAACGATCCAAGCTGTAGCTCCAATGGCCATCGTGTTCCAAGTATCCCAGGCTCAGGAAGTGCTCTTGGAAAACACAAAAATGTCACAAGTAGTGGGGATCAACTTGTTCACGATTCAATACTTGTGAGGGTTGAAATGTAGGTTGCAGACAATTTGGCTAACTATTCGTGAAGTAGCCTACATACAATTAAAACAACTAAGGCAAAGTGGTTGTGGTCGGAGGAGATATGCGTGATCTCCATGGTTGTTGGTCACGTTGGGTTGAGATATAAGTGATCTCAAGTGTGCCCTATGAGGAGTCGAAAATGACTTCTACTGTGAGGGCTGGTTGTTTGGTCATGATTTTGGGTTGGGATAGATAGTTGGTCCATTAGATGGATGGACGAAGGAATGGCTGAGCTAACCTCAGAAGACCCCATGTCAACTGAGTGCTGCCTACATAGCCCCTGTTTGAAGGGCCTTAGGCCAATGTAGTTCTCCCTAAAGGGAGGAAGAGGGTCAGTTATGGATGTGGGTTGGACGAGGTTAAGTCGTGGTTAAAGGTGAAATGGTTTGTCCATCAAGTAGAGGAACAAATGGATGTGGCTGAGCTAACCCCAGAAGACGTCATGTCATCTGAGTGCTGTCTACATAGCCCCTATTTGAAGGGCCTCAAACCAATGTAGTTCAGGCTGGTTAATAGGTTGGTTTGGTTAGGTTATAAATGATGAGGGTATGATGATGTTACAACCTTTTCCATATTATGTGATGGTGTATTTTGTAACATCGGTTGAGTGGTCTTTCATCCCTAGCAATTTTCCATATTAGTGATGGATGGATGCTAAAAATGAAATGAGTATTTTTATGCTTCAGCAAGTAATAGTTTATGCTTGACATAAATTGTGTGGTCGATAGTTTCCATGTGTATTGGTTTCCATAGAAACTAGTGTGAATCGGCTATGATAGTGTAAGTGGTCTAAAAAAGGTTTGGTTGGTTTGGTTTGGTTTAGGAAACGATTTGGTTGTATGTGACAAAGGTATGTAGGAAGTGAAAGGCATTTTTGCCCTTTCATTGACAAGGACCATAATGATAGCATAGGTAGGGGGTTTTTTAGAAATAAAAAGCCCCATTCATGCATTACATCGTTGACCATTGGTTGTGTTAGAGAAGTAATCGAATCACTTTGACATTAAAATGAGCTCGAAATCCCTTGAGTATTTGATGTGATATGTTAGGATAGGGTAACCCTTTTTAGTAGGGATAACTTTGCCCTTTTTTATAGGAGACCCTGAGAATGACTATAAGTCAATTCCATGACCTTTTTTTTTTGGTAGACTGATCAATGCGAGAAGTCTACATGGGGATGTCGTTTTGTTTTGTGGTCATTTGTGAAGCTGATCGATGCGGGAAGCTTCTAAGAGAGTGCTGTTTGTAGCAAGATTTTTAGGCATAGCCATCCTTCGAGGGAGTGGTCTATAGTTTTGCTTTATATGTTTTTGAGGGCTTTGAATAGCTATACTTCAAGGGAGCAGTCTATTAGCTACAACAATGATGATGCAGCTGTCCTTCGAGGGAGCAATCTGCATTTATAGTTTTATGACTTTTTGATATTTTGTTTGACATCCCAATTTATTTTTGATAGGATTTGTAGTCATGGACAAGACTATAGAAGCTTAAGGGCTCCCTTTTATTAGGACAAAGCATCCATATTTTATAAAAGGGTCACATAGTGTTTATGGAGGGGAACAAGGTTAAAAGGAATGAGGATTAAAATGATAGGGATCGCTCAAGGGACGGGCTCAAGTACTTGATTAACAATAGAATGGCCGTAGATGCAAGGCATTAAGGGGCTCAGGTTCTGGTCGGCCTTCAAGAGAAGACAGATGATAAGTCCTTGATCCATACTTGTGCATTATGATGTAAGGTCTGAGCCAATTAGGAGCAAACTTGCCTCATTTGCTTCTTTCTAAATTGGTCACGTGTTGGTTGATGTTGGACATGAAGTTGATTGATGTGTTGTTGGCATGTTTTGGTCGATGCTTGGTTGGTTGATGTTTGGTCAATGTTTGGTTGAGGTCGATATTTGGTCGATGCTTGGTTGAGGTCGATATTTGGTCAATGCTTGGTTGGTTGATAGTCAGTATAGAGTCAAATTCCCCCTGTTATTTGTGATAGGGACAAGGTTTGGCACCCATTGCGGATAATCAATGAGTTGGATAAATAGGATGAAGAGAAGATGATGAAGCTCCTCTTAGAGTGCAATGCAAGGATGCATCCTACGAAGCTTTTTGCCTGATAGGCTTTAGTTTGAGAGGATGAGATCTTGATCTTCCAGGTTGGAGTTTGAAATCTCAGAATTATGGACGGTCATGGAGGCAATGGTTGGTAATGATTGGACTAAGGTAGCTAGTGGTTGGGAGTCTTCAGATTGGACCTCCACTACCTGTAAGGCTTTGATTAGGGCTTGTCGATGTTGTGGAGAGCTTTGAATGAGGTCATATAAAGATGCCTTCATAGAGGTTGGGTGAAGTTGTTTCACCTTGGAGTCATGAATTGGCTTCAAAGATGCTGATCGAGATGTGCTCAAGATTGAAATATTGGGTTGTGGTGGTTGAAAGGGCTTGATAAATGGATATGTTTGAGGGAGAGAAACCTTCTCTTTCCCTTTATCCTTCATGGTTTGTGACCTATTGGCCACATTGATGGTGTTGATTTCAAACAAAGGGGGATAAGGTGGTAGAGAGACCACAATCTGATGATGGGATTTCGATTTAAGTGATGAGGTTTGAGAGGCATGGGATGGTGTCGATGGTTTTTTGAAAGGGTGGTCAAGAGGATCCTTAATGAAAAGGGTGTCCTTTTTGAGGTGTTGATGAATGACAGCTTTAAGAGCACAACAATGCTCAGTGTCGTGTCCAAGTGTGCGATGATATGCATAAAATTTAGTGTCATCGAACTAAGATGGTTTTGATCTGGGAGTTGATGAGTGTGACGGTGAAAAGGGTTGGGAGACATGAGATGGTGTTGGAGATTTGTTGACAGCATCTTCAACAAGAAGGGTGCCTTTTTCCATGAATTAGCGGATGACAACCTTAAGGGCACAATAATTTTCAGTGTCATGCCCAGGTGAGCGATGATATAGGCAGATTTTCGTGTCATCGAACCAGGACGGTTTTGGTCTGAGAGGTTGAAATGGTTTAATAGGCAGAAGATTGATGCTAGAAGTTTGCAAAAGTCAGCGCAGTTCAAAGCATACGAACCTACTAAGGGGTCCGTGCTTGTTGATGCACTAGGTGTTGATGACTTTTGTTTGGGAGTTGTTGAAGGAGATTTTCGTATCACCTTTTGGGTTGGTGGTGTGGCCACTCATGTAGATGACACTTTCTTTGTGAGGGGTGCCAAATTTTTCAAAGGAGGTAGGTTTGTGGTGGGTAAAGGGTGTAATGGAGGTAACTTGTTTTGGTTAGGGGTTGGAGTAGGGAGGACTCCTATTATGGTAGAAGGATGAGGGCCCAAAATGGAGGGCAATGATGATGGTGGAGGAGGAGTTCACCGCCGTGGTTTAGTAGCCTTCTTTCGTTTGGTTTGAGGACTACTATTGTGCGAGGTAAGGTTCAAGTCTACCTTCACTTGCGGGTGAGTGAGGTTAGGTATGGGGTGAACTCTGAGGGATTTAATCAGTTTTGATATGGTAAATGCTTGTGAGGGTTTAGGTTCGGATGTGGATGGTTGAGTTTCAAAAATAGAAGCCTGGTCCTTATTAGAGACTTCTGGAGATTTTGTCACAGGAGGATCAACAGTACGAGATGAGATGAGACGTGCAAGGTGAGGAGCTTTGAGTTGCTCCCATAATGCCTCATGTTCTAATTTCCTCGAATGGAGAAGTCCTAGTTTCTCCACTAATCAAGAGAATGGTTTGGAAGATGTTGGATGAGGTTTTGGTTCTTCAGAAGATGTGGGTGGTTGTGAGACCGAAAATATGTTAGATGTAGCGATCTCGGACCCAAGGCGTGAGAGAGTCATAACTAGATCAGCGTCGGTCGAAGTAGGTGAAGAGACAGGTTATTCTCTTGGTGGAGAAGGAATTGGAGAATGTGACTCCTCAAGAGGATAGAGGACAGGGATGATTGTGCCTTCTACTTGTGGTTGAGGAGCAGGAAAGGTAAGGTTCTCCATTGGTAGTAGGAAGGATGGTGGGGCTAGTGGCGTTGGTATGGTCAAAGTGTCCTCCAATATAAGAGAGGTCGATGGAGAACTAACATGAGAAGAAGGTTCGTCTACCTATGGAGGAGAAATGGGAGAAGAAGGCTCTTTTACCTGTGAAGGACCAATGGGTGGGCTAACCTCTTCAGACTGTGAGAGAGGTTGGTTAGGCATAAGAGGCAAGACTGTGTTGACTATGTGTATATTACGCTCTTGGGAGTCATTGGCCATGGTCTGAACGTTGTTTTGGCTAGGAGGATGGTTAGGAAAAGGTTGTCTAAAGATGTCTATGTTTTGGTTAGGTGGCGCGTTTGGGTTATCCAAGACAAGATCACCTTTGTCTAACATGTCCTGAATAATTTTTTTGAAGGTTTTACAGTTGTTTATGTCATGGCCTTTGACACAGTGATAATGACAGAAGTCATTTTCTCTGTACCATGCAGGGATGGCTTTTGAGGGGTCAAATTGAGGTGGTGGTCAAATTTGGGGGAGATTGAGGACTCCCTGTTTAACTAGTTTATCCAAAATAGAAGTGTATGATTCTCCTATAGGAGTATACTAACGATGTATATACCGTTATTGAAATTGTTTGGTGATGCTTTATGATGTGGAAGGTTGAGATTGGTTGTTTGTTGTTGAAGATGATGGTCTAAGGACCACAGCATTTGCTGATCCCTTAGACTTGGAATTGGAGGAAGATTTAGATGAAGGGTCATTTGATTTTGCGTTGGGGTTTTTACTTCGCATTTTGACTTTATTTTCTTCGATAGCATGGAGTTTAAGCTTCCTAGCCATCGTGAAAGCTTCATCAAATATGCGGAATGTTTGGACCCACAAAGTAGAGGAAATATGTTTGGCACACGCTTGTGAAAAGAGCTCAATGAGCTCGGGTTGAGGTAAAGAAAAGGAGAGTTGGTTGATTAAGCATCTCCAATGGGCAACAAAATCGGCTATTGATTCTTCATCAAACTGTCTGATAGAGTAAAGGTCTGTGATGGAGACCTTTTTGGTGATGTTGATCAAAAAGTGGTCAAGAAAAAGTTGAGCTAGCTGGGTGAATGTAAAAAGAGAGTGACTGGTAATAGAACTATACCAATCGATGGCAGCACCAGAAAGCGACATGGGAAATGTGTGTAGTAATAACGCATCATCATGTGCTATAAGATAAAAAGCATGTCTAAATGCTCGTAGATGTTGCTGTGGGTCCTCCTTACTCTGAAAGAGAGTAAACTTGGGAAGTTCCCACTGACTAGGATATGGTCGGATTGGGACTGGAGGATGAATGGGTTCATTAGAAATTTATTCATATGAGAGAACATTTCTTGAACCCAAAATGGATGTCTCAAGATTAGACATCTTGTCCATCAACATCTTGATTAGATCGGTTGACGGATTTGCAGGTGGGGCACCCCCTAGATTGTAGGGCACTTGGAAGGTGTTAAGAGGGGCGTATGACATAGTTGGTTGCGCTTGTATAGGTGCAACATATTGGTAACTAGTCATAGGGACTGATGTCGAAGCCAAGGGTGGTTGTGTCATGAAGCTAAGAGGCCCAACTTGGCTTGATGTCGCCAGAGGTGGTTGGATGGTGGCAACACTAGCCAAAGGACAAGTAGCCACCCTGGTGTTGATAGGTGCAAGAGTAGGTGGGATGGAGACAACTAGGTTTTGGAATGGTGTAGAACTTTGTTGAATAGTTTGCGGTTGATGGGGCACCGAAACCCCAATAGAAGTAGGTCCAAAAATAGAAGGAGAAGCCACACTTTGAAGATTGGTCATGGTCAGGTTATTAGCTGAGGCAATGGCTTGGGTGTCTATGGGATGAATTACGGAGGCATTTGATACGACTGCCATCTCAACTAAGGAAGTTGGCATCTCATAAACTGGGTTGCCTAAAGAGTCTCGTGAGATAGTGCTGAAGGCCCTTGACATTGAGGTCAAGGAAGCTTTCAAAGTCTTGGTCCCCTTCGAGAACAATAGGGGGTTGAGTCAGGGTTGGTTGGGTAGGAGTTCGTTCAGTCTTTGAATGATACTCCATTAGAGGACTTGTTATGGAGGGCGAAGGCGAAAGTGGTTGTTGCCTTGCGTGGTCAACAAGAGTTTTGGTTTGACTACGTGTCAAAATCATCCAAGGCAAAAAGGGGGGTTTAGGTTCTAAAAACTGTATGTTTCAGCCTCAAAAAACTAGAGTTGGTGTTTTTTAACAACAAAAAGGTTAGGTTTTTCGCTTGATGTTTTGAGATTTTTTTTTTGACAGTGACCGATGTCGGAGGAAAAATCGATGTCGGAGGAAAAATCAATGTCGGTGAAATAACCAATGTTGGTGAAGATAAGTTGCCGATGTCGGTGGAAAAATTGATGTCAGTTACTGTGTGTTCCTAGCAACTCAAAAAATTGAAAGTTTTTAGAAGGAAGAAGAAAGTCTGAGTTGTTCTTGGAGCTCAGAATGCGACCTCACCAGCTCAAAAAACTAGATAGAGACAAAAAAATAGATGAAGACAAGCAGCCTCTAAACATTAAATTCCTAAGAATAAGTTTTAGAGTCTTGTTGGCTTATGCCTTAAAAGAGTGTGTTTGGGAAGTTGGGCTTTTAGAACGGGTCCTAAAAGAGGCAGTCTACAGTTGGTTTCGGGTTAGTTTTGGTGCTCAAAGTCTGTATTAGGTTTCGTACGTGGCTTGGTGCTAAGGAGAAAGCTCCCCTCACTTCACGAGCCCAGAAATAAGCTGGGTCGCTTAGCTAGTATATACTTCCCCTAGAGTTTATACTCTGCCAGAGAACAGAGTGGGTTCTCCCCTTGGTAGTGAAGTCCAAGTAGGATTACCAGGAAGGGTAAGGTATCCGCTAGGTGATGAAATCCTAGTCGGACCTTGTCTCAGGTATGTTTAGATGTTTGATTGTGAAAGTGGTTTGGTCGTGTAACATAAGTGCACTAAGATTTATTCATAATGCATTTTTAATTACTAGATGTGAGAGCTAAGTATGCATTCAGGCAGAAATGAGATGCAATAGATTTTAAGCCCAAATTGAGATGTTTTGTTTGGATGCAAACAAGTTGAGAAAAGGTTAAGAGTATGAATTTCACTACTCTAAGATGCAAGAGGAAAGGTGACAAGAAGAAAAGGAAAGATTCTTTTTAACTTGCTTATGATGTCTTTTCGAAATAAAGAGATAAAAGAAGGATGCAAGAAAAGAAATTTTCCTAATGCACCTATATGAAAGTATGTTTTAGAAGAAAAAGAATGATGAACCCAAGGAAAATTTCAGGGGTCCCACCAGGCATGCCAGAATGTTTCTAACTATTTTTTCACTTTTCACATTCAAAAGATGAAAGAAACTAAGGGTTAATGGTCAGGGGTTTGTACGTACCCGAATGAAGTTTGTGCA